>JAFKAC010000028.1:0-746585 GCA_025766275.1 Lactarius indigo
ATCAGCCGATCGGGGTATATAGACTAGTGAGGGAGCAGCACCCCACCGAGGAGTAATTGGCCTCAAAAGAACTCACGCATGGGCATGGAGCGCCTCCGTGTTCGTATAGAAGCCGCGGAAAAAGTAGATGAGGGTCCTGGTTCCGCACGCTCGACAGGATCATGTCAAATGTGCGCGCTTGCAGAGCCGGATCGATGGGGCTTGTCAGACCGCGGCTGATAGTATATCATAGTCAGCCTGCTGCGGCCAGACGGTACTCAAGGAGGTAGAGAAGACGTACATGGCCGCTACCTTGATCGACGCGTTTTGGGTTCTCGAACAACTTGAGCACGGCATCGTACGCCGGCGCGCCGTTGTGTTTCACGGCCTAGAGTATATAGTGGTATATGCAGTTATGAATGATTTTTTTTGTTAGATATTCCCAGACATTGCCCCGTGGATAGAACAGCCACTGACCGTGCTGAACGTAACGTTGAGGAGGTCGGCGGGGATGGCGGAAGTATCGCCGGCGATGTACTTGGCGAAGCGGTCTAGGAGCACTTTGATGGTGCTGGTGGTGGCAGAGTCAACACGCGGTCATGAAGACACCCAAGTAGAAGATGGCTTACGCTGGGTCCCCGGCAGCTGCGGCGCCGGTAACGGCGAGAGTGCGGAGCTGCGTTACATCGGCGCTGTCGCTCTTCGAGTATTCTAGGCCCAGTGTCTCGACGAGGGGCGAGCACAGAGCCTACGTGGGAGGTGCGGTTTAAGTAACGAGATAAAGCCGACCCTCGACAGACGCAAACTTGAACGTACCCGACGGAAGACCTTGAGTTGTTCTTGGACCTGTTCGCGCTCCCACCACGTATAGATGATCCCGGCCAAGTTTGCATCAATACTGTCCCAGACCAAGACTTTGGCATACGCGCGTTAGTTTCTGAGCGATATGCTGCATCGGACAGCGCAAACGGGGCACGCACATTCTTTCTCGGCCCGGAGCTCATGAACGAGGTTGAGCGCGGCGCTCAGTTGAAGGTAGCCCGCCTTTCCAAGCGCGAAAGCATCGTGTACTAGACCGATGCGGTCGCTCAGAGAGAATATAGAGTCGGACTTCGCGGCCTCGTTCGCGATGGCCGCGAGGCGCGTCGGCGTGTACAACACCCGGTCTACGGCCCGGGTCGGAGTAGTTGGTGACAGTGTACGAAAGCGTGGAGAGGAGCGACAACTCACAGACGCCATTGGTGTCCGCGTTGACCTTGAAGGGCTTGCTCGTATCAAGCGCAAACTCAGCTTCGCGTGTCTCCAGCAGAGCATCGTTGTTGACAAGCGCCTGTCCTGGCGCTGCAGCAGTCACCAAACCCAGTGGTACAGACCTTCAAGCCCCCTAATTGCTTGAGGATAAATGATAAATAGAAGTAACACTAACCATATTGTCTCGTTATCTTCTGGTTTCGCCGGGCCTGCTTCGAGGAACCGGTCCTGCCGCACCTTGATGCCACTTGGTGTCTCCGTGACAGTGAGCACCGGGAATCCCATCTGTGTAGGAGGTGAGGTGACAATAACATTGCTCGGCAGGTGCGGCCCCGTACCTTCGAGACCCAATTATCCATGATCCTCGGAACGTCAAGTCCTTTATGTATCCCTTATCAGCCATAGAAAAGACACAGATCCGAGCATGCGTACCAGTCGCTTCGCCGATGCCTTCCCATAAGTTGCGAGAAACAGTGTTTGAATACAGGTGCTTCTTCAGGTATAACGAGACCCCTTTCAGGAACTTTTCCTCGCCGACAAATTTCGACAACATCCGAAGCACTATCAGCGACTATCAGTTGTATTTCTCGAGTTGACGAACGCGGATAGGCGCACCAGAAGCAGCTTTAGAATATGACAACGAGTCGAAAATCTGGCCGATCTGACCCGCATCGGGCACCGCGACCTCGATTGGATGTGAGGACAGCTTTGCGTCGAGACGCAGGGCAGCAGTCAGGTGATTGTTGATGAAGTCCGCGTCGACCTTCCATTCGGGATAAATTCTAATATTGATCCGTTCGTCAGTTCCCGAAAGGTCGAGAAGACAGCATCACTAACTTGTCCAAAATGATCTTCTCGCCCATCTGCAAATTTTAAAAACGTATGAGATGAGGGATCAAAAACCGTCCCGAATAATAGAACATGCCAAAGTTGCGAAACCTGTTCACAGATATGGTCAGAGTACGTCTATGATGCTGAATTACAGATCTGCCAGTACCTTCGTTGAGATACAGATTGTCCCACCATTTCATCGTCGTGATATTTCCAAACCTATACCCCACCAATCAGATGGTCATCAATCCTTCGAAAGGGTTCGACGCACCACATATGTGCGACTTCGTGGCTCTGAGTTCCCGCAATCCGTTTCTTCGCCGCAATGTCCGCATTTTCAGGATCGACAAGGTAAGCAGTCGTCCGTCCGGTAATCAAACCCTATCGGTGAGGTGCATCCGCCTATCAGTCCAGATTCCCTTGATGCGAAGATAGACGCAAGGCCATTACCCAGTTCTCCATCGCACCAGCGTCAAAGTCGTTGGCAACCAACGTGTCGAGCTTCGGTAGCGGGTACTCGATATCGAATGCCTTCTCGTAGAGCGGGAGGGCCTTCTCTTTGATATCGAGCGCATACTGCGCCTGACCGATCACGTCCGGGGTAGCTGGTAACGTGAGAAAAGAGGTGAGCACTGAAACTGTAAAAAGGCGTACCATAGATGCGCAGCGGACGGACTTTCCCGCTGAGTGGACTCTTGTACGAACTCTCGAGGTGCACAAATTCGCCATTTGCGAGAGCGAGAAGGTACGTCGACATCTGTCATGTTGTCAGCAGGCTCCGTTTTCCTATTGCCCTGAGCGCCTCACCGGGGGTGTCGTCTCGAACTTGGTCGCATTCCAGCTGCCGTCCTTGACGCCCTCGAAAAGAGCTTCGGTATGCACATCGGCAACTGGGGCGTCTGAGAGAGCGGGCATGTTGGAGAGGCTGACGGTTCCTTTGCGGGATACGAGCGTTACGGAGAAGGTGGCTTTCAGGAGGGGCTCATCCCAGCAAGGCAAGGCACGACGAGCATCCGTAGGCTGAGAGAAAGGTATAGATCAGCACTAATGGACGATGGGACGGAGATTAAAGAGGAAAAGTGGCATCCGGCACTTTGCCATTCCACAATGCAGGACGCGAATGAACAAAGCACGCACCTCAAACTGCGTCAACGCATATATGCCTTTGTCCCACGTGCTCTTGTAATACCCAGTCATACTATCCGTCAGTTGAGACTCGAAGCCTAGGCGAAGGGTCGCTTTGGTCCCCGCAGGTAGCTCCTCAGCGAACGTCAACGACGCGCGCTCGGTGGAGGCATCAAACTTTGTCTCGACAGGAGCTAGTTGCGTGCCAGAGGACGCGGGGACAAGGATCGCCTGACCTAATAAAAGCTCGGCTGCAGCATTGAAAGTGACAACCTTGGTCGCTTTCACGATTTCGAGGCTGTGGCATGAAAGCTAGAGCACAGCGATCTACGAGACGAGGAATACTCTGCACGCACTCAATTTTCACGAATCCAGCAAATTTCTCCTTCTCGAGATCTGTCCGGATGGTGAGATCGTAGTGCCTCGGACGCACTTCGGTTGGGAGACGGTAGTGATCGGAGGCGTTCTCGGAGGGTGCCATGTAGGAGGAGGCTGAGACGTTGGGTGGACCGTGGTGGAAAGAGCAATGGCGACGCAGAAGGGGTGAATTAGAGGATGAAAGGACACGGAAGCGTAGCGTGTCACGATCTCGAACACGAGCCTGAGCCTGAGTCCGAACTTGAGAGAATGAGGGCAGCGGATTGCGCCCTTTCGACTGCGATATCGATGGTGACCATGTGAGCTTCGGCTTGAAAATATGGCGCACAGCCGGTACACCTCGCACAGTCATGCGGTCTCTCTCAAGAAGACGATGCACCCGCGCGCCAACAAAATCTTACAGGCTTACAAACTGCACACGTAAAACGTAAAATAAACTAGGCGCAGGCACCCACTCGCACGGCATCTGGTCTGATCAACTTTCTGCTTGCTGGCCCACGTCACAGTGAAGAACACTGTGCGCTTTACTTAGTGCTAGTGCGGTCAGCGATGATACTCGTTCTTATATCCAGCAAAAGCTATGACTCAAATCTGATGACAAACCCTTCCTTGCGTGTCTGAGGCTTTTGGACGGAAATGGGCATGGCGAGCGTAAAAGACCTCGAAGCATGGCGATGCGGTGGGTTATGTGGCGGTCCTTGGACCTCCTCTGGCATGCGTGTGCGTTATCGATTCGAATGGTTGGTTGGCAAGAACAGGTCGAAATTTCTTCTCGCAATTTGCCCACGAAAGAAACCCTACGTTTCCAAAGGCATTCACTGCTCTTAGGTCCAACAAGCAACCGCACCATCCGTTCTGAGCGCACAATGACAAACTTCGTAGCTCTGTTGAGCGCACACTTCAAAATTGATCGAAGCCACAGGACTTGCGGACTCAGGCTACAGCCTGCTTCTGCGGTGCCGCGACGAGACATCAAGCACACCTCCCACTAGGCCGGGCTGGATCTACGGGGTATTTAACCAGAGGAGGGAATTTCTAGTTTTGAATTCGATGTATTTTGTAGCGCTACTCTCTGGTAATAGGTACTGTAATGGACGCGTTGTAGTGCGTGCATTCGCACGGTTCTTTTTGATCAACTAAAGAACATTCTCATAGATGTTCCCTCTGGAAAACTCGTTGCTACCCGCGACAAACGGCCGTTCAAAATGCTTCTATTACTGTACAGGTTGTTTTACCAACTAAATTGACACACTGAGCCCGCTTATCACCGAGGACTTTAGGGTATCGAATTCAGCCATGATGCTCTTCGAGATCGGCTGAGTTCCATACCGCACTCTCGTATATTGATAGAATCGATAGTGGATTTGATACACGTCAAGATAGGCATCGCAACCCCGACCAGGGCTCACCTAGAACGTAACAGCGCCTTGCATTCTTGCCTCTCAAATCCAGAGTCTATCTCGCCTCGTCTGGAGCTGGGCGTAATACTTTCGGGAATGCACTCTCAACCACGCAAACTCCGGATGCCATCTAACTTTGTTCGTGATGCAGGCGCCGACTTATATGTGACCTACTTTCTCGGTACGAGATTCCGAACTTCTCATGATACTCGGAAGGTTATGGCGAAGCTTCAACTCAACCTGCAACCCCGATTGTCCAGCAGGTAAAAGGGAAACATTGGGGATAATGCTCTGTCCCTGTCCCTGTAGATCAGCACCTTCAAGATGCGTGTCATCGGGGTTTCAGCACCCCTCCAGCTTACAATGGTAAACGGAACTCCATTTGTTTAGTCACGAGCGCCTGCCCCGCCACCCCTCCTTGTAGTCTGTCAGCTCAAGGGCACCCGTCGGTTACATATGGCGGATGAGTACAGTACAATGGGTACCGTATGCGAAGTTTACTATTACGGCGGAGTATGAAACTAACCCCACATCGCGTACCGTGACGAACTTGAACTGATCGTCCGCACGCACGTTTCTTTGACTCTTTTTGCCGTCATGTCACCAGCAGTTCAAGTCACACGGGGCGCTCACAGCTCCTCATGGTTCCTCAAATATCCGCTGGGACTTTTTGGTGAGTTTTATTCCAAGAACAGAATGACGTTCCTGGCTACCGCATACTAGTAAACTCTCCTCGCGACGTCACAGTGCTTCCTTGTCTTCCTTCTTGTTACCTTGTGTGCTTTCGCCGCATTAGCACTCTTCTGATCTAGTTATTCCCCTTCTTCACAAGATTGTCCGACTCGTCGGGTGCCTCGTGCTGCGCCGCTCCAATGGTCTTTGTGCTCCTGTCTGTCGGTGACGGCGCCCGGGCCAATACTTCCGTTTCGGGGCGTGATGGCACGCTCACAACGTATACTTGTCTTGGCAGCGGTGGCGGTTGCGGGGCAGCACTCGCTGAAGCGACGCGTATGTACCTGAGTATACAGCTGCGCCGGTTGCGAGGTACGATCATTCTCGTACTGTAGGTTCGTCTATCGAATTAGACTAGCGATGGTAGTGATCAGACGGGCCCGCTGAAGCGCATTCCCATTTGGTTATATGGTATGTATGTGTCTAGTTGTCGTCGTTTGGAAGTGAGATGACAAGGCAGGGCGATGTGTCGGGAATCTCAGAGGGTTTTTTGCCTTGCGTGAAGGTATTTGGAATTCGAAGTTTGGGCATGTTCCGTATGTCGTTATCACGCCAAAGACAAGCACTGATACTGCAGCTTTCGGTCTCGTGTGTTTCCTCGGCTCGGGAGGTTTTGTCCATGAACACCGTTTCCATGTGAGCAGATGGGGTCAGCTGCCAACTTTGCAGCAACTTGAAACCACCATTCTCTGTACTTAGCGGTGTTCATGCTGCGTTCCGAGTTAGTCATCCGCCCATGGCGGAGAGTCGTCGCTAGATGCGGGCAGAGGAAGCCGTACAGTATTTATAACAGGCGAAAAGATGCTGCTCATTACGGAAACCGACAGAACCGAATGAATTGGCCCAAGGCAGTGGTGGGCCAAAAAAACCTAGGTGGGTGAGGTGACAGCACGCATCGTGCACGACCCTTTCGACAAACGAGCACCTGTCCCACCTATTTTCTCCATTTAGCAGACTGATTTCATGGACAGACAACAACCGTGCAGTCATGTTACAATAGACTTGAAATGAAGGTGGGTATTAACTAGACCCGCCTGGAATGCAGGGTGCCGTATTTCAAATAGTCACATTGACTTTCTAGCTCCTTCAGGTTTAGTCTGATCCAAGATTTGATCCATTTGTTCGTGAAAACGGAACCCTTACGGTCAGGGCGCTCACACTTAGAGAATCCAGCTAGAGTGATCGATGGACAGTGCGATTGGCAGGTCTGCGCCTCAAATAACTATATGCGGCCAGCACTGTCACCCTCATACCTCAAGAAAATCATCGTCCTCCTCTACGAGAAGGTCCAAGAACCGGAAGAAGGATGCGGCTGGGAAGCCGACCACGTTGTGATAGTCACCTTCAATTTTCCGGATGAGTAGCCCACCTTGGCCCTATATGAACCCTTAGTCACCAACTCGAGAGGCTTGGGCGTGGGTACACGGGTGCGTACTTGGATTGCAAAGCCACCAGCACGGTCGAGTCCCTCGCCCGAGTCGACGTAGGCATTGAGGAGGCTCGGCGGGTTGTCAAAAAAGTAGACCAGTGAACGTTCTTCGAGTGAACTGGGCCACCATCGGGCGTGATTACATTGGATTCAACTCGTGGAGTGAGAGGGGCGGCTGGCCTACCGTATGTCATACCCAGGTGATGTCAGAACCGGGAACACTGTAAGAATGCGACCGATCAGCCTTGCCCTCCCTCACTCGCTCGAGGGAAGCTCACCGAGGCTCACCCCTGTGACGACCTCGCACACGGAGCCATTTAGGTCCTGCAGCATGCGGAGGTTATCTGCCTTGTTATCGGGCTTCTCAAGCAGCTCCTGGCTGATGCCTGGCAGCTCGGAGTATGCGACGTCGGAACTGAGCGGTTGCGCATGCGTCAGAACAACCGTGTCGGCACTGATCACGAGATCCGGACCATTTTCTGGGTCCGCACGCTGCGATCTGGTCATCAGCCCATGGGCGAACTGCAGAGGGGGGGGCGCCGGTGAGAGGACGAGATGGAACGCACGACGAGCCGCTCGTACACTTCGACGGCTTTGTGCGTCGCTGTCGCGACGGGGTATTCGTGGATGTTCTCAAACGATAAAGGACTGAGATCCTCTGCGAAGGTCGAAGGTACTACTTCGGGGGAAAGTCCCTGTGAGGAGAAGTAGATTGGTCAAAAAAAAACAAAGCCCCGCCTGTTCGGATGGGCAGCGAGGCGGCGTACAAATATTTGAAGGATCTCCTTGCGCCTTGGACTATTAGAGGCCAGAACGACACGTTTCCCAGCGAGTTTGTTGATCCCAGGAATGTGTAGTGCATGAGGAAGAACAGCAGGAGGGTGTCTCTGAGTCATAATGTCGTGCTCGAAGCAAGGGGTTCGATCCACCGTTATCGCTCGCTACCGGCCCGGAGGCCGATGTGACAGCCTTTGTGGCGGGACCGGGTGCTTCATGCTCCTTCCTTCACTTGTGCCTTGACTCGCACCATTGTCAAAAGTTCGCTCGTGGTTCCCACAATACCCAAATCCGACCCACTCATATCGTATTTTTCTCACTTCACGCGCACCTCTCTGGGGGGGATATAAACTTCGTGTTGTCTTCGGCACTCCGGTGATTTGATTTCCTCGGGCATAGCACCTGATTGTTCTGCCCCATGTAGATCCCAGGAAAGGCTGATCACCCTCGTTGCGGCCCCAACGCGAGAAGTCCCCTCTAGATCTTGCCTCGTTTTTCTCGCCAAACCCCTGCACGTTCCCTGCTCGCCCTGGCCTAGAAGCGCGTACTAGCATCCATACAACCCACCCCACTGGGTACTGCGCCCTTGTCGTACCTCGAGCCTTCGGCTGTCACGCGCCACCCATCAGCAGCGCTGGCCCATGAGGATTGTAGGACTAGGCACGAGCCTCCTTTGTCTTGCCCGACACAAACGCGCTGCTGTTTCCACCGTCTTTTTTTTTTTTTTCGAAGTGATCACTGTCGCCGCCAGCTGGAACAACAAAACTTAACAGAGCCTAGGTCGTTCGAGGTACTGCCCAAATCACCTTAGGATACTGTATCACATGTTTCCGAAGGTGGGTCAATCTCCTCACTCTCCTTTTTTTTTTTTTTGGGTTCGGCACTGCGTGCCACATATTACGCGACGGCACTAGGACTGCACCGACCTTTTGCGATCTGTCGGCCTTACTACGGTATATGACTCGGTGGTCAGAAGGCGTGCCTCGGGGACATCTTTCTAGCGGTGGGTTTCGTAAGTTCCAAAAACATACATTTACTTCCCGCGGTAGAGTGCTATGGCCGCAGGCTGCTGCATTGTTTATGTGCATTTCAGGGGCTTGCGAAGGGTAAATCATTTTTCCTCTTCACTTCTTCCTGGCTTTTTGGTTGATGTGGCGGAATGGAACTTCCATCCATAACTAGAAACGGGCACAGTCTCACGAATGATAGAGTTGTGGCTGTTCGTGCACATGCTTTCCCCCCTTCCCCGTAGACGCCAACGTCGAACAGCCGAAACAGGGTCCTTGCTACGCCTTCGGTCGTACGTTTGTCGCCGTGCCAGATCTGCTCAATATGTATAAAGTGAAAAGCCCGGCCCGATTAGGTCGGCTTGGATCTCGCCAGGGTTGCATCTTTCTAATCTTGTCCGGGACGACCATGTGAACGACGAGCAGGTGAAACGTGAAATGTCATCTGAAATATGATGCCGAGAGCGACTGCGCAGCGACCCGCTCAAAACGGACCCTCCCGGGTAACGTTAACCAGACGAAACCACAACCTGGCTTGCCTCCTGCAGTACCGAGCACATGTCGGCGCCAGTGTTTTTTTTTATGGGGTGTTATCGTATGTCGATGAAACAACAACGTTGACAGGTAGGCCACTGACACCACAATAGCACCACTGTAGGATCCATCCCGGACCGCTTCTAGAACTCGGCGGTATCTCGAATCCGACATCGCACCAATCCACTTGTCTCCGGATTCAGTTTCATGGGCAGTTAGGGGAGACATCGCTCGGATTTCGTGCCCATGAAAGGGGTTGGTTTGAAAAAAAAGTACAGTATATCAAACCTGTGCATGACAAATATCTGCATTTGTATTCGCGTATCTGTGCTATAGCTGAACGTGCCTGATCGGATCTTCACCTCGACCCAAATATTGTGGTCCCCGGAGACATCATCTCCAAGTGCCATCGTATGTCTTGCGTTGATTTTAGAGAAAAAAAAATTTACTTTAACACCAAAAATAGAGACTACAGGTACTGGATTCCCAGCTTGGATATCGGGGTCGAGCGCTCGATGGTGGACGAAGGGGGTGCCAAATCAAGTCAATCCCGGGGGGCTTCTCAAACCCCGCAAACATATCTTCCTAGCCGGGTTCAAGCGCTCACTCTACAGTAGTAAGTACGATGACGCGTCGGGGTACAGTACCATATCTCTTTGGGTCTCGGGTTCGAACCTCCGAGCCCTGGGCGTCCTGGACCCTGGCTGTATCAATTGGTACCGTTGCACGTGATCGTCGGAGCATGGCCGAACACGGCTGGGCGCGCCGCGGACTCCATTCGCGGCGCACTTGGATTGGATCGGCTCATGGTCTGTGGCTTACGACTTTGCACACGTACCGCAGAGTCACTTGTTCCGTTCCAGACGGGACGATGGCGTCCACACCTGTACCCCCTCTAAGATACGTATCTCCTGAGAATCTCGCAGCTTCGCATGACCTCCCAACGCCTAAAATCCGGACCGATGCCGATGTCGAGACATGGAAGCACACAAACGGCTATGCTGACTACTCACTTTTCCTGCACTGGCTCAGTGAGGCGGTCGTGGGCTGCTCATTGCCATGGACGAACGATAATCAAAGCGAGGTATGAATAAAACTGCTCAGAATTGACACGTGGGCATGTGCGCACGCATATCTCAAGTTCTTTCTTGGTAGGGCATACGCGGAGTGCTCGGCTTATTAGACGAATTAGATCGGTGGATCGACGAGGTCCCGCCACTGCCCACCGCACAACGGTTTGGGAACCTTGCTTTCCGCACATGGGGAAAGCGCCTCGAGGACGTACGCTTACTGCAACCCACTTTCACCTCCAGTCTTGGCACTGATCACGAGCGCAGCGTGCAGATGAGCTACTCAGTGCGATGATGTCAAACTTGACCGTTGCTGTCCCACACGTTCGACCGTATTTTCTCACGGCGTTCGGGTCTTTCCTGCGCATGGACTATGGCACTGGACACGAGACGTCGTTTGCTATCTTCCTGCTCTGCCTCACGCTCGTGCGGTTCCTCCGTTTTGATCTCGAGGAGGCGCGGGATATAGTCCTGGGCGTCTTTGTGCGGTATCTTCGTCTCTGCTGGCGGTTGCAGGACGTCTACCGTCTCGAGCCTGCTGGCAGTCATGGGGTGTGGGGCCTTGATGACTCACACTTTCTGGGATACATCTTCGGAAGCGCACAGCTGCGAGGTCTGCACCACACATCTATTTTAGGCCTTGATAGATCTTCCATTCATTCCTGACTGAGGTCGCTTCTTGTAGACCAGAGCGGTGTCCCAGTGTCAGCGATACTGCATCCGCCTCTACCCCTGACGAACCTGTACTTCCTGTCCATCATGCGAATTCACGAGGTCAAGCGCGGGCCGTTCCACGAGCATTCCTCACAACTCTATTCTATTGCCACTGGAGTGCCCTCTTGGCGTAAGGTGAACTCCGGCCTTTACAAAATGTATGAGGTGAGACACGCGTCACATCTCGCACCTCGACGCAGGAGTTTAACCCAATCGGATTGCTTTTGGTCATCAGGCGGAAGTCCTCGGAAAGCGCGTGGTAGTCCAGCACCTGCCATTGGGTGGGATTATGGACTTCAGCGCTCCGCCCACCAGGACTCCTATCGTCTCTGCAAACAACAGTTACGGTGCAACGCCGGCGCCTTGGGCTTCCGGGACCGAGGCGACCGTGAGCGCAGGGAGTAATGACGCCCTGATGACCGCAGGCTCTCGGGGGTATCCGAGTGCTTCTATCGGAGGTGGCTCCATGCATGCCACCCCTCGTCTTAACACATCACCCCAGAACGGGCTGTGAATTTCTCGGCTTCTCGAAATAGTTATTAGTTCTCTGTAAGGGTCGACATGTGTTCTGTTGATGAACTTTTCATATCGCAGCATCCATCGAAACCGGCTGCGCCCACGAGTTCTCCGCCGTACGTCCGCCTGCTCGCTTTAATGGTATGTCTCAGAGAGTAATCATACGTCTCTCAAGTGGCCCGATCGTTAAATGTTATGTTATCGCCTCGGGGCACCCTTCCGTCACCTGTTGAACTTATGGGAGCTACACCAGGATGAGATCCGAGGTGTGTACCCCGGTGACAGACCAAATAAGGCAGTTCTCATGCGCCATGCCCTCGTTACGCCCCCAAAAAAATCGCTTCCATTTTCATTTCAACAAATAGGCAAAAAGCTTTGTGTGGTGAACGAGGACGGTGTGTGTGTGTGGAGGGTGGCAAAGGGGCTGAGGCTGAGAGTGAAGTCGGAGAGCGGAGATGGACACCGGATTAGGGACGGGCCGAGGGTGTTATTATCGATGGCAATTTTCCGACGCGACGTTCCCCTCCGTCTCGCCACGCCACGTCGACCTTGAGCCCCACTTTGTTGGTATCAGCTACGTTTCCCAGTAAAAAGAAGGAAAGAACAGCAACCGGACTTCCGTCATAGTCTGTACGACACAGACTGCAAAAAACGCCATCATTTCTCTCGATATTAGAAACGACGATCTTCGTCTGTTGACCCTCGGGTACGTCTTTTTGTTGTTCGACACTCAACCCCTTCGCAATTGAAATCGCTTACCCTTACCTAGGTGGTCTTCCGTAAGAGGTGAAGTTGCACATTAATTTTTTTTTTGTTCAATTCTGATGCTGAGCCCTGCTCTGGCTCCAGGCGAACCTCCCTAGCATTGACTAGAATTAGCCTCTTTGACATCTTCTCGCACTCCCTTTTCCCGCTTTTAGTCCTGCGTCGATCGGCTTCTTTCCACCAAACCTTTGATACGGTATCCATCACCCCTTAGCTTGCGTCGGCTTCTACTATTAAGTGAAACTTATTCGTTACTCGCACTGACGACCGGCCAACTGACGGCGAGGGCCACTTGATCAGGTTTTTGATCCAACTTCACATCCCGCATTAAAGTGCACTTAATAAAATCTGCTCTGTCCTCTCGACCTCGACGTGGCGATAGCCAGATATCCTCGAAATTACGCCAATATGCCCGAACTCGACATTTTGCCTACACCCCGTGGCGTTGATGTAGTCTCGCCTTCGCGAGCTTCCCGCCTATTCCGTCGTTCTTCCTCTCAAACGTCACCCCCCACACACAAAACTCAATTCTCTGGAAAGTCGTCATCTACTCAAGTGGACAACCCTCATAGTCATGGTGCCGATGACGACAGTGACATCATCATCCCTGGTCTTCCACCCTTACTCCGCGGCCACCCGGACGTGCACCTTCGTAATGGTGTAATTCGCTCAGCACGCCTTGCAGCCGCTGGCGAGCCGGACGCCGAGAGAGCCTATTTTGTCGCCGACCTGAGCCAAGTATACAGGCAACATGATCGATGGAAACGCCTTTTACCGGAAATTGAACCCTTCTATGGTACCGGTTCCGCCATGTACAATCTGTGATATCCTTGCTGATGTATCCGGTCGTAGCGGTGAAATGTAACCCGGACCCCTACGTACTCCGCTTGCTAGCAGCACTAGGCACAGGCTTTGACTGTGCATCCCATGGCGAGATCTCACAGGTCCTTCGTACTGACGTTTGTCCTGACAGGATCATCTTCGCTAACCCGTGCAAAGCGGTGTCGTTCATCAAGAACGCTGCCAAGTCCGGTGTCAATGTAATGACCTTCGACAACGCAGACGAGCTGTACAAGGTTGCGCGGGCCAATCCTTCTGCCCAGCTCGTCCTTCGCATCCTCACGGATGACTCGAAGAGCCTGTGTCGCCTTGGACTCAAGTTTGGAGCGCCACTCGTTACTGTACCTGGACTTCTTGCCAAAGCGAGAGAGCTCAGACTGAACGTCATCGGAATCAGCTTTCACGTAGGGAGTGGGTGCTACGATTCATCTGCCTTCGCCGATGCCATTGGATGTGCACGCACAGCCTTCGATATGGGGCTTGCTGCAGGTTACGACTTCACACTTTTGGACGTGGGAGGTGGCTTTGAGGACGCCACTTTCGAAGAAACGGCTGACGTCCTTCGCGAAGCCATCGACTTACATTTTCCTAATCGCGCGGGCCTCCGAATTATCGCAGAGCCCGGGAGGTTCTTTGTTGCCCGCGCCTTCACCCTTGCTACAAACATCATCGCCCGCCGTGCCCCACGTTCCGATGGTGCAACGACAGAAGTCCAGGACGAGGAAGACGATCAGCCTTCTGTGATGTGTATGGTTGCCGCGTCATTCTGGCGAGATACGAACTGACTTGTCCCCCTTAGATTACATCAACGAGGGAGTGTACGGATCGTTCAACTGCATTTTGTTCGACCACCAGGAGGTCCACCCCTATGTCTTGTCCATGAACGGGTCATTTCACATGGTAGGAACGGAGGATCTTCGCGCATGCAGTATATGGGGTCCGACATGCGATTCGATCGATTGCGTCTGTCCGATGACGAGGCTTCCAGCGGAGTTACGCGTTGGCGACTGGCTCGTATTCAATAATATGGGCGCGTACACGATTTGCGCTGCGAGCCAGTTTAATGGATTCGCGGTCAGTCCAGTCACCTATACGACGGGTGATGGGTTGGGCTCTCAGGAGACACGGCATGTATTGAAGTCCGGGGTGAACCCGGCAAACGCGTAGTTGCAGTGGGGCAGCGAGGCGTCAAGGCACGTCTGTACATAGAACAGTCAGGGCATGCCTCATGCCGCAATCTCCCGTACACCCGTAATTTTTTTTTCTCGCTCTGATGCAACCTTAAGAGCACATGCTCGAGGAATACACACGGGGCCGGACGGGCGGACGGGCGTCTCCAGAGCCCCGGAACCAGTTAACATGCGCTCGATCGGGCGTTCGTTCGCAAAGTCATTTCTCCTCGTGACGTGTGCACCCCCCAAAAGTCGATCCAGGCACCACCCTTGTTACAAACACCTGTCCGGGTTTGCTCCCTTCCTTCTTTGTAGTGAGACAACACCAATTTCTATACAGAAAACAAGAACGACCACGAGGACTGGGAAATGGTGATGGCGATGGTGACCGTAACGACGATGGTGACGGGGGCGGGGGCGGGAAAATACATTCTTGGTTGGCTGTCACATCAAAGCGAGGGCAGCGAACTTTGGTCGCTTCCCGGTCGTGCAATTAGTTGCCACCGACAACCCGAATCAGCAAACGTTTTGGTTTCGTTATCATCGGAGAGTAAGTTATCTGTTTTGCCAACTGTCATGGACCCCGTCTAGTGTGGGAAAAACGAGGCGAGTTTTGCCCTTGCTTCTGCCCCACGCCGTCCAACATCATACAGCATCTCTCCCAGCCGCCAGTACGAGAGTGTGACTTCTCGTACATAACTATAACCTTCTTTTCGGACATGGCGCCTTCCATCCAGCCCCTTACCGGAAGTACTCGCCGGTAGCGCTCTCGGGAGGAACTCGCGACGAAGTGACAGGATCCCACGTTGGTCAATGCAACGACCACGGGAATTTTTGGAGAAGGAGCTACTGACAGCATATGACCAGGCGTGTCTGGCCTTACTGTATTCATATCCCATTTGGGTGCAACAGGACAAAAAGGTATATGGATATCTCCTTGCCCTTCCCCTTCCCTGCGTGCCCGATTGCCCCGTCCTCCTTGCTGCTCCCTCCGGAAAGCAGGGAAGCTTAGAAGATAAGAAGCACACATATCGGCGTCCGGATTTTTATATATGAAAACTACGATTTGATCTCGTGCCCTGCAGACGTGGACCATTGAACCGGGACCAAATCACACTTGTCGAACGGGCCCGCCCGGGAATCTGCTTATTTTAAGTATGTATCCGTGTGTGGCGACCGATCGTTCCTAATTGCCGCGGCAAGTCCGTCGGTCGCGAGGAGCAATAGAGATCTTTGTACTGTAAAGCGAGCGCAAGCGCCCTGATGGCGGGAGACCGTGTGGATAGAATGTGGGACGGCGGCCGGGGAGGGAAACTTAGTAAAATAAAAAAAAAGAATTATTTGGGGTATGGCGTTTATTCTATTCTATCTTATTTTCTTTCCACTTTTTTTTTTCTTAATATAAACTTTTCACTTCGGAATTTAATTTATAGGTTCCTTCTGGCCTGGGTCTGGGGGATGGTGCAGATTTCTGGGTGTGTTCTGGTTCTGGTCAGGGCATTGTTTATGAAATTGGAAAGTCAAAACGGTGGTGGCGCCCAAGAGTGGGCGGCGCGGCGTTGTACGGCATCCTCGCACCCGCCGAAGCGGGCCGATGTTCTCCGCTTCGGTGCCTTGCTTTATTTCTCGCCGAGTGCCGTTTGGGAGCCTAACCGAGGGTATGCATCAAAGAAACGCTGATTTTCTTTCTGACCTTGTCCTATTTCTACCGGCAGAACCCTATTTCGCGGTCCCCTTATGTGGTTCACCTACTGCGCACAATCTCGCGATCGACCCCTGCCCCATAGCTCGCTCCTGCAACCTCGCCTTCTTGCCAAGTCGGACAATACATACCAACTAAGTGATCGGGTATCATATTCCGGGCCCCGCGCGTGTTGCGATCTTGTGTCCCAAGTTTCTGTTCCCCTCCTTCCTTCTCCCCCCGCCTTTACTTCCAACCCAATCCCCCCTCCCCCACCCGCCGCTTCGGGAAATCAAATAATCCAGAAACGTGATCTGGGATAGGCCTTCCTCCAGGTTACTATTTGAGCAGCTGGGGCGTCTTACGCAGGCTCTCTTTTTCTCCCCTCGACAAATGACATCCGGTATCCTCCAAGTGAGCTCCTCGCCGCCCATTTGTCGACTTACCGTAGTAACTTGATGCTTGCTTTACAGGACTCGCTCCCCGTCACTGGATCCGGGGCTCCTCCCGCCTCGTCCCCCCGCTTTAGACCGTATGCCAGCCCAAACCACCATGTGATTAAGAGCCGGTACATTACTAGCAATGACCCCCGTGGTTACATGTCAGTCATGGGAGACCGTCGGTCCCTCGTCGTCGCTAACTGTCCCTCAGCCCCGTGTACGAATATCCATTGAACGGCCAGTGGATTATGATGGACGTCGATGACGGTTACATACTGTGGACCGGCATCTGGAAAGGTAAACCTTTTTTTGTTTTCATAAGTATTGGTCGTGTAACGGATGTTTTCCTCGTCGCGTTTCACAGCCCTAGGGAATTCAAAAGGTTGGCGGTCTTCAGTTGTCATCACGGAACATGGCTTACACGTGTGTGGTATGCCGCAGCCGATATTGTCAAGATGATAGAGTCGCAGCCTGATTTGGCCTCCCAGATACGGAGAGTCCGCGGTGGTTATCTAAAGATACAAGGGACGTGGATGCCCTATGAGGTATTTCGATTGCACAGTCTTCGCTTCCCTCAATCGGCTGACAGGAGCACCCCCCACGCAGGTCGCTCTTCGTTTGTCTCGCCGGTGCGCATGATCGATGCTTTCATTTCCTGCCTTAGCGCTGACGCATTGTTGCAGCGTGGCATGGCCTATTCGACATGACCTCGTGCCTTTGTTCGGGTACGCGATCTTGAAACAGCATTCCGTCTGTTCTTCTGAGTCATTCGATAACCTCTTAGTCCCACATTTCCCACTACCTGCCTGTCTCCAGAACAACCCGGATATGGGCAGGTCATTGCCAACGGCAGTGGTCGCCGTCGAACCAGACGGAGCAACCATGTGCAAAACGCAGGGATGGTGCCCACGGGCTCGTCTGGCCCCCAGGCCGGATGGACGATCATTTCAGGCCCAAGCTACCCACACGAGATTAGACAGTCTTCACCACCCCAGTTTTCGCACCAACTAACATCGCCATTCGCCAACCCATCCGCATGGCCAACCCAGCACCAAAAGATCGAGTCGACACCATCCCCAACGGACACGTTGTCTATCGATGGAGGCGTCGACCGGCTGTCCCTGACCCGTGAACGTAGCCACAACGCTCGTTACTCGCCCTATCCCGGCACATCAGGACCAAACAACGCACCTTTCCCACCAAATGTATCGTCTCCAGTCGGGCCCTCTAGAAGCTCGTTCTCCGACGCCTCAGGTTTTACTGGCCCTCGCCGTATGTCAGTTCAGGAAGAACGCATCAAACTTCCCCCGCTCCAGCCACCCACTACGGCGCGTGCTTCGGGGCAGGCCCCCATATCACTCCCCCCTATCTCTTCTTGGGCAGCTCCGTCGCAGTTCAATGACTCGAGAGCCGTTCTCCAGCGACTGCGAGCGAGTGACGCCGCTGATCTGTCTAAGCCCTTCCCTCCATCACCAGAAGAACAACTTAATCATCGCCGGCGCTCTTCCTCTGCGCCCTCGAACACTCAGTGAGTTTATCATTGCTCAAATCATCCGTCCCTTTTCGCCTCTGATGGCTGTGTTCGGTATCTGCCAGGTCGTTCGATTTTGAGCCGCCCAGATCACTCGGCACGAGTATGGGGGGTGAAACACATCATTGGACCCCGGAGCGCTCGCGTTCTCAAGACAGCCCCCGATTGAAGACGCTCGCCCACCGCAGGCCGTCCGATTCGAGCTCGGCAGTTACCTCCCCATCGACCTCGTTTTTGTTGTCCACCCCCGATGGCGTCTCCCCAAGCGATCCATCCCCAGTTTTGCCGCTCACCCCTCACTCGTCCGCGCCTTTGCCGCGAGAACTACACGACTCGCACCCGTCTTCAATGAAGGAGCTGTCAGGTAACAATCGAGCGGCCGTCTGTCCACACACGTACGCAGACCCACCGCGACCAGGGTTCGGTTACGACCGAGACCAACCCCAATCGTATGGGCGTCGCGGCGGTGCCGAGGCTTTTCCTCTTCCACAACTCAAGACAGAAGCCTCCCCTACGTTTCATGAACCAGCCAAGCTGTGGGACCGATATAGCGCGAATCATACGAGCTCGCAACCTGTCCGTCCTTGGTAGAGAAGTCTTGTTTCTTCTTCCATATTTTTTAAGACACTCGGAATCCTCCCCTCCCAATCATAACAATATCCTCTGCGTTAAAACGCTTGTAAGCAACATTCAATCTTCCATTTTTAGAATACTCTTTCTCGCTCACATCCTGCTATCGGATTTGCTTTCGTACTGTTACTGTAATTTTTTTTTCTGTTACAATTAGGACCCCCCCCCCCCCTCTCCTATACCTGCAACAGCCATTTGTTCCAATTGACAGCGATGCGAACACGCCCAAAATTCATGTCGGAGACTCGGCGGGGTTTTCCAGTGTTTAGACGCTCAATAATCCGATCTCTTGGGAGCATCCCTTCGACTTCGTGATCGGTGCTTGTTCCTTCTCTGTCAAAACTCGTGGTGTACTCGAGGTGGACAAATCTAATTACCCGCCCCCACGACTATCTCATAAATGTGAAACTTTAGCTTTTGGTCTCAACAATGTCAAGCTATGTCATCTGGTTGTTCAAAAGCCTCCATGGAACTTCCCACACCTGGGCACATGCTCTCTCATGAACCCAAGGGGCCCATAGCGTTAGCAAATGAGAGTAGACAGGGCGATCACGGCTGGGTTTTCACCCCTTGTTCGAACACTCACCGTCCCTCTCGTCTCGCGTCATTCTTCTGCCCCAAGAAACCCAAAATAAAAATAAAAATCTAGAAACTTGCCGCGTTTGCGCTGACTCCGACGAGCCTTCTAAATAGTTTTTATTTGCCACATCCGGAGCTTAGCTTTGGGCGTCTCAACAGGCACCAGCATCCGAACAGACAAAGTTCTCGGCAGCGCCAAACCCGCCTGCCTGGCACGCAGGAACCTCAATAGTGTTGTATTAAAAACTTGCTTTTGGCAGGAAGCGTCGTCTTGGGAGGGCCCCGTGTTTTTTTTTTTTTCTTTTTTCTTTCCGTCACCAAATTTGGGCGTTTTGAGTAAGGTAAGTGGCTCCTGAGAAAAGGAAGGTGGAGGGAGGGGCGTCAGGGTGCAAAAATGAATGACCGAGATGGCAAGTGCGCTCCCACTTTCTATCCCAAAGAGTTTCCTCGGTTTGTCCTCCCCCGGTTGATCCCTCGCCACCTGGCTCCTTGCATGTATCGTGCGTCGACGCACGTGGTGGGAATAAATAAAACAGATAAAATCCTGGGGCTGACTTGGTGCTATGGGGTCCGCGGAGGAGGAGCGGGGCCTAACACGGCTAGAAGGTGCACTCGAGTGGGTTTTGGTCCCGTCCCAGTCCTCTTGACACATCGAACACGTTCTCCCACAGAACGCTACGTGAAACAGTTTCGCTGGCTGGGGGCCTGGGAAAGGATAGATTACGTCCGTGATGTTGGGGTCCAGCCCTCCCCCTCTCCCCCACCTCCAGCGCGCACGCGGCTCGCGCGCGCATTCGCGTTACTTCTTCTAGGGGCTGGATGGGGGGTCAGCAGACCTCGGCCGTGTCACGGTTGGAAGGCGTGGTGAGAGAGCACGCCGCCTCGGGCACGCTGAATGACATAATTTGTGGCCCCGGGGACGCGATGGACCCGACTGGGAGAGGGAAGATGTGTGATGGGGCTGCCAATCGCGTGTCCCCGAGTTTCCATATTTCGACGGGCGAGCATGAAGCCCCGTCGACCTCGGACGACACCTGACGACATCCGGGAGAAGAAGAGCCGGATTCCCTCCGCATACGTATACGTACAGCGGAAGCGCAGAAGCTCGGCACGGCCGCAAGTCTCCAGTCATAGTAACTTAGGAAGAGGGTTGAGTTGGAAAATGAATCGAGTATTAGATGGTGATCAGATGATGATCGATGAGCAAGGGTGATCGGCCATTTGTAGAACATATTTCTTTCTTTCTTTCTTTCTTCCTCCCCCTCCCTTCGTCCTCCCACCTCCCCCTTTCCCACCAACTCGGCCGACTTAATAATTCCCTGAACTTCTGGGTCGTTGTCGTTGAACGTAGATTGTGCCAGGTGTCGTCTTCGAGGCAATTAATTGGTTTCAAATCAAGCTAAGTAGAGAAAATTCTCACACAATAATACATAAGTCAAGAACCTGGCCAACTCTAAATATTCGAGGGAACTTGACTCAGGGGTCCATGCCAACTCATTGCCGACTTTAGACGTCACGTCCCTCTCTCTCGTCTACGAGCATATGCGATCGCAGCTAAGTGGGAGATTAGCTGACAGCTTCCAGGCAGAGCTGCACCACCGCAGCTCACATTAGGAATGTTTGGACGTGATCGTTCCTCAGATGTTCTTTGGGAATGGGTTTTTAAAAAAAAAGAAAAGAGAGTTGGCGCGGGCGTCCCGCCCTCCCAGCGTTTGCGTGGATTGGGGTGCTTTCTCGCCCACGATACCAGAACCCGCTCATAAAAGAAAGAGGGGCCCGGAGCACGATTCTTGGGGGCCCGTTCTGACTTGGAAAATAGTTCTGCACGCTCCTAGCGCCTGCCCATCACGGTACGAAGTTTAAGTCATCAGACCCGCCTGGGTTGCCGTCGCGCCCTATCTTAGGAAAGCGGGATGTTGCGGGTTTGCTTGCGATTATTGAGCCACCCCCAAATTTTCGAAAAGGGTTCTGTCAAGAGGTATAATATGGTACCAGGCCAACCACCAAAGCGCTAGCGCATTCACGCCGTAATGACACCCCTCAGCGCCGCGCAGGAAACTACTCTGGTCCAATAGCTGATGCTCGGTGTCGTTGGTTCTAGCGAACAACAGAAGCGCATCACTGCTGCGCGAACCGCCTCCTGGTCGGTCACCGTTGCCTCCCAAAGAGCGATTAACTTAGGTAAAAACCGACACCAGAAGCCAGAACACGAGTACAAGTTCCGAGTTTTGCTTTTTTTTTGTTAAAAAAAAGGGTTCATGGCAGATGAATCACAGTAGCGGCGGCCGTTATGCGAACGTGGTTCCCAGGAGGGTGGGTTCTAGATTCCAAGGTCTGACCTCGAACGAAGGTCTGACCTATTCGCCCAGGGGGGAGAACTATATAGGTAAAATGACAGCTGCGTGTGATGGGTAAAATCACGGACGCGGCGACGACCGGAAAGTAGCGTTCGGTTAGACGAATGGGCAAACATGGTACATATTGTAATGACATCTTCATGCCAGCGTGTCTATGTTCCTGTGACCAGAATGGTACTCATGATGGCGTCAGAATGATTCAACGTTGGATCTGCGTTGATTATTGAGCGGGTTGGCTTGTTCGGGACCATTTGCGGCGGTGGCACGAGAGGGACAACGACCGAAGGAGTTGACGGGCTCGAGTGGATTTGGCATGACTACAAGTAGGTTCTGTTGAGGTCGAGAACACCGTCTGTATTGACACAGTGTTTGCAGATTCTGTAACGCCTCAGCGCTTAGTGGTGGAGATATTCGCACACATCCTTCTAGCGTGAATCACGGTAAGGGCCTAAGCTCAGTAAAACACAAGGGCTGTACCAGAGTCCTAGACGGGGAATATAAATTCGGATTCAAAAAAAAAAGAGGACTCGCAGGGTAAAACCAAGAAAGAAAAAAAAGGGAATGTGATTACATATTTTGTTATGGATTTGGGCCGACATCTTGGTCGACATGTAAAATAAAATTACAATAATTACGAAACGGACCTGACAGAGAAATTCAGGGTGGTGGCAGCCATAGAAACGAAACGTACACGAAGCTGAGATGGGTGGCGATGTGTTGGTCCTGGAATAGGGAGGGAAGTCTTGCACATAGTGGGAGCAAAGACGATCTGGCCCCTTCGAGTCGAGTGTTGGCGGGTAGCGGACCGGACCCCTAACCCTACGCATATAGTCACTCCGACTCCGAACCGCAGGGCCAGCTCGCTCAGGTGGTCGAGAGGAAAAGAGCTAATCTGGCAGCCAACCCGAGGCGGTTTACCCCTCGTTAACGACACCCCCTCGTCGACCCTGTTTTCCTTCCTTTCCAATTTGTTCGGTTCCTCAGAACCAACCGCTAGCACCACCCACGGAGCGCGGCAACACGTCGAGGAGGAACAGATACCCCTAACGCAACTCCGCAGCCAGGTCGCACAACCGAGTCTCGATACCCACAAATTTGCCATGAAATTCGGGTATGTGTCCGTCCACATTACGTGGGCGCCTTGAGCTACATCGCAGTCTTTCGTCAGCTCCTCTCTCAAGTTCAATGCTCAGGTGGAATGGTTGGACGAATATATTGCGTGCGTGTCTGATTACGGAGCGGCACGAGGGCCTCGCATTTCCTGTGTTTACAAACCCCTCCGACTAGATACGACGCCCTCAAGAAATACATTTACCACTTGGAAAAGCAAAAACATGAAGCCTTGGTCCACTCTCACGACATCGAGTCTGCAACAGAGCGAACTTCCTTGGTTGACCAAGTGACACCATTTCAGGACACCGATGCAATTTTCAGGCCCCTCTTAGATGCCGAGCTGCGCAAAATCTCGTCTTTTTATGCGCTTCAGGAAACTCAATTGCTCGAAGAACTCTCCGAACTTGAAGGACTTGTGAAGGAACAAGATGAAATTGGGATGTTGGCCGGTCGGTTTTACGGGGAGAGTCAGTGGGATGAAGACGATGACGATGACGAGGATGACTGGCACAGCACCGAGCGGAGCCAGGACCCAACTTCCTCGAGGCGCAAGAGGCGGGCATCCACCTCTGCAGTCCGTGCCATTTCTCAGGGAGGTGGGTAAACACTTCTCGCCAATGTTTACTACTTCGAAAATGGCGGGGCCAAGGGGGTTAGCCATCCCACTTGCCTGGCCCCGGATGGCGTGCATCATGGGCTGAGTGCCCTCCTCGGCCCTCGGCCTTAGTTCTTCGCCTGTCACGGTGGGGATGGCGATTACTCCCACATCGTGTCGGTGACGTGCAACATAGGTACACCATGGCCAACTTGGGTGCCATCTGTACATTTGGGGATATGGGCATTTGCCTTGCCTCTCTGAGTTTCACACATTTATAGCTACCTTCTTCGTCCGTTCTCCGGCTGACTATCGGATAGCTAGTCACTCCAGGGAAGCACACACATCGAGAACCCGCCGCGTCAGTATATCTTCCACGGAGGATAACCTTGACCTTGAGGCCTCGCTCCCTTCCTTCCGTTTGCCCCTAGGCCATATATTCCCTGAGCCTGTTCCAGAGGGGGAAGAACCTATTTCACAACCAAGTGATAGTAGAACCGGTGCCGGAAACGGGGGGAGCCTCGGGCGTAGCAGATCACCCGCGGGTAGAGTGCGCGGGCTCGCGAATAAGCTTCGTAGTAGTATCGCCTCATTGGGCTCCCCTCACACGCCGGTAGCGGGTGAAACGATCTGGACTTCGAAGAAAAACTTCGCGACAGATACGCAACTACTATTCAAGCGTCGAATCACGAACTTGTACGTTCAAGTGAGCGCCCTGCGCTCTTACGTCGAGCTGAACTATTCGGGATTCCGCAAAGTCCTGAAGAAGTAGGTCATTTCCTGCATACCGGTGTTCTATATCACTAACTATGTTTGGTAGATACGACAAAGTCACAGAAAGCTCGGTATGCAGTATTGGTCCGCCGCTAATTGATCGCGTCTGATCGATTGCCTATAGCTCCAAGCGCATTACCTGCATGACATCCTCGAGCCTACGCCTCCCTTTGACCAGGCGTCCCGCGCAAGGATCGCCGATGCACAGTCCCAGTTGCTGCAACTGTATGCCAAATGTGTTACATTAGGTGACACCGCAGCGGCGCAACGGTACCTTAAACTTCACCTACGCGAACATATTGCGTGGGAACGCGACACCGTATGGAGACAAATGATTGGACGCGAACGACGCGGCGAAAATGGGACCCCGCTTGGTGCGCCAGTGGACACTACGGCAGAGAAGGCCTTTGAGGTTCGCACGCGCGTCGGACGTGTTCGTCTCAGCAGACGCAAAGCATGGGTCATCCTTTCTGCGCTTGTCTTCGCCATCCTATTGAACGTGCAGGCCGTCGAAGGAGAGGAAGCGAATCGATGTTTTGCCATCCTTGTATTTGCCACCCTCTTGTGGGCCACCGAGGTTCGTTGGGTTTCTTTCCCCCTTCTCCTTTCTCCCCCTTTCCCGCGCTGATGTCCGATAATCTGGAAGGCCATACCGCTGTTCGTGACTTCGACAATGATTCCTGCGTTATTGATCTGGTTGCGGGTGATCCGGGACCCGAAGACAAAGGCGCGCTTGAGCCCTTCGGATGCAACTTCGTGAGTGCATCTTCCTCATGGCCAAATGGCCCCGTACTCATAGACGTCGTAGCTGGATCTTCTCCGTGATGTTCTCACCAACCATTATGCTCCTCATCGGGGGCTTTACAATTGCTGCCGCACTTTCCAAGACGAACATCGACCGTGTGTTGATCACGCGCGTGCTAAGTTTGGCCGGTACACGCCCCAGTGTCGTGCTGCTCGCCGTCATGGGTGTCGCATGTTTCGCCAGCATGTGGATCAGGTGAGTTACATTACAGGTTCGGCGCTCTCCCATTAGCTCCGCGTTCTAACCTTGTTTCTTCATTCCCAAGTAATGTTGCCGCCCCTACTCTCTGCTTCACGCTCGTGCGGGTGCGTCCAAGCCCCCTAGGTTTTTCATTCACTTTTCGCACGCTGACAACCCCCGCTTATCGTAGCCAATCTTACGGACTCTTCCACCAAAAGCGTCTTTTGGACCCTGCCTCGTCGTGAGCACTTCCTTTCCCACATTATTGTTGTTTTGGATCTTGCTCAAACCTCGATCCCCCCCCCTCGTTCCGCACAGCTTGCGATCGCGCTGGCAGCCAACATTGGCGGACAGTCGTCCCCTATTTCGTCGCCCCAGAACCTGATCGCACTGGGCGAAATGGTCCCCCCGCTTGATTGGGGCCGCTGGTTCATGGTCGCGCTTCCAGTCTCTGGCGTTTCGATCGTGCTCGTCTGGTTGCTGCTGTTGGTGTCCTATCGCCCATCGCGCTTGCCTACAGGAGACGGCAGCCTCGAGATCAAGAACATCCGTCCGACACGCGATCACTTCACCTGGAAGCAGTGGTGGGTAACTTTCGTATGTATCATCACTATCACCCTCTGGGTCTTTGGACATGCCATCAAGGATTGGATTGGTGATATGGGTGTCATCGCCGTCATTCCTATCGTCGCGTTTTTCGGAACGGGCATACTCAAGAAGGTGGGGGGGACGTTAGCTTGCGTTTGCCTAACCTCATGTACTGAATTTTTTGTTTTTTTGTTTTTTGTGTGGGCAGGACGACTTTGAACAGTTCTTGTGGTCGGTCGTTTTTCTTGCCATGGGTGGTATAGCGCTAGGCAAGGGGGTCACGTCGAGCGGCTTGCTGGACAAGATGGACATTTTTATCCGTGGGCTAATCGGCAACCGAACCGAATTCGGTGTCGTCTTGGTGCTCACAACCGTTGTCCTCGTAAGTCATGCCCCGTGCCCGTCCCCCTCTTGCACCTTCCCACCGACGTGTTGTCTGTAGGTCGTCTCAACGTTCATCAGCCATACGATAGCGAGCGTGCTCCTGGTCCCCATCGCCAAGGCTGTTGGGAGCAGTCTCCCCGGTAACCAGGCGAACCTACTCATTTTCATCACCGGGCTCGTCTGTTCCACGGGGATGGGTATGCCGGTCTCGGGCTTCCCGAACCAGACCGCGTAAGTCTTTGATTTGCTTTGCTTTTCTCGACGTTGGCGCTAACGATCAGAGCCCTTGTTGGATACCAGAGCAACTCAGGAGGACGAGATGGGGCAGCTGTATTTGACGAACGTCGATTTCTTGAAGAACGGCGTGCCAGCAAGTATCATCGCCGCCCTGGTATGGCCCTTTCCCAGCCATCGTCCTCGCTATACAGTACACTAATCGTATCGTACTATGTTAGGTGGTCGCATCGCTTGGCTATGCGCTGATGAAACTTGTCGGGTGTGTATTTTCTTTTTTAAAAATTCCCTTGTATCACCCTTGGCTTCGCTCACATTCATGTTGCGTTCAGAGTAAACTGACTCAGGGTTACGAGGGCTCCGTGCCACCGAATATCCCGGATTGTGAACACCCCCCTCCCCCCTCGAACCTTTGGGGGCTTGTTTGAGGAAATACTCCCGGCGCTCTTTTTTAATTTTTTTTCTCTCTCGCCTTATTAAATTATCCAAAGCACCACTCGATCAGGGTAATAGTACGTAGGAGTGAAGGAGGCGGAACATCTTTGAGTACTCAGACGGGACATCAAATAGAGTCGTCTAAATCAACTGAGAGTGGCGAACCTCGATTATTTTATTGACAGTCGTACAAATAACACTCGTATCTATTACAATACCGTACGCCCAACCGCTTTCTCCGAACTCGTCCGATCTACGTTCTGAGTACAAGAGCTTTCAAGTCCCGCAGCGAATTCTCATATCTCTCGAATTAATCTACGTAAGGTTACAATCCCAGAGAGGGTCGACTGATAGAGCTTGTTTGTTTTGTCCCGCTGCCGTAAAGTCATATCCGACATCCCGGCACTACAGTACATTGGTCAGTGTATTGCCAGTGAGTAAGAATACAGTATGTCATATGCGCACACTATACGGCATGGGACGGCACGATTCTGGTCTAATTCTCGCGATGATAGGACCAGTAAATGGGCGTTTACTGTTCTAGTGATCACAGAACGACATCATGATGCGTGATGGCCCGGGCCTTACTGTAACGGATCTCGAGTGGCATTCGAGTGCCAGTTTGGTCAGGAGCGTTCTCCGAGTCTGGTAGCGGAGAAAAACGGCGCACTTGCGCCCAAGGCAATCACATTAAAGTTGGAGGGCAGCTATATACTACGTTTCGTTTTGTCCGCCTTTGGCCCCTCTCCCCCTTGCGCACATTCCTGTTCCGTGATTTTAGCATGGGTGCAGTAGCGCGCCCAGAAAACCCGGGCCCCAGTTTACCTCTGGGGGCTAGGCTGGCTGACCCCCCCTCTGGCTTCTTCGCGCGTCCTCACGCCCTAACGTACGTACGTAAGGGGTAGAACTTCTACTCGTGCGGCGGCAGCTGGGCCCCCGTGTGAATGAGGAGCCTGTCTGACAGACAGGGACGGGCCTGAAGAAATGGTGGGCTTGTTCGGTGGCGGGCTAGTAGGTTCAGCCTATCCCCTTCGTGGGGCCCTGCCCAGGGCGCCGCGGCGGACGCCACGGCCACGCGGACAAGGCGCGTCCCCGGGGTACAAACTGGAGAGCGTTAATCTGATCCACAAAAGTGTTGTTAGAAGAGGGGGAAGGGGGTATACGAAAGGGCAGAAGGTGCGCGTGCAAGGGACCCCGGGGATATTTTCCCTCCGGAGTCCCAGAAAGAAACGCAGAAAAAAACTCCCGACGAAGTTTCAGGTCGTGAAGTAGGGGAATGTGAATCGTCATTTATTTTTTGCAGGATTTTTTTCTTTTGCGTTCTGATCACGATAATGGCTGGCGTATTACGCGCGCGAGAAGCCGTCGAACAAACAACAAAGCCAAAAAATACAAAAGAGCCTGGTGCCATAAACTCTGTCTGACTTGAGTCTATTTGGCCCCTATCACCTTAGCCGAGGGAATCTTATACATAGTAGCGATTCAAGTTGCACGCGTGCACGAAGGAGATCCAGTAGAAGTCGGTCGCTTCACAGGAGCGGAATCTTGGGCGGAATACCGATTTAGTGGGACAGAACTACCCCTGAAGAAGGGGCGTTAGGTGGTCGGGGACGGAAAGCCTGAGAGCGCGCCTGCGGGTGCCGTGCCAGTAAACCGTGACGATGAGGCCAAGTCAGGATGGACATACCGCAACGCCGTCACTCTTCACCGGATTCACTCTCGCTCCTTTCCGTTCGAGAGCGCTGCTTACGTTACGCTACCACTATCGCTCAGCGTTGAGGCCGGCTTCGAGGAACCCGAAATACTGGCGATGAGGTGATGCACAGCCTCATGGGTTCTCGTCATCCGTATCTGAGGCCCTCGTGTGTATGCGGCTCGGACCAAAACTGGATCGAGCTGGAGGGGTGTGGGACAGCCTGGAAAGCCTAGAATGCACAGCCCACCCACTGGTACGGCTTATTAACAATGGCCTTCGTTCAGCGCTTACAGCATTGCTGTTGGACTCTAGTGGCGTCCAATATCTCCTGCTCTGGGTTTGCATCGGCTGCGCGTAACGACTCCGAGTCTGGCTCGCTCCACCTTTCACCCGGACCACTGGGTGGCTTCGGCTACGGCGTGTAAAAAAAGGGCCTCGAGACTGGTTAGACTGAAACTGCCACCGCATGCCCCTTGCTTGAAAGTGTTTCACATTGGGCGATTTGCGGTCGGCCGACTCAAGGTTCAAGGGGGTGGCGGAGTTTTTGGTGCAAGATGTTATCATGTCAAGTTGGACTACAGCACTTACGGGATATCGATGATGATTTCCATCTGAAAAAAACAGGGTGGCGCCAACTGGGATACAAGTCATCTTATCGTCTTAAAATAGAAAATGGACAAAGAGGGAGGGAAGAGGGTGATACAGTATACGGCAACTGATCGAGGCTTCGATTCTACAGTATGACGACGTCTCTTCGACCACGCAGGATTTGTACAAGCCCTAGCGGCTATGCACTGTCAACCGCAGTGACCTCCATCAGGGATGTTCATCCAACCACTCGGCGATACGCCCTGCAAGGTCAGCCTTTTTTCCAGACAGTGCCAAGCTCTTGCTTTTTAGGAAGTCCTACATGCCACGCGTCACCTAAATCACGTATGAGGGGCTAAAAGTGGCGGCGGCGCACCTTCATCTGATCAACACGCAGCTGATGCCAGGTCACAGTGGTGGGAATCGAGAGCTCAATCAAGCGCTGAAGGTCCGGCACATATACACAACACGCACCTGCGTCAGGGCACCGGTCTCGTAACGGCTGCGAACCTCCGCTTCTGGAAGGCTGACGTCCTGCGAATTATCCATCAGTCCGAACAGCACCCTCGCAGTCAATCCAAACAAAAAAAAAACAACCAAGGCGGACTTACCGCCTTGCGTTTCGAACCGGCCTCAACGATGACGGCATTGGCGCTCTCGTCGCTCTGTAGAAGCTTCCTCCACTCCTTGATCAACGGGCCTGCCTTCTTGTGAATCGTGTTATTCTTTGGCAGCGTATTGTCCTCGAACGAAGCGACATCGAACTCCTCGCGGAATGCAGTTGCTTCGAGCTGCGCGTAGTGAAAGGCCAATGCTGACGTCGCCGTGCGCGTCAGGCGGCGCCCGGCAAGGGCGGGAATGAACCTACCGGGGTTAGGATAGGAATCGGACGGGTAAGTACCGTTCCTGAGCGCGAGCTTGGAAATCAATGCTCTCGCAGCGTCAACAAGCTCTTTACCGGCTGTGACCGTCCGCGCCACCGCTTAGCCAAGAGATATTGCGAAGGGGATGGGTTGGTGTAGCCCACCTCGAAAGCCCTCTTCTATCGGAGCAGCGCGAATATCATCCGCAAAAGGTAGGGGAATCAAATGGAATCCACTGGGCTCGGCCCACATTTCTCCTTGGCTCTCCTCCTGTGGTAGTAGCGCACAGAACGCCAGCGAAGCATTTCTCCGTGTCAGCGCTCGCACGATCCCAATTTTACCTTTTTTAACCATTGAGGATAACAAAGCAGCGAACGTGCGCCGGCTGCCAGCATACGCGTCCTCGTCCGGGTAAATGAAGATTGAGTGTCGGACGTTGTCCTCGAAGGCGAGCTCGGAGCGATCTTTGAAACCGAGGAGCTTGAGGCCAGGCTCGAGGTCTAGAGTGCGGAAAGAGCGCACTTCATCTCCCGTGTAGAAGACCTAAGGGTAAGGAAAGGATATTCGTCAGGACTCATAAGGAAATGGAAGAAAGTATGGGGGAACGATTGTACTCACCCGTCGACCAATACCCACGGAGCGTGTTCCAAACCCGTGCTCTTCGGTGTCCTCGTCTTCTACTGTCGCGCCTAGTGTCATTCCAAACTGTACGCCGCCTTTGTCGACCTCCGCCTCTTGCTCCTGTGCGATGTGATCGGAATGACAGAGACCCGAACAAAGCAAGAGAATGCGTACAGACCTCATCGACATACGTCGTCCGGCTCTCAACGACCTCCATTTTGTCCCCTAGATCCACGAAATACTTGTACGCTCCCCTCTTTTGCTCACTTACTAGCCCGTAGCCCTTGATCCCGATGACGAGACCCCCTACAAGTTCGAATGGAATGCTGAACAGCGCCCGCTTTGTGCTCTCGTAAAACTGCATCTGGTCGAGCAATTCCTCGATGCGATTGATAGAGAGGGATGGCGGAAGAGAGTCAAAGTCATCATCGGACGAGGCATCCGTGACAAGAACGTTCTACCCGACACGTCTCAACACTTTTGTTGCAAAGAATAAGCAAAGGAGCGCGCACAGTCCAGAATTTATGTTGATTGAAAGACTTATCGTCAGAAGTGATGAAGAATGGTTCGACCGTTACACCAGCCTGCAACAAATCCTACATAAAGCACCCTCAGCTCTATGTAGTGATGACGCTGCCTACGAGGCGAAAGGCAGACACTTACGGTGAGCGTTGTTCGTGCGGAGGTTATCAGTCGAGGGTTATGTGGGCCCGGGTGTGGGTCATCGTTATCTGTGATTAGGAAGACACGCTTTGATGCTGATTTTGGGGCCCTAGGGTCCACGTTACTCAACATAGCGTAGCAGCAATGTTTGAAGTCAACATACCCATCACGTAGGATCCAGTTGCAGCTGGTGAATAAGTCTCCGACAGGGATATGCTTATCTGTTGGCGGATACTCTTCGCTGAGAAGATCTGGATTGTCGCGCGCCTCTGAGGGTAGGGGATCAGGGGGGTAAAATCATTGGCGAAAGCGGGCAAAGGCAAACCGTTGATGAGCTGATTGAGGTCGAGGATATTGGGTGCATTGATGACAGACGTCGGTTGGTAGACGTATGTCCCCTTCTTGATCTCTGAGCCGGGACCACTCTCGTTCCTACGAGTCTGCAGAGCCCCTATTGTCGGAACACGCGCGAGGGGTATGAGCGAGAGAAGCGCACGGTGTTGTAGAACATGACCCCAACGGAATCGTAAGGTCCTACAATGACCTTTCTCTTCTGTATCTGAACGGCAGCGTTAAGAGCGCCAAGGAAATGGGACGTCTTTGCGTCTTCAAAATCTGGGTCGTCACGAAGGGCAAGCATGGATCGTGAGCAGTCTATAGCAAACAAGATGACATCGTGATTTTTCTCGAAATACTATGATTGGTCCCGAGGGTTAGCTGGCACTGGAGATAAGAAGAAGCGGCGCGCACCGAATTGTCTTGTAGCTCATCCTCTTCCTCTTCGTCAAGTTTATTCCAGTCATCGTATGGGGCCATTGTAATTTAGAGAAATGATGTACGACCCGCTGTACCGAATTTTTATCGATAACAGGAACTTCAAGTTGTCAACACTGTTCACCGGTTCGCGTTCAGTAGCTGAATGACGCGGACGTGGTCGCGAGTCGCGACTTGGCATGACCAGCATGACCATAAATGGCAGTCACGTGACCCCGAGTCACAGTTTGAATTTGAATTTGAAGCTTTGAATTCGAAGTCTCAACAATCTCAACGACAGAGCCGATATCCTCAAGATGATATTCTTGGTCCGCAACATCCAGTTCCTTCGTTCCGCCATTCGTAGATGGTATAAGATCTTATTATTCTCTACCACTTCTACTCTGACTTTTTTTTTTCAGAATTGTCTACATAATCTCTCCAACAAGAGGATGCCACGACGATCATGAACGCTCAGCGTCTCGCATCACCGTCCGGCCCACACTTTATCATCCACCAGCCGCAGCTTACCTGGCTTAATTCCACCGCTAGCCGTATCACTGGTGCTGGGCTCTCCATTTGTGCGTCTACTCTCCTTCCCGCCCATCCATCCACTCAGTGCCCGCTAACCCCACACGACGCACCAGCGCTCTACGATTTCTCTCTCGCTAGTCCGTTGCCCCTCCCACTTTCAGCAGCATAAACATCATTGAGTTTCCCGCTGGTCTGCCAGAGTTGCTCAAGATCATTGAAAAGACTATCATGGTTACGCTGTTCACATTCCACTCTCTCGACGGTTTACTCCACCTCGCGTGGGAAACCGGAATTATTATCTTCTCGTGCACATTTTGCTTGTGATTGAAAGGTACTGAAATCGCTTCTAGCTCAAGGCAATACCTTACAAGCTACTCCGTACTCGATGCCAAGCCCATTGCCACAGTGGCCCTTGCGCTGTGATGGAGCGGAATCGATTCGTAGTACCTATGTACCGGTTGATAAGGAAAGAACGAAATAATGAAATAGTAGTTGAGTCCGAAGGTAAGCAACATTGTCGTACATTTAAACTACAGTACAGTAATACCGTCAAGAATACCATGGCATGATCCCACGTCCGCCGGCGAACGCCGTAACCTATACTCCGCCTGTCAATAACTGCACAACCTCCTTATTTCCGTACGTTGATGCGTATTGAAGAGGTGTCTTGCCAAATACACACCGTGTTTGTACACTTGCTTTCCATTCAAGTAGCGTCTGTACCATCTCGGTGTGATTCCCGATCGATGCGATGTGCAACGCAGTGCCACCCTCCCAATGCGTGGCATTTATATCGGCACCACTGTGGAGCAACAGTTGTGCGATGTCTACGTGCCCATATTGCGCTGCTATATGCAATGGTGTCCGGCCGAGGATGTCTCGAGAGTTCACATCCGCGCCATATTTAATCAATGTCTTCGCAAGTTCGAGTATCCCGCTCCTCGATGCCACTTCCAACGGAGTCTTGAGTAGATTGTCACGTTCGTTGACATCTGCACCACGATCGAGCAGTCTTTGGACCATCTCAATGCGTCTGTTGGCCGATGCACTATGCAACGAATTGCACTCGTCATCTTTAGATGAATGGCTACTGTACAGTCGCAGCTCTGCAGCCTCGGGAAGACTGTATTCGGACCCTTCTTCCAACGAAGTCGAGTTCGTGGTATGCAGGGCACATGTACTCCCCGAACGCCCCGCTAGGAAACTGGTGACGTCACCCTTCAAGTTCCCTTTTTCCTGGCCAAGATCTAAAGGTGATTTTTCGCTGCTATTCTGCATGTCGACTTCTGCACCGTGCTCGACCAGCGGCTCTGCAACCCCGAGATGACCACTAGCTGATGCGAGATGGAGTGGGGCCCCAAGATTCGATTTCTGAACGTTTACATCTGCCCCATGATCAAGTAAGAGTCGCAAAATGTCGGTATGACCATGTCGTGATGCTGGGTGCGGTTTATAGCCTCCGTCACTGACAGAATACGCATCGGCTTCATGCTCGGTCTGAAAGTGTGATACCTCTGCTCGCCTGCCAATAGGCGCCGGCCTCGATGGGCTGATAATCTCGATGTTCCCGTAACCCGACGCGAGGTCTAAGGGAGTCTCCTCGTTTGCGCTTCGCGCATTAGCGTCCACGCTGCCTTTGGGAAATACTTCTACGAGATTGAGATGCCCGCGTCGAGATGCATTGCGCGATGTGTCTCCGTCCTTGTCTTTAAACATCGTATTCGCGCCTTCGTCGATTGAGAAGCGGGAAATTTTGAGTTTTCCGCTACGAGACGCCACGTGTAGCGGTGTTTCTTGGTCCACATTCGTCTTGTCAAGTGCTGCACTATGCTGAACTGGCAATTGTACAATATCAAGGTGTCCTTCAGATGGTGCCTTATGTAATAGAGTCCAAAGGTTGTCGTCCTCTGAATTTACATCAGCGCCGTAGGCAAGTAAATCATGCACGATATCGAGATGTCCATATTGGAACGCCATGTACAACGAAGTCTGCCCGGTCTCATCTCTGATTGCTACATCTGCCCCATACTTCAGCAGTAGCCGACAGACCTCCAGCTGCCCGGCTTGCGCCGCCAGATGCAGTGGGGTTTTGCGCTCCCTGTCGCAGGTCTGGATGTTAACATTTGCTTGACGCTCGAGCAACAATTTCACTACGGCATGACGACCGGCCAGGGCGGCACTGTGTAACGGACTACCGCCCGCGCGACCCAAGGCGTTTATATTTGAGCCATTCTCGAGTAGTGCTACAGCGGTCTCGATCTCTTCCTTTATGAGCGCTGCATTCAACGGTGTCCCATGGGCCCCACCTCTAGCGTTGACGTACGTTGGATGAGTAATTGTAAGGTGGTCCACGAGGCTGCGAAATCCGCACAGTGCTGCGTAGTATAATGGTCCGGCCTCTGGTCGCGTCGGGTGTGCCGTCGTCATGGATCCTTTCCAGGGACGGTCAACATCGTAAATCCAGACCCATGTCGCAAAGTAGGGCCGGTCTGGGTCAAACAGACGTTTCATGAGGTCCTGGATACTTGACCATACGCCGTCTATTTTGGCATGGTCAACCCAGTGCCGAGCGGCGTAGATACAAAGTGGCCGTTTTTCCACCGTGCTTCTCTCGGCATGGTAATCCAGGCTGAGTAAGACGCTGAGAGAGGCTTGCGCAAGAACGATATGCGCAGAAAGAAGGTGGATATGATAACGAGACAGACTCTCTCCCGTAGCAGAGAGACGAAGGCGATCGGAAGTCAAGAACTCCTTGACCGAAAAATGTGCAAATTGGACCACCTGAGAACCTTCGACATTGATAACGGTTATTAGACTAGAACAGGCAGACAGAACAGCGTGCTGTGCATCCCTAGGGCTCCACTCCGTGCTATATTCTAAATCTCGACCGGCGTCAAATTGAACGGCAAGAACCTCAGCGAGTTCTTCGACGCGAAGAGGACGAATAGAGACCGTGAGACATTGAAACAGGCGGTAGGCGTATATTCGGTTCTCCTTATCAATCCCTAGCAACGTGCGCTCGTATGTCTCGTCCAACGTTCGAGGCAGCCTATCCAGAGTGCTCTGTATCGCTATCGGGAAGCAGCGGCGCAACGTTTCCAGTTGGCAAAAGACCCATCGGAACCTGCGACCAGATTAAGATCCGCGGGGATACCATGATTGCGTTACTTACATTCCGTCAGCCCTCTTCGTGAGCGCATCGATAACCATTTGCCTTTGATCTTCCGTCCACCTTCGCATCTTTTTGTCGGATTGGACGACAGAATTGATGTAGTCAATAATATCTTGTTTTTGGCCATCTTCGTCATGGAGACAGACAATATACGATGCTAAAGGCTCAAGAACATCTAGGATATCGGCCTCAGAACGGCTGGTGGCACAGATGCGGAGATTCGAAAGGTTGAGTTTGACAAGGTCTTCGATGAAGTTAAGGACCTTTTCGCGGGGAGATACCACCCCAGAGTCATTCGGACACTCGTCAAGAGCATCCATGACGAAATACATTGTGGGTTGTCCTGAGAGCTCTAGCATATCCTTCAGGCATCGCACAAGAGTTTTCGTATCAGGCTGCTGGGATCCCGCGTCATGGGCGGAATATAGGTCGGAGAGGATCTGGTAGCAAGGATCCGACTTGGCACAGAGTTGAGTGAGGAGGGACGATAACAAGCCGCGGATATCCTGCTTCTTGGTATCTCTAAAGTCGAAGTAAAAATATGCTAACAAGCCCAACCCTGCGTCGTGTCGAGCCTTGATTTCTTCGATGATGGTAGAACTAGCAGATGATATATATTTACAGCTAAACGAGGAGAGGGGATGTCGCGCGTACCATAGGACGCTCTTCCCTGATCCCGCTACCGACGGCGACGGGTTAACGTGAGCAGTCGGAAGTGTTCGAAAGTTCATGTACACATACGTATACCATTTATCCACAGAAGGCGGCCTGTCGCATCCCACTTCTCGAAAGTGTCGCCTTTGGTAAACCACGTCACTGACCCGTCGTGGCAATCTCCGCGAGCGATGACGTGATTTTCAGACGGGTCTGGAGGGCAAAGCCAACCCGCAGATTTCTCGTGCAAACGGTCACCTGTGAGATCAGTTCAGCGGGAACGGTCACAATAATGGTGGGTGGGGTGACGCACGGTTCATTTTGTTTATTTCGTTGACCACATCTTGCACCTTAACTGTCATTCTGCATAAGCACGGGATATGATTCACCCACATTGTTTGGGACATACCGAGAGTCTTCCGGATCGTATTGGTTGATCCCTCTCCGCCTACGGACGACAGTTTGGTCAGTTATTTCGGAGCTAGGTGAACTTTACTCGCCGTCCATAACTATTTTCATATTATTCATGAGACCGTGGACGACCTCCAAGATCTGCACCTCGGTCAATCGGGCCTCTTCCGATGTGAGCCGGTCCAATCTCCGGAGGATTCCTTCAATCTCGGTGTTCCCCAGTAACTTCTTCGCAAATTGCTCTGCAACGAGTTTAGGAATGGTGACGCATATACGCAGTAAAGAGGAGCTTACTGAGTCGTCCTTGTCTGATTTGTTTCTTCGCGAGGGCAAGGACACAAATTAACTCGGCCATTATCTTCGCGATCATTTCTGTCATCAAAGGGCTCAAAGTGATATTTGTGTAAATTTGGAGGCGTTTGAGGAAGTTGCCGATGCATTCGAAGAGTTCAAGAAGAGCGTCATAGCTCGCGCTGACACCTCTGGCCGCCTGATGTAACGACATATTGGAGAGGCGTCATTGGAGAATATGAAAACACGCACGGAGAAGAGAACATCGATTCCGACGAAGATTAGTTTCGCAGGTTGGAACGGAACCTGGTGGCGAATAGAATTTTGTTTTAAACATAGTAGTCCTTGGGTCGAGATGGGCGGTCTCGGCTCACCATACTAGCTGCTTCGCCAAGAACTCCAGAGAAGGCGTGAACGAATTGGACTACTGGGCCGAGACTATCGATGAACTTGCGATTTTTGTCCCGAAAGTCTTTGAATTCCTTCAAGTTCTGTTGAAGGAGGAGAAGGACGGCATCGGGAGAGTCACAGTCCTTGAGCTTATCGGCGAACGGATTTTCGCTGAGATTTATGCCGGTCTGTTCAGCATATTTATCCAATGCGCCGAGAATGGATTGAAAGTTAGACTCAGACATCTTTGACTACTGTACAGTGAGAGGGTGTATTCTGAGTCGAATTCGGTGGGAATGCGGTCACAATATGGGTGTCGGCGGTAGATGCGACTACGACGAATCACAGTATCATAGCAACGGCCAAAGGTCCAGGATGATAGACGCTGGTAGAGCCAAGGGTATAGAGCGCTTGATCTTCACGATGATCGACTCAGGCTAGCTCGATACTGGGTAGTAGACTCAGACGGATCACCAGAGATGGGTTTGCGATGCTGAGATTACGCATACATACTTGAGCATTCACATATTCACATAGTATCCTGGGTGTCTGACTAAGATTGGTATATCTGCCAGGTTTACAAAAGGATTCGGCACATGGACGCGTAGTACAGCGAAAGTGTAGTGCTACACAGGGTACTAGTATGCCCTCAGGCGCACAAAAAAGGATTCGAAAAAAAAAAGAGAAAAGATTCGGCTTGGGCCTCGGATATAACACACGCATGTTATAATACCGCGGACATTGACCTCGGCTCAGAAATAGTCAGCACGCCCCGACGGCACGCGGGTCCCAGTTGTTTCGGATGGCTGTGACGGCTCGGAAAATACGGGAGCAAACTTAACTTCTTGCCTCTGCCGAAAATTAACGTATTTTTTTGGGGAGAACGCTTGGAAGAATAGGTGATGATTCTGCGACGTAGTGAAAAACGATACGCAGGCCCGCGTCGTCGGGTCTCGTTGAACTCTTGCGACCGGCTCCCGGGCCGATGACACTGGTTCGCCAAGAGTGGGCGGGGCACTCATACCGTCATACGGACTCGACGCGTTCAGCTGTCCTCCATTTCACCACCGAGTGGAGCTGTGTCCACGTTGGCATATACTGGTCACCCGTCATCATGAAAAACCCCATCATGTCAAGGGCTTGGAGCAAGGGTTGCGCAGACAACATATTATAGTAGTACCGTAAGCCGATTTAGCAGTGTAATACAACGTACAATCCGCAAGTTAGAACAAGCTCAGGCGACTAACTCTTTAAGCTCGCCGCTGTCCGCCATCTCTTGAACAATGTCTAGGCCTCCGACGAGTTCTCCGTTGACGATGAGCTGCGGGAATGTAGGCCAGTCGTTCAGCTTCTTAAGACCTGTCGACATTAGACAAAGTTAGTTCGTCGAATATAGGAGAGAAAAATAATGAGGCGCACCCTGCCGGACCGACTCGTCTGTGAGGATGTCAAAGTGCTTAAACTCGATCTTCTGGTCGCGCAGCAGCCCGCAGATCTTACGCGAAAAGCCGCAGCGCGGGACGTCGGGCGAGCCCTTCATGAAGAGCACAACTTTGGCCTGGTTCATGAGCCCACGCAGGCGCCCCTCGAGCTCCTCGGCCGTCTCCGTCGTCGTCGTCCCAGTCGCAGGAGCCTTGTCGGTCTTAGAAAGCGGTGGCGTTGCAACGGCATTGCCGCCGGCCGGGTTTATATGCTTCGCGATGGCCTCGGTGAGGGCTTTGGCGTCTGCACCGGCGATGCGGTCGAGAAGTGTGTGACCCTGGGTCCGGGTGGGGGGGGAGGGGAGGAGGGAGAATCAGCGTGTGGCGGAGAGGCGGGACCCACAGAGCCGAATAGGTGGCAGGACGTACCCGGAGCACGATAAAGGCAGGAACGCTCTCGATATCGAATGACTCGGAGACATCTGGCTGCGCCTCGGCTTCTATGTGGAGCGAGAGCAGCTTTGGGTACTTCAGTGCGAGCTCATCGACTACCTTGGTCATCTGCTCGCATGGTTGTGCCCATGGCGCCCAAAAGTATAGGAGGGACACGCGATCGAGGTCCGCGGAAAGGAGATTCTGGAATTGTTCTGTGGTTTCGATTTTGTGGGAATTTTTAGTTTCCGGAGCGGCCATAGCGGATGTCGGTCACGGTGATCCTCAGGAGATTGGGACGATGGACCTGACTGAAAACGAATAAGAGAGTTTGTCTGATCGTGTAATCACGGTCGCCCGTCATGCGCTTTCGTGCCACAATCCAGAACGTGCCCACCTTTTATCGTGAGCAAGCCCCCCTTTGACGACCTGTATAAATACCCGCGACGCGTTCACAGGTCTAATCCAAACCGTGGAGAAGCTTCAAAAGAAATGCATCATCAACTTCGGCGAGACATCTATGCGTATCATCTGCAACCAAGAAGAGGGAGGCGTTCATGTCTGGTCGTACGTCGTCATTCACTCAACATTATTTTCCTCTGAATGAACGCCACACCAGAAAGATCCGCGTAGACGCGCTCTTCACCGACTACCGCATCCTCTCCCACTCCAATAACGAGATCACCCTCAACCTGCCCACCGACGCGTTGTCCACCGCGCTGCGCTCCGCGTCCGCAGAACACACCGGCGCGAACGAGGTCGTCATGAAGCTCGCGAAGAAGAAAAACGTCCCCGTCCTGTCCTTCGAGATATTCGGCACGACGCAAATGGGTCGTCAGGTCAAGGTGGCGCACGACGTGCGCATAGAGGTGATGAAGCCGGCGGACGCGGCCCTGCTCACGGAGCCGCGGTGCCCAGAACCCGACGTACGTCCCTTTCGTTCCTACTCGAAGGGAAAAGTAGTGCATACCGAATGAAGTTTCTCGGCTGTAGGTCCAGATCATGCTCCCGCCGCTCACGAAGATACGCAGCGTCGTCGAGCGAATGCGGAATCTCTCAGATGTGATAGCCGTGCGCGCCAACTCGTCTGGCTGCCTCCGACTATCTGCCAGCACCGAAGTCGTCAAGGCAGACATTACCTGGAACAATTGCTCACATCCCCGGATGGGTGAGCTATTCGTCTATCGAGGTCACCCCTTCTACTGACGACATTTTTGTAGCTGGAGATGACCTGTCGCAGGCTCGTGCTGGCGCGGAAGGCGAGAGAGGGGAAGAGGACGGAGAACGCGAACGTCCTGATCCGACGCACCTGTTCAGCGTGCTCGTACACGCGCGTAGTCTCTTAAAGTTTCTAAATGCCCATGCTGTGTCCAAAACGACTATCGCGTGTAAGTAGAGTCTTTCTCGGATCCCTCGGTAACTAACTTTTGAACCCTCAGGCATATGTCAGGGACACTGTCTGATCCTTTTCGTGTATATCGGGGACTCGGCTGATATTGGCGGGGTCCTCACGTTCTACATCCCCTCCGTGCTCGACGACTGAATACCCATATGAGTGAAGTGTAATTATTACGTTATTATGGCGCGCGCCCTACTCTAACAATGGTGTCGGTTCTCTCGTCTTCAACCTGTCCGCGAGGCAGTCGCTACCCGATCGTGTCAGGGTCGAAGGGGCTGGCCCGCATTTTGGGTATGTCGATGGTGAAGATATAAAGGTGAGGCAACAGACATATGGCAGCAAAGAATTATGCTCTCGTGCGGATCAAGAAAGATTTCCATGCCCCCTTGGGAATTACTAAGACCAGCAAGACTTCATGATTAGTTCTAGCACTAACAGGCCGATGATGAAAATTGATCGTAATGTTGCCGAGTTTGGGTTGTTCCTCTATCGAGAGTTTTTCCTTCTAAAATTTGTCGTGGGTAGTATTAGTGCCCTGGAGGACACCAAAGCCGGGCCCAGTCGGGCATCATCATTTCGGGATTACACAATCTCGGGGTTCCGTTTTGGGCTTGACGACCCCTCCGCTTTTGTTTGGCTCCCTCGTGGTCCGTGACCAGAGTGGGAATGTGGACGTCCACACCCGAGTCCACACCTTCGCTTCTCCACGTCGACGGTGTCCGCCATCTTCGTTGACTCTCGACGGGTTTTCACCCTCGGCAACCCTCCAAAATTACCCTACGTACTGCATTTACGAGGAGTTCACAATGGCCCGATCGCAATTGCGCTCTAGGCGTTTGCTGTATCCCTGGCTGTATCGTCGTGACACGTGAGACTCGTGAGTTGGTCCAGACCTTCGGTCTCGTGACCTTCCTTAGGCCGCAGCGGCGCTGAAGGGGCTAAACAAGGGCTGTACTACCCCGTCGCATACACCGTGAACACTTGCAACTTCCAGGAATTCCAATACCGTGACGCTAACCCTCTCAAATGTCTAACTTTCAATCCATTCTCGATGCCGTGGACAAATACGCTGAGCAGACCGGCATAAATCTAAAGGACAATCCGATCGCCGAGAAGATCAGCGACTGTGACTCTCCTGGCGCAGTCCTCCTCCTACTTCAAGAGAACATCAAGGCATTCACAGACTATCGCGACAAAAATCGGAAGTTTATCGATTGCCTCAGCCCGGTGGTACAATTCGTTCATGCCTTCTCTGCAGTTCTTGGTGAGGGAGCGCGTCTGGTGAGCCGCGAAAACCTGCCACTTTGCTATCTATTCCTTTTTTACTCTTTCCCAACAAGGTACCGTTCCAACCCGCAAAACTGATCTTTGTCGGCATCGATGTCCTCTTCACCGTGCGTCATTTCAAGTTCCTTTTTTATTGACCGACTCAATTTGATATCCGACTAATCTCAGGCGGCTGATGGAGTCAGTGCGAGCTATGATGCCCTCCTTGAACTCTTCGAGTCCATCGGAAACTTCCTCAAACGCCTCCATATCTATGCCGAGATCCCTTTGGACCCTTTGATGAGGGATATAGTAGCGAAGATAATGGTCGAGTTGATTTCGATACTTGCCCTAGCAAAGAAACACATCCATCGAGGACGACTCAGTAAGCGGATTCATTCTATAACTATCGGCTACAACATCTGAACGCGTTTCAGAGCAATTCGCAAAGAAGTTGATGGGGGATAGCGAGATCGAGGGCATACTGAAGAGATTGGACAGACTCACGCAGGAAGAGGCCCGCATGACGGTGACGCAGACTTTGGCTGTCGTTCACGGTCTCTTGAACAATATGAAGGTGGTCATGGACGGTGAGTCAAGCCGTGTAATGACTTCAAAGCATCTGATTAGACTGTTCTCTGTATAGGTGGCGAGGCGTCAACGAGTGCAATCCACCAGACTTTGGGTACGTTTTGTCATTATACGCGAGTCAGCTTTCTCTGGTCTGATGGGGACTACTAGTTACAATGCAAGAGGTTGCGAATGAGATTAACAAAATGAAGCGTGCGTCGTCTCGCCCGTTCTTGGAGCTGTGAGGTGAACCGCCCCTTCAGGAAACCAGTTACAAAAGGATGCTAGAAACTGGGTCACACCTCCAGACCCGTCTCAAAATCACGTCATCGCACGAAGGATCCACTCTGGTGAATCCGCAGCGTGGTTTACCCGCGGCGCCACCTTCGACAAGTGGAACCTGATGGGCGGCCTTCTGTGGATACATGGTAAACGTGCGTAGTTTCCATGCCTCCCCAGATATCTTTTTCGGCCCGTTGATGGAAGTTCGTGAATGTAGCGGGATCGGGGAAGAGCATCTTATGGTAGGCGCCGCATGGCCCGAATCTCCCGTCTAATTATATTCGTCTTGACGCCTGTCCACCAGTTCCAGCATCATTGAACAGGCCACTGTGCTGCGCGATCAGGGACTGGGCCTGGTGGCTTATTATTACTTCGACTTTAGAGATACCGCAAAGCAAGACGTCCGTGGCTTACTGTCCTCCCTCATCGTACAACTCTCTGCCAATTCGGATCTTTACTACGACGTCCTTTCTCACCTGTATTCCGAGCATGACGGCGGATTGCGCTTGCCCAATGATGACGCACTCACGCAATGCCTGAAGGACATGCTCGAACTGCCAGGACTGCCTCCGATCTATATTATCATCGATGCTCTCGACGAGTGCCCCGACACGTCTGGGGCGCCATCTCCACGCGAACTCGTGCTCGACCTTTTAGGGGACCTTGTCGAGTTACAACTTTCGAATCTTCGGATCTGCGTCACGAGTCGTCCCGAGGCGGATATCCAAGATGCGCTTGGGCCGTTTGTATCTCATCCTGTCTCTCTTCACGACGAAGCTGGACAAAAGCAGGATATCATGGACTACATCAGTTCTTTTGTCCATTCAGATAGAAAAATGCGAAAATGGAGAGCGGAAGATAGGCAATTGGTCATCGATACACTCACCCAGAGGGCCGACGGAATGTAAGTAATCATTATTACGGTACTACAACCATTTTTTGATTTCATCACAGGTTTAGATGGGTTTATTGCCAAATAGAAGCGCTGCGACGGTGTTTCCCTCCAGCATTACGGCGTGCTCTCGAGGAATTGCCCGAGACCCTGGACTCAACATACGAGCGGATCTTGCTAGGCATCGAGAAGGCTAAACAGGAATATGCCTACCGCCTTTTGAAGTGCATCGCGGTCTCCATTCGCCCACTTCGCGTTGAGGAACTCGCAGAAGTACTTGCCGTTAAACCCAACGCCGGAGAGGACTCAGAATATCATTCTGAGTGGCGCCCCGAGGATGCACATCAAGCAGTGTTGTCTGCGTGTTCCAGTTTGATCATGATCTCCAATATCGATGGCTCGTCGATCGTACAGTTTTCACACTTCTCGGTGAAAGAGTTCCTGATGTCCTCCCGCCTTTCAAACGCAGCGGAGCATCTTTCCGTTTATCACATCCTCCCTCATTCCGCCCACTCGATTCTTGCCCGCACCTGCCTCAGCGTCCTGCTCAATCTTGGTGACCAAGTTGACAAAAGCGCAATAGAAAAACGACCATTCGCGATCTATGCGGCCCGGTACTGGGTCGACCATGGCAAATTCGAAGGCGTATCGTCGGGGATCCAAGATCTGATGGAACGTCTGTTTGACCCAACCAGACCCTACTTTGCGACATGGGTCTGGACATACGACGTTGACCGTCCTTGGAAGGGACCGATGGCGACAGTACGCCCAACGCAACCAGAGGCCGAGCCATTATACTATGCAGCACTATGCGGTTTCCGCAGCCTCACAGAACACCTCATTATTGCGCATGCGATGGATGTTAACGCTATCGGCGGGAACTTCGGCTCTCCGCTGCATGCGGCATTCATCAAGGGAGAGACCGAGATTGCTCTGGCATTACTTCAGTTTGGCGCGAATATAAATGCTCTAGATGGCGCGGGCTGGAGTTCATTACATAGAGCGGCAATAGGTGGTCATCGTGTCGTCACAAAATTGTTACTTGAACACCAAGCGGATGTTAACATCCAGACAGCCGGCAGGCGCATGACCCCGTTGTTCTTGGCGGCGGAGAGTGGGCAACTGGATGTTTGTCGGCTTCTGCTCAAGCACGGGGCAGATGTAGCGTTCGCAGATATCAATGGGTTGACTCCTTTACACATGGCATGCCGGCGTGGACACTTCGATATCGTTCAAGAATTGCTTGACCACGGAGCCGATCCAAATGCGCAGCAACTCGAAGCAGACCATTGGCCTCCATTGCACTTGGCATCGCTCGCAGGATATCTCGAGATTGTCCAATTACTAGTCAGACATGATGCAGCACTTGAAAAGACGAATCTGCACCAAGGAACCCCATTACATATGGCGTCCCGTTTCGGGAATGTCGAAGTCGCCCTCTTCTTAATCGAGCAAGGCGTAGATACGATGTCCAAAGATAAGTGGGGTCACACTCCATTGCACGACGCATCATGGTACGGAAGTCTCGACCTCGTGGAGATATTTCTTAAAGGCGGTGTGGACGTCAACGTGCGAAATGCAGCCGGGGAGACTCCCTTGAAAGTTGCATCGGGCAATGGCAAGCATGAAGTTGTTCGCTGCCTAATCGAGCGCGGAGCGGATATTAACTGCCGCGACAAGCGAGGGTGGACCCCTCTACACGCAGCCGCACGAAATGGGCATCTCGACATCGTGAAGCTTTTACTCGACTTTGGGACCGACATCCACGTCCGGACGGGGGATCACCACACCCCGTCGATCCTAGTATTAGTGGGCGGACACACGGCGGTATCACGCTCTCTGATCGAGCACCTAGCCGACGTTAATGCAACCAGAGAGGGGGGCTGGACGTCGCTGCATTTAGCATCACGAGAGGGCCATGTGGACATCGTTCGGCTGTTACTTGACCATGGGGCACATGTATATGTCGAGGGTCCCGATCTCCGGGCTCCACTCCATCTCGCATCAGCTAATGGACACCTCAGCGTTGCAGAGTTGCTAATCGAGCGCGGTGCAGAGGTCGACGTGCGGACTGAGGACCACAAGACCCCATTGGACCTGGCATCGGGAAATGGGGAACTCGAGGTTGCGCGCCTGTTAGTCAAGTGCGGCTCAAATGTTAATTCACAGGACAGGGAGGGCTGGACGCCATCACACTCAGCGGCACGGAATGGGCATCTCAGTATCGTGGAGCTACTCCTCGATTCCGGAGCGGATATTAGAATGCGGAATAGCAGTGAACAAACACCGATAGATGTCGCGCATGAAAACCGGAAACGCGACTTTACGAGCTTCCTAGCAAGGCATTTGGGAGACCTACAATCCCCGAACACGGAGAGCTCGACCCCACCGGAAGAAGAGCCACAAATCAACACTCCCGAGAATGTGGAGCCACAAGCGTACATCGATGACTCAACTGACGATGAAGAGAACAATTCATTGCATAGGGCCATAGAAAACGGACACATTGGCATGGTCCAGAGACTTCTCGATCGTGGTGCAGATGTCGACGAAAGGGACTCCAGTCTCCAGTCTCCATTGAAAGTAGCATCGGGGGAAGGGAAACTTGAAATTGCGAGGACATTAATCAAATATGGGGCGGATGTGGACTCTCGAAGCAACAAAGGTTGGACTCCGTTACACACGGCAGCAGAGAATGGGCACATCGACATTGTGAGGTTGTTACTCGACAACGGTGCTGATATAAACGCCACTCAGCGGGGTAATGCCACTGCATTGCACATCGCATCGGGCGAAGGTCATTTTGAGATTGTACGACTGCTCCTTGAACAAGGAGCGAATACACAAATACGGTCTGTGTATGGCAGGACACCATTTCGACATGCAGTAGCAAATGGAAACCGGAAGATTGCGCAGTTGTTGTCGGAGTATGACATCGGTGGGGTATAGGGATGGAGGGAACGAAGGATCAATGCAGTATAGGTTTGGATGTATGGCCTTTGGTAGTTGTACGCTATTTGTAATGTCGTCAGTACTGTAATCGGAGTCGCTACTCGTTTGTATGTTACCAACCGATTGCCAACACAGTAGGAGTCGGCTGCGGGACCGCGGCACGGTCCGAGAGACAAGGTACAGTGATAGTACAAGATGGGATATCGTTCCGAATCGTGGCGCAGTTAAGGACGGATCATGCTCGATCATACGATTACAATTCTCGAGAGCGCTGGCTAAAAGCGAATTTCAACTTGCTCAAATCGAGATTGGATGTTTCAAGACTAGATTTGTCCACCGAGATCGTTTCGTGGTATCTTCACCAACGCATTACAGCTTTCGTCCTGACCACGGCCGTGTTTCGATGGACTTCCACCTCAGTATCTCTCTAGGGACTCTTTATACTCCATAACTCGCCCACAGCATGTAACTGCCACCTTTACCACCGTTCCCGTGCGTGCATCTGCACCACAATGGAAGACTCGAAGTACCCACTATCCCTCACTGTTGTCCCCCCTTGAAGTCTTCGTCCACTCCCCGTGTCTGATCAGCGTCATTTCTGGTCTCCGGACCTTGACGTCGAAGAGAGTATATAAACGACATAAACTGTTACGCTCCACCGGCGTCAGTCCGACTTGGACTTGTGAAAGGCGTAATCGACTTAGCGAAAGTTAGGCGAATGGGGAACGCATGTCAACCCAACGCAAGCTGAACAGGGGCTCTCTGGCACACACTGCGGCAAAAGGAATAAGAGGAAGTATCCTTGGTAGATACAAGCGGAGGCACGCTTAGTCTCTAAGAACTAAGGCAGACAGGAGACGAATCAGATGGTGGATTGAAGAAGACCAAGATGGGGACTCTTGGTCTTCCGAGTCGACTACTTATACAGATACACGCGGGCTTTAAAGCGCCGCTCGAATGGTACGTAACCAATAGCGTAACTAGCTCGAACCCTAGTACCGCTATCCTAGGAATGAGTCATACATGAGTCACAATCACATGTAAACTACTATGCTGACTGATACGAAGTAAGAGTCCATGACTAATGCTAATACCGGACCATAGTCATAACCAGTCATGAGTCGTGTGTAATGAGTCATCAAGTCCGTACCGTAACATCACCCCCTTTTCAGGAGTGAGGCCCACCTCACTAATCCGCTACCGATTCCTTCCTCATTCGTTCTGCTTCGTCCTCCATCCTTGCCAATATGTTAGCACGTTCCAACCGATAAAGACTGTCCTTTTTGTCCATGGTTACCATCTCCCTCTCCATCTGCAATTGCCATATCCGCTTCTCCAGTTGGTCTTCGGCGAAGGCGAACTGTCGGAACCGCCACAGTTCTTGAGTGAGGGTGACATCCCCAATGCGCATAAGCAGCAAGTCAGTGGGGTGTCGGTCGCGGAGCATGAAATACTCCTCGTGGGGGATGAAGGCGCGATTATTCTTTGGGAGGTGAGGAGTCGCGTAGAGGGGTTTGCTGTAAAGGAAACCAGACCCCGGGGCTAGTCCGAGTACGAAGGGGTCTCCTCCGCGGATAACCTGTACGTGGGATGCTTGTACCGTTGGTCCGTTGGGGAGCTTGATCAGGAACGGAATGTAATCGGGTCCTCGATTGACCCGGAACCCTTCAGGGACGACGGCCCTGGTTGCTGGGTCTCGTTCGCCCATTGGTGTATAACGAGCCGCTTGTGCCATGGCGACTCGTCCTTGGTGTAAAGGCCCCCCCGCTGCGTCGACGAGGAAGGGAGTGGCGGCTGGATCTTCAGTGTAGAATTCATGGTTAAGGAATGTGTGCCTGATGGGGTAGTGGTCTCCAAGCTCGTCTTCATCCTCATCTTCGTCCAATACTCCCTCCGCTCTTTCATCATTCGGCGTCGGCAGGCGGCGATATGCAGTTGCTCCTGCTGCCACCGCCCCGCCGTCTCTTTCCATTCTTGCTTGTACTTCTGCATAGCGTCGGGTGGTTTCACCGCGCGGGAGAGCTGCTTGAAGCTGAAAAAGCTCGTCTTCTGTGAGGAAGGCTTCGGGCTCACCGGTGTCGGGGTTTGTGAGGGCGTACATTGGCGGAGGTGCTGGTTGAGTTGTTGCTGGATCGTCGTCGAGAGTTCCCTGTACGGGCACAGGGAATCGTTGCAGTGTCTGGTGCAGTTCTTCACCAGTGATAGGGCCGTCTTCCTCATGCTGCACGGAGGGACGGCCTCCTCCCGTAGTTCTAGTGGCTGCGGCGTCGTTGGTGGAGTCGGGGTCGACAAGTGTGGTTGTGGAATTGTTGATGAGGGTAGAGAGGAGTGCGAGCTGGTCATTGCGTCGAGTGGAGGACATGGAGTGAATGGGAGATGGGGACTTATCACGACAGGAGGCTACCCTTATATGCGTTTCTCTGTCGGGGTTAGAATGTTTGAAGTCCCAAACGGCTTCGTCGGCAAATACGTCATCCTTATCTATCCACTGATTGTCTGAGTCCAGATAACCCTTCCATTTGACAAGATATTGAAGCCGACGTCTTCTGCCGAATTGCCGGGAGTCTAGAATCTTCTCGACTTCGTATTCTTCTTCGTTATCGACCAAATCAGGTGGTGGGCGCTGATAGTTTGGTCCGTGCGTGGGTGTTTCACGATAAGGCGTGAGAAGATCTATGTGGAACACGTCATGGATGCTCCACTGCGTGGGAAGCTCGAGTCGATAATTGACAGGGGACATCACCTGGATGACCTTAAATGGCCCGTGTCGTTTAGCCGCTAGTTTTGCGGTTGGCTGATGGGTGCGTAAGTGGCGTCCTTCTAGCCACACGAGGTCTCCTTCTTTGAATTTGGGCATATCTTTGTGTTTGACCCATGACTGCTGCGCCCGGAGCATGCAGGAGAAAGCGCGCTGTCGCGCTTGTTTAAATTGGTCTAGTCTTAATGACACCTGCGGGATAGGGGAAGGTCTATCGGTCCAATCAGCGCGAGGGTTGAACCCGGATAAGAGAAAGAAGGGAGACTCCCGTGTGGTCTCGTTAGGCCAATTGTTGTGCGTGAATTCTGCCATAGGCAGATAGCGGACCCAGTCGTCTTGCCGCTCATTTACCCAGAAGCAGAGATATTGCTCCAGCCATTGATTCGTTCGCTCCGATTGGCCGTCCATTCTGGGGTGATAAGCGGTTGAGATGTTTTGACTGATGCCAAGGATTTTACATATCTCCCGCATGAACTTTGATGCAAAGCGGGGATCTCGGTCACTGATAACGCGCAGGGGGAGTCCAAATCGTGGGAAAACATGAGAGACGTACAGGGCAGCCGTTCCCTCGGCTGTTATCTCTTCGTTACAAGGGATGAAGATAGCAGCTTTGGTGCAATCATGATCCGTCACCGTGAGAATGGAATCGTAACCGCGAGAGACAGGGAGCTTGGTAATGAAGTCTACTGCGATGGTCTCGAATGGCAAGGCTTCCGGTTTAGGGTAGATGGGTTGTAGGGGTGCTCTGATTGGTCGGAGGTTGACTTTGTGTCGCTGACATTCCGCACAACCTTTGACATAGTCCGTGACATCGTTCTTCATTTGTGGCCACCAGTAATGGCGTTCAGTAAGTTGGAGAGTACGTTTGATACCAGGATGGCCATAGACGGGAGAGTCGTGATGAGCAGCGATAATAGTACGCTTGTCATGGATGCCACCCGTGACTACTTGTCGTCCGTCCTTGTACCATGTTCCTTCGATGTCCTTTAGCTTGTGAGCGTCAACCCAGGGTTTCAACTTAGCTGTGTCTTGTTCGTAAATGGGATGTTCTGGCGTCATCTCCACCGGTAGGATCTCGGGTCTCCAGTGGGGGTGCCGCGGTTCTTCTAGTGTGGTGGCACGCACGAAGACACTTTCTGGTAGCACTATTGTGCCTTCGTTGTCGTTTTCTCCTTGATCGTAATCTGGTCTTCGGGATAATGCATCGGCGCGTCCATTGGAGGTACCTTTGATGTGGTGAATTTCGAAGTCGTATTCCGAGAGTTCGAGTACTTCCCTGGCTACACGTCTGCTGATCTTTTGTGGAGACCTCCAGTATTGTAAATTAAGGTGATCGGAGAATACTTTGATCTTGTGAGGGGAGCCCGCTAGGAGGGGCCTCCAGTGACGAAAGGCTTTGACAATTGCCAGGAGTTCAAGGTCGTAAATGTCGTAATTTCGTTCGGCTTCATTGAGGGTGGACGAGTAGTAGCCGATAGGGTGTCGTTTGCCATCCGCTTTGCGTTGAAGAAGGACTGCTCCCGTGGCAAATCCTGATGCGTCGACCTCTAACTCGAATTGTTGTGCGAGGTCTGGATGTGCTAAGACCGGTTCGCTAGTAACGAGGGTTTTAAGGTCTTGGAATGCCTTCTCTTCTTCCGTGCCCCAGTGCCATTCGGTATCTTTGCGTGTAAGTTTGTTCAATGGTCGTGCTTTGGTTGCGAATCCTCGTATGAAAGGTCTGTAAAAATTGCAGAAGCCGAGAAAAGAGCGGACGTCCTTAACCTTCGTTGGCATAGGCCAATCCTTGATTCCCGAAATTTTGACAGGGTCCATGCGTGTCACCCCCTTTTCAAGGATTACCCCCAGGTAATCCATGCATGGAGAGTGGAAGAGGCATTTTTCAAGCTTGTAATACAAATCATGCTCTGCGGATACGCGGAGCACGTCTTTAACAGCTTCAATATGGTCCTGCAACGAGTGGTTAAGTCCTGTGGCGATACCGATATCGTCCATGTAGACACGAATAACTGTGCCGCGTTTTTCATGTTTTGCGATGATGTCCCTGAAGATGAAGTTCATCATAGTCTGGAACGTTGCCGGGGAGTTGGTTAAGCCGAAAAACATCACCGTGGGTTCGAATAGGCCGTAACGTGTTTTGAACGCCGCTTTTTCTTCATCTCCTTCTTTGATGTGTACATTGTTATACCCCCATCTAACGTCGAGCTTAGTGTAGATGTGGGCGTTACTGAGGTCGGTAATGAGGTCAGAGATGAGGGGAAGAGGGTATTGATTGCAGATGGTAACGGCGTTGATCTTTCGATAGTCTTGAACGGGTCGTAGCTTTCCATCCTTTTTCTTGATGAAGAAAAAGGATGACGTGTAAGGGGATTTAGAAGGTCTTATATAGCCTTTCTTGAGTTGTTCGTCAATCCACTCGCGTAACTTCTTGTCTTCTTCTTGCGTCATGGGGTATATTTTGCAGTCAATTGCGCTGGCTGTTCCTGGTTTGAATTCGATGGCGTGATCCCAGGGCCTGCTGGGTGGAAACCTGTCCGATGCCTCCTCACTGAAGAGGCGTTCAAATTCGCGGTATTCAGAGGGTAACTCAGCTTTCGTAACATATTGTTGAGCGGCTATGGCGAGGTCAGTGGCGGTGGCCCTGATTCGGCATCCTTCTTCAAATTGCTGTCGTTGTTCGTCGGTGATAACGCAGGAGTGTACGACTTCGTAATCGTCGTTTTGAACGGTAGTTGCTGCTACCACTGGCGTTGTTTTGATGTAGGGATTGGTTGATCGAATAATGATAGGGAGCATGTCCTCGTGTATGGCGGCTTGTGACCACTTGATATGTGGGTCGTAAATGGCAAGCCAGGGGTATCCTAACACGATATCTTCGTTTCCAATGTCCGTGATAAGGAAGCGAATTTCCTTGTGGATGCCTTTAGTTTGGACATCAACGTCGGTATAATGGGTGATACGCCCCGATTTATTTTCCGTGTTGTCAATGTTCCATATTTTCTTTGGGATGTCGAGTAGTTTGGTCCCAAGTCCCATCCTTTTTGCGAATGATGGTTTCATGAAGCAATGGGTTGCTCCTGAGTTGACTAATGCGCGTATGTCGGCCATTGCGTAACTGGTGCGAATCGATACTGGAACTCTCATAGAACGATAGCGAGTCATGATTACACTGTTACAATTGACTGCCCTCACCCAGGCCGATGGGTTCAGGCGTCCTGAAAACCCTCCTTTTTCCACAACTGCTGGAGGATAATGTCCTTTACGTCATCTGATTCTCCAGCTACTCCATTAAGCCAGTCGCTGGCGCGCTGTTGAGGGGGTACTTCTTGAACCGCCCTGGTAGCGACTTCTGGTTCTTGTTGGTGATAGTCAGTGTCGATGTACCAACTGGTTGATGCTTGGGGTTGATACCCTCCTTTCGGCTGTCTGCAATCGCGGGCCATGTGTCCGTCCTTTCCACAGTTGTAACATGTGACTGGCCTTTGGTTACTACGCCCTCCTCCTCTCTGTAAAAATCCTCCTCTTGGTCGGTATGGGGGACGAGGGGCGAGTATGTCTTCAGCTCCTGCGAGTCGTCCTCGAATTCGATCTGCAGAGGTATCCATGGCGTTTGGATCTCGTAAATTTCTTGGCTGCCATGAACTTCTTGGTGGTCCCTGCCACTGTCGTTGTTGTCGTTGCCTTCCTTGTCCTTGTCTGGGGGGTACTCCCTTGTTCAGCACCGCTTTAAGGTGAAGATACTGCTGTTGACGAGTGGTAGCCGCTTCTTTCCACTCGCGGTAGTTACGGGGATTGTCAAGGGTGTAGACCTTTTCATATAGGTCCTTCGGTAGTCCGCTTGCAAATAAGTCTAGCGTCTGCGGATCGTCGAGTCGATACTGAGCGTGGCGTATCAGTTGTTCAAATTGGGTGCAATACTCATCTAGATTGCCTCCGATCATTTTGACTCCTTTCTTAAGCTCGTATTGAGCTTGTTCTTGTTCCATCGTGTTGCGGAAGCGCTGCATGAAGCTGCGCGTGACTTCGTTCCATAGTCCTTCACTAGTTCGGGGTATACCAGCTTGTATCTGGCCATTAAGCCAGGTAAGCATTGCCAATACCCATTCGCTGACGTTGACGCCTTTGATGTAAGATAGGAAAAGTAAGGCTCGTCGATAGGGTGTGGCCATTATGCCTTCGTCTGCGTTCATGCCCCAGTAGACATGCCATTGAGTGAGAAATGCCTTGACTTTGGCGCGTTCTCCGTCAAATACTGTGGGTGCTTCGCCAGCTAACTTGTTACTTGGAGGGGGAATAATAAGACCTGCACCTGGTAATCCTCCTCCTGGTGGTCCTCCTCCTGGTGGTCCTCTTGGGAATCCTCCAGGGAATCCTTCGAACCCCGGTCCTCTTGATGGGGGTCCTCCACCCCCTCCACCGGGTAGATCACCGGGGGGTCCACCTCCTCCACTGGGGGGATCGGCTACGTCGGGCCCAATGGCACGATGGATTGCTACGTCGTCGTCAGTCATTCGGTGACCAGTGTATGGGTCGATAGGAGCTAGATTAGCTCGTGATTCTTCGGCAATACGTCTCTGTTCTTCTAGGGCGATCTGATCCCTTGCTTCACTGGTGAGGTATACCTCTTCTTGAGTAATGGTGGCTGTTGCCATTGCGACTGCTGGGCTACGGATGTGGATTGCTTCGGGTTCGGGTTGATGAATGGTTAACGACTCGGTTCGTTGTATGATGTGGTCGCCGATAGCCCCTAGGCTTGCTTCTTCGGCTGGCGTTGTTCCTCGACTGGGCGACTGTTGACTATCGGAGGTTTCTTCTCCACTGATTCCTTCGTCGGTATGTTCTTGTGCCTGTCCATCAATAGGACCGTAATCTGCACGACTATTAAGTTCCCGTGCGTCGATATTGCAGTTGTAGTGTCTTCCTGCTGGTCGTATAATATCCCAGCGACGATCTATAGGGTTCCAAGTAACCTCGACCCAACAGAGATGCTTGAAATTAAACTCAACGGGTCGGAAACGGTTGGGACCGTTGAACTCTACGAAATATCCGGTGTCTTCTTCTCTTTCTCTCCACTGAGCTGCTCCTAGGAATCTTGTTGGTACGTTGCGGTCTCCTCGTCGTTCAATATGATAGGGACGGAAAGACGTCCACTGATCTCTGGTCAAGTACGCCACGATGAGGATCTTGGTCTTAATGTTACGCTCCACCGGCGTCAGTCCGACTTGGACTTGTGAAAGGTGTAATCGACTTAGCGAAAGTTAGGCGAATGGGGAACGCGTGTCAACCCAACGCAAGCTGAACAGGGGCTCTCTGGCACACACTGCGGCAAAAGGAATAAGAGGAAGTATCCTTGGTAGATACAAGTGGAGGCACGCTTAGTCTCTAAGAACTAAGGCAGACAGGAGACGAATCAGATGGTGGATTGAAGAAGACCAAGATGGGGACTCTTGGTCTTCCGAGTCGACTACTTATACAGATACACGCGGGCTTTAAAGCGCCGCTCGAATGGTACGTAACCAATAGCGTAACTAGCTCGAACCCTAGTACCGCTATCCTAGGAATGAGTCATACATGAGTCACAATCACATGTAAACTACTATGCTGACTGATACGAAGTAAGAGTCCATGACTAATGCTAATACCGGACCGTAGTCATAACCGGTCATGAGTCGTGTGTAATGAGTCATCAAGTCCGTACCGTAACATAAACAGACGCTACACGCATGAGCTTAGCATCGACGCTGTATCCCCCCGTGTAGTTCTTCCCCCCCAATTGATCAAATACCAGTTAGCGATAACTCAGGCCACATGAGTTGCACACCAACGAACAGGCAGGCAGAAGCATCGAACAAGAAGCGAATGCCTACACATTGTGCGTCTCGATCAGTGAAGGTGCAACGGTTCTTGAAGAAAGAGACGTACCCTCCCAGCTGCCAATTAGCTCGCGCGCAGAATACTGCGCGCTGTCGACACCGAGAACGAACCCAACCAGATTGGCACCCATCATCAGAAAAAATCATCACAATGATTTTCATGTTGCATGTCCCGGTACGTACCAATGCCAGCGGGAGCACCTTCCTCGCCGCGATCTCCGGTAGGATGAACAGCGCCATGAGCCAACCCCAAGCCAGCAACCTAAGGCTCAGACCACGCCAGAGCGTGACAAATGTGAAGACGAGGATACTCGTGGTGGCGAGCCGCCAGGTGGGATGCAGAGGTATCCCACGGTCCAGAGGTTTTACGAGCGGTGCCATGCGCATCAAAAACTGAGAGCAAAGTAGTTATTTACTATGCAGCGTACCACGCTCTCGGGAAGGTCCAGCATGTCTACGACTGCCGACAGACAGAAGTGACGTCATGGGAGCAACAGCTTACGTCTGGAGTCATTAGCGCATTAGCGCCTGTTGGTGGTCACGTCTATTACACCTTGAACTAGACGAAACTGAGATTCCAAAAGCTGACCATAGACAGCTGGGCAGGGGTCATTGCTGCCCAACGCATGCGCATCCTTGATTGAAACGACATACATGGTGTGTATGAGCGCTTCCATCGTGGGCAGTGTGGTCAGGAACTGGACTGCGTATCGAACCGTCACCCATGGCATGATCTCTTTTGGGCACTCAAGCTAGATCACAAATGCCTGTAGCAGGGCTAAGGAACAGAGGTGGCCGTGCCTACCTGTTACATCAATCTTTGAAGGTAAGTATCGGCCCTGCGATGTTGAGTGGCACGTAGAGCATGTACATGAGATAATTCTTGAAGGTGTACAAGGCACGTAGGTGGTACACAGCTGCATGCTTCTTTTCAATCAACGCACCTCCAAGCTGTAATCATTCTGTGTTAGCCCCAATGAACCGCGAGAAAGTGAACGAGCGTGAAGCTGCTGCACATCCCCAATTATGATGTGGTTGCAAACCCAATGGTAGTCGATACTAAACGACACGAGGCGCAACATGGTGATGTTGAAGCCGACATGCCTGTCATGGACGCTCTATTTTACCTTATTTTTCTGTATTTTTATGGATTTATTTGGTTAAGATACGAGTCTCCAACGTTGTGTCAAACATCCAAGTCCTTATCATTAGATATGATAAGATGGTTAGTCACGTGATGCCAACATGTGCACCAACAAGCACGTGACCCTGAGATAGTAACTTCCTTATTGGATGTTACCTCTTATGGGCACTTTCCTCTTTAGTAAAGTAGTTTCTCATTGGACGATAAGCAGGGAACATTCTAGATAGTTCTAGACTACGTTGTCATAGGGTTGTGACTCATAGATAAGGACATGTCATTATTCTGTCAGCGTTAATGACTGGGCATCAGTCAGCACAATAGATAACGCCATTATTAGACACGACGCGTCAGCGTCTGACTCATTACTATTACATGTACCTTTAGTAACAAGGTTCTACAGTAATTTGAACTCAGCTGCAGCATAGTATATAAACCCTCATGTAGCGTCCTGAGTGGAACCAACTTGTCCTCTTGGTTCTCCACTCAGGTGTGTATTCACTTGTACTTCCCTTACTCTTCACCAATGTTAACTTGTCCTCTTGGTTCTCCACTCAGCGTGCCACTGTGTGATCACCTTGCCTTTGGACTTGTATAAAGTCCTCACGTGTGCATACTTTCCGCAGTGACTGTACGTTCAGCGCGTGACTTGTCTCCGTGCTAGGCTTGGGTGTGCTACCTGTTCAGTTCGCTTACCCTTCTCTTGGTCTAGTTGTCGCAATAAGTCATACTGCTACAATGCCAACAATGATATATTCCACACAAGCTGTCCTGTAAAAGTGGATCAATCCCAAGACAGAACTTCCAGTGATGTGCATGGCATACCAGGTAAATCCTGAGTGCAGACTTGCAAAGGAATAGCCTTCATACCACTCATACGTGACCAGGACCTTGCCATTGAACAGCCAGGTGACCAGAATGGCAAGTTGTGCCCCACCCGTCACTTTGGCAAGTGCATAGTTTGCTGATAATATGATAAAGACCTTGAGAATGCTGGCGCCATACAGGACAGTAAGCATGAGTAGTGAGAAGATAAGATAGAACGGGATGCAGTACAGTTATTAGTTGGAGATGAGCTGCGGAGAATGGGGCACATGTAGGCATATTTAAGGGTGAAGAAGGCAGCCATGAGCGTGGCATGGGCTGGGAGGTCTAGGAAGAAGGGGCAGTACTTTGCATCACTGTTGTCCTGTGGCAGTGTGTCAACACGTTTGCAGAGGTGGCATCGTGGATATGGAGCAGTAACATGAGGGGGGAGGGTCGACAATAATAGCTCGTGGCACAATAAACAAGACTCACAGGTCTGCTGCCAGGTAACCATCCCCTTTCCCATGCCGATACAATGCATAATTGGGAAGTGTTTCTGAGACGAATGCTACTTAAGTTGGAGGCAGTATACAAGAGAAGAAATGCACGCACTAGAGCTGACCCCTATGGGCGTGTAGACCATCCACAAAAATGCGATGATAAATATGAAATAATAGAAGAACTCATACGTCCACTGTGGAGGAGTGCACTGAGGGTGCGTCAGCGATACAGTAAGGTAGAGGACACTACTGCGGTGCTGTGACTTGTCGTGGTCATTTCCACTTGTGATGACCTCAAGTTAGGGGCGGGGACCTGCAGACATTTGAAGAGCAAAGTATACTGGTGCCAAGCATCTGTGTCATTGCGACATACAGTTGATGGCTGTTGTTGCATGGTGTGCCCTCGGATTACAAGATCCATGTAAATGATGTGACATTGATCTGACTTGTCGCATGCTATGCGCTTTCTTGCCACAATCCAGAATGTGCCCATGTTTTATCATGAGCACTGGCAAGCCCAATTTGATGACCTGTATTAATAACTGCGACACATTCATAGGTCTAGTCCAAACAGTGGAAAAGCTTCAAAAGAAATATACCACCATCTCCAGCGGGACATCCATGTGTATCATCTGCAACCAAGGGGAGGGATGTTACGCCCTAGCAGGGGCGTGGGTTCTGGAGGTTCTAAATCACACAAGTATCAAGCGAAGACCTCTGTTGTCTTATTGCTATGAAATACAAGTGGCGAAGGTGTGGCACAAGGTGCAACACTACTCTGTAATGTAGGACTCCTCGTCTGAAGTGTCTGACACTTCTCTACACTTGATCTTGCTAGTGCACAGAGTATAACAGGTGTGACGTGTTGATATAGTTCAACTGCAAAGACTTCGAAGTGTCTGGGTTAGGGACTGAGGTAGGGGATGCACAAGAAGAGGGAGATAAGGCGAAGTCACACCAAAGTACGAAGGCAAGGTTGCTAGATTGCAAACAAAGCCAAGTCTGGCTTCCTACGGTCTACAGTACAGGTTTATATAGGACGAGGTTCCAAACAACACGAACACAGGCCCACACAGAAGCAAAGAAACTAAATGGAGGAAAGAGACATTCGGATCAAGACAAGTAGCGCCACTAACAGGAGTAGCTCCTTTGGGTAACAAGGTATGGGACAGAAGGAGAAAGAACAAGATGAGAACACACTGTAATTGAGGTCCAAAGCGTTGGATCATAACAAGGGAGGTGTTCTTGTCTGATTGTATGTTGTCATTTTCTCCTTGCCGCAGCTTTTTTCTCTGAACAGAATCCATGCCAGAAGGATCCACATAGGTGCTCTTCACTGAGTACTGCATCCTCTTCCAATCCAATAACGAGATCACCCCAAAGGCGTGAATGAAGTCATCATGAAGCTCGCAGAGAAGAAATATGTGCCTGTCCTGTCCTTCAAGATATTTCACATGACGCAAATGGGTCGTCGGGTCGAGGTAGCACACGACATGCGCACAGAGGTGATGAAGCCAGCGGACATAGCCTTGCTCACGGAGCCGCACTGCCTAGAACCCAATGTACGTCCCTTTTGTATTTACTTGAGGGGAAAAAATAGTGCATACTGAAGGAAGCTTCCCAATTGTAGGTTCAGATCATGCTCCACCGCTCACGAAGATGCACAGTGTCGTCGAGCGGATGCAGAACCTGTCAGATGTCATAGCAGTGTGCACCAACTCGTCTGGCTGCCTCCAACTCTCTGCTAGCACTAAAGCCGTTAAAGTGGACATCACCAGGAACAATTGTTCACATCCCCGGATGAGTGAGTTATCTGTCCATTGGGATTACCTTTTTTACTGAGAAGGTCTTCTCACATTTTGTAGCCAGAGACAACCCGTCGCAGGCTCATGCTGGTGCAGAAGGTGAGAGAAGGGAAGAAGGTGGAGAACATGAACCCCCTGATGTGACACACCTGTTCAGTGGCTCGTGCAGTGGTATGTGCATAGTCTCTTGAAATTCCTAAATGTCCATGCCGTGTCCAAAACAACTATTGCATGTATGCAGAGCCTCCTTCCTCAGAACCCTCGGTGACTAACTATAGACTCTCAGCCATATTGGGACAATGTCTGATCCTTTTTGTCTACACCAGGGACTCGGCTGATATTGGTGGGGTGCTCACGTTCTACATCCCCTCCGTGCTCGACGACTGAAAGTACTGAATGACCATACAAGCAAGGCATAATTATTAAATTATTATATTGAACGTATGTGCCCTACTCTAACAACAGTTCCTCAGATGGTTCTTGATGAAAGATGATTCACAGTTCTGATATTGTGCCTTTGCAATGTTATGCGCCACGATTTCCCTTTCCGATGCTCAGTTCTCTTGTTTTCAACCTGCCCACAAGGCAGTGGCTACCATAGAGGAGTTGCGTCAGGGCTGAAGGGATTGGCCCGCATTTTGAATTTGTCGTGGGTGTAATTGTCCGGCCTCGGCCGAAGGACACCGAAGGCCGGCTTGACGAGTTCATCGTCTCCTGATTACATAATCCCGAGGTTCCGTTTTGCTTGACGCCTTCACTCGTCCACGTCAACGATGTCTGCCGTCTTCACCACCTCTTGACAGGTTTTCATCCTCAACGGCCTGCCGAAACCCCCTGCGTACTGCATATACGCCCAGCTCACAATTGCACTACTACCTCCTGCACCGTCGCTGCTTTCGCATCATCACCACCACCCTCAATCCCCGGAGCCAAGCGCACACTTCCCCGTCATCCCTCGAAGCTCCGGCATCTCCCTCAGAAAGCGCGTTCAAGGCACTCTCGCCGCTCTCGGCTTGAGCAGCGCATGCAGACGGTGTACCACTTGCACACACCTGAGGCCGCTGGCATGACCCTCACCGTGAGGGAACTCGCCGAGGTGGAAAACGTGCTCGCGAGCGCAGTGCGGATGGTGGGACAGCAGAGAGCGGAACGCAAGGCCCCGCACGGGTTTGTGGTGGTTGGATCGAAGGTTGGGTCACGGTGACTGTCTAGGTCTGTGCCTGTCTTCGCTCCATTCCGATGCCAACAACGTCAAGGGTAACGATATGGGAGCGCTCATTTAAGTCCATAGTCATACCGTTAAGGTTTGTACCGTCGCCCCAGAGGAATTCTTATTTATGCTCATGTAGACCAATCGTCCTCGCTTATATTCATCGGCCTTACCTTGTCTCATTCCCAAAGGTTTGCTAAAAGAAAGAGAGACATCGAGGACGGTATTTACAACACTACTTACACGCATATAATCACATTTCATTATTGATATGTCCCCTACCCTCTAGTCGAAAGAGGTGCAGCTAGGTGAGGCCCTCGCGACAGCATCGATATTCGAACACTGCAGATATACAGCACGTGCGAGTAGGAAGCCAATGCCTGCACGTAACGGTCTTAATCAGTGAATCGGACGACAGCAATTGAGAACGAGAAGCACCAGGTCGGCTGCTCATCGACTCGTGAGCGAGGCACCATCAGCATGACGTCGGAAACCCTGCTGCCGCGCACGGGTGAGTCGTCACATCTCCCCGAATTGTGAGACCAAATGAGAGTCAGAACATCTCTGAGACATAGACACACTCACGTACCAGCTGGGATTAATATGCCCTCCTCACCATTACCTCGGGCGGGACGAGACACGTGCACGGGTAGCTGGGAGCCTTGTGTCGGGTCGGTATGGTCGCTGTCATCTCGTGCAACCGACGACCATCTTCGGTCGAGCCGGTTTGCGTTCGTCACGGTCGGAAAGTGTGTTAGGTTGGCGACCTCAGCGAGCTTTGCGCGACCTTCCCTAGTATGTGCGATGGCAACGAATTGATGAACGAGAAGGACAAAAAGATTTGGAGTTGGAGAAGAACGTACAGGGTCACGAACAGCGAAATGACATCCAATTTTCCGAGGATGGTTTGTAGCAGGACCGCCCAGTAAGTGACGAAAGATGCCTAGGGTTTACACGTGAGTGAGGTCGGCCCTTGAATTTGTTGACATCGTGACATACCCCGCATATGCGTGCAATTAAAGCAGCCAGAGAGCAGGGCGGGGGCAGGCGCAAGGCAGGATCGCCGATTCCCAGGTGATACTGATGAGCTGTGATAGCACTTGATTACCCATGAGCAGGCCAATCCACCCCGTGTGAGAACGTGGCGCATGACCTTGCGAAACCGCTTTGTGTATACATAGAACGAGACCGGATGAGAAATACGAAAACTGCGATGCGGAGGCGGATTGGGTCGGGATTGGTCACTGCTGTATAAAGCTCACGCGAGTCGCGGCTCACGAATGCCAGTGACGAAAATGTCTATAGCTTGACGATCGAGCGTCAACAGACCACGATTTGTTTATTGGTTTCGAAAGGACCTCACCTGCAGAGAAAGCCAAACAGGCGGCGACTGGAGACCCGCAGTCAGACGGGACGAATAACGCAGTGAGATAGCCCACGTAAACAGCCTTGGCAAAAGGTTGTGCCGCCATATACGATAAATATGATGATGAAGATACCTATGAATGATGCCACGCCCCAGCAATTAGATACCAAGACCGTTCACCATACAGCGTAAGGTATTCTCATGGAGTCCGAGCCATAGTGCGAACGCCAATAGGCGGAAGAAATGTCACGGTGACAGCAGCTACGTCGGATGTCATCAGCTCCCATTGGGATGAGGACAAATTTGGAAGATACTTTGAGCCAGACAAAGATGAGGGTTGTAGAACGTAACATGTACTAGTAGTATTTATGATAGCCTACAAAGGACTTAGGACTCGTGACTCTCATGAGACCTTCGGTCTCGTGACCTTCTTGGAGCTGCGACCTAAACGCCAGTGGGCTGCACAAGCTGCAGCGCAGCCAGACCGTCGCATATACCGTGTCCGCTTGCAACTTCCAGGCATTCTTTTCGAACACCAATACACCAACCCTCTCAAATGTCTAACTTTCAATCCATTCTCGATGCTCTAGACAAATACGCTGAACAGACCGGAATAAATCTAAAAGACAATCCGATCGCGGACAAGCTCAACGGCTGTGATTCTCCTGGTGCAGTCCTCCTCCTACTCCAAGACAACATCAAAGCGTTTAAAGACTATCGCGACCAAAATCGGAAGTTCATCGATTGCCTCAGCCCGGTAGTACACTTCGTTCATGTCTTCTCTGCAGTTCTTGGTGAGGCAGCTTGTCCGGTGAGCCGCGAGCTGTCATTTCTATTTTTTTCATAAGTATTTCTCAACAAGGTACCATTCCAGCCCACAAAACTAATCTTCGTCGGCATCGATGTCCTCTTCACCGTGCGTCATTTCAAGTTCCTTATTCATTGACCGACTTAATTTGGTACCCGACTAATCTCAGGCGGCTGATGGAGTCAGCGCGAGCTATGATGCCCTCCTTGAACTCTTCGAGTCCATCGGAAGCTTCCTCAAACGTCTCCATGTCTACAGCGAGATCCCTTTGGACCCTTTGATGACAGATATAGTAGTGAAGATAATGGCCGAGTTGATTTTGATACTTGCCCTGGCGAAGAAACAAATCCATCGAGGACGACTCAGTAAGCGGGTACTTATTATAACTATCAGCGACAACATCTGAACGCATTTCAGAGCAATTTGCAAAAAAGTTGATGGGGGATAGCGAGATCGAGAGCATACTGAAGAGATTGGACAGACTTACGCAAGACGAGGCCCGCATGACGGTGGCGCAGACCTTGGCTGTCGTTCATGGTCTCTTGAATAATATGAAGGTGGTCATGGACGGTGCGTCAAGCTTCGTATCGACTTCAAAACATCTGATTAGACAGTTCTCTGTATAGGTGGCGAGGCGTCAATAAGTGCAATCCACCGGACTCTTGGTACGTTTTGTGGTTATGCGTGAGTCGGCTTTCTCTGATCTTATGTGGATTGCTAGTCACCATGCAAGAGGTTGCGAACGAGATTAACAAAATGAAGCGTGCGTCGTCTCGTCCGCTCTTGGTACTCTAGGGTGAATTGCATCCTCAGGCAACCAGTTACAAAAGGATGCTAGAAACTGGGTCACACCTCCAGACCCGTCTCAAAATCACGTCATCGCACGAAGAATCCACTCTGGTGAATCCGCAGCGTGGTTTACCCGCGGCGCCACCTTCGACAAGTGGAACCTGATGGGCGGCCTTCTGTGGATACATGGTAAACGTGCGTAGTTTCCGTGCCTCCCCGGATATCTTTTTCGGCCCGTTGATGGAAGTTCGTGAATGTAGCGGGATCGGGGAAGAGCATCTTATGGTAGGCGCCGCATGGCCCGAATCTCCCGTCTAATTATATTCGTCTTGACGCCTGTCCACCAGTTCCAGCATCATTGAACAGGCCACTGTGCTGCGCGATCAGGGACTGGGCCTGGTGGCTTATTATTACTTCGACTTTAGAGATACCGCAAAGCAAGACGTCCGTGGCTTACTGTCCTCCCTCATCGTACAACTCTCTGCCAATTCGGATCTTTGCTACGACGTCCTTTCTCACCTGTATTCCGGGCATGACGCCGGATTGCGCTTGCCCAATGATGACGCACTCACGCAATGCCTGAAAGACATGCTCGAACTGCCAGGACTGCCTCCGATCTATATTATCATCGATGCTCTCGACGAGTGCCCCGACACGTCTGGGGCGCCATCTCCACGCGAACTCGTGCTCGACCTTTTAGGGGACCTTGTCGAGTTACAACTTTCGAATCTTCGGATCTGCGTCACGAGTCGTCCCGAGGCGGATATCCAAGATGCGCTTGGGCCGCTGGTATCTCATCTTGTTTCTCTTCATGACGAAGCCGGCCAGAAGCAGGATATTATGGACTACATCAGTTCTTCCGTCCATTCGGATAGAAAGATGCGAAATTGGAGGGCGGAAGATAGGCAATTGGTCATCGATGCGCTCACTCGGAGGGCCGACGGAATGTGAGTAATCATTATTACTCTACGACGACTATTTTTTGATCCCTTTACAGGTTTAGATGGGTTTATTGCCAAATAGAAGCGCTGCGACGGTGTTTCCCTCCAGCATTACGGCGGGCTCTCGAGGAGTTGCCCAAAACTTTAGACTCAACATACGAGCGGATCTTGCTAGGCATCGAGAAGGCGAAACAGGAATATGCCTACCGCCTTCTGCAGTGCATCGCGGTCTCCATTCGCCCACTTCGCGTTGAGGAGCTCGCGGAAGTACTTGCGGTTCAACTTGATGCTGGAGAAGACTCAGAATATCATTCCAACTGGCGCCCCGAGGACGCACATCAAGCGGTGTTGTCTGCGTGTTCCAGTTTGATTATAATCGTCAATATCGATGGCTCGTCGGTCGTACAGTTTTCACACTTCTCCGTGAGAGAATTCCTGATGTCCTCCCGCCTTGCAAATGCGGCGGAGCATCTCTCCCTCTATCACATCCTCCCTCATTCCGCCCACGCCGTTCTTTCCCGGGTTTGCCTCAGCGTCCTGCTCAATCTTGGCGACCAAGTCGACAAAAGCGTTGTAGAACAACGTCCGTTTGCAATCTACGCGGCTCGGTACTGGATGGGCCACGGAAAATCCGAAGGCGTGTCGTCAAGTATCCAGGATCTCATGAAATGCCTCTTCGACCCAACCAGACCCCACTTCGCGACATGGGTCTGGATATATGACATTGACCGTCCTTGGAAAGGATCGATGGCGACAGTACGCCCAACGCAACCAGAGGCAAAGCCAGTATACTATGCAGCACTGTGTGGTTTTCACAGCCTCACGGAATACCTCATCATTGCAAATACAGTAGATGTTAACACTAGAGGCGGGGTCCACGGCACCCCGTTGAATGCTGCGTTGATCAAGGGAGAGGTTGAGATTGCGTTAGCATAACTTCAGAATGGCGCGGATATAAACGCCCTGGATGCCGTAGGCTGGAGTTCATTGCACAAAGCGGCAATAGGTGGTCATCGTGTCGTCACAGAATTGTTACTCGAGCATCAAGCAGATGTTAACGTCAAGACAGGCGACAAGCGTGAGACCCCGTTGCTTCTGGCGGCGCAGAGTGGAGGATTAGATGTTTGTCGGCTGCTGCTCAGGCACGGGTCAGATGTAGCGTTCGAAGACGCCAGTGGGTGGACCCCTTTACACATGGCATCCCAGCGTGGGCACCTCGATATTGTTCAAGAACTCCTTGATCACGGTGCCGATCCAAATGCGCAGAACGAAAACCTTTGGACTTCATTGCATCTGGCATCGGCCGCAGGATACCTCGAGATTGTTCAGTTACTAGTCCGACATGACGCGGCACTCGACACGATGGATCTGGACCAAGAAACGCCATTACACTTGGCGTCCCGAAAAGGGAATATCAAAGTCGCCCACTTCTTAATCGAGCAAGGCGCAAATACAATGTCTAAAGATAAGGACGGTTGTACCCCATTGCACAACGCATCACGAGACGGGCATGTCGACCTCGTGGAAATCTTGCTAGAAGGTGGTGGTGTGGATGTCAACGTACGAAACACAGACGGGGAGACCCCCTTGAAAGTTGCATCGGGAAACGGCAAGCATGAAGTTGCTCGCTGCCTAATTGAGCGCGGAGCGGATATTGACTGCCGCGACAAGCAAGACTGGAACCCTCTGCATGCAGCCGCACGAAGTGGGCACCTCGACGTCGTGCAGCTTTTACTCGACTTTGGAACCGACGTCCACGTCCGGACTGGGAATCATTACACGCCATTGATCCTAGCATCACTGGGCGGGCACATGGCGGTATCACGCGTTCTTATCGAGCATCAAGCCGACGTTAATTCAATCGGCGAGGGGGGCTGGACGTCGCTACATTCAGCGGCATGGAATGGACATCTCGGTCTCGTGGAGCTACTTCTCGATTCCGGAGCGGACATTAGCATGCGGAATAGCAGCGAACAAACACCGATCGGTCTTGCACACGAAAGCCGGAAATGTGACGTTACGAGCTTCCTAGCGAGGCGTTCAGGAGACCTACGATCCCCGAACACGGAGAGCTCGACCCCACCGGAAGCAGGGCCACAAATCAACACTCACGAGAATGTGGAGCCACAAGCGTACATCGACGATTCATCTGACGATTCAGTGGACAATTCGTTACATAGCGCTATAAAAAACGGACACATTGGCATGGTCCAGAGAGTTCTCGATCGCGGTGCAGATGTCGACGAAAGGGACTCCAGGTTCCAGTCTCCGTTGAATGTGGCATCAAGGGAAGGGAAACTCGAAATTGCGAGAACATTGATCAAATATGGGGCAGATGTGGACTCTCGGAACAGGTTTGGATGGACTCCGTTACAGGCGGCAGCATTGAATGGGCACATCGACATTGTGCGGCTGTTGCTCGACAATGGTTCTGATATAAATGCCACGCAGCGGGAGAACGCTACTGCATTGCATATCGCATCGGACGAAGGTCATTTTGAGGTTGTACGGCTGCTCCTTGAACAAGGAGTGAATACCCAAATACGGTCTGTGTATGGCAGGACTCCTTTTCAAGACGCACTAGCAAATGGATACCGAAACATCGCGCAGTTGTTGTCGGAGTATGATGCCGGTGGAGTATAGGGATTGAGTTAACGAGGGATAAATGCGACAGTAGTGACTATAGGTTGGGATGTATGGCCTTTGGACTTGTACGTTATTTGTAATGTCGTTCGTTCAGTAATCGGAGTCGCTACTCATTTGTATGTTACCAACCAATTACCAACACAGCAGAGTCGGCTGAAGGACCGCGGCGCGGTCTGGAAGACAAAGTACAGTAGGGGCAGTCCTTCGTCAGTATGTTAGTCCCTCGGGCCAGACTAGAAGATACTGGAGTTAGTTAAGCACGCCTCTGAATTACATAATCCCGGGGTTCAGTTTTGCTTGACCTTTTCACTCCTTCACGTCGACGATGTCTGCCGTCCTCACCTCTCGACGATTTTTCACCCTCACCAGCTTTCGAAAAGTTCCCTGCATATTGCGTTTGCGCGCAGTTTACAATGGCACTACGGCTTCCCGTACCGTCGCGCCCTCGCGTCATCACCACCACCGCCACCAAAGTCCCCAGAGCCAAGCACACACTTCCGCGTCACCTTCCGACGCTCCAGCATCTCCCTCTGCGAACGTGTTCAAGGAACCCTCGCTGCTCTCGGCTTAAGGTGGCGCATGCAGACGGTGTACCACTTGCATGAGGCCGTTGGCATGATACTCGCCGTGAAAGAACTCGTTGAGGTGGAAAACGTGTCCACGAGTGCAATGGGGACGGCAGGACGGCAGAGAGTGGAACGCAAGGCCCCGCACGGGTTTGTCGTGGTTGGATCAGAGGTTGGGTCACGGTGACTGGTTAGGTCTGTGCCCGTCTTCACTCCATTCCGATGCCAACGACGTCGAACGTAACGAGATGAGAGGTCTCACCTAAGTCTATAGGGAACGCCTATACTATCAGCGCTCGTATCGTCATCCTGAAGGAGCTCCTATCTACGCTGTTGTAGACCAATCGACGTCGTCGATGTTCATTGGCCTTGCCCTGTCTCGTTCCCATTGAAGGATCTACCAAAAAAATCATCGAGGACGGTATCTACAACACGCGTATAATGCCATTCCATCGTTCCCATGTCCCCCCAACCCTCTAGTCGAAAGAGGTGCAGCTGTGCGGCCCGCACAGCTGCATCGGTGTTCGAACACCGCCAAGAAATACCACGCACGAGAAGAGGCGGGAAGCCAATTTCTGGATATAACGATCTCGATCAAGCGACAGCGGTTGAAAAGGCTGTTCATCGACTCGAAGGCGAAGCCAACCGCGTTCATGTATCAGCAAGACGTTGGACATCCCGCTGCCGCGCACAGGTGAATCGTCATATATCCCTGAACTGTGGGACTAAATAAGAGTCGGACCAACCTCTGAGACATAGGTACATCCACGTACCTAACTGGAACGGTGGAGACGCCATCCTCTGCATGACCTTAGGCAGGAAGAGACGGGATGAACAGCACAGTGGACCAACCTCACGTCGAGAATCATTGCAAAGGTCGTGCTGCCTGAATGCGATAAATGTAAGGACGAAGATACTGACGAGCGATGCCACATCCTAGCAATTAGACACCAAGGTCGTTTACCATACAGCGTATGGTGCGCACCATCATGTTCTTTCGAGATCCGAGCCATCTGTGGACGCCGATAGGTGGAAGAAATACTACCGTGACAGCACGACAGCAACTACGTCAGATATCATTAGCTCCCGTTTGGATGAGGACGATTTTGGGACATACCTTGAGCCAGACAACGATGAGGTACGCTAGGAGGGTGACGAAACGTAGCGCGACATCTAGTACACGTAATAGCCTGTAAAGGTGGTCACTATCGTACTGAATGTTCCAGTACGTCTGGCCGCAGTGGAAATTTTCCCCGCAAACCCGTCGTTGGTGACTCGGTCCACCGCAAGGGCGCTACAGGCGTGAGACTGCAACGGCCCGGGCGCCGCGGACTGCACTGCACTGCATCAGCGCTGTACTGCCACTGGCACCTAGCTAAAGTACTGCACTGCCAGACCATCGCATACACCGTATCCAATTACAACTTCCATCCGAACTCGAATACGCCAACACTCTCAAATGTCTAACTTTCAATCCATTCTCGATGCTGTCGACAAATACGCCGAGCAGACCGGCATAAATCTAAAGGACAATCCGATCGCCGACAAGATTAATGGCTGTGACTCTCCCGATGCTGTCCTCCTCCTACTTCAAGACAACATCAAAGCGTTCAACGACTATCGCGACCAAAATCGGAAGTTCATCGATTGCCTCAGCCCGGTGGTACAATTCGTTCATGTCTTCTCTGCAGTTCTTGGTGAGGCAGCTAGTCTGGTGAGCCGCGAAAAACTACCACTTTGCTATCTATTTCTTTTTTACTCTTTGCCAACAAGGTACCGTTCCAACCTGCAAAACTGATCTTCGTCGGCATTGATGTCCTCTTCGCCGTGCGTGTCTTCAAGTTCTTTTATTATTGAACGAGTCGATTTGATATCCGACTAATCTCAGGCGGCTGATGGAGTCAGCGCGAGCTATGATGCCCTCCTTGAACTCTTCGAGTCCATCGGAAACTTCCTCAAACGTCTCCATGTCTACAGCGAGATCCCTTTGGACCCTTTGATGACGGACATAGTAGCGAAGATAATGGTCGAGTTGATCTCGATACTTGCCCTAGCGAAGAAACACATCCATCGAGGACGACTCAGTAAGCGGGTACTTATTATAACTATCAGTGACAACATCTGAGCGCGTTTCAGAGCAATTCGCAAAGAAGTTGATGGGGGATAGCGAGATCGAGGGCATACTGAAGAGATTGGACAGACTCACGCAGGACGAGGCCCGCATGACGATAACGCAAACCTTGGCTGTGGTTCACGGTCTTTTGAATAATATGAAGGTGGTCATGGACGGTGCGTCAAGCTGTGTAATGACTTCAAAGCGCTCTGATTGGACTGTTCTCTAAATAGGTGGCGAGGCATCAACGAGTGCAATCCGCCAGACTCTTGGTACGTTTTGCGTTTATGCGCGAGTCGGCTTTCTCTGGTCTTATGGAGAATACTAGTCACCATGCAGGAAGTTGCGAGTGAGATTAACAAATTGAAGCGTGCGTGGTCTCGCCCGTTCTTCGAGCTGTGGGGTGAACTGCCCCCCCAGGAAACCAGTTACAAAAGGATGCCAGAAGCTGGATCTCGCCTCCGGACCCGTCTAAAAATCACGTCATCGCACGCCGGATCCACTCTGGTGAATCTGCAGCGTGGTTTACCCGCGGCCCCACTTTCGAAAAATGGAATCTGATGGGCGGCCTTTTATGGATACATGGTAAACGTACGTCACTTTCATACTTCTCGGGATCACATTTTCAACCGCTGATGGAATTTCGTGATTGAAGTGGGATCGGGGAAGAGCGTCCTATGGTAGGTGCTCGTCCGCAACGCGTATCCTCGTCTAAGTATATTCATATTGACGCCTGTCTACCAGTTCCAGTATCATTGAACAAGCCGCTACGCTACGCGATCAGGGACTAGGCCTGGTGGCTTATTATTACTTCGACTTTAGAGATACCGCAAAGCAAGACGTCCGTGGCTTGCTGTCCTCCCTCGTTGTACAACTCTGCGCCAAGTCAGACCTTTGCTACGACGTCCTTTCTCACCTATATTTCGAGCATGACGCCGGATTGCGCTTGCCCGATGATGACGCACTCACCCAATGCCTGAAGGACATGCTCGAACTTCCAGGACTGCCTCCGATCTATATCATCATCGATGCCCTTGATGAGTGCCCCGACACATCTGGGGCGCCATCTCCACGCGAACTCGTTCTCGACCTTTTAGGTGACCTTGTCGAGTTACAACTTTCGAATCTTCGGATCTGTGTCACGAGTCGTCCCGAGGCAGATATCCAAGACGCGCTTGAGCCGTTGGTATCTCATCCTGTCTCTCTTCACGACGAAGCTGGCCAAAAGCAAGATATCATGGACTACATCAGTTCTTCTGTCGAGTCAGATAAAAAGATGCGAAAGTGGAGAGCGGAAGATAGGCAAATGGTCATCGATGCACTCACTCAGAGGGCCGGTGGAATGTAAGCAATTAGTATTACTGTATCGTAACTATCTTTTCATTCGATCACAGGTTTAGATGGGTTTATTGCCAAATAGAGGCATTGCGACGGTGTTTCCCTCCAGCATTACGGCGTGCTCTCGAGGAATTGCCCGAGACCCTGGACTCAACATACGAGCGGATCTTGCTAGGCATCGAGAAGGCTAAACAGGAATACGCCTACCGCCTTTTGCAGTGCATCGCGGTCTCCATTCGCCCGCTTCGCGTTGAGGAGCTCGCGGAAGTACTTGCCGTTCAACCTGACGCCGGAGAGTCAGAATATCATTCTGACTGGCGCCCCGAGGATGCACATCATGCGGTGTTGTCTGCGTGTTCCAGTTTGATCATGATCGCCAATATAGATGGCTCGTCGGTCGTACAGTTTTCACACTTCTCGGTGAAAGAGTTCCTGATGTCCTCCCGCCTTGCAAACGCGGCGGAGCATCTTTCCGTTTATCACATCCTTCCTCATTCCGCCCACTCTATTCTTGCCCGCACCTGCCTCAGCGTCCTGCTCAATCTCGGTGAACCGAGTCAAGTTGACAAAAGCGCAATAGAAAAACGTCCATTCGCAATTTACGCGGCTCGGTACTGGGTCGACCATCGCAAATTCAAAGGCGTGTCGTCAAGTATCCAGGATCTCATGAAATGTCTCTTCGACCCAACCAGACCCCACTTCGCGACATGGGTTTGGATATATGACGTTGACCGCCCTTGGAAAGGACCGATGGTGACAGTACGCCCAACGCAACCCGAGGCTGAGCCATTATACTACGCAGCACTATGCGGTTTCCACGGCCTCACGGAACACCTCACCATTGTGCATACGATGGATGTTAACGCTATCGGCGGGAACTTCGGCTCTCCATTGAATGCGGCGTTGATCAAGGGAGAGATCGAGATCGCTCTGATATTACTTCAGCTTGGCGCGAATATAAACGCCCTGGATGGTGCGGGCCGGAGTTCATTGCATAGAGCGGTAATTGGTCGTCGTCGTGTCGTCATAGAATTGTTACTCGAACATCAAGCAGATGTTAACATCCGGACAGGCGATAAGCGAGCGACCCCGTTGTATTTGGCGGCGGAGAGTGGGGGACTGGACGTTTGTCGTCTGCTGCTCAAACACGGGGCAGATATAGCGTCTGCAAATGTCGATGGGTGGGCTCCTTTGCACGTGGCATCCCAGCGTGGACACTTCGATATCGTTCAAGAATTGCTTGACCACGGAGCCGATCCAAATGCGCAGCAACTTGAAGGTGACCTTTGGCCTCCATTGCACCTGGCATCGGTCGCAGGATACCTCGAGATCGTCCAAATACTAGTCAAACATGATGCAGCACTCGAAAAGACGAATCTGGACCAAGAGACGCCATTACACCTGGCGTCCCGTTTCGGGAATGTCGAAGTCGCCCTCTTCTTAATCGAGCAAGGCGCAGATATGATGTCCAAAGATAAGGGTGGTTACACTCCATTGCACAGTGCGTCATGGCACGGAAGTCTCGACCTCGTGGAGATATTTCTTAAAGGCGGTGTGGACGTCAACGTGCGAAATGCAGCCGGGGAGACTCCCTTGGGCTTGGCATCGGGCAACGGCAAGCATGAAGTTGTTCGCTGCCTAATCGAGCGTGGAGCGGATATTGACTGCCGCGACAAGCGAGGGTGGACCCCTCTGCACGCAGCCGCCCAGGGTGGGCATCTCGACATCGTGCGACTTTTACTCGGTCTTGGGACTGACGTCCATGCCCGCACTGGGGATCGCATCACTCCATTGATCCTGGCGTCAGGGGGCGGACACATAGCAGTATCACGCGTTCTGATCGAGCATAGAGCCGACGTTAATTCAATCGACGATGGCGGCTGGACGTCGCTGCATGCCGCATCACGAGAGGGCCATATGGACATCGTTCGGCTGTTACTTGACCATGGGGCGCATGTATATGTTCAGAAACGCGATCTCTGGGTTCCACTCCATCTCGCATCAGCTAATGGACACCTCAAAGTCGCAGAGTTGCTAATCGAGCGCGGTGCAGAGGTCGACGTGCGAAATGAGGACCAGAAGACACCATTGGACCTAGCGTCTGGAAATGGGCAACTCGAAGTTGCACGCCTGTTAGTCAAGTGCGGCTCAAATGTTAATTCACAGGACAGGGAGGATTGGACGCCATCACACTCAGCGGCACGGAATGGGCATCTCAGTCTCGTGGAGCTACTCCTCGATTCCGGAGCAGACATTAGCATGCAGAATAGCAGCGAACAAACGCCGATAGATGTTGCACATGAAAACCGGAAACGCGACGTTACGAGCTTCCTAGCGAGGCGTTCAGGAGACCTACGATTCCCGAACACGGAGAGCTCGACCCCACCGGAAGAAGGGCCACAAATCATCACTCACGAGAATGTGGAGCCACAAGCGTACATCGACGATTCATCTGACGATGAAGAGAGCAATTCATTGCATAGCGCTGTAGAAAACGGACACATTGGCATGGTCCAGAGACTTCTCGATCGCGGTGCAGATGTGGACGAAAGGGACTCCAGACTCCAGTCTCCGTTGGATGTAGCATCGAGTAAAGGAAAACTCGAAATTGCGAGAACGTTGATCAAATATGGGGCGGATGTGGACTCTCGAAACAACATTGGTGGGACTCCGTTACACGTGTCAGCACTGAACCGGCACATCGACATTGTGCGGTTGTTGCTCGACAACGGTGCTGATATAAACGCCACGCAGCTGGAGGATGCTACCGCATTGCACATCGCATCGGTCGAAGGTCATTTTGAGATTGTACGACTGCTCCTTGAACAAGGAGCGAATACACAAATACGGTCTGTGTATGGCAGGACACCTTTTCAAGACGCAATAACAAAACGACACCGGAAGATTGCGCAGTTGTTGTCGGAGTATGATGCCGGTGGAGTATAGGGATTGAGCGAACAAAGGATCCATGGAGTATAGGTTTGGATGTATGGCCTTTGGAGCAAGCTTTGGAGTTGTACGCTATTCATAATGTCGTTAGTACGGTAATCGGAGTCGCTACTCGTTTGTATGTTACCAACCAATATCAACACATCAGAGTCGGCTGCAGGACCGCCGCACGGTCCGAGAAGCGAGGTGAAGTAGTAGGTCAGTATGCCAGTCCCCCGGGGCGGGCTGGAGGATACCGAAGTTTGTCGGACACGTCTCGTGATTAAATAATCCCACGATTCCCTTTTGCGTGACACCTTTTCACGTCGACGATGTTTGCCGTCCTCACCAACTCTTGAAGGGTTTTCATCCTCAACGGCCTTCCAAAACCTCCCTGCATACTGCATTTACGTGTAGCTCACAATGGCACCACGGCTTCCCGCACCATCGCCACCCTCGCGTCATCACCACCACCCCCAACCCCTCTCACATACACAGAGCCAAGCACAAACTTCTGCGTCACCCTTTGACGCTCCGGCATCTCCCTCGGAAAGCGCATTCAGGACACTCTCGTGGCTCTCGGGTTGAGAAGGCGCATGCAGACGGTATACCACTTGCACACATCCGAGGCCGCTGGCATGATACTACTCGCCGTGAAGGAACTCGTCGAGGTGGAAAACGTGCCTGCAAGTGCAGTACGGATGGCGGTACAGAAGAGAGCGGAGCGCAAGGCCCTGCGTGGGTTTGTCGTGGTTGGATCGAGGGTTGAGTCGCTGTGACTGGTTACGTGTGTAGGTCTGTGCCCGTCTTTGCGTCGAGCGTATTGATAGAGGAGTACTCACTAAGTTCATAGGGAATTTCCATGCCATCGAGGCTCGTACGGCCGTCCCGAATGAGCTCATCTTGATGCTCAGGAGACCAACTAACCTCCTATCTTCGTTGGTCCTACTCCGTCTCGTTCCCATTGAAAGATCTACAAGAAGCGTTGAGGACGGCATTCACGATACGCATATACTTACGCTTACATCCCATTTCGCCATTGCTATATCCCCCGAACCGTCTACTCGAGGGCGGCGCAGCTGAGTGCAACCATGCGACTGCATCGGTACTCGAATACTGCCAAGACAACAGTACGCGAGAAGAGGCAAGAAGTCAATGCCTGCGCTTAACGGTCTCAATTGGTAAAGTGGACGACCGCACTAGCTGCTGGTCGACTCGTGGGCGAAGCACACCGCGCTAGTCACTAGCAAGATGTTGGGCACCCCGCTGGCGCGTACTGGTGAATCATCATATTTCCCCGAACTACCTAAAGTCTAATGAGAGTCAGACTAACAATCTCTGAGACATAGGCACCGGCCACGGTGAAAATACTCTCTTCACCATTACCCCAGACAGGGCGAGACGAGACGAACAATGTGACAACCCACGTCAAGAGGCGATACCGGAATGGGGTCTTAAAAACAAAGAAGACACGATACCATACCATACCGGAAAATAGGGGACTTTTATAATTAAAGAACTTTGGAATGTAAACCTTTCCCCCCAAGTTCCCTCCACTTCCGCGGAACAACGCGGTAGCGGGGATCGAGACAGCTTGGCGAGCGGAACTTGAAGCATCACCTTGAGCATCACCGTTCTCGTTGGCGACCCGGGTATGTTGTTTCCCAATCTGCTGCGCAACAAACTGTGCCTGGCATCCGAGCGAATTGATAAGTGAGGTGTCCCCTCAGCTCAGTCGGGACAGCGACAGTAACGCTGTTTAATCTGTTGCTGACTTTCCCGCTTCATCAGTAGTTCTGTAAACACTGGGCAACTTCTGACATCGTCACAGCACAGAATATATGAATAGTTGGTTGCAAATTGACAAGCAAAGCGAGACTACTCCGCTCACTTTCTGACACGACGAAGGGTCACGATCATGGAGTGTGGTGACTATCTTTGAATCAAGCGTCAATTCGCAAGACCTCGAAGGCTGGACTCCATCACACTCAGCGGCATGCGATGGACATCTCAGTCTCGTGGAGCTGCTTCTTGATTCTGGCGCGGACGTTGGCATTCAGAATAGCAGCAAAGAAACCCCTTTACACCTTGCCCAGGAAAACATGAGGTGTGACGTTACAAGTTTCCTAGCGACACATTCTGGGAGTATATGTGTCCTGAATGCCGCAAGCTCGACCCCATTGGAAACAGAGTCCCTCCCCGATATTGTGGAGCCACAAATGCTCAGCGGCGACTCATCTAACGACGAGGATAGCAACTCGTTGCATAGAGCATTGGTCAACGATCGCGTCGACGTGGTCAAGAGATTACTTGATCACGGTGCAGATATCAACGAACGGAGAGAGCATCTCCTGACTCCATTGAAAGTAACATCGACGGACGGGAAGCTTGAAATTGCGAGGACGTTGATCAAATATGGTATGGACGTGAACTCTCGAGATGCCGTTGGTTGAACCCCGTTGCACAGAGCAACGCGATATGAGCATGTGGAGATTGTGCGTTTGTTGCTCGACAACGGCGCTGATATAAACGCTACGCAGAGGGAGAATGCTACTACAGTACACTTCGCATCGACCTACGGTCATTTCGAGATGGTACAGTTGCTTCTTGAACAGGGAGCACATGTGCAAATCCGGAATGTGTATGGTAGAACACCTTACCAAGATGCACGAAGGCGCGGGCACCGGAAGATTGCGCACCTGTTGTCGGAGTATGGCGTCGGTGGAGTATAGTAGGGATTCGATGGATGAGGGATTCGATGCCACTCACTCATCTAGGCGTACTACTAAGTTGCCTTTGGCCTCGAGCCCTATTTATAATGTCGTTACAGTACTGTGATTAGAGTCTCTACTCGTCGTTGTGTTAGAACAGGATCGCGTCGTGTTCCAAGAGCCGAGGTGGTGCAAAAGACGACATCATTCCGACTTGTGGTGCAATTACGATGCTCGAGAGCGCCAACTCGGAGCAGATATCAAGTTGTTCGATTGGAGAACCCACGCGTTTCGAGATAAGGGACCAGCCTTCCAGATACAGAACCCAAAAAGTACATTTCATAAGGGCTTTTGGCCGACCCCTCGTCCTCGGGTCACGGAACCACGGCCCGCCCCCCGCTGACTCGTCCACAAGGTCATACGTGGACAAACAGGCGTACACAAGCACCAGACAGAATGCCCACACGTGCATCTCTATCGGTGACGGTCAAAATAATGCGATCTACCAGCCCAGCCACTAATCTCATTTGAAAACTACCGCACGCCGTAGACCCTGAGAACAAACCCGACCATATTAGCGCCCATCATCGGCAAGACGTTGCACACATCCTCAGCCGCCCATATGTGACGGTAACACCACTTCATCCCGAAACTGTGTGCAAAATCATAAGGTGAATCAAATGCGCTTCACGATGCAAGTGGCCCGCAAAAATCTCCACAAGGCGACGCACAGGCACGTACCAGCAACAGCAGGAGCACACGATACAGAGGTTGCACGAGCGGTGCCACGCGCGCCAAAAACCAAAGTCAATGCTCATACACTAATCAGTAAAGTGGACAGCAGCACTTGAGAATGAGAAGCATTAGCTCAGCTCCTGATCTACGCATGGGCCGCGAACAGGTGACGTATCATCACATCTCCTCAAACTGTATGAGACCAAATAGGAGTCAGAACAACCTCTAGATATGGGCACACGCGCGTACCAGCGGCGGTGGCAATGTTCTCCTCACAATGACCTCAAGCGGACGAGACAGGACAAACAGCGTGACGAAATAACCTCACGCTAAGAGCCTTGGCCTAAGGTTGCACTGTCCAGTGCGATAAATGTGAGGATGGGGACACTTGCAGTTGCAGGGAAGCTGCGCGGGTCGCAGAGCGGCGAGTTTACTTGTGAGCGATGCTGCGCGCGGCAGCAAGTAAATATAGCTCATTCTCCTTACAGCATACGATGTTCGTTCTGAGGAGTTCCGAGCAATACACGGACAAATAAGTGGACGAAACGCCATAGCGACAGTGGCCACGTCGGATTGTCGTCAGCTCCAGTGGACTAGTTAGTATAGGACGGACGATACCTTGGGCCAGACAACAATGAGGTACGGCTAGGGGCGATGGAATATATGGTATATATGTGATGGCCTGCGAAGATGATACGGGACCCTGATGAGAGACTCGAGTTTGTTCCATACTATCCCCTCACCTAACCTCGGCGGGGCGCTAATTTGGCTGACCAATCCACCTCAACTTCGGCAGATGTTTCTGTAGCCCGCATTTTCACATGTATTGTCAAATAAAAGAGGATCTCTACTCTGCGAAGACATATAACAGACGATCTGATAAAAAAAATAGCAGAAACACTTGGGATGCTGGATATCGACGGTTATCAGTGTTCAACTACCAAATATGGTATTGTCACCCTATCCGTCACCTGCCGGGGGGATGCCATGTCGGAGTTCCAACAGGCATTCAAGGTGGCATTGACACGCCGAAGCTCGGCAGAGTCCTGGACGGCAAGTCATTGGAAATCACTTGCTTCCACAGACTGTGATTTCGAGTAAGGCGCATGGGGCAGCAGTCAAGGATATTGCAGATGGTATATACAAGTCTATTGGGGTGGCAACAAGGGCAAAAGAGAGGACGAGAACCATATTACTATCTATAAAAGTTTCCCAGTTCCAAAAAAAACTCCGGAGCTGTCATTATAATGCAAATGGTTTCACTTCAAGGTAGATACTCATCCATCGGTGTCAACACATCGACGACTTTGGATGACGACCAAGGTGACGACTTTGGGACACCAGAGCGGTGTTTGAACGTCACATGTGACCTAATGTGACCGCCGAGCTTGGGAACCCAATTAGCGCCCCGCCGAGGTTAGGTGAGGGGATAGTATGTCGATCGATCACGTGACTGCTCAGCGCATCAACTACGCGACTGCATCAGTACTCTAATACGCCCACCGCCCCACCCGTAGCTCCGGTTGAAGCGTTCTCTCTGAATCTCAACTCAAACACATTCCAGTCGACAATGTCTAACTTTCAATTCATTCTCGATGCATTGGATAAGTACGCTGAGCAGACTGGGGTCAATTTAAACGAAAATCCGTTCGCCGACAAGGTCAAGGGCTGTGACTCTCCGCATGCCGTCCTCCTCCTACTTCAAGACGACTTGAAAGCGTTCAAAGACTATCGGGACCAAAATCGGAAGTTCATCGATTGCCTTAGCCCCGTAGTACAATTCGTTTCCTCCTTCTCTGAAATTCTTGCTGAGGCAGCTGGCCTGGTGAGCCCCGATCCATTACTTCAGGCTTCACCGCAATCTTTTTAAAACATTCTTTCTCCATAAGGTGCCTTTCCAACCTGCAAAATTAATCTTTGTCGGCATCAAAGTTCTCTTCACCGTGCGTGTCTTCGTTATTCACTGATCGAGTCGGTCTCATATCTGAGTAATTCCAGGCGGCCGATGGAGTCAGCGCTGACTATGATGCCCTCCTTGAACTCTTTGAACGCCTAGGAAACTTTCTCAAACGTCTTCATATTTATTGTGGCGTCCCTTTGGACACACTGATGACAGATATAATCGCGGAGATAATGGTCGAGTTGATTTCCATACTTGCCCTAGCAAAGAAACAAACCACCGAAGGACGACTCAGTAAGCGGGTTATCCCTATAACTATAGGCGACTCTGAACGTGTTGTAGAGAAATTTGGGAAGAAATTGTTGAGAGATAACGAGATCGAGACCATATTGAAGCGATTGGACAGACTCACGCAGGAGGAGACCCGCATGACTGTGGCGCAGACCTTGGCCGTCGTTCACGGTCTTATTAATAATGTGAAGGTGGTTATGGACGGTGGGTCAAGTTGCCTAGCGATTTCTAAACATCTACTCACCCTTTTTTCCGTGTAGGCGGCGAGGCGTCAATGGGTGAAATCCGACGAGCTCTTGGTATGTTCTGTCTTTACGCGTGTCCCCCGGGCTTATGGAGGATGCGTTTAGTTACCATGCAGGAGGTTGCAAACCTGGTAAATCCGCGGTGTGGTTTACCCGTGGCACCACCTTCGAAACCTGGAACCTGCAGGGCGGCCTTCTTTGGATACATGGTAAACGTGCGTGTTCCACAAACCCTCCCTACCTTTTCCATCTGGCTGATCGTCTGTAGCGGGATCGGGGAAGAGCATCCTGTGGTAGGTGCCACAAGTACATCCAGGTCCTCGTCTAGTCTTATTTACCTTGACACCCGTCGACCAGCTCCAGCATCATTGAAGCGGTCACTACGCTACGCGACGAGGGACTGGGATTGGTGGCTTATTATTACTTCGACTTTGGAGAAACAGCAAAGCAGGACGTCCGTGGCTTGCTATCTTCCCTTGTCGTCCAGCTCTGCGCCAAGTCGAATTTTTGCTATAACATCCTTTCTGGGTTATATTCCAAGCACGATGCCGGACTGCACTTGCCCGATGATGGCACGCTTACGCAATGCCTAAAAGACATGCTCAAACATGCAGATCTGCTCCCAATCTATATTATCGTCGATGCTCTCGACGAGTGCCCCAACTCATTTGGGATGCCATCTCCGCGAAAACTTGTACTTGACCTTATAAGGGACCTCGCCGGGTTACATCTTCCCGGTCTTCGCATTTGTGTCACGAGTCGTCCTGAGGCCGATATCCAAGTGGCTCTTGGGCCGTTGGCATCCCATTCTGTTTCTCTTCATGATGAAGCCGGACAAAAGCAGGATATCACCGACTACATTAGTTCTACTGTCCGGTCGGATACAGAGATGGAACAGTGGGAAGCGGAAGACAAGAGTTTGGTCATTGACACGCTCTCGCAGAGGGCCGACGGGATGTAAGTAATCATCACTGCATCTGGATGGCTTTTTCATTTTACTACAGGTTTAAATGGGTCTCCTGCCAAATTATATGGCTGCGTGATTGTTTCCCCCCGGACATTCGGGGCGCTCTCGAGGAATTGCCCGACACTTTGGATGCAACATACGAGCGCATCTTGCTAGGCATCGGGAAGGCGAAACGGGAATATGCTTGTCGCCTTTTACAGTGCCTTGCGGTCTCCATTCGTCCGCTTCGTGTTGAGGAGCTCGCCGATGTTCTTGCCATTCGAGTTGACACCAGAAAGGATTCGCAATATCGCACTGGCTGGCGCCCCGTAAATACACACCAAGCTGTGTTGTCTGCTTGTTCCAGTTTGGTCACGATCGTCAACATCGATGGCTCGTCGGTCGTACAGTTTTCACACTTCTCGGTGAAAGAGTTCCTGATGTCCTCTCGCCTTGCCAATGCGGCGGAGCATCTTTCCGTTTATCACATCCTTCCTCATTCCGCCCACTCGATTCTTGCCCGCACTTGCCTCAGCATCCTACTCGATCTTGGTGAACCGAGTCAAGTTGACAAAAGCGCAATAGAAAGACGACCATTTGCAATTTACGCGGCTCGGTACTGGGTCGACCATGGCAAATTCGAAGGCGTGTCTTCAAGTATCCAGGATCTGATGGAATGTCTCTTCGACCACACCAGACCCTACTTCGCAACATGGGTCTGGATATATGACGTTGACCGTCCTTGGAAAAAACAGATGGCGACAGTACACCCAACGCAACCGGAGGCCGAACCAGTATATTACGCAGCACTGTGTGGTTTCCGCGGCCTCACAGAATACCTCGTCATCGCAAATACGACGGATGTTAACACTATGGGCGGGGTGTATGGCACTCCGCTGAATGCTGCGTTGATCAAGGGAGAAATTGAGACTGCCCTAGCATTACTTCAGAATGGCGCGAATATCAACGCCGTAGATGCCGTGGGCTGGAGTTCATTGCATAGAGCGGCAGCAGGCGGTCATCGTATCGTCACAGAATTGTTACTCGAACATCAAGCAGATGTTAACGTCCAGACAGGAAACAAGCGCGAGACACCGTTGTATTTGGCGGCGGAGATTGGGGGACTGGATGTTTGTCGACTGCTGCTCAAGCATGGGGCCGATGTAGCGTCCGCAAACATCAATGGGTTGGCTCCTTTGCACGTGGCATCCCAGCGTGGACACCTCAATATCGTTCGAGAAATCCTTAACTACAGAGCCGATCCAAATGTGCAGAACAAAGACCGTTGGACTTCATTACATCTAGCATCGGCGGCGGGATACCTCGATATTGTTCAATTACTAGTCCGACATCATGCAGCACTTGAAAAGACAAATTTGCACCAAGAAACGCCATTACACGTGGCGTCCCGAAACGGGAATGTCGAAGTTGCCCTCTTCTTAATCGAGCAAGGCGCAGATACGATGTCCAAAGACATGGACGGTTGTACTCCGTTGCACAGCGCATCACAGCACGGGAGTCTCGACCTCGTGAAGATATTTCTTAAACTTGGCATGGACGTCAACGTACGAAACGCAGTCGAGGAGACTCCCTTGTGCGTCGCATCGGGCAACGGCAAGCACGAAGTTGTTCGCTGGCTAATCGAGCGTGGAGCGGATATTGACTGCCGCGACAAGCAAGGGTGGGCCCCTTTGCACGCAGCCGCCCGAAATGGGCATCTTGACATCGTGCAGCTTTTACTCGACTTTGGGACCGACATCCACGTCCGGACTAGGGATCACTACACCCCGTTAATCCTAGCATCACTAGGCGGACACACGGCGGTATCACGCCTTCTGATCGAACACCAAGCTGACGTTAATTCAATCGACGATGGCGGCTGGACGTCGCTGCATTTCGCATCACGATGCGGTTATGTGGATGTTGTTCAGCTGTTACTCGACCATGGGGCGCATGTATATGTCCAGAAACTCGATCTCTGGGCTCCACTCCACCTCGCATCAGCTTTCGGACACCTTAAAGTTGCAGAGTTGCTAGTCGAGCGCGGTGCAGAAGTGGATATGCGGAATGAGGACCAGAAGACACCATTGGACCTGGCATCTAAAAATGGGGAACTCGAGGTCGCGCGCCTGTTAATCAAGTGTGGCTCAAATGTTAATTCACAGGACAGGGAGGGCTGGACGCCATCACACTCAGCGGCACGGAACGGACATCTCAGTATCGTGGAGCTACTCCTCGATTCCGGAGCGGACGTTAGCATGCGGAATAGCAGTGAACAAACAGCGATCGATGTTGCACATGAAAACCGGAAACGCGACGTTACGAGCTTCCTAGCAAGCTGTTTAGGAGATTTACAATCCCGAAATATGGTCAATTCGACTCCATTGGAAGCAGGGCCACAAAACAACATTCCCGACTTGATTGGCAAGATCGTGGGACCACAACCGTACATCGACGATTCATCTGACGACGAAGAGAACGATTCGTTGCATAGCGCTATAGAAAACGGACACATTGGCATGGTCCAGAGACTACTCGACCGCGGTGCAGATGTCAACCAAAGAAACAATGTACTCCAGACTCTGTTGAATGTAGCATCAAGGGATGGGAAACTCGAAATTGCGAGGACATTAATCAAATATGGCGCGGCTGTGAATTCTCCAGACACCCTTGGCTGGACTTCATTGCACGCCGCAGCACTGAATGGCCACATCGACATAGTGCGGTTGTTGCTGGACAACGGTGCTGATATAAACGCCACGCAGCGGGACGACGCCACCGCATTGCATATCGCATCGACCTTTGGTCATCTTGAGGTTGTACGGCTACTCCTCAAACAAGGAGCGAATACACAAATACGGTCGGTGTATGGCAGGACACCTTTTCAAGACGCGCTAGCAAATGGATACCGGAACATTGCGCAGTCGTTTTCGGAGTATGACGCCGGTGGGGTATAGGGATTCAGGGAACGAGGGACCAATGGGACAGTTTAGATTTATATGTATGGCCTTTGGAATCGTACGCGATTTATAATGTCGTTACAGTAGTACTGTAATCGGAGTCGCTACTCGTTACTAACCAATTACCAATACAGCAGGAATCAGCTGCGGGACCGCGGCGCGGTCCGAATGAAAAGGTTCAGTAATAGTACAAGACAGGATATCGTTCCGACTCATGGCCGGCTAGTAAGGTCGGACGATACCTGGATCATAACTTACGATTACAATTTTCGAGAGCGCTGGCTAAAAGCAAATTTCAACTTGCTCGATTTGAGACTGGATGTTTCACGACTGGATTTGTCCACCGAGATCGTTTCGTGCAAGGTTTTGTGACATCATCGACAACGCATTACAGCTTTCGTCCTGACCGTGACCGTGTTTCGATGCACTTCCACCTGATATCTCTCCAAGGAATCTCTATACTCTATAACTTGCCCAAAGCTGGTCGTGTAACTGCCACCTCCTTCACCATTCCCGTGCGTGCACCTTCAGATTCTTGACCACTACGAAAGACCTGAAGTACCCACTGTCTTCGTTTACTCCATATCTGATCGGCGCGATTTCTGATCTCAGGCCTTTGACGTCGAAAAGAATATACAAACGACATAAACAGACGTTACACGCATGCGCTTAGCATCGACGTTGTATCCCCCGCGTAGTTCTTTCTCCCTAGTCGATCAAATCTCAGTTAGCGATAGCTCGGACTACATCTAACAACACTGTATATCTGTACTCAAACATGAGTTGCACACCAACGAACAGGCAGGCAGAAGCATCGAGCATGAAGCGAATGGCTACACGTGCGTCTCGATTAGCGAAGGCACAACAGTCCTTGAAGAGAGAGACATACCCTCCCAGCTGTCAATTAGCTCGCGTGCAAAATACTGCGCTTCGTCGACACCGAGAACTAACCCGACCCGATTGGCGCCCATCTTCAGAACAAATCACAACGATTTTCACGTTGCAAGTCCCCGTACGTACCAATGCCAGCGGGAGCACCTTCCTCGCCACGATCTCCGGTAGGATGAACAACCCCAAGCCAGCAACCTAAGGCTCAGGCCATGCCAGAGCGTGACACAAATGTGAAGATGAGGATACTTGTGGTGGCAACTGAAGCCGGGTGGGATGCAGAGGTATCCCACGGTCCAGAGGTTGTACGAGTGGTGCCATGCACTCCAAAAATTGAGAGCCAAGTAGTTATTCAACACGCAGCGTACCACGCTCTCGGGAAGGTCCAGCCTGTCTACAACTGCCCACAGACAGAAGCAACGTCTGAGAGCAACAGCTTACGTCCGGAGTCATTGGCGCCTGTCGGTGGTCACGTGTATTATACCTTGAACTAGACGAAGTTGAGACTCCAAAAGTCGACCATAGACAGCTGGGCGGGAGTCATGCCGCCCAACACGCGTGCGCGTCCTCGATTGCAGCGACCCACATGGGGTGTATTAGCGCTTCTGTTGTGAGCACTGCAGTCAGGAACCGGACTGCGTATCGAGCCGTCGCCCATGGGCCATGACGTCATCTCTTTTGGGTGCGAGAGCTAAATCGCAAATGCCTGTAGAAGGGCTAAAGAATGGAGGTGGCTGCGCCTACCTGCTACACCAATCTTTGGAGGTAAGTATCGGCCCCACGATATCAAGCGGCACGTAGAGCGCGTACACGAGATAGTTCTTGAAGGTGTACGAGGCGCGCAGGTGGTACACAGCTGCGCGTTTCTTGTCGGTCAACGCGCCTCCAGGCTGGAACACTCTGTATTAGCCCCCATGACCCTGCGAGAAAGTGAACGAGCGAGGAGCTGCCATACATCCGCGATTCTGATGTTATGCTTGTACTGGCGTAGTGTCCAACTTGGACGGTTCTGCGGGAACACAATGCCCCAAATCGTCAGCCAACTTACGGGGGAGGCAAATACAGCCAAGGCGTCCCCTAGTTGACAAAGGTACTAGCAGCCTTCTATCAGACAGAAGTGCTGAGAGGCAAAGAATGGCAGAGAGGAGAGGAAGGGAGATGAGCAAACAGCCCAAAGGGATGGCAGACAGCCCAGCTCAAAAGATAGAGGGAAAGCCGCAAACAGCAGGTACAATTCCACAAGATCTCAAGCTAGAGAATAGGGGATACAAGCTACCCTACTTATACTCTAGTCATCATAAGGTTCAAACTCAGAAACCCTAATACAACGATCCTAAGGTGAGTAATTGTACAGTAAGAGTGTCATCGGGAATGTGTAATCATCAGTCAGCATACAGTCAGTCAACCTGTTACGATCGCACGCTTTGGACCCTTACTGTACCGGTTGTGACTACGGCGGTAAGGTAGATTAGTCACGGACTCGGCATTTACGATAGGAGTTAGGCGTTGAGGGGTGACTCGATCCTAGTACAGGTAGTAGTAGTATTAGGATTGCGGTACTTACGCGATACGTTGGACGCTACGATACGGTGACTCATAGCAGCGCTTGAAAGCCTGCTCTTCTTGTATTTAAGACAGCCACGGAAGACCAAGACACGCCATCTTGGTCTTCTTCAATCGTCACTACTTGTCTTCTCCGGTCTCTTCTTCGTGACTCCGATCAGGGGAGTGCTACCAAGAATCCTAGTGTCTGCGCACATCTAGAACCTGCCTTCGAGCCATACGCCATCGGGCGTGACCAGCTAAGTCGTAAAGTCGCCTTATCGAGCTCAAGTCGAGCTGATGTCGTGACGGCGTTACATTAAGACCAAGATATTCACTGTGGCGACTGTCAATACCAGGGACCAGTGGACGAACTTCTGTCCTTATCATCTAGACCGAAGAGGAGACCGTAACGTACCAACCCGATTTCTAGGAGCAGCCAGGTGGAGAGACCAGGGAGACGAAACCGGATACTTTGTAGAGTTCAACGGACCTACAAGGTTTAGACCTGTTGAGTTTAATTTCGACCACCTGTGCTGGGTGGAAATTACGTGGAACCCCATAGACCACCGCTGGGACGTCGTTAGACCAGCAGGAAGACAATACCAGTGCGACATCGACGCACACGAACTCAACTCACGAGCCGACTGGGGGCCCATTGACGGCCAACTGCGAGAACACTCCACGGGAGAAGCAGTGAGCGAAGAAACTGAAGAGGAAGGGCAAAGCGAAGAAGATCGACCCGCGAGCGTCGGACCTATTGAACAGTACACCATCCAACGAGCTGAGTCTCTACATATTTCAGACCAGCCAGAAGTCATTCACGTACGATCGCCAGCAGCAGAAATGGCAACCACCACTATGACGGCCGAAGAAATTATGACCGTCAGAGAACAGGCGGCGCGAGAAGCGGCCGAAGCAATTAGACAAGAATCACAGCAAAACCTCATGCCCATTAACCCTGAAACTGGGCACCGCATGACCGCAGACGACGCAGCAATCTTTCGGGCCATTGGACCCGATCAAGGAGATCCCCCATCAGGAGATGGAGGAAGACGAGGAATACCGCTAGACCCTCCGCCAGGATGGGGGGGACCACCCGGGGACGATTTTCCTCGGCGCCCGGGAAGAGGAGGAAACCCACCTGACCTCCCAAATAACCCGCCAGAAGGAGGCCCCCCGGGAGGAGGCGGAGGAGGCGGCGATGGAGGAGCAGGAGGAGGAGGACACGGACATGAGAAACTAACCGGTGAACCTCCCACCATCTTTGACGGAGATCGTACTAAAGTGGACTCATTCCTCACGCAATGGCACGTATACTGGGGGATGAATCTCGACACCTCTGTTATGCGCAACGACTATCGACGAAGCCTCCTATTCCTGTCCTATATAAAGGGGGTATCGGTCAGCGAATGGGTGCTTTCGTACCTCAAATGGCTCAATCGACAAATACAACGCGGAATAGATCAGCATACAAGGGACCTGTGGAACGCAGTAGCAGAGGGTTTCAACCAAAGGTTCATTAATACCCTCGAACGAGAACAGGCTCAAGCGCTTCTAAGAAAGGGACTCAAAATGATCGACGGAGATATCGACAAATATGTCAATGAGTTCGAAGAAGCCGCCAGGAAAGCCGGATACCGTCTTAATGACCCCCAAACCATCGACCTGTTCACCAAGGGGTTACCCAAGAAGCTGTATGAAAAGACGTACGATCTAGACGAACCAGAAACATTCGACGAATGGAAGCAGGCAACACTTCGCCGACAACGAAATTACATCCATATCCGAGCCCGAGTAGACGAATACAAAGACACCAAACCAAAGAAGACGGGCAATGCCGGGTGGACCGTACCCCAGAACCTCGCAAATCCTTGGGCGATGGACACCTCTGCGGATCGAACAAAAGCAAGGCTGGCAGGGTCAGAAGAAATCGACTACGGTAAACCACCCTATACAGGCCTACCCCCCTTTCCGCCACGAGGAGGACCCGGAGCAAGGGGACGAGGACGAGGGGGATCGCGACGAGACTTAAGGACGGTGTTGTGTTATAACTGCAATGCCCCTGGCCATCTCTCACGAAATTGTCCCCATCCCAGACAACCTCGACAGTGGCAGCCGCAAAACGCCGGACCTTCCACGGTCCGAGCAACGGAGACGGACTACTATACGCAAGAGACAGCACCAGCTCAAATACAAGCTGTTTCGACTAACAAAACGGCCGAAGAACGGGCCAAGGAATGGCTCACGGGAGTCGCGAACGCGCCTGACGAAGTAAAAGACCTGATATTGCAGGACTTGTGGGGAAAGGAGGGTTTTCGGAGCGCCTAAACCCATCGGCCTGGGTGAGGGCTTTAAATTGTAATTCTGTAATCATGACGCGCTTTCGTTCTCTTCGAATCCCAGTCTCGATTCGCACGAATTACCGAATGGCCGACATAAAAGCACTGGTCGACTCAGGGGCGACCGATAACTTTATACATCCAACCTTCGTCAAGAGGTTAGGCATCGGAATCCAACCCCTGTCCAAACCGCGAAAAATCTGGAATATAGATAACACGGAAAATAAAGCTGGGTCCATCACTCACTTCACTGACCTAGACGTATACGCCAAAGGGTATCACAGAACTATGCGCTTCCTCATCACCGACCTCAGGAGCGAAGAAGTTGTCTTAGGTTACCCTTGGCTGGCAACTTATGAGCCAACTATCAACTGGCGAGACGCTGTGATACATGAAGAAATCATGCCGGTCGTGATCAGCACACAGGACAGTCCAAATCGTCACACTGTTATTGCAGCTGCGCTCACTAACGACGAAAAGGAGGCGATTGTCTTCGATATGGACGAAGAAGATACATACTTGCGGGCAACCACGTCCACAGAGCTGGCCATCCAGGCAAAGACAGAAGAAAAACCCGTAGAACTGCTGGCGGTATACACAGCCTTCGAAAAGCTCTTCAGCGAAGAAGCATCTCAACGATTCCCCCTGGCAAGGCCCTGGGACCACGCGATCGATTTCAAACCCGGTACCCCCTCTGCGATAGACTGCAAAATATACCCGTTAACACAAGAAGAGGAGGGGAAGCTTAAGGAGTTCCTGGACGAAAAACTCAAGCAGGGATATCTGCGACCATCCATTTCCCCGTACGCTTCATCATTTTTCTTTGTCAAAAAGAAGGACGGAAAACTACGCCCCGTACAGGACTATCGAGTCATCAATTCACATACCATACGCAACCAATACCCACTCCCCCTGATCCAGGACCTTATCTACGACCTTAGTAACGCCCATATTTATACCAAACTCGATATCTGCTGGGGGTATAACAACGTCCGCATACGCGACGGCGACCAAGAGAAGGCGGCCTTCAAAACCAAATTCGGTCTCTTCGAACCTACGGTCATGTTCTTCGGCCTCACCAATTCGCCGGCCACCTTCCAAACGATGATGAACCACATCTACCGCGACACCATTGCGAAACACGAACTGCGTGGGACAGTTATCCGAGTCTATATGGACGATATAGGGATCGCCACGTGGGAAGGCTTCACTTCGGCTGACCATATTGCTGCTGTGACTGACGTTCTCCGCGTCGCCCAGGACCATGATCTCTATTTCAAGCTCGAGAAATGCCTGTTTCACCAACCGTGGATGGATTACCTGGGGGTAATCCTTGAAAAGGGGGTAACGCGCATGGACCCGGTAAAAGTTCGCGGCATCAAGGACTGGCCAACCCCGACTAAGGTCAGGGACGTATGATCCTTTTTGGGCTTTTGCAACTTTTACCACCTTTTCATCCACGGTTTCGCAACCCACGCACGACCATTAAACCGACTCACCCGGAAAGACGCAGAATGGAAATGGACAGAAGACGAAGATCGCGCGTTCAAAACCCTCAAACGCCTCGTTACGGAAGAACCCGTGTTGGCACATCCCAGCTTACAGGATCAATTCGAGTTAGAGGTCGACGCATCTGGATTCGCAGTAGGTGCCGTACTTCTACAAAAGAAAAATGACGGTCGCAAGCACCCGATAGGATATTACTCGGCCACGCTAAACGAAGCAGAACGCAATTACGACATCTACGACTTGGAGCTTCTAGCCATCGTCAAAGCCCTTCGACACTGGAGACCCCTACTTGCAGGATCCCCACACAAAATTAAAATATTCTCCGACCATCTTAACCTCCAATACTGGAAGACCCCACAAAAGATTAGTCGGAGGGTCGCTAGGGAAGTATTAGAACTGATGGAATATGACTTCGAGATCCACCACATCAAAGGGAAGAACAACGGCAGAGCAGACGCCTTATCCAGGCGACCAGACTATGACCAAGGGGAAGGGGACAACCAAGGTGTAGTGGTCCTACCCCCCGAAGTATTCATACGAGCTGCTAATACCGCGCGTGCCCTGGAAATACATCCAATGTTGCAAATACCGAGGCGGCGACAGGACCCAAAAATCATCCAGGGATGGGTCGACGCCCATCAGCTGAAGAAGATCGAAGGAGAATGGTACAAGGATGGGCGACTGGTAATCACGGGGCCCACGTCCGCGTACAGGACAATAATACACAACCATCACGACCCCCCTATCCACGGACATCCGGGCATCAGTAGGACTCAACGAATAGTGGAGCGACACTACTGGTGGCCACGTATCCGCCGAGACGTGTACGAATACGTTACGGGGTGTGCTGACTGCCAGCGAAACAAAGTCAACACAAGACCAACGCGTGCACCACTGCATCCTATTACTGCAGTAGCGGATGCCCCCCCCTTTTACACCATCGCACTGGACTTCATTACTAAATTACCAGCGTCCCAGTCCTATGATAGCATTCTCACCATTACCGATCACGACTGCAGCAAGGCCTCTATATTCATCCCGTGTAACGAAGAAATTACGGCAGAAGAAACCGCTATTCTGTACGTCGCTCACGTGTTCAAGCGGTTCGGATTACCGCGCAAAGTTATCAGTGATCGCGACCCCCGGTTCACGTCCAAATTTACCAGAGAAGTATGCCGAATCCTAGGCATCAAGCAGAATATTTCCACAGCGTATCATCCACGGACCGATGGACAGTCAGAACGGACCAATCAATGGCTAGAACAATATCTGCGATTCTGGGCTAACGAGCGTCAAGATAACTGGGCGGCGTATCTTCCCATAGCAGAATTCGCTCATAATAACTGGCCCCATGAGCATACGAAACAATCGCCGTTCATGCTACTTATGGGCTATGATCCGATAGCCGATTGGACGGATAAGCCATCCCCTATTCCAAACGTTATCACCCGACTCACACAGCTTAAGGAAGCACGACAGCTGGCCCAAACCCTCATCAAGAGGGCCCAGGATGGCTGGGTGAAACACCGAGATACCCCGAAATATCAAATAGGCGACCAAGTGTGGTTAGAAGGGAAACACTTGCGAACCAATCAACCCACAGCAAAACTCGCGGCGCGACGCCACGGCCCTTTCAAAGTAGTCCAGGTGATGTCCCCATACAATTACCGCCTTGAACTTCCCACGCAGTGGAGCATCCACCCAGTGTTTCATATAGATCTTCTCACGCCGTACAAAAGCATGACCATGCATGGTGAAAATTTCCCTCGGCCGCCACCGGATCTTGTGGAAGGAGAAGAAGAATACGAAGTCGAGGCCGTTCTGGACTCACAGCATTTCGGCCGCCGCAAGAAACTTCAGTATCTCATCAAATGGAAGGGGTACCCCGACTCGGAAAATCAGTGGGTCGATAAGGATGACGTCTTTGCTCCGGAGGCAATAGAGGAATACCAAGCGGGCCGAACAGCCGTACGAAGACTTAAAAATGAGACCGAGGAGCGTCAGGGAGAGTATCACTCCTACATCCGATCCTCTCAGACCTCTATGCCCACTTCTCCCCTTAGACATGTCACCACGGCGATCCTCCTCGACCAAGTCGCACAAGATGCTGCCAACCTCATCGAAGACGACCAAGAAACCGTGGTTCAACCGGTCCAGCTCACTCCGTACACACCTGCAAACGTGCGAACGGGGCATATCACCGCTCAAGAGTGGGCTGCTGTCCTACAGAGGTTCCCCGACCCGACTCACCAGCCCGACGACGAGCAGCAGCATGCCGTCCCTCACATCTTCCGAGACGACAACGGCAATCGCGAACCCATTGCTGTTATCCCCCCAGGAGACGACCTCATCGGCACGAGGGGAATTCTCCCTGCCGATCGTCCCCTCGAGGACCCAACAGGAGTTAGAAGCAGCGGAGGATTGGCGGAGGATGGCGAAGGAGTGGGCCAACGAACAGTTGCGCTTAGCGCAGCAGAGGTTGAGCGAGTTGCGGCAGCGCAGGCAGCGCTCCCTCACGACGAGGCTCACACTGACGACGAGGATTACTACCCGGTCAGACACCCCCTCCTTCGAACGCACAGCCACCCTACTAATCCCCGAATCACCCCTTGGCTCGTGCACACCGACGGAACCGCCATGTCTCGAGGACGTGTGCGACTGCCCGGCGTCGCACTTCACACCCCCATTACGCCCGACGAAGACCCCGCGCAGGTCCTTGCGCCTGAAGGGTTCAGGGCGAATAGACAGCCCCATTACATTCATTTCCCCATCACCGGGCCAGACGGCGTAGAGAGGAACGCTAGCCACATTCAGATTGTCGGAGGTGCGAATCCGTTTGTGTTGGGACTCATCCCCGGCTCTCCCCATCTCTACAGCAAGCCCCTCTACACCTTCCCGATGCTATCGGCTGCGGGACGCGCCTTCATCACCCACGAGGACTTAGTCATCCTCGCCGTGGACAAGATCACGGACCGCGCACTGAACCGCATCGGAGATGAGTCTCTGACTGCGGAGGTGACCCGTTACCGTGCAGCCGCATACGAAGAGGAGCAGCTCGCGGCCCGTATCCGCCAACTTCAGGCCATGCGGTTGTCGGCAAGGGACGATAAGAGGGACTGTATCTATCGACTGGAGAGGGCTAACGTGTTTGAGAGGATTAGCGACGAACAGTCCACGTGGACGGCACGGGATTTCCGGTGAGTCTGGGGTCTCACGCTGAAAAGGGGGTGATGTTACGGTCGCACGCTTTGGACCCTTACTGTACCGGTTGTGACTACGGCGGTAAGGTAGATTAGTCACGGACTCGGCATTTACGATAGGAGTTAGGCGTTGAGGGGTGACTCGATCCTAGTACAGGTAGTAGTAGTATTAGGATTGCGGTACTTACGCGATACGTTGGACGCTACGATACGGTGACTCATAGCAGCGCTTGAAAGCCTGCTCTTCTTGTATTTAAGACAGCCACGGAAGACCAAGACACGCCATCTTGGTCTTCTTCAATCGTCACTACTTGTCTTCTCCGATCTCTTCTTCGTGACTCCGATCAGGGGAGTGCTACCAAGAATCCTAGTGTCTGCGCACATCTAGAACCTGCCTTCGAGCCATACGCCATCGGGCGTGACCAGCTAAGTCGTAAAGTCGCCTTATTGAGCTCAAGTCGAGCTAACGTCGTGACGGCGTTACATTGGATGACTCTCTGAGACAAAGGTGAAGAGAAGGGAAAGACAAGTGACGATTCAAGAAGACCAAGATGGTGTATCTTGGTCTTCACAAGACAACTTAAATACACAAACGAGCAGGCTTAGAAGCGCTGCTATGAGTCACAGTAGATAGCGTCCAATGTATCGCGTAAATAACTCGAACCCTAGTACTACTAGTACTAGTATCAGTGGCGTTCGTCCTCAGTCAGCAATCAGTACCGTATCTCCTATCGTGCTACCATATCACCGTATGTCGTAGCTAAGTCTGTCACTAATATACCTTACCGCCGTAGTGACAACCGGTACAGTAAGGGTTCTAAATCAAATACAGTGGTACGAGAGTCGAAACATGACAGCTTCCTTCCTCGGAACCCTTGGTGACTAACTATAGACTCTCAGGCATATAGGGACAATGTCTGCTGATATTGATGGGGTCCTCATGTTCTACATCCCCTCCGTGCTCAACGACTGGATGTCCATACGAGCAAGGCATAATTTTTAAATTATTATATTGAACAACGCTCCCTACACTAACAACCAAAATGAAAGACGGCTCACAGTTCCGATATTACGCCTTTGCGATGTTATGCACCACGATTTCCCTTTCCAATGCTCAGTTCTCTTGTCTTCATTTGTCGTGGGTACAATTGTCTGGCCGAGGCTGAAGGATACCGAAGGCCAGCTGAACGCGTCTCGGGATTACATAATTCCGAGGTTCCGTGTTGCTAGATGCCTTCACTCTGTTGATAAGTGACCCTTGCGCACTTAGCGGCTCGTACGGACCAGACTTGCAGCATGGACTGCTTTAGATTAGATTAAATGGACATGTAGATTACTTGCTTCTGATCTGTACAATCTAGCGCTTATCATTGCGTCATGTATGACATCATGTAGAACACTCCGGACACTTTATTGTACTCTGTCCTTTGTTCTCCTTTAGTTCTTATCTTTATTATGATGTCACTATGATATCATCCTTGTCTGGACTTTCCTTGTTCTTGCACGCCTTGTTCCCTTTACACATACTTGTTTGTCCTGTTGTAGAACAATGCATCCCTTGTATTCTGTGACACTCTGTAGTTGTGTCACCCTCCTGTATAGTATAAGTAGTAGGCTTGTACGCTCCTGGTCCACATCAGTTCCTCATTGCTCTGTGTGCCAGGTATGTCTTATCCCTCCAATTGTAATATCAGTTCCTCACTGCTCTGTGTGCCAGACTTTACTTCTGCTTCACCTGCAAGACTTCCCCCACTGCTGCTTACCAGTTGCTACCTCTATCTCACCACAGTACTTTGTCCCACTGTGAGTATAGGTTCCATCTTGCTGTTCATCACACTCGTCCACATCAACGACTCAGATGTCTGCCGTCCTCACCTCTCGACAGGTTTTCACCCTCACCAGCTTTCAAAAAATAACCCTGCGTACTGCATTTACGCGCCGTTCACAATGGCACAACGGCTTCCCGTACCGTCGCCGCCCTCGCGTCATCACCGCCACCACCACCCACGTCCCCAGAGCCAAACACACACTTCCGCGTCACCCTCCGACGCTCCGGCATCTTCCTCGGCAAACGCGTTCAGGGAAACCTCGCTGCTATTGGCTTGAGGCGACGCATGCAGACGGTGTACCACTTGCACACACCCGAGGCCGCTAGTATGATACTCCCTGTGAAGAAATTCGTTGAGGTGGAAAGCGTGCTCGTGAACGCTGTGCAGATGGCAGGACAACAGAGAGCAGAACGCAAGGCTCCGCGCGGGTTTTTCGTGGTTGGATCGAAGGTTGGGTCACTGTGCCTGGTTACGTTCGTAGGTCTGTGCCCTTCTTTGCGTCGAGCGTAAAGATAGAGGAGTACCCACCTAAGTTTATAGGAAATGCCCATGCCGTCGAGACTAGTACGGCCGTCCTGAAGAAGCTCCTATTGACCCCCTGTAGACCAATAGACTTCCTCTATTTTGATAGGCCTTGCCCTGTCTCGTCCCATTGAAGGATTTACCAAAATAGCATCGAGGACGGTATCTACAACGCGCGTGTAATGCCATTCCATTCCATCATTTCCATGTCCCCCCAACCGTCTGGTCGAAAGAGGTTCAGCTGTGCGGCCCACACGGCTGGATCGGTGCTCGAACAGCGCCAAGAAATACCACGCGCAATAAGAGGCGGGAAACCGATGTCGGTATGTAACGATCTCAATCAGGCGACAGCGCTTGAAAAGGTTGCTCATCGACTCGTAAGCGAAGCCAATCACGCCCATATATCAGCAAGACGTCGGACATCCCGCTGCCGCGCACAGGTGAATCGTCACATCCCCTCGAACTGTGAGACTAAATAAAATAAGAGTCAGACCAACCTCTGAGACATAGGCACATCCACGTACCCAACTGGGACGGCGGGGGCGCCATTCTCGGGCAGGAAGAGAGGACGAACAGCACAGTGAGCCATCCTCACGTCAAGAGTCTTTGTAAAAGGTCGTGCTGCCCAAAAGGGATGAATGTAAGGATGAGGATACTGACAAGCGATGCCACATCCTAGCAATTAGACACCAAGGTCGTTTACCATACAGCGTATGGTGCGCACCATCATGTTCTTTCGAGGTCCGAGCCATCTGTGGACGCCGATAGGTGGAAGAAACACCACCGTGACAGCATGACAGCAACTACGTCAGATATCTCCCGTTTGGATGAGGACGATTTTGGGACATACCTTGAGCCGGACAACGATGAGGCACGGCTAGGAGGGTGATGAAACGTAGGGCAACATGTAGTACATGTAATAGCCTGTAAAGGTAGTTACTATCGTACTGAATGTTCCAGTATGTCTGGCCGCAGTGGAAAATCTCCCTGCGAACCCGTCGTTGGTGACTCGGTCCACCGCCGCAAGGGGCTCTACAGGCGTGAGACTGCAACGGTCCGGGCGCCGCCGACTGCGCTGCACTGCATCAGCGCTGTACTGCCACTCAGCTGCAGTACTGTACTGCCAGTCCCAGACCGTCCCATACATCCTATCCACTTACAACTTCCATCCGAACTCGAATACGCTAACTCCCTCAAATGTCTAACTTTCAATCCATTCTCGATGCTCTAGACAAATACGCCGAGCAGACTGGCATAAATCTAAACGACAATCCGATCGCCGACAAGATCAACGACTGTGATTCTCCTGGAGCAGTCCTCATCCTACTTCAAGACAACATCAAAGCGTTCAACGACTATCGCGACCAAAATCGGAAGTTCATCGATTGCCTCAACCCGGTAGTACAATTCGTTCATGCCTTCTCTGCAGTTCTTGGTGATGCAGTGGGTCTGGTGAGCCGCAAAAACCTACTTTATTATCTATTTCTTTTTTACACCCTCCCAACAAGGTACCGTTCCAACCTGCAAAACTGATCTTCGTCGGCATCGATGTCCTCTTCACCGTGCGTAATTTTAAGTTCCTTATTCATTGATCGACTCAATTTGATATCCGAATAATCTCAGGCGGCTGATGGAGTAAGCGCGAGCTATGACGCCCTCCTCGAACTCTTCGAGTCCATCGGAAGCTTCCTCAAACGTCTCCATGTCTACAGCGAGATCCCTTTGAACCCTTTGATGACGGATATAGTCGCGAAGATAATGGTCGAGTTGATCTCGATACTTGCCCTGGCGAGGAAACAAATCCATCGAGGACGACTCAGTAAGCCGATCCTTTCTATAACTATCGGCAACAGTCTCTGAATTGGTTTTAGAGCAATTCGCAAAGAAGTTGATGGGGGATAGCGAGATCGAGAGCATACTGAAGAGATTGGACAGACTCACCCAAGACGAGGCCCGCATGACGGTGGCGCAGACCTTGGCCGTCGTTCATGGTCTTTTGAATAACATGAAGGTGGTCATGGACGGTGCGTCAAGCTGCATACTGACTTTAAAGCGCTCTGATCGGACTGTTCTCTAAATAGGTGGCGAGGCATCGACGAGTGCAATCCGCCAGACTCTTGGTAAGTTTTGTCGTTATGCGCGAGTTAGTGTTCTCTGGTCTTATGGGGGATGCTAGTCACCATGCAGGAGGTTGCGAACGAGATTAATAAAATGAAGCGTGCGTCGTCTCGCCCGTTCTTAGAGCTGTGGGATGAACCGCCCCTTCAGGAAACCAGTTACAAAAGGATGCCAGAAGCTGGATCTCGCCTCCGGACCCGTCCAAGGATCACGTCGTCGCACGCAGGATTCACTCTGGTGAATCCTCAGTATGGTTTACCTGCGGCCCCACCTTCGAGAAGTGGAACCTGATGGGCGGCCTCTTATGGATACATGGTAAACGTACGTCACTCTCATACCTCCCGTGAATTCGTTTTCAACCGCTGATGGAAATTCGTGATGGTAGCGGGATCAGGGAAGAGCATCTTATGGTAGGTGCCGCGCCACGCACACCCTCGTCTAAGTATATTCATATTGACGTCTGTCGACTAGTTCCAGTATCATCGAACAAGCCGCTACGCTACGCGATCAGGGACTAGGCTTAGTGGCTTATTATTACTTCGACTTTAGAGATACCGCAAAGCAAGATGTCCGTGGTTTGCTGTGTTCCTTAATCATCCAACTCTGCGCCAAGTCAGATCTTTGCTACGATGTCCTTTCTCGCCTATATTCCGATCACGACGCTGGATTGCGCTTGCCCGATGATGACGCACTCACGCAATGCCTGAAGGACATGCTCGAACTGCCAGGACTGCCTCCGATCTATATCATCATCGATGCTCTCGACGAGTGCCCCGACACGTCTGGGGCACCATCTCCACGCGAACTCGTGCTCGACCTTTTAGGGGACCTTGTCGAGTTACAACTTTCGAATCTTCGGATCTGTGTCACGAGTCGTCCCGAGGCGGATATCCAAGATGCGCTTGGGCCGTTGGTATCTCATCCTGTCTCTCTTCACGACGAAGCTGGCCAAAAGCAAGATATCATGGACTACATCAGTTCTTCTGTCGAGTCAGATAAAAAGATGAGAAAGTGGAGAGCGGAAGATAGGCAAATGGTTATCGATACGCTCACTCAGAGGGCCGGCGGAATGTAAGCAATCAGTATTACTGTATCGTAACTATGTTTTCATTCGGTCACAGGTTTAGATGGGTTTATTGCCAAATAGAGGCGCTGCGACGGTGTTTCCCTCCAGCATTACGGCGGGCTCTCGAGGAGTTGCCTGAAAGCCTGGACTCAACATACGAGCGGATCTTGCTAGGCATAGAGAAGGCGAAACAGAAATATGCCTACCGCCTTCTGCAGTGCATCGCGGTCTCCATTCGCTCGCTTCGCGTCGAGGAGCTCGCGGAAGTACTTGCGGTTCAACCTGATGCCGGAGAGGACTCAGAATATCATTTCAACTGGCGCCCCGAGGATGCACATCAAGCAGTGTTGTCTGCGTGTTCCAGTTTGATCATGATCGCCAATATCGATGGCTCGTCGGTCGTACAGTTTTCACACTTCTCGGTGAAAGAGTTCCTGATGTCCTCCCGCCTTGCAAACGCGGCGGAGCATCTTTCCGTTTATCACATCATTCCTCATTCCGCCCACTCTATTCTTGCCCGCACCTGCCTCAGCATCCTGCTCAATCTTGGTGAACCGAGTCAAGTTGACAAAAGCGCAATAGAAAAACGACCATTTGCAATTTACGCGGCTCGGTACTGGGTCGACCATGGCAAATTCCAAGGCATGTCGTCAAGTATCCAGGATCTCATGGAATGTCTCTTCGACCCAACCAGACCCCACTTCGCGACATGGGTCTGGATATATGACGTTGACCGCCGTTGGAAAGGATCGATGGGGACAGTACGCCCAACGCAACCCGAGGCTGAGCCATTATACTATGCAGCACTATACGGTATTCTCAGCCTCATGGAACACCTCACCATTGTGCATACGATGGATGTTAACGCTATGGGCGGGATCTTTGGTTCTCCGTTGGGTGCGGCGTTGATCAAGGGAGAGATTGAGGTTGCTCTGAGATTACTTGAGCTCGGCGCGAATATAAACGCCCTGGATGGCTGGGGCTGGAGTTCATTGCATAGAGCGGTAATAGGTGGTCATCGTGTCGTCATAGAATTGTTACTCGAACATCAAGCAGATGTTAACATCCGGTCAGCCGAGGAGCGAGCGACCCCGTTGTATTTGGCGACGGAGATTGGGGGACTGGATGCTTGTCGGCTGTTGCTCAAACACGGGGCAGATATAGCGTCTGCTATTATCGATGGGTGGGCTCCTTTGCACGCGGCATCCCAGAATGGACACCTCGATATCGTTCAAGAATTGCTTGATCACGGAGCCGATCCAAATGCGCAGAACGAAGACCTTTGGACTTCATTACACGTGGCATCGGTCCCAGGACACCTCGAGATCGTCCAATTACTAGTCAGACATGATGCAGCACTCGAAAAGACGAATCTGGACCAAGAGACGCCATTACACCTGGCGTCCCGTTTCGGGAATGTCGAAGTCGCCCTCTTCTTAATCGAGCAAGGCGCAGATATGATGTCCAAAGATAAGGGCGGTTACACTCCATTGCACTATGCGTCATGGCACGGAAGTCTCGACCTCGTGGAGATATTTCTTGAAGGCGGTGTGGACGTCAACGTGCTCAACGCAGCCGAGGAGACACCCTTGGGCGTTGCATCGGGCAACGGCAAGCATGAAATTGTTCGCTGCCTAGTCGAGCGTGGAGCGGATATTGACTGCCGCGACAAACGAGGGTGGACCCCTTTGCACGCAGCCGCACGGAGTGGGCATCTTGACATCGTGCAGCTTTTACTCGGCTTTGGGACCGACATCCACGTCCGGACTGCGAATCACGACACTCCATTGATCCTCGCGTCACTGGGCGGACACATAACAGTATCACGCTTTCTGATCGAGCAACAAGCCGACGTGAATTCAATCGACGATGGGGGCTGGACGTCCTTGCATTTAGCATCACGAGATGGCCATCTGGACATCGTTAAGCTGTTACTTGACCATGGGGCGCATGTATATGTCCAGAATGTGGATCTCTGGGCCCCACTCCATCTCGCATCATATAATGGACACCTTAAAGTTGCAGAGTTGCTAATCGAGCACGGCGCAGAGGTCGACGTGCGAACTGAGGACCAGAATACACCATTGGACCTGGCATCTGGCGATGGCAAACTCGAAGTTGCGCGCCTGTTAATCAAGTGCGGCTCAAATGTTAATTCACAGGACAGCGAGGACTGGACGCCATCACACTCAGCGGCACGGAATGGGCATCTCAGTCTCTTGGAGCTACTTCTCGATTCCGGAGCGGATATTAACATGCGGAATAGCAGCGAACAAATACCGATCGATCTTGCGCATGCAAACCGGAAACGCGACGTTACGAGCTTCCTAGCCAGGCATTCAGGACACCTACTGTCTCAGAACACGGAGAGCTCGACCCCATCGGAAGCAGGGCCACAAATCAGCACTCCCAAGAATGTGAAGGCACAACAGTACATCGATGATTCATCTGACGATCCAGTGAACAATTCGTTGCATGGCGCTATAGAAAACGGACACATTGGTATGGTCCAGAGGCTACTCGATCGCGGTGCAGATATCAACGAAAGGAACAATGTACTCGAGGCTCCGTTGAATATAGCATCGAGTGATGGGAAACTCGAAATTGCGAGGACATTGATCAAATATGGGGCAGATGTGAGCTCTAGAAACATCTTTGGTCGGACTTCGTTGCACGCGGCAGCACAGAATGGGCACATCGACATAGTGCGGTTGTTGCTCGACAACGGTGCTGATATAAACGCCACGCAGCTGGAGGATGCTACCGCATTGCATATGGCATCGGACCAAGGTCATTTTGAGGTTGTACGACTGCTCCTCGAACAAGGAGCGAATACACAAATACGGTCTGTATATGGTAGGACACCATTTCAAGATGCACTATCAAAACGACACCGGGAGGTTGCGCAGTTGTTGTCGGAGTATGACGTCGGTGGAGTATAGGGATTGAGCGAACGGAAGATCAATGGGACAGTATAGCATCACGCATCCCTCCTTTTCCTCGTACCACCACCATCTCCTCAGAGCTTGTGCTGGTTCTAGTCTACTCGCTGCTGAATACAACCGCTACATACTCCTGCTCGCTGTTGGGGAAACCGCCTGGGCTTAGCTCGCGACCTCCTTCAGCCTCTCTGCCATGGCGTCCGACGCCAACTTCCCCCTCCCGCAACATGACTACTCCTCCCCCACCAAACTCACCGCTCTCCCAATGCCCCTCGCCTCACCGTCAACCGGTCCCTTGAATAACTCGGGGACTTACAACGTCGCTACCCCTGGTCCCATCGTCGCCGAAGGCTATGGGCAACCCCGTCTAAGGGAAGACGGGAATGCCCACTGGGACCCCCTCGCCCCCATCATCATACCATCCTCCTCTTCCTCCCCTGCGGCTGGGCGATCCCCGCAGGACTCCGCCATGGGCTCACCAGAGTCTGAAGAAATTACTGTGCCTGCCATCAACTCGCAGGCCCTCTGGGACGCGGTCCCAGAGATCACTAACACCAACCTACCAGCTGAACCTGAAACAATCGTCGTGCGCGGCAGAACAGTCGGTGGAAACACCACACCGCGTGCCCGCTCTAGAGCCGCATCTACTGCCTCCGCGTGGACCCACGTAACCGAAGAGACTGTTTCGGATACAGGCTCTTTGGACCGCGTTGTTTCACGCATGTCGGGCCAGACCGTCCCGATCGCATTCCACACGGTCAATGACGCCATCAGGGCGGGTATGCTTCCTCCCCCCTTCAATACTGACGTCCCAGCAATCGATGACGCGAGCCTGCATCTACACGAGGACGAGACCAAGGAACTCGACTCGGTAACTGACCTCCTGACCGAGGAACTCATGCAGGCTGTCGGACAGGCTGCCCTTGGGTGGGGCGGCTACCGCATCACTAACCCGCTCCCCTTCCGCAAAGACCCTGACATGCCCGTTGCCACTGAGACATTCCATGCGGCCGCGACCCTAGTGCTGACGGCACTAGACGCTGGTGCTGCCAAACGCGATGGGGAGCTGATCACCAAGATCTTGACCCCTCACTCGTGGATGCGCCTCACCATGGGTGTCCTGAGCGCTATCATACGGGGCGCTCTCCGCTCCCCCGCACCATTGAAGAACAAAACACTACCACTCAACAGTAACTCGGACGCGTTCCCTATACACCAGGATTTACTCCGCCCTGTTAATGAGGGCGGCGCTGTCATCCTGATGGCAAACCAGATAGCGGGTCTGTTCGGCACATCAGGCAACCACCCCGATAGTGCCATGCCCGATTCATACTTCGATCACGTCACTAACCTTGTCTATGACAAACTCCCCCACACCAAGCGGACTGCGGCCACCTCCGAACCCCCTGCTCTGACGGAGCAGGAGGAGGCCCGCCTTCGCGGCCAGTGCAGGGAACAATTCCTCACTGACTACCGCGAGCAAATCAGGCTTGACACCGTCGCGATGGAACAAATCAAGGATGCCGTAAAGGCCGAGATTTTCGCGAACCTAAACCAGGAAGCTCTATCTAACCTTGACGAATGGCGGGAAGTCTACCGCCGCGAGTTCGTCGAAGCCATGCATTCAGCTATGGATGTATTGAACCCCAGCCTTGGGGATGTGGCACGCCTTAAGGGCAAAGCCAGAGCAGACCCACTTCCCCCCACTGTCTCACAGGTTGTGCGCGACGCTGAACCGGCTATCCGGGCCGAAGTCCAAGCCCGTGTGTCTGAATACAAAACCAACATCGATGAGGAGATACGTAAGGGGATTATGGAAGACCCCAACTCGGCTTTCCTCAACCAGGAATACCGGCGTCGCTTGGCAGATGACGTCCTTCAGGAATATCGAACCAACCTCGCCGTATCCCTTCAAGGGGAAAAGGAACTGATCAAAGAGCAAATGGAACGCGGAGCGAGAGAAGAACGCATCGCGATCCGAGAACAAGCAATCGCCGACTGCGAGACTCACAAGGACACCGTCCGCACTTCGGTTAAGTATTGGAAGACCCATTACCGCAACGCGCGAGAACTCTCCTTCTTACGTAAGGAAGCTAACAGACTCGGATTTGCTTTAACCCCCATAGACGACGCTGCCAAAGCCAGAGAGCTAGAGGCGTTCAAGAAATACGCACTCGGTCCTCTCGTCGTAGATGGGTATGAGCTTTCCAGCTCACCCCCATCTCGGGCACCGACGCCCGCTCAAGACACACCGACCACTCCCCCCCGCCTCACAACCTCTTCCCTCCCACAGGATCCCAATGTTACACCCACTCCGGTACGCGTCAAGCGCTTCCGCCCAGACGAGGTGTCACCCATTCGTGCTCCCCTCGCACTCTATCCGGCGGAGAACCCCCCCCCTCCTATCGCACAAGAAGGCCGCCCCCTCGGCATCGATCTCCCCCTCCCTCCTCCTACACCCATGGAGGAAGACCTCGCATATGCGCTTGAAAACGCGGCCGAAATAGCCACACGCAACAACCCAGGGCTTGAGGCGTCTGACCACGCGCCACCGCGACTGGCAGGCCCCGTTCCCTCCCAACCCTCCTTCCCGGAACGCAACCCCAGCGTTTCACTGCCTTTGGCAGATCCTGTCCCGGTTCCGTTGGCGCTGCCGAACGAGAAGCTTGTAGCAACCCCTGCGCCACCCCCGGCTGCCATGGGCGACCTCGCTTCCCTGATCGCGGCATTCAACGCAACCATCGCGCGCCTTGAGGCGAAGCTGGAGAATGGACTTGATGTGCAAAACAAACGCATCGAGTCTCTCTTCGCTTCCCGCGACCCCCGCACCAAAACTCAGAAGCATCCTGCTAAAGCAAAGGAGGCGGTGGCAGCCCCTCCTCTGCCCAATACAGTGGCTTCTAGTTCCCGTCCAATGGATGAGACTCCGAGCTTTGCCCGAGTCGATGACCCTGGATCGGAACCTATCATCGAACTCTCGACGCCGGGGACACGTGCGGATCCTGAGACCCCCCCCCTGGTAGTTCGGGAATCCTTCCAACCTCCTCCCCACAAAATCATTCCTCTCACCACCGATGCACGAGGCAAACCCACCGCCTCAGCCATTATGCCCACATCATGGGCAGGTGTTGTTACCCAAAAAGCCGCCCACCAGCAGGCTGTTAACTCCTCCCAAGGACGCGCCACCACGCAGGGAACTGGACGCACCCCCGCTGGCAAATCCAGACCGGAGACGGCCCAGCGCCGCACCACGGCCACAACCACCGAAGTCACCATTATCCGCAAACATGGGGTAGACGACCCTATGATAGAACTCCAACTTTTCAAGCGCGCACCTTCCTCCTTTGTTGCCGAAGCACGCACGGAAATCGAACGGGTCTCTGGGGGCTCGCTCATCCTCCTCTCCGGCCGATGGTCCACCAATGCCAAGGCGCACAACTTCGTCTACACCTTTCAGGGAGCTAACATCCCCTTCGCCAACATCTACCCGTTCCGCAATATCCTGGTCAACCCCCTGATGGCGGGCTACATTGTTCCCAATGATGGCTGGACGTATGCCCAACTCCGCGGGGTGGCGACGCGTGATCCTACGCACACGATCTACTCCAATGACCAACTACATAGCGAACTCATCCGCAACGCCCCCTTTAAGAACGCTATCTTCTGCATCGCCCCTCACTGGCAAGGTTCGATGAACCGCGTGGCGGAACAAGACGCGTCCACAGTCTCCTTTGCCTATGCGGACCACAATGGGTCGGTCACTAACGCTGCAAGGAACAGCCCCATATACATGTTCAACGCGGAAGTCAAGCTCTTCATCACTGGAGACACACCCACCATCAGCATGTGCAGACGCTGCCATGCAATCGGACACTCCACCGACTCCCCCGCCTGCCCGCTCCCCTCCAACTCTGTGCGATGTGTGAAATGTGGTGGTTCCCACCATGTTGAAGATCACGCCACACACTGTCCGCGCCCGCATGAGGTCATCGGAATCTGCAAATGCACGTTCCCCTGTCTCAACTGCAAAGGGAATCACCCGACCCGTTCGCCTTGGTGTCCCATGAAGAAGGGGTTCGCCCCCCCTCCTCTGGTACCCAAGCCTGACGCGACGGTGCCCGGCGCCTCCTCCTCGGCCAAACCCTCTGCCAAGGGTAAAGCCAAAGCCTCTCATGCATCCCCGGCGGATGGACTAGTCCCGACCCAACGGGAGGACGTCCCCGCGACTGCAGATGCTAACGACGGCTTCACCACAGTCCGACGACGCAGTCGGGGTCAATCAGGCGGCCAGCGCAAACGATCGAAAGTCGCTGCTCGGCCCCTCACCTCTACGTCTGCACCCCCTGCGGCCCACACTGCAGCAGCTCAATTTAGCGCCGACCCTCCTGCTGTCTCGGCTATCTCGACACCCCGCCCCCAGAAGCCCAAGGTTCCCCTCCCAGCTGTCGAAGACGTTAGCACCATACACATCCGACATGGCGCGGACCTTGAACAATCCCTCGCCTGCATCGAGCGCATATGCCCGGCCAACCAGCCTGACTGCGACGCCAACCGCCGCCTCCTCGCAGAGGACTGGCATCTCGTCCCCGACGAAGACCCCACCACCACCCTCCTTGAGTCACCCGCCTTCCGCTTCGCCGTCAAACATGGTCTCCCTATCACCTGCCATCACGCTGAACGCATCCTCACCGAGAAACGCTCCATGGCCGCTGCACGCCGCACGCTCGATGAGTTCAAAGAACGTTGGGGACGCATCTCTCCTTTCACCTTTGCGCTGAGCATCCTCGAAGACGGCCAACATTTCGCCGTCCCCGGAGAAGACGACGCGCCCGCAGTTCCCCCAATCAGCGACCACGACCGACTTATGATGCGGAGGATCACCCAGAGCAACTACGACTTCCACTTCGCACTCGACACCTCCCTTCCCCCACTGACCGATGCGACCATCGATTTCCTGATCACTTCTTACCCTGTAACCCTTTTCAAAGATATCTCCCAGAGCGAGCACCTCTGGTCGATCATCAACGACGCCATCCAATCCCCCCTTTATGCATAGTACATCCATCCTTTCCGTAAACATGCGTCGACGTAACGACGCCATGCATGCCCTCCTCTCTACCAACGAACACGACGACATCATATGCGTACAAGAACCGTGGTTTGGCACCATTGGTACTGCGCGCGGGGATAGAGCCAAGCAGGGAATTGAAGTTCTCGGTGGGGCGAACCACCGGAGCTGGTCCCTGTTCTATCCCCACTTCACCCCTGATACCCGCGCCAAGGTAATGATCTACTCCCGTAAATACAGTCGACTTGCCTCCAAAAGACGCTTACACCCAGTCCATATCATCCCACGCCATGACCTTGTTTCCCACCCATCCTTACTTATTGTAGACGCACGAATACATACACGCTCCTTACGTATCATAAACTTCTACAACGACGTCGCTGACCCTACAGCTCTCCGCTCACTTTTGAACCTTGATTTAGATCCCACAGTCCCAACGATCCTCGTTGGCGACTTCAACATTCATTCCCCTCGTTGGTCTCCGAGGGATTGGTCATCCTTTTCCCCTCGACGCGCCGATCTTGAGGCATGGGCGGCAGCTCAAACCCTCGATCTGGCTTCCGAGCCCGGAGTCACCACGAGGAGAGGCACCGAGAACGAGCGCGACAGCGTGCTAGACCTTGTCTGGCACAACCTCGCTGCTTCCGCATCGGAGGACCTTTCCCCCCCGGTCACTGACTGGGAGGCGTCGATCGCGTCTGACCACGCAGGTATCCGCTCTATCTGGTCAATCACCGGCACCCACCGTGGGCCCAAGCAACACAAAGTCACCTCGTTCTCAATCACCTGGGACGACGACGTGCTCAAAGCCTGGAGAAACGACATCGAAGTACACCTCCCACCCCTTACTCCCATCCTCTCCACGACCCAACTCGACTCAGCCGCCGAAGCCCTACAACATGCTATCGCCAGAGCCTCACACACCCACTTTGGCGCCAAGGCCCCTGCCAAGGACCGTAACAACCCTTGGTGGAACGATGCCTGCCGCGAGGCAGCCGACCAACTACGCTCACATACCCACGGTGACGATGCCCAGCGCCGCGAAGCCCAGAAGCACCTCAAACGAACCACTCGACGGGCCAAGCGCGAGTACTACGACGACCAGATCGCGAAGGGCAACATCTGGGACCTCGCATCATGGAGACACGGCCGCAAACTCTCTGGAATCCCAGCCCTTAGACGGCAGGACGGATCAGTCCTCACAGAGCAGCATGACATCTCACAGGCCCTGGCCCACAAATTCTTCGTACAGGAAGGCGCTCTTGGCCCCATCGACATCGCTCAACCCGACGATCCTCCCCCTCTCCCAACGAGACCCCTGGCCCCCATCGTCGCCAAGGAGGTTGACCCCCTCCTGGCCTCGTGTTCCGGTTCATCGGCCCCAGGGGAGAGCGGCGTATCCTGGACCATCCTCAAGCTCTGCTGGGATAACATCGCTGAACATGCCCTTGCTATCTTTAACGCTTGCCTCCGGCTCGGACACCACCCGGCATTCTGGAGGAAAGCTATTGTGGTTGTCATCCCGAAGCCAGGGAAGGACGACTACCTCGCACCGAAGGCCTATCGTCCCATCAGCCTCATAGAATGCCTTAGCAAACTGCTCGAGAAAATAGTCGCGAAGCGTCTCCTGTTCGACGCCGACCGCTACCAGCTCCTGCCCACCAACCAATACGGCACTAGGGCCTTCTCTTCCACGCTGGATGCAGGCTTAGCCTTGACACACGACGTACAATGCGCTTTCCGCGTGAAGAGGAAATGCGCCGCCCTCCTCTTCGACATCAAGGGCTTCTTCGATCATGTCCACCGAGACCGCTTGGTACACACGCTGCAGATCCTCGGTTTCCCCGAGTCGATCGCACGGTGGGTCCGCGTCTTTTTGACTGACCGAAAAGTTGCACTGTCCTTCAACGCCTCCCTGGCTGACGCTCAGAACCAACCAATCGGCACGCCCCAGGGCTCCCCGGTCTCTCCCATTCTTTCCGCCATCTACACCTCCTCCCTCCTCAAGCTCATTCCCCCATCTACCAACACCACCCTGGGCATGTACGTCGACGACGGCATCATCTTCTCACACGGCACCACATGGGACGAGGTCGACGCCGGCCTCCGTGAACGGTATCGCCAATGTGAGGACTGGCTCAGACGCTCGAACTTGGTATGTGAACCGGACAAGACCGAACTCATTTACTTTAACCCCCCATACACCCGTAAAAACCCTCGGAACCAACACCCCACCCTCATTTACCTACCAGACCCCACCACCCACTCCTACTATACTGTCCGAGCTTCAACCACTATACGCTACCTAGGGTTCTTTATTAACCAACGCCTTGACTGGGAGCCGCACGTGTCCACGATGTGTAATCGGGCACGTGCCTCCCTAAAGGCCTTACAGCTTCTAGGCAATTCCCAGAGGGGTATATCCACGGCGAACTGGCGGCTGCTGTTCAACGCAGTATGCATGCCGGTTCTGTCTTACGGATGTCAACTCTGGATGACTTCAAGAAAGAAGAAGAGCCTCCTCAACAAAATCCAGGTAGTTATGAACGAAGGGGTGCGGGTCATTTCCGGATCCTTTCGCACTGCGCCGCGGGCACCCCTTCACGAGTTCTTACGTATTCTGCCTGCCCGGCACTACATGGAGAAACTCACTGCCACTTCTGCCATCAGACTGTTCCGTGTCCCCCGGACGTCACAGTTGGTCGCCCGCCTGGGCCCTGACTGGAACGCACCGGTCCAGAACGGCCCACACTCCAGCAATGGAGGGGTGGTGTGCAACAGAGCACTGTACGTCCGGTCTGGAAGACGTACTACTACGAACCAGCGCCCCACTGCCTTGGAGGCTCTCGGCGCGCGTGTCGACCCTCTGTTGACGGCGTGCGTCGACGTCACGGCCATCGCCCCCTGGGAGGTTCACAACTGGGAGGTGCATGTGTCATGTGAAGGGAAGGCCCATCCCCATCGTCGGAACGCTCTGCTCAACAACCTCTATGCGTCAAGGGCAGAGACTAGTACGGTTTTAATTCGGGTGGCTGGCACTGTGAGCAATCGCAACCGGCCTGACAACCTTAACGTAGGCGGTGCAGCCATATCAGTTTGGCAGGGAGGGGCGGAGCCATGTGTCCGGACATGGACTCTCGGTACGGGGGTGGAGCAACACGATGTCCACCTCTTCGGCATCTCCAAAGCCGCCGAGTTCATCACAGCTGAGTTATCACGTGCCCCACCATTACATATTTACATCTTCTCCAACGACGAATCGGCCCTTCGAGGCATTACACATACACGATCCCTTACCCACCAGTCAGACGTACTTCGTTTCCACCACGCACTTACCACCTTTTACTCCACGCACAGGGACACGAGTATTCACCTCGTGTGGGCCAGTTCACACAAGAAGCGAGCAGCGGACCAACAGGCACGGCAGGCAGCGCTTGAGGCATGTACCCAGGCACCAACAGCCACCCTTCGCAAGGTTCAATCACCCGCGCACGTAAAGAAAATGTGTCGGGCCAGGGCCTTCCAAACCTGGGGAGCGGAATGGATCCGTATGATCAACGACACCCCCCCCACCAAACTCCCCAACGCCTACGGGCACTCCATTCACTTGCACAAACCCCCTGACGGTCGTAACCACCCATTATGGCTGGCCGCCATACCCCCCAAAAAGCCAGAAGCATCATACACACCCATCACCCGACGCACACACACCACCGCATTCCAACTCGCCACCCTCCACTCTTTCACGTCCGACTACACTAACCGACACCGGCCCGATTTACCACCCGAAGTGGCCGTCTGCCCTTGCGGCTACCCGGACAAATCATACCTCCACCTCGTGTACGAGTGTCCCCGTTTCAAAAGACATCGTGCACTACTTTACCCTCATGACGTCGCCGACAACGACCCTTACGACGACTCCCATTATCCCCTCGACCCACTCATTCGCACCGACCCCACTGACCTATTCGCCGGGGACCCCACCACCACTGTCTACACCTTCCTCCGCTTCCTCCAACTCACTAAGTTGGCCGCTAAACCGGACCTGGAGGCTCCGCTTGCAGTCCCCTCTTCACAAGAGCAGCGACTCGCGGAGCTTCAACAATACCTCGCCCGCCCTGCCATGCCCTACGAAGACCTGCTTGCCTACGATCTGGACCCAGCTTAATCAGCTGCCCGACGCGGTAACTCCCTTTTCTCTTACCCTTACTTCTCTCCTCTGCCGTTAGTTTTTCATTGCGCGGCATGCTACCATTTTCCGCTTGTATCTGGCCTTCCTTCACGAGGTGGCCCCAATTACCTACTCTCGCTCCGTCGCACGTGACTTCTCGTACGTTACCTCTCGCATCAAATTTCGCTCTGTAGGGAGTTGAAGACCGGTCTTGTATTATGTACTGTCCCGGAATAAACATGGTTCAAAAAAAAAAAAAAAAAAAAAAAAATGGGACAGTATAGGTTTGGATGTGTGGCCTTTGGAGTTGTATGCTATTTATAATGTCGTTAGTACGGTAATCGGAATCGTTACTTGATTGTATGTTACCAACCAATTATCAACACTGCAGAGTCGGCTGCAGGACCGCGGCGCGATCCGAGAGACGAGGTGAAGTAGTAGGTCAGTATGTTAGTCCCCCGGGGGATACCGAAATTATTCGAGCACGTCTCATGATTATATAATCCCGGGATTCCCTTTTGCGTGACACCTTTTCACGTCAACGATGTTTGCCGTCCTCACCACCTCTTGAAGGGTTTTCATCCTCAACGGCCTTCCAAACCTCCCTGCATACTGGATTTACGTGTAGCTCACAATGGTATCACGGCTTCCCACACCATCGCCACCCTCGCGTCATCACCATCACCCCCAACTCCTCTCACATACCCAGAGCCAAGCACACACTTCCGCGTCACCCTTCGACGTTCCGGCATCTCCCTCGGAAAGCGCATTCAAGGCACTCTCGCTGCTCTCGGCTTAAGGTGGGACATGCAGACTGTGTACCACTTGCACACGCCCGAGGCCGCTGGCATGATACGCGCCGTGAAGGAACTCATCAAGGTGGAAAACGTGGCCGGAAGTGCAGTACGGACGGCGGGACAGCAGAGAGTGGAACGTAAAGCCCCGCGCGGGTTTGTCGTGGTTGGGTTGAAGGTTGGGTCACGGTGACAGCTTAGGTCTGTGCCCGTCTTCATTCTATTCCGATGTCAACGATGTCGAGCGTAACGGGATGAGAGGTCTCACCTAAGTCTATAGGGAACGCCTATACCATCAGCGCTCGTATCGTCATCCTGAAGGAGCTCTAATCTACGCCGATGTAGACCAATCGACCTCGTCTATGTTCACTTGCCTTGCTCTGTCTCGTTCCCATTGAAGGATTTACTAAAAAAGCATCGAGGACGGTATTTACAACACGTATATGATTACATTCGATTTTATCATTCCCAAGTCTCCCCAACCCCCTAGTCGAAACAGGTGCGGCTGTGCGGCCCACACCACACGGCTGCATCGGCGCTTGAACACCGCCAAGAATTACCACGCACGAGAACGCGGGAAGCCGATGTCTGGATGTAACGATCTCAATCAGGTGACGGCGGTTCAATAGGCAGCTCATCGACTTGAAGGCGAAGCCAACCGCGCTCATGTATCAGCAAGACGTTGGTCATCCCGCTGCCGCACACAGGTGAATCGTCACATCTCTTTGAACTGTGAGAATATGAGATCAAATAAGAGTCCGACTAACCTCTGAGACATAGGTACACCCACGAACCCAGCTAGGACGGTGGAGACGCCATCCTCTGCTTGACCTCAGGCAGGAAGAGATGGGATGAACAGCACAGTGAGCCAACCTCACGTCGAGAATCATTGCAAAGGTCGTGCTGCTTGAATGCGATAAATGTAAGGACGAAGATACTGACGAGCGATGCCGCGTCCCAGCAATTAGATACCAAGGTCGTTCGCCAAACATCGTATGGTACGCACCATGTTCTTTCGGGGTCCGAGCCATCTGGGGACGCCGATAGGTGGAAGAAACACCACAGCATGACAGCAACTATGTCAGATGTCATTAGCTCCCGTTTGGATGAGGACGATTTTGGGACCGTGACATACCTTGAGCCAGATAACAATGTGGCACGGCTAGGAGGGTGATGAAACGTAGCGCAACATGTAGTACATGTAATAGCCTGTAAAGGTGGTTACTATCCTACTTAATGTTCCAGTACGTCTCACGCAGTGGAAAATCTCCCCGCGAACCCATCGTTGGTGACTCACTGGCAGTCCACCGCCGCAAGGGCTCTAAGGGCGTGAGAGTGCAACGGCCCGGGCGCCGCCGACTGCGCTGCACTGCATCAGCGCTGTACTGCCACTGGCACCCAGCTAAAGTACTGCACTGCCAGACCGTCGCATACACTGTATCCACTTCCAACTTCCATCCGAACTCGAATACGCCAACCCTCTCAAATGTCTAACTTTCAATCCATTCTCGATGCTCTAGACAAATACGCCGAGCAGACCGGCATAAATTTAAAGGACAATCCGATCGCCGACAAGATCAATGCTTGTGACTCTCCCGATGCAGTCCTCATCCTACTTCAAGAGGACATCAAAGCATTCACAGACTATCGCGACCAAAATCGGAAGTTCATCGATAGCCTCAGTCCGGTAGTACAATTCGTCCATGCCTTCTCTGCAGTTCTTAGTGAAGCAGCGGGTCTGGTGAGCCGCGAACCGTCATTTCGCCGTCTATTTGTTTTTTTACTCTTTCCGTACAAGGTACCATTCCAACCTACAAAACTGATCTTCGTCGGTATCAATGTCCTCTTCACCGTGCGTGACTTCAAGCTCCTTATTCATTAACCAAGTCAACCTGATATTTGAATGATCTCAGGCGGCTGATGGAGTCAGCGCGAGCTATGACGCCCTCCTTGAACTCTTCGAGTCCATCGGAAACTTCCTCAAACGTCTCCATATCTACAGCGAGATCCCATTGGACCCTTCGATGTCGGATATAGTAGCGAAGATAATGGTCGAGTTGATCTCGATACTTGCCCTGGCGAAGAAACACATCCATCGAGGACGACTCAGTAAGCCAATTCTTTTTATAACTATCGGCATCAGACTCTGAATTTGTTTTAGAGCAATTTGCAAAGAAGTTGATGGGGGATAGCGAGATCGAGAGCATACTGAAGAGATTGGACAGACTCACCCAAGACGAGGCCCGCATGACCGTTGCGCAGACCTTGGCTGTGGTTCACGGTCTTTTGAATAATATGAAGGTGGTCATGGACGGTGCGTCGAGCTGTGTAATGACTTTAAAGCGCTCTGATTCAAGCTCTGATTGGACTGTTCTCTAAATAGGTGGCGAGGCATCAACGAGTGCAATCCGCCAGACTCTTGGTACGCTTTGCAATTATCCGCGAGTCAGCTTTCTCTGGTCTTATGGGGAATGCTAGTCACCATGCAGGAGGTTGCAAATGAGATTAACAAAATGAAGCGTGCGTCGTCTCGCCCGTTCTTGGAGCTGTGGGGTGAACCGCCCCCTCAGGCAACCAGTTACAAAAGGATGCCAGAAGCTGGATCTCGCCTCCGGACCCGTCCAAAAATCACGTCATCGCACGCAGGATCCACTCTGGTGAATCCTCAGTATGGTTTACCTGCGGCCCCACCTTCGAGAAGTGGAACCTGATGGGCGGCCTTTTATGGCTACATGGTAAACGTGCGTCACTCTCATACCTCCCGTGATCACGTTTTCAACCACTGATGGAAATTCGTGATGGCAGCGGGATCGGGGAAGAGCGTCCTATGGTAGGCGCCCCACCACGCATATCCTCGTCTAAGTATATTCATACTGACGTCTGTCGACTAGTTCCAGTATCATCGAACAAGCCGCTACGCTACGCGATCAGGGACTAGGACTGGTGGCTTATTATTACTTTGACTTTAGAGATACCGCAAAGCAAGACGTCCGTGGCTTGCTGTCCTCCCTCATCGTGCAACTCTGCGCCAAGTCAGACCTTTGCTACGATGTCCTTTCTCACCTATATTTCGAGCATGACGCCGGATTGCGCTTACCCGATGATGACGCACTTACCCAATGCCTGAAGGACATGCTCGAACTCCCAGGACTGCCTCCGGTCTATATCATCATCGATGCTCTCGATGAGTGCCCCGACACGTCTGGGGCGCCATCTCCACGCGAACTCGTTCTCGACCTTTTAGGGGACCTTGTCGAGTTACATCTTTCGAATCTTCGGATCTGCGTCACGAGTCGTCCCGAGGCGGATATCCAAGATGCGCTTGGGCCGTTGGTATCTCATCCTGTCTCTCTTCACGACGAGGCTGGCCAGAAGCAGGATATCATGGACTACATTCGTTCTTCTGTCGAGTCAGATAAAAAGATGCGAAAGTGGAGAGCAGAAGATAGGCAAATGGTTATCGATGCACTCACTCGGAGGGCCGACGGAATGTAAGTGATCATTCTTACTGTACTACAACTATTTTTGATTCCATTACAGGTTTAGATGGGTTTATTGCCAAATAGAGGCGTTGCGACGGTGTTTTCCTCCAGCATTACGGCGGGCTCTCGAGGAGTTGCCTGAAACACTGGACTCAACATACGAGCGGATCTTGCTAGGCATCGAGAAGGCGAAACAGAAATATGCCTATCGCCTTTTGCAGTGCATCGCGGTCTCTATTCGCCCGCTTCGCGTTGAGGAGCTCGCGGAAGTACTTGCGGTTCAACCTAACGCCGGAGAGGAGTCAGAATATCATTCTGAGTGGCGCCCCGAGGATGCACATCAAGCAGTGTTGTCTGCGTGTTCCAGTTTGATCATGATCGCCAATATCGATGGCTCGTCGATCGTACAGTTTTCACACTTCTCGGTGACTGAGTTCCTGATGTCCTCTCGCCTTGCAAACGCGGCGGAGCATCTTTCCGTTTATCACATCATTCCTCATTCCGCCCACTTCACTCTTGCCCGCACCTGCCTCAGCGTCCTGCTCAATCTTGGTGACCAAGTCGACAGAAGCGCAATAGAAAAACGACCATTCGCGATCTATGCGGCTCGGTACTGGATCGACCATGGCAAATTCGAAGGTGTATCGTCGGGGATCCAAGATCTGATGGAACGTCTCTTCGACCCAACCAAGCCCTACTTTGCGACATGGGTCTGGATATATGACGTTGACCGCCGTTGGAAAGGACCGATGGCGACAGTATTCCCAACGCAACCAGAGGCCGAGCCATTATACTACGCAGCATTATGCGGTTTTCGCAGCCTCACGGAACACCTCACCATTGTGCATACGATGGATGTTAACGCCAGGGGTGGGAGCTTTGGCTCTCCGCTGAATGCTGCGTTGATCAAGGGAGAGATTGAGATTGCTCTGAGATTACTTGAGCTCGGCGCGAATATAAACGCCCTGGATGGCTGGGGCTGGAGTTCATTGCATAGAGCGGTAATTGGTGGTCGTCGTGTCGTCATAGAATTGTTACTCGAACATCAAGCAGATGTTAACATTCAGACAAGCGACAAGCGTAACACCCCATTGCATCTGGCGGTGGGGACTGGGCGACTGGATGTTTGTCGGCTGCTGCTCAAGCACGGGGCTGATGTAGCATCCGCAAATATCATCGGGTGGACTCCTTTGCACTTTGCATCCCAGCATGGACACCTCGATATAGTTCAAGAGATCCTTGACTCCGGAGCTGATCCAAATACGCAGAATGAGGGTCTTTGGACTTCGTTACACCTGGCATCGGTCCCAGGATACCTTGAGATTGTCCAAATACTAGTCCGACATGGTGCAGCACTTGACAAGACGAATCTGCACCAAGAAACCCCATTACACCTGGCGTCCCGTTTCGGGAATGTCGAAGAAGCCCGCTTCTTAATCGAGCAAGGCGCAGATACGATGTCCAAAGATAATAATGGTTATACTCCATTTCACAGCGCATTATGGCACGGAAGTCTTGACCTTGTGAAGATATTTCTTGAACGTGGTGTGGACGTCAACGTGCGATATGCAGCCGAGGAGACTCCCTTGGGCATCACATCGGGCAGCGGCAAGCATGAAGTTGTTCGCTACCTGATCGAGCGTGGAGCGGATATTGACTGCCGCGACATGCAAGGGTGGACCCCTTTACACGCAGCCGCACGAAATGGGCATCTCGACATCGTGCAGCTTTTACTCGACTTTGGGACCGACATCCACGTCCGGACTGCGAATCACGAGACTCCGTTGATCCTAGCATCACTGGGTGGCCACACGGCGGTATCACGCATTCTGATCGAGCACCAAGCCGACGTTAATTCAATCGACTATAGCGGCTCGACGTCGCTGCATTTAGCATCACGAGAGGGCCATGTGGACATCGTTCGGCTGTTACTCGACCATGGGGCGCATGTATATGTCCAGAAGCTCGATCTCCGGGCTCCACTCCACCTCGCATCATATAATGGACGCCTCAGAGTTGCAGAGTTGCTAATCGAGCGCGGTGCAGAGGTCGACGTACGGAATGAGGACCAGAAGACACCATTAGACCTGGCATCTGGAAATGGGCAACTCGAAGTTGCGCGCCTGTTAATCAAGTGCGGCTCAAATGCTAATTCACAGGACAGCGAAGACTGGACGCCATCACACTCAGCAGCATGGAATGGACATCTCAGTCTCGTAGAGCTACTCCTCGATTCTGGAGCGGACAATAGCATACGGAATAGCAGCAAGCAAACACCGATCGATCTTGCACATGAAAACCGGAAACGCGACGTTACGAGCTTCCTAGCAAGGCGTTTGGGCGATTTACGATTCCTGAACATGGAGAGCTCGACCCCATTGGAAGCAGGGCCACAAATCAGCATTCTCGAGATTGTGGAGCCACAACCGTACATCGACGATTCATCTGACAATTCATTGCATAGTGCTATAGCAAACGGACACGTTGGCATGGTCCAGAGGCTACTCGATCGCGGTGCAGATGTCGAGGAAAGGGACGATGATCTCCAGTCTCCGTTGATTGTAGCGTCAAGGGATGGGAAACTCGAAATTGCAAGGACATTAATCAAATATGGGGCGGATGTGGGCTCTCGAAACAGAGCTGGTTGGACTCCGTTACAGGCTGCAGCACTGACTGGGCACATCGACATTGTGCGGTTGTTGCTCGACAACGGTGCTGATATAAACGCCACGCAGCGGGAGGATGCTACCGCATTGCATATCGCATCGGACAAAGGTCATTTTGAGGTTGTACGGCTGCTCCTCGAACAAGGAGCGAATACACAAATACGGTCTGTGTATGGCAGGATACCTTTTCAAGATGCACTAGCACTTGGATACCGAAACATTGCGCAGTTGTTGTCGGAGTATGATGCCGGTGGAGTATAGGGATTGAGCGAACGAGGTATCAATGCCACAGTATAGGTTTGGATTATGGCCTTTGGAGTTGCACGCTATTTATAATGTCGTTAGTACTCTAATCGGAGTCGCTACTCGTTTGTATGTTACAGACCAATTATAAACACAGCAGAGTCGTCTGCAGGACCGCGGCGCAGTCCGAGAGACGAATTACAGTAGTAGGTCAGTATGTTACTCCCGTAGGTCGGGCTAGAGGATACCGAAGTTAGTCCAGGAGTAAGTCGGGCACGTCTCGGGATTACATAATTCCAGGATTCCCTTTTGCGTGACACCTTTTCACGTCGACGATGTTTGCCGTCCTCACAACCTCTTGAAGGGTTTTCACCCTCAACGGCCCTCCAAACCTCCCTGCATACTGCATTTATGTGTAGCCCACAATGGCACCACAGCTTTCTGCACTGTCGCTACCCTCGCGTCATCACCACCACCCCAACCCCTCTCACATACATAGAGCTAAGCACACTCCCGCGTCACCCTCGACGCTCTGGCATCTCCCTCGGAAAGCGCATTCAAGGCACTCTCACCGCTCTCGGCTTGAGGTGGTGCATGTAGGCTGTGTATCACTTGCACACGCCCGAGGCCGCTGCCATGATACTTGCCGTGAAGGAACTCGTGGAGGTGGAATATGTGTCCGCAAGCGCTGTGCGGATGGTGGGACAGCAGAGGGCGGATCGCAAGACCCGCGCAGCTTCGTCATGGTTAGATCTTTTTTTTTTTTTTTTTTTTTTTTTTTTTTTTGGAAAGCGTTCTAAATTCGGAAAGCACATACTATCTATAGTAGGTAGTTTCCGTAAATAGGTGTCAGACAGCAGGAGATTGTAGGTATCAGCCCTGCCTGACTCGCGAAAGCTGGGCCGCAGCCCAGAGTGAGGAAATACAGATTAAGGTACACCCCTGGTGTAGGGGTAGTGTGGGACTCAAAGCACGTTGTTGTCGCCGTTGGCGGCCTGGGGCTGGCGTGCATTCCTACCCACTAAAACCTCACGGTCGTGGATCCACCGATCTGGTAGACTGGAGGACTTTTTCAGGGCTTTTTCCCAGGTCGCCTCCATGAGCTGGGTAAAGGGGACGCTTCTTTTTATTTTCGTGGCTGTTATTTTATCGTCAGTGAGTCTTCTGTTGATGGCTTTGAGCCATCTTGCTTTGACTTGATTCGGTGAGTGATGGGTTCCTTGTATCACTCTTTCACATCGTAGCACCCATATTAGGTGCGCCGTCTCAGAGAGGGTGATTTGGAGGAGACGTGTTGCGGCTTTCTTTTTCAGGTTTGTCCCTCTTCGTCTGTCTCCTTCGTCCACTAGGGTGACGTTCTTCGGGGATAGGCATCTGCATGCTAGGATGGCGCCTAGGCTTAGTTCCGGCCACGGTATGTCCTCGTGGGGCCATAGTTCCTTGGCTAGGTCCCATGCAATTCTTACGGGGTTTTCGCTGCAGGCCAGGAGAATGTGGTCCATCGTTTCCGTCGTTCTGCACGTGGCGCATGTTCCCCTATGCTCGTAGTTAGGGATGCGGAACCATACTTCACCGACCATGGGGGTGGCGTGCATCGCCTTGAAGAGGAATTGCTGGACTCTTACCCGAATGGTGCGTCTCCTAATACTCCTCCATAGTGTTTCGTTTGTCTCACAGTCCCCTGTATAGATTCTTATTGCCTCTCTCGCCATGTCGAGGTTGTGATTTGTGGAGGGGCGGAGCGGGGCCGTCCGCCTCTCCCTGATGCCTTTGTACGTGGTTGCTTGCGTCAGCGTTGCGAGTTTGGCCCCTTGTAGGTCGAATTCTATCGGTATGTCCAGGGGAAGTACGTCTTCCTGGTCTTTGTCTGCCCCTTCCTTTGCTAGCTTATCGCTCTCTTTGTTTCCTAGGTTTCCTTGGTGGCCTTTAACCCATTGGAAAGAGGTCGGGGCCGTCCTGCTCTTCAGGAGGTAGGCCGCTCGTTTAAACATGGCCGCGTTTTTTATTCCTATCCACCCCTTGTCTTCCCAGTCCCCGAGGTGTTCTGTGAGTCCCTCGATCACGTATCTGGAGTCTGTTACTATGGTCAGGTGGCAGTAGTTCGGCAGTGCCTTTACCGCTGCGATGACCGCTGCTAGTTCTCCGACTTGGTTTGATTGGCTGGGGCCTGGGACTCTTAGGGCGCTGTTGAGCGGGTGGTCACCGTCAATCCACACTCCGCTTCCGCATCTTGCATCGAGCCTACTGTTGTTCGCGCATGAACCGTCGGTGTAGGCTTCGATCTTTAGGTGGTTGAGGTTCCTGCCCCTGGCGGGCTGGCGGCAGGCTGGGGTCATCGTAAGTCTTTCCGGGTCTGTGAATATTCTAAAGCATTCCTCGATCCCTTCTTTGCAGGTGATGGTGGGGTCGAAAAGGATCTCTCCTTTCGTGTCTCTGGCTTTTCTATTCTTTCCCTTCGGGTTATATTTCGGGGTTATGTCGTTGATTCTTGCCATAGCTTCGGACGCGCATGCATGGGGGTTTCTACATCCTAGCAGTCTGTCTCGTGCGCAATTAACACAGATGCATGCTTGGGATGGTGTGTGGGTTGGTGTCCGATTCCTTTGTCTTATCTTCCTCGCGAGTTTAATTAGGTCCGCTACCGTCTTTACCATATGGCGTGTTAGCAGGCACTTGGAGGCCACGTTTGTCATCGGGCACGGTGCTGTTCCTGGGTGGTACCATGCTGGGAGTTTTGCCCGTAGTCCGGGGGAAAGCCTTATTGCAGCTAGGTTCATCTTGTATTTTTTGGCTGTCTTGAGCATCCGTATTATGTCTTCGCCCAGGGTAGCCGCTTGGGGTCCCTGGGTGGGGGGTTCCCAAGTTTGTAGGAATGTGTTCGTTCTTGTGACCGCGGATGTGCCTGGGGGGGCGGCTGCGTTGATCAGGATGTCTGTGACAATCGCCCACAACGGTCGAGACAGTGATAGGTTTAGGTACGCTTTTAGCCACATAATCTCAATTGCGTTGTTTCTCGCTCTGATGTCGAGGAGGTTTAGGCCTCCTTCTTCCAGCGGTTTTTGGAGGAATTCTTGGGTGATCCTTGGGGATACTCCTCCTTCCCAGATGAAATCTCGGATCATGGCGGTCAGGGCGTCTTCGATGTGGGGTGGCATCCCTTGTGCCATTGCAAGGAACTGGGTGTGTCCACCGACCACCGCCTGGACAATTAGCCTTTTTCCGTACATTGTCGGGTGCGTCCTCCCCCATATTTCGAGTTTTTTCCGCGACTTGTCGAGGGCTACTTCCCAGGGTGTTAGGTCCACAGCATGGTTGCCCACCCATGCGCCTAGGGAGCGTACAGCTTCACTGTCTTTCGCGACGTGGACGCGTGCGTCTAGGTCGCTCTCATCCATCGGGTTTATTTTTCTCGAGTTGATCACTTCTAGCCTATGGGTCTCGCTGCCGATTGGTATGATTTCCGTTTTTTCCATGTTGAACTTCGCTCCTGAGGCTTCACACCAGGAGGTTAGGATGGGTTCGACCAGGTCGAAACGATCTTCTTTGCTAAGGTAGAGGAGCGTGTCGTCCGCGAAGAGACTCACGATTAGCTTTTCTTCAGTCCCGGGGATTATTAGCCCTTTTAGGTCTCCGCAGTTCCTCAGTTTGCATGCTAGTGGTTCGATCGCTATGTTGAAGAGCAGGCATGACAGAGGGTCTCCCTGGCGTACTCCTCTTGTGACTTTGAAGGGTTCGCTCAGGACGCCATTTAGTGCTACCTGGGTGTGCGCGTTTTGGTATAGGGATTTGACTGTTGCAATGTACTCTTGCAGGATGTTTATATTTTCCATGGCTTTCCATAGGTATTTATGTCGTATTTTGTCGTATGCCTTCTCTTGGTCTAGAGCTATTATCGCGCCATCTTCTTCCATTACCTCTGCGTAGTTTATAATGGCCTTCGTAAGTCTTATATTGTTAAATATTGACCTCCTCGGTATGAATCCAGTTTGGTCCGGGTGAATGATTTTGTGGATCGGTTTTACGAGTTGGAGGGCCATTAGTTTCGTAAGTAATTTGTAATCTGTGTTTAGGAGGGTTATCGGTCTATAGTTCCCGATGTCCGTTCGGTCTTTCTTTTTGTATATTGGGCACATCCATCCCTGCGCAAAGTCTGTTCTCGCGTCTACCCCATATATTTGGATATCGACGAAGACTTCCATAAGGACTCCGATTATGTCAAAACCTGTTTTTCTTTCACTGACTGCTATGTCGTGGCAGGATTTTAGCTCTTTCCACAGTTCGTATGGGCAACCATCCAGACCAGATGCAGTGCCATTCTTGGACAGTCTTAGTGCTTCTCCAACTTGGGCATAAGATGGTGACCAGTTCGCGTTCATCGTTTCCTCGTCCAATAGCTTCTGATCTGCTGGGATTTCGCTCAGTGCCGCCTCAACTTTCCTTATGTACTCCTGGTCATCGTCTGGTAAGGTGATGTCCTTTGTCTGGAGGTTCTCATGGAAATCCCGTGTGAGTTTGGTCATTCTCCTTGTGTCGCGTTCGTATCTCACTGGGTCCGAGGCTGGTACTTTTAAGTGGTATATTAGATCCCTCGGCTTCCTGTCTTTGTTCATCGATGACCATATTCCTCCCAGGACTTCACTGTGGTTGGATATGATCGCTCTTGTGTGGTCCTGTTTGTCTCACGTTTGGATGCGTTCCAGGTGTTCCAGTTCGTTTGCTAGGTACGCTTCGTTTGTTCTTAGGCCCTCATCATTGTCCAGCTCTGGGTCTTCTGCTAGGGTCTTCCTCTTACGTTCTATGGCGTTTATCTTCTTCGTGAGTTTCCTTCTCGATTCTTTGCAGTGTTTTTTGGCTATTTCCTTTATGTCTTGTTTGAAGTCGTGCCAGAGTGTCTGGGGTGTTTCTGCCTCGCGCGGGACATCTTCTCTCGTCAGCCTGAGTAGGTTTGCTTGGAGGAACTTCCCTCTTTCGATTATGGGGTCTGTCAGTTCCTCGTGTTTGATTTCCGAGGTGTGGATTGCATCCCTCCCGCTGCCTATGTATGGGGCGTGTGTCGGTGCGTATCTGACGGACACCATCCAGTGGTCTGTCGGGACTGATGTTTGGTGGGTGCTCCACTCGTAGGTCATCTTCGCCGCCTCAGATGAGGTGTAGATCCTGTCAATCCGGGACATGATTGGCCTGCCGTTGATTGTTGCTCTGTAGGAGAAGCATCAGTCGTGTGGGAAGGCGTGGCGCCACGTGTCCTGTAGGTCAAGACATTGTCTGAGGTTCCGGAGGGCCGCTATTGCGGTGGTGCTGTCGTGGTGCGCCGGTGCCCTATCTATCGGGTCCTCTGTCAGATTGAAATCGCCCATCATGAAGTCTGGGCGTCTTAGACCCTTGGACCTTTGTTTCTGGTCTAAGTTCTCCCAGAAAGGCTGATGATCGTTTTTATTATTTGGTGCGTATACGTTAATCAGGACGATCTCGTCGTTTCTGTGCCACTTAAATTTTATTGCCAGCACTCTCCCCCTCTCTAGTTTGAAGGATGTCAAGTCGGTCGGTGCTATGAGGGATCTATTAATGGCAAAGGCGACACCCGCGGACGTGCGCGGGTTTGTGTCAAGTTGGGAGTTTATCACTGTCAGTCTCTTGCCAAAACACTCGTGGACGGAGTGTAGTAGATCGTTGTCGAGGTGTGTCTCCTGCAGTGCCAGGATTGCTATTTTATTTTTATTCATCGTTTGGTATATGGTCGACCACTTTTCGATTCTGGACATATTGCTTGCCGGTGCGGCGTAGCCGTTCATATTTAACGATGCGATTTTAATGTTCGCTCTCAGAGTTTGGTTTTTAGGTTTATGGTTTATATTATGGCTATCCCCTTGTATGGGGGGGTACCGGTGGGTACCCAGGGGGGCACCGTACATGCGTGACTCATTGACATTCCTCTGGCTAGGAGGGCGTGGCACAGCTTGGGGTGGGGGGGTAACACGTATCATTGGGTTCTAAGAGCGGGCAGTCCTCGGTATATATACATATTGAGGCGCTTGTCATATTTTATATACATTATGGGGGGGTATGCCAGTTATGCGAATCATGTCTACGTGGGTGGCTAAATTTATGCGCGCTAATTGCGGGAGGGGAATTTCGTCGATTGGGGGCGTTGGGCTGTGGTGAAGAAGCCAGTGTTCCTTCGTTTGAGTGGCTCCCCGCTCGAGTCTCTGGTTGGCCCGTTCCATCCTGATACATCTGGGAAAGGGCATAGTCCTCTTGGGTGGTCAGTACCGTGGCAGCATGTACATACGTACGGTGTATGTTGTGGGGTACCTTGGCCTTGCATCGAGGACGTGTATTGTAACGTCGTCACGACGTTAGCTCGACTTGAGCTTGGTAGAGGCGGTAACAACTTAGCAATGATTCTCAGCTTGAAGGCACGAAGGCCCAAGGCGTATGTCCTGGTGAATGCACGTAGGCACACCAAAGTTGTTCTGCTTGGCTGGCAGCGAGGTTGAAAGGTGACACCAAAGAGAGGAGAAGAAGAAGAAAGAGAAGTGACGATTCAAGAAGACCAAGATGGTGTATCTTGGTCTTCACAAGACAGTTTAAATACAAGTCGAGCAGGCTTTCAAGCGCTGCTATGAGTCACAGTAATGTAGCGTCCAACATATCGCGTAAGTATCTCAAACCAAGTACCACTACTACCAGTATTAGTGGCGTCCGTCATCAGTCAGCAATCGTACCATATCTCCTATCGTACTACCGTATCACCGTGGTTAAGTCCGCAACTAATCTACCTTACCGCCGTAGTTGCAACTGGTACAGTAAGGATCACAATCAATATAGTCCGTACGAGTCGAAACGTGACATCACCCCCTTTTCAGCGTGAGACCCCAACTCACCGAAAGTCCCTTGCCGGCCAATCCCGCTGTTTGTTGGCGATGCGTTCGAGTGCAGTGGCACGCTCCAACCTATAGATGGAGTCTTGCCGGTCACTCTGCGCGCATGCGATCATGTCCCGCAGCTGCGCCACTCTGGCCCGGAGTCGCTCCAGCTCAAAGCTGGCCGCGCGGTAGTGCGTGACTTCTGCCGTGAGCGTCTCGTCGTTGATGCGGTTGAGAGCGCGGTCCGTAGCGCGGTCCGCGGCGAAGATAACGAGATCTTTGTGGGGGTACGTGGGGCGCAGCGTGGCATTGACATGAGGCTCGGCATAGAGGGGCTTACCGTACAGGTGGGGAGAGCCCGGTATAACCCCCAGTATAATGGGGTCCGCCCCTCCAATGATCTGGACGTGCGACGCGTTCCGCTCTACTCCGTCGGGCCCGGTGATGGGGTATGGAATGTGATGGGGTCGTCTATTTGCCCGGAACCCTTCAGGCGCAATAACGTGCGCGGGGTTGTCAGCGGCGGTGAAGGGACGGTGTTCAGCGGTGCCTGGTACACGCACATGTCCTCGGTACATGGCGGACCCATCAGAGTTGACGAGCCAAGGTGTGATGCTGGGATTAGTAGGGTCGCTTTTCGTTCGAAGGAAGGCGTGGCGTGCCAGGTAGTAATCGTCGTCGTCATGGCCAGCCTCAGCAGCCTCCATCGCTGCTGCCGCTCGCGCATCTCTCTCAGTCAGGCCGTGGCTGAGTCTAACTGTTCCTTCTGCCACTCCGCCGCTACCCTCCTCCAGCCGTCCAACTCGTACTCCAGGAGAGCTTGAACGCTCGTTGTTGCTCGGGAAAACTCCGCGAACGCCGAGGAGGTCGTCGCTTGGGGGGATGGCAGCGATGGGCTCGCGCTCACCGTGTTCGTCTCGAAAGACGTGGACGACGGCGGATTCGTCGTCGGGCTGTTGCGTGGGGTCTGGGAATTGGGCAAGGACGTTCGCCCATTCTTGAGCGGTGATGCGGCCCTCTGGCTGGCCGACAGGTGTGTACAGGGTGATTTGGGCGTTGGGAATCTCGGTCTCGTCATCTTCGGCGAGGAGAGCCCGAGCGTCTTCTGCAAGGGAGTCGAGGAGGATCGCTTGGGTGACATGTTGCAGAGGGGAAGTGGGCATGAGAGTGGAGGTGGAACAAAGGAAGAGGGGATGACTCTCCTCGGTACGGGTCGCACCCCTTTTAACTGTCTCTCCGTGTGCTTGCACTTCCTGATAAAGGCGAAGCGCTTCCGGCGCGAAGACGTCATCTTTGTTGACCCACTGATTCTCCGAGTCTGGGTACCCCTTCCATTTGACGAGGTATTGGAGTCGCCTTCCTCTGCCGAAGTGCCGGGAATCTAGAATGGCCTCGACTTCATATTCTTCTTCTCCATCAATCAACTCGGGCGGTGGTCGTGTGAAATTCTCCCCGTGAAGGGGGGTTTGTTTGTATGGCGTGAGAAGATCGATGTGGAATACTGGGTGAATACTCCACTGGACAGGAAGTTCTAATCGGTAGTTGTAAGGGGACATCACCTGTGTCACCCGGAATGGCCCGTGGCGTCGCGCCGCTAATTTCGCCATGGGCTGATTGGTCCGGAGATGTTTGCCTTCCAGCCACACGAGGTCTCCTATTTTGAACTTGGGTGTATCTTTATTACAGACCCACACTTCTTGCGCCCGTTTCATAAGACGTTGGGCGTCCTTCCTGGCTTCTTTTAGCTGCGTCAGTCGTCTTGTGACCTGAGGAAGAGGGGATGGCTTATCCGTCCAATCCGCCTGTGGATCATATCCCATTAGGAGCTGGAACGGCGACTGCTTCGTGTGCTCGTGTGGCCAGTTGTTGTGCGCAAATTCGGCGATTGGTAGATAAGCAGTCCAGTTATCTTGCTGCTCATTCACCCAGAAATGTAGATATTGTTCCAATCATTGATTGGTTCGCTCGGACTGTCTGTCGGTGCGTGGGTGATACGCCGTTGATATGTTTTGTTGTATGCCCAGGACCCGACATATTTCTCTAGTGAACTTCGACACAAATCGTGGGTCCCGGTCACTAATACATTTGCGTGGTAATCTGAAACGTTTGAACACGTGAGCGACATACAGGGCAGCTGTCTCTTCGGCCGTTATCTCTTCTCGGCACGGGATGAAGATGGAGGCTTTGCTACAATCGTGATCCGTGACGGTCAGTATACTGTCGTACCCTTGTGATGGTGGGAGTTTGGTAATGAAGTCGACGGCTATGGTTTGGAAGGGTACGGCATCCAATACTGGCGTGATAGGATGCAGCGCTGCTCGTATAGGTCTCGTATTCACTTTGTTCCGCTGGCATTCCGCACAACCCTGCACGTATTCGTATACGTCCCTTCGCAGTCGTGGCCACCAGTAGTGTCGTTCCAAGATTTGTTGCGTTCTTGCCACCCCAGGGTGGCCGTGTATTGGCAGGTCGTGGTGATCATGTATTAGTACGCGGTATACGGAGGCAGGTCCGGTGATTACGAACTTGCCATCTTTATACCATTCTCCTTCTATCTTTTTGAGGCGATGGGGGTCTACCCACGTCTTGATTACTTCGTTGTCTTGTTGGTGACGTGGTTGCAGCAGGTTTGGGTTTGCGATAAAGGTGCGCGTGACGTTGAGAGTTCTTACGAAGACTTCAGGGGGTAGAACGACAACTTCGCTGTTGTCACTTATCCCTTGGTCGTAGTCTGGTCGTCTTGATAGGGCGTCTGCTCTGCTGTTGTTCTTTCCTTTGATGTGGTGAATTTCGAAGTCATATTCAGAGAGTTCAAGCACCTCCCTTGCAACTCGTCTGCTGATTTTCTGCGGTGACTTCCAATACTGCAGGTTAAGATGGTCGGAGTAGATTTTGATTTTGTGCAGGGCTCCCGCGAGCAGTGGTCTCCAGTTTCGCAACGCCTTGACTATTGCGAGCAGTTCTAGGTCGCAAATGTCGTAGTTTCGCTCTGTTTCCGAGAGTGTGGCCGAGTAATAGCCTATAGGGTGTCGCTTTCCGTCCGATTTTCGTTGTAATAATACGGCTCCTACCGCATATCTGGAGGCGTCAACCTCTAATTCAAACGGGTCTTGGAGGACTGGGTGTGCCAGCACTGGTTCTTCTGTCACAAGGCGTTTGAGGGTGTTGAACGCCTTGTCTTCCTCTTCGGTCCAGCACCATTCTTCGTCCTTTCGCGTTAGTTTGGTGAGTGGCTTGGCGTGAGTCGCGAAACCGCGGATGAAAAGTCGGTAAAAGTTACAAAAGCCAAGGAATGACCGAACATCTTTGACTTTGGTGTCACGGACGCTTTATTTTCGCCTTATTTTTCCGTATTTTTGCGGATTTATTCGGTGGAGATACAAGTCTCCAACGTTGTGTCAAACATCCAAGTCCTTATCATTAGATATGATAAGATGGTCAGTCACGTGATGCCAACATGTGCACCCATAAGCACGTGACCCTGAGATAGTAACTTCCTTATAGGATGTTACCTCTTTAGGTCATATTCCGCATTAGTATAGCAGTTTCTCATTGGACGATAAGCAGGGAACATTCTAGATAGTTCTAGACCATGTTGTCATAGGGTTGTGACTCATAGATAAGGACACGTCATTGTTCTGTCAGCGTTAATGACTGTGCATCAGTCAGCACAATAAGATAACGCTATTATTAGATACGACGCGTCAGCGTCTGACTCATTACTATTACGAATACCTTTAGTAACAAGGTTCAGTAGTAATTCAAACTCAGCCGCAGCAGTGTATATAAACCCTCATGTAGCGTCCTGAGTGGAACCAACTTGTCCTCTTGGTTCTCCACTCAGGTGCGTATTCTCTTTGTACTTCCCTTACTTCTCCAATGTTAACTTGTCCTCTTGGTTCTCCACTCAGCGTACCACTGCGTGATCACCTGACCTTTGGTCTTGCATAAAGACCTCACGTGTGTCTACTCTCCGCAGTGACTGTACGTTCGGCGCGTGACTTGTCTCCGCGCTAGGCTTGAGTGTGCACTAGTTCAGTTCACTTACTCTTTTGCTTGGTCTAGTTGTCGCGATAAGTCATACCGCTACATTTGGTTGGCGTCGGCCAATCTTTAATGCCTTGAACTTTTACGGGGTCCATTCGGGTCACCCCCCTTTCAAGGATTACCCCCAGGTAATCCATGCGCGGCTGGTGGAACAGACATTTCTCGAGCTTGAAATAGAGGTCGTGTTCACGTGCGACGCCCAAAACGTCGCGTACAGCGTCGATATGAGCCGCTAGGTCATGGTCAAAATGAGTGGCGATGCCAATATCATCCATGTAAACACGTATCGTGGTCCCCAGACGTTCGTGCTTTGCGATCGTGTCACGGTATATGTGATTCATCATCGCCTGGAAAGTGGCAGGGGAGTTGGTAAGGCCGAAGAACATGACCGTGGGCTCGAAAAGGCCGAATTTGGTTTTGAACGCCGCTTTCTCCTGGTCCCCGTCTCGAATGCGGATGTTGTTGTAGCCCCAGCGGATGTCGAGTTTGGTATAAATGTGCGCATTGCTGAGGTCGAGGATGAGGTCTTGGATCAGCGGCAGTGGATACTGGTTGCGAACGGTGTGTGAATTAATAACGCGATAATCCTGTACGGGGCGTAGCTTTCCGTCCTTCTTTTTAATGAAGAAGAAGGATGATGCGTACGGGGAAATGGAGGGGCGTAAATAACCCTGTTTCAACTTTTCATCGAGGAAGTCCTTTAATTCTCCTTCTTCTTTTTGCGTCATGGGGTATATTTTACAATCGATTGCCGCCGGCGCCGATGGTTTGAAGTCGATGGCGTGATCCCAGGGTCTTGATGGAGGGAAGCGATGTGAGGCCTGCTCGTTGAATAACGTACTGAATTCTGCATATACGGGTGGTAGCACGGCTGCCGTTTGTTGTTGTTTCGCCGATATGGCCAACTCTGTCGAAGTGGTGGCTCGTGCGAAGGTTTCTTCTTCTAGTTCTCGGACAATTGTCTCCTTTTCTGTCGTAATTAGAGCCCGTATGGCGGGTACGGTAAGTAGGTCTTCGGTAGTAGCCAAGACTACCGGTTGCATATCCAGATGCACGGTTGCTGTTGCCCAACTGATTGTGGGTTCGAAGGCGCTTAGCCATGGGTAGCCCAGTACCATATTTTCGCTGCCAAGGTCTGTGACCAAGAAGGTCATCTTTTTGATCTGTTCTCGTGTTTTCACCTCCAGGTTAACGTAATGAGTGATTAACCCAGCTTTGTTTTCCATGTTATCTATGTTCCATATTTTACACGGCGTTTCTAACGGCCTTATCGGGATTCCTGCCCGGGCCGCCATTCCTGGTTTGATGAAGTTGTCAGTGGCTCCGGAGTCCACTAACGCGTTTGTTTCAGTCGTTCGGTAATTCGTTTGGACAGTCACTGGAATTCGTAGCGATCGGTAGCGCATTGTCACAATTACAGAATTACATTGTAAGGCCCTCACCCAGACTGACGGGTTTAGGCGCTTTGAAAACCCTCTTTCCCCCATAGATCTTGCAATATGAGGTCTTTCACCTCGTCCGTACTATTGGCCACTTGTGTTAGCCATTCCTTCACTTGCTCTCCTGCTGTCTTTACTGCCTTGATTTGAGGCGTGGGTGTCGCGCTGGGCGCGGGTGTTGTGTATCCCGGCAGTGATGGCTCATACTGAGACGTGGGGCCCGGGGATCCCGGCCATTGTGTTGGCCAGGCGGTCTCCGTCATCCTGCTGCTAGATGGGGCGTTCTGCCACTGTCTCTGCTGTCAGGGGTATGGGCAGTTTCGTGAGAGGTGTCCTGGAGCGTTACAATTGTAGCAAAGGACGTTCCTTAGGTCCCTTTTGGATCCGCCTCTTCCTCGTCCTCTAGCTCCAGGGCCACCCCGCGGTGGGAAGGGTGGCGTTGGCCACTCGTGATGGGGTAACTTGTTGAAATTGATGTCTTCGGACCTGGCCAGCCGTACCTTGGCGCGGTCGGCGGAGGTGTCCATCGCCCATGGGTTAGTTTGTGGCAGGTTCTGGGGAAGTGCCCATCCTGCGTTGCCGGTTTGTTTCTTCGGCTGAGTTGTCGTGTTCTTGTGCTCATTGAGCCTTGCTTTGAGATGGATGTAGTTCTTCTGCCGCTTCAGGACGGCCCTCTTCCAGTCGTCGAACGTTATTGGTTCATCAAATTGGAACGCGTTCTTAAATAATTCCTTGGGCAGACCCGACGTGAACAAGTCAATGGTTTGGGGTTCATTGAGGCGGTAGTGAGCTTTCCGCGCCAGCTGTTCAAAGTCGTTGACGTACTTGTCAATGTCCTCTCCCACCATTTTGAAGCCTTTTCGTAATATGGCCTGCGCTTGCTCCCTTTCCAGCGTGTTTTCGAATCGCTGGCTGAAACCGTCTGCCACGGCGTCCCATAGGCCTCGAGTATAGGGGTCGATCCCTCGTTGTATTTGTCGATTGAGCCAGTTTAGGAAGGACAAAACCCATTCGCTGACTGCCCCTCCTTTGATATATGAGAGGAACAGGAGGCACCTCCTGTAGTCGTTTCGCATGATGGGGGCGTCCAGATTCATGCCCCAGTAGACATGCCACTGTGTAAGAAATTGGTCAACTTTAAGCCTGTCTCCATCAAAGATGGAAGGTGGCTCGCTGGTTAGCTTTTCGCTGGGGTGTCCTCCACCCCCCGTTCCTCCACCACCTCCTCCTCTGTCGCTGCCTCCTCCACCTCCTCCTCCTCCAGGCGGGGCGTGGGGCGGTCCCCTGGGTGGTTCGGTCCTTCGTAGGTCAAATGGAACACCTTCTCCAGGTGGCGGTGGTGGGTCATCTCCCGGTCCTCCCATTCCTGGTGGCAGTTCTATTACAGGTCGTCGTTCGGATGGGGGGTCCCCTCTGTCCGACCCTATTGCTCGAAAGATTGCCGCGTCGTCTACGGTCATTCGTACGCCTGTTTCAGGATTGATAGGCATGAGGATCTCGCAAGCCTCATTCCTTATTGCACGCGCTTCTTCGATAGCCACTTCTTCCATGGCTCGTGTCAGTGTTGCCATAATGGCTGGTGATCGGATGTGAATTGGTTCTGGTTCCGTGATGTGTGCAGACTCAGCTCGTTCGATAAGGAGATCTTGTATTGCTCCCCCACTTGTTTCTGTTTGATTCGGCTCTTGGCCTTCACTTTCTCCTTGGCTTTGTTCGCCTTCTTCGGACACTACTTCTCCGGTTGAGTGTTCTTGTACTTGTCCGTCAATGGGGCCCCAGTCAGCTCGACTGTTGAGCTCTCGTGCGTCAATGTCGCAATGGTATCTAGGTCCTGCTGGTCGTACTGCATCCCACTGCGAGTCTATGGGGTTCCAAGTAACCTCCACCCAACACAAGTGGTCGAAGTTGAACTCAACTGGTCGGAACCTGGTAGGTCCGTTAAATTCTACGAAATATCTGGTTTCCTCTTGTCTTTCCCTCCAGTTGGCAGCTTGTAAAAAGCGCGTGGGGACGTTGCGTTCTCCTCTTCTTGGGAGCGAATAGGGACGGAAATTCGTCCACTGGTCTCTTGTTGTTACGGCCACGATGGGATCTTGGTCTTAATGTAACGTCGTCACGACGTTAGCTCGACTTGAGCTCGGTAGAGGTGGTAACAACTTAGCAATGATTCTCAGCTTGAAGGCACGAAGGCCCAAGGCGTATGTCCTGGTGAATGCACGTAGGCACACCAAAGTTGTTCTGCTTGGCTGGCAGCGAGGTTGAAAGGTGACACCAAAGAGAGGAGAAGAAGAAGAAAGAGAAGTGACGATTCAAGAAGACCAAGATGGTGTATCTTGGTCTTCACAAGACAGTTTAAATACAAGTCGAGCAGGCTTTCAAGCGCTGCTATGAGTCACAGTAATGTAGCGTCCAACATATCGCGTAAGTATCTCAAACCAAGTACCACTACTACCAGTATTAGTGGCGTCCATCATCAGTCAGCAATCATACCGTATCTCCTATCGTACTACCGTATCACCGTGGTTAAGTCCGCAACTAATCTACCTTACCGCCATAGTTGCAACCGGTACAGTAAGGATCACAATCAATATAGTCCGTATGAGTCGAAACGTGACATGTATGGTTGTTTGACGAGGAAAGACCTTAACCTTTTCCATATTTCGTCGTGTGATATCTGGTCACTGTCTGCATAGATATTGAAACGTGGGTTCAAGGTATGTCCTGCTTCCTTGATATCGAGTCTTGCCAGGTTCATCGTGCTGAGGAGGTGGTTTATTTCGCCGGCTACTCTCACCTTCTCGTTCTCTGGGACGGCGTTTGTCAGCGACGTTACAAAGTTCTTCGTATTCTCGCTTTCCCACACCTCCTTGATGATGGGGAAGATATCTCTGGTTGAGGTGGTGATAAAGCCCCGGAGGGTGAATAGGAAGGTTGGGCACATTGGGGCGAAAGGGGAGACTCGGAATGTGATGACGCGTGAGGACCAGACCTTGCGGCTTAGGAGGAGGGTCGCTTGTTCGCTAGTGATGTTATAGACCAGGAAGGAGGCTGCGTTTGGTGCTCGGTCAGATTTCCTTACCCTTGTTAAGTTCGGCCTTGGGGCCACAACGCTGGCCTCCTGTGTGTTAGTGATTTCGGCTACTGCAGTCAAGATCCTGGCTTGGATGTAGTCGTGGGAGTCCGAATCTCTCGCTTCCGTGTCGAAGGGGATTGCAAGCAGTTTCGCTCCCGGGTGTGCGTCCCACTCCTCGACCAGTTTGCGGTCGATGTTGTTGAAGGGTGCGGTGGGGTGGGCATCCTGGATTAGCGGCATGGGGCCTGGGGTGTACTTATCCAGGGCGTTCTTCGTGGGGGTTCTCCCAGTTCTATCTGAGGTGTCGTTGTCCACCTGTTCAAGACGGGCAGATATTGTGGACGTTTTTAGGATGGGGGTGGTTGCGCTAGCTTGGAGGTGCAGCCCTAGAGCGTTTTGGGTAGGTGTGGAGGGTGATCCGAAGTTTGGTGGGGTGAAGACTGGGGTCATCTCGATGTCCTGCTGTATATTCGGGGATGTCCTTGGGGTGTTGACAGTCATCCTCGGGTATGGCGTCGGGGATGTGGGAGGTGTCGGAGACCTTTCGTTAAGGTGTGGGGGGAGTACCATGGGAGGGGGGGTCCCTCCGGGGTCCGACTGGGGGTAGGGTGTTGCCAGGCTGGGCTGCGTCAACAGGGGGGTGCTCAGAGTCATCGGTGTAGTCGGCGTTACGGGTGTGGATGGTGGTGGGGGTGGTGGGATGGAGGCTTCGTCATCAGGTCCAGGTCCAACGGGCGGCTCTTGTGTGTGCGTAGGGGGGAGTGGGGGGTTAGACTGCGTTAGGGGGGGGGAGCACAGGGTCGCTTGAGTCCTCGGCGTCACCACGGCGTTCTGCGGTGGGGGTGGGGGGGGCATAGCGTTTCTTCCCTCTGGTGCAGCCGAGGGATCATCTGTTTGGGGGGGGTTTTCTTCGGGTTGGGTTAGTTAGTGCTGGGAGGGGATCTGTTGGCGGCTTACTGTTTCTTTTTTTATTTTTTCCCTTTCTGGCTTCGGCTGCGCTTGCGGCTGGGCCACTTGAGATTGCTACACGTGCGGCTGTGGTGGACTTCTCCCTAGCAGACGGCTCCGTGTTCGGCTCCAGAGTGGGAAGGTCCGTGGCAATGGGTGGTTGGCTGGTCAGAGTCATCTGGGGGATAGACGATGGGGATGTTGCCTACCTGTGGGGGGTCATTTTATGGTTGTATGGTCGCGTTTGGCATGGCCTTGGGGGGATACAGCAGCTTCGCGTAGTGGGAGCTGTATACGGGCTAGGATGGTGGCGTAGCATTAGGGTGAAACCAGGCGTCAATCTCTTGTTGTGGCAGGTGTGTGTTAGTCGCTTAGGGGGGCATTGGGGGGGGGCTCACTTAGGGAGGTCTTCGTGGGGGGTCTTCGTGGGTCCCTTTTCTGTCTGTCGTTGTGGGGGGGGGTGGGGCATCGTGGTGGCCTGCGGCGAGCGTAGAGGCACGGGTGTTCAGTGTTACGTTCCTACGAACGTGTTGTCCGACTTGGACCAGAAACGGATGTTGGCACATGACTACTACTCGTGGGACGAGCCGAACTGCCAATGCGTCCCTTAGTGGTCAGAACAAGGTCACCTCCTGATGAGATAATCAGGGAATAAGAGGGAAGTTGTACAGCCGTCAACCAAAAGAGAGATGGGAGGCAGGCGATAAGTCACAAAGGAGGGGAAAGCTTGAAGTCCTATTGAATGGTAGGAGTGGTACAAGAACTCAAGCTGGGGAATGCCCCGTCCCAGCGTACTACCTATATACTAGTACATGGTAAAGTTCGCAGTCAGATTCAGACACAGAAACCCTAGTATCGTACTGAGTCATACCGAGTCATAGATAAATACAACCAATGGCATAAGGCCCTCGGTATCGTATCAGTCAGCACAAACGTATCAGCCAATCAGAACATACACAGTAATTAGAAGGTAGGCACGTAGGCCCATAAAGTCTGTACAGGGGAACCCAATAACCTCTAAGCTTGATAAGGCAAGCGGACCATAACACTGGTTCGGCGTGATGTTTGTATTATGCAAACATCACACTGAAACATTGTCACGTGAGTATGTTAGTCACGTGACCACTAACCGTCCACACCGCGTATACGTGGCTCGGGCATACTCCTCTCGATGCTGTAGCTGCGTAAGCAGCCCGTCTTCTTCGTCATCTTCTTCAGGAGAGTCGGCGTTTGCCCAGCCAGACTTGCGATAGTCCCATTGAGGTCCAGCACGTGATGCTGGTAAGTCACATGGTCGAGGTGCGTTCGTTACATTCAGGATGGTGCGGTTTGGGCCTATGGTTACCTTGCATCCTTCCTTCTTCGCTTTCCCTCATTTCTTTTTAAATTCAGGGGGGGGGCGTACCTTAGGGCTCCGGTGGCAGTCTCTAATTTCCGTGTTCAGTGGGATTCATCGCGCGCCTGCGTGTCGGGGTCTTCCTCTAGGTTCGACAGGATGTAGGAGAAAGGGAGGGGGGGGTCGGCTCTATGCGGCTTAGGATGTTTTGGTGACTTCGTAGAGGGGGGTGTTTGCTCATGTAATCGTGTTTTCCTTTTCTCTTTTTTTTTTTTTTTTTTTTTTTTTTTTTGGGGGGGGGGGCCGTCGCTCTTGTGTGTGTCTCTCTTTTTCGTCTCTCTTTTTTGTTTTGTCCTTTCCTCTTTTTTTTTTTTTTTCTGTTGTTCCTCGGGGGGGGGGGGGGGGGGGGTCAGTATTCTACTTCGGCGAGTGGGGGGGGGGAGGGTCGCTCGGGGTATAGTTGTGCGTGCGTTCTTACTGATGCTACTCTAACCCCGCGGGCTTAGCTTAGTCTTATTTGCTTGTGTGCGACTCTGCAGTGTTCGTGTGGCTTGCGGGTCAGGGGATTTATTTCGGTGCATTTGTGTGTCTCAGTGTGTAGGCCACCTGTGAGTGAGGGCGGAGGCTGTACCACTGTTGTAGCAGTGGCTTCCAGCGTTCTGCCCATCCTTGCCCCCGGCGTACCGTGGGAAATCCGCACCATGGTGGTGGTTGTGGAACAAGGAGCCCCCCTCTCGTCATGGTTAGATCAAGAGTTGTGTCGCTGTGACTGGTTACGTTTGTAGGTCTGTGCCCGTCTTTGTGTCGAGTGTGATGATAGAGTACTCACCTAAGTTCATAGGGAATTTCCATGCCGTCGAGGCTCGTATGGCCGTCCCGAGTGAGCTCTTATTGATGCTCAGGAGACCAATCAACCTCGTCTATCTTCGTTGACCCTACCCCGTCTCATTCCTATTGAAAGATCTACTAAAAGCGTCAAGGATGGCATTCACGATATGCATCCCATTTTACCATTGCTATACCCCCGGGACCCTCTACTTGAGAGCGGCGCAGCTGGGTGCAACAATGCAATAGCATCAGTACTCGAATACTGCCGAGACAACAGTTCACAAGAAGAGGCAGGAAGTCGATGCCTGCACACAATTGGTTAAGTGGACGACCGCACTAGCAGCTGGTAGACTCGTTGGCGAAGCACGCCATGCTAATCATTAGCAAGACGTTGGGCATCCCGCTGGTGCGTAATGGTGAATTGTCACATTTCCCTGAACTGTGTAAAACCTGATGAGTGTCAGCACTGTCAGGCCAAGAATCTCTGAGACATAGGCACCAGCCACGGTGAAAATACTCTCCTCACCATTACCACAGACAGGACGAGACGAGACGAGACGAACAGAGACAACCAATGCCAAGAGGTGATACCGGAATGGGGTCTTTTTTGTTTTTTTTGTTTTTTTTTAAAAAAAAGACACGATACGATACGATATGATGCCAGAAAATAGGGGACTTTTATAATTAAATGACTTTGGAAATAAAACCTTTCCCCCCAAGTTCCCTCCACTTCCGCGGAACAACACGGTAGCGGGGATCAAGACAGCTTGGCGAGCGGAACTTGAAGCTTGAAGCACCACCTTGAGCATCACCATTCTCGTCTGTGGCCCGGGTATGTGGTTTCCCAATCTGCTACACAACAAATCGTGCCTGACATCCAAGCGAGTCCCTGACAATTGATAGCTGAGGTGTCCCCTCAGCTCAGTCGGACAACGACAGTAACGCTGTTTAATCTGCCACGGACTTTCCCGCTTCATCGGTGGTGTTGTTGACACCGGGCAACCTCTGACGTCATCACAGCACAGAATAGATGAGCAGTTGGTTGCAAATTGACGAGCAAAGCGAGACTGCTCCGCTCACTTTCTGACATGACGAAGGCTCACGGTCAAGAAGTGTGGTGACTATCTTTGAATCAAGGGTCCTACAGTAAGATATTGCCGCCCACCGAAGTCTCGGCCACAGGAACTCGAGGTCACGTTGACAACGAACTTTTGGGGATTCTTCTAACTGGGGTAAGTACACCAAACTCTGTGGTCGAGTATTTTTCTAGTTCTACATCATTAATCCAGCCAACTACAGGTATCGATCTATTCAGTAATGAAAAGTGGCTCCAACGTCGAAGATCAAGTTTTGCTGAAGTGACAGGAGTTCCATGTCAAAGTGATTCTGATTTTAGGTGGTTGTTATCAGAGTTGGAGTGGGAAGGAATGTGTGGACGTTGTGCTGATCAGTTGTCATAGACAGAGTGGAACTTCACGGAATCAAAGAAGACAAGTGTTCTGGGATTTTCCCAGCGGAGTGGTCATCCAATCACACCGCCTCAATTAGGTTAACAAAAGTAAGGAACGCATCAGCGACTCGGATATAGATCCAGTCGATCCCTTCAACATTTGCCTGCGACCTGTGGTATTTTGAATATAAACCCATGTCCTGGCTGTGAACCCTGAAGCCGAACTCTTCCATCATGAATCTACACTCCTTTCCTTTCCTTCCTTCTTTTCAACTCTGTCTAGTGGCCGCCACTTACTCGCTGTGCTACGGCCTCCTTCGGATTACCTACAACCTCTTCTTCCACCCGCTCTCTCACTGTTGGATTAGTAATCTGTCACATGACCTGGACAAATATGTTCCAGCTTGGTTACCATGAAGAGTGGGACCAGATCAGTGCATATAAAACAATCCACCTCAGTAACCCATGGCTAGGTAGCTCAGTTGGTAGAGCACCTGGTATATATCCAGAAGGCCTGGGTTCAAACCCCAGTCTGGTCACTATTATGCAAACTCTAACACTCACTTCCCTGGTCCACATGGTGCCGCATGTACAAGATTCTGGCTTGCATACATGGAGATCGTGAAGCGTGTCAGTCTTTCTGACTTGCGAGCGGAGCTCCACTGGAAATATGGTAGGCCTTTTCAGCACTGGTCTTCTCGTCACGTTAATGCCGATGGTTGACTTAGGTGATGTCATACGGATCTCCCTGAATGAGGTAGGTGCCATGTTTTGTTGTAGCGGTCGACTGAGCTGTTCACACCTTGTGTTCCTAATCATTTTGGTCAGCTCCACTTTGCCCACCTGGCCGCGTACAATGAGATCTACAACCCACAAAATAAGTGGGATAAGGATCGCGATTATTACCGTGCCTTCGACATGGGCGAGGCGTTCTTTGTGCGGGCCAACTACCTCAAATCGAAGCACAGCAGGGCGCTAGTATCCAATTTCTTTTCCAGGCAATCCATTTCCGAACTTCAACATCTGATCCGAAGCCTCGTACGGATTCATTTTCCATGTCACGTGCCTCACCTGATGTTACATTTGTTATCCAGTTGGATCAATTCTGCGACTGCCTCAGAGATCAAAACATGGAAGGTCGGTTTTTTGGCTCACCCTCCCATTGGTTGTGTGTGACGCTTATAGGATGTGAAGGAAAGTCTAGCGACTTGTATCTTGGATTTCAATGCTTCAGTGCCGACACGATCACCAATTTCTGTTTCGCGGCCTCTTTCAATCAGCTGTCTTTCCCCGATTTCCATGGGGATATTGTGCTTGGCGTTGACATCTCCATGGGCACGGTCACTCTGCGGAAGTTCTCCAATGTTCTTATCTGGCTCATGCGCAACTTTCCCCATTCCTTACTCGCCCGGATTTCCCCTGTGCTGAGAGGATTGCTTACTTTTTGGAGAGTAAGCTAACGATACGATCCATTTATAAGCATCCTTGCCTAAACTTAATGTTCAAAAAATATTATTCAGGCTCTCAAGAACCAGAACGAGGCTATCCTGTGAAATCCCCAGGCAATGGATGATGCGCCGCACTGTACCATTTACCGTGAATTGTTGAACCCAGAGGCCATAAAGGGGGGTTCCATTCCCACTGCGCAACAACTCCTGAATGAGGCAGAGGTTCTATTTAGTGCGGGGTCACATATGGTTGGCACGGTGCTCATGATAGGTGTCTATCACTTACTGCACAATCCCGAGGCAAAGCAGAGGGTAGCGGATGAAGTTCGGAGCGCTTGGCCTGTCCTCAACAACCCGCCCAACTATGAGGAGCTCGAAAAGCTGCCCTTCCTAGCAAGTACTCTCCTTGTTTTTCAGTATAGATGTTTTTTGAACTAAAGGGAGCAGACTGCGGTCATCAAAGAGATGCTACGAATTGCCCCAGCCGTCCCAGCTGGCCTCCCGCGCATCGTCCCACCATCTGGTGCCGTAATCGCTGGCATCAGAATACCAGGCGGGGTCCGTATTTCTCGCACTCCGCCTTTCACCTCTTCTCCAGTGTCCTGATGTCGTCCCATAAACAGGTGGTCGTGAGCCAGAGCCCTCTTTTCCTCCACTTTTCTGATCAGATCTTCCCCAAGCCACACAAATTCCTCCCCGACCGTTGGCTCGAGCCGGGATCGAAGGCTCTAGACAATTACCTGGTCGTGTTCTCGAAGGGCCCACGGAGTTGTCTTGGCATAAAGTGAGCACCTATGCCTGCCGCAACAGTTCACCTTCGTGCTTACTGCATATTCCAATAGCCTGGGCTATTGTGAGCTGTATATCACCCTCGCGTATCTTTTCCGTCAGTTCAACGTTCAGGCAGATCTGCAAAGTAAGAACCATGCGTGCCACTTGACCCATCTGATACGAACTGACGGCTGTTGATAGGCCTGCTGACCTGAAATGGTCGGAGCACTTTTTGCCCATTTTCGAAGGCCAGCACCTACATGCTTATTGTGACCCAGTGGATGAATGAATGACCATGATATCCCCTTCGTTATGCTTCCGCCCCGTAATTTACAGCCGTTTTCATATCGATAGTCCGATTTTCGGAAAAGCTACTAGCGGGCTGAGTGAGTGGGGGTCAAGGATAACCAGTTATCTGAGATCCAATCGAAAAAAAATAAGGCTTATCTTTTTTTTTTTTCTTTTTCCCCCATTGCCCCACTTCTCATCACTGTCAATGCGCAATCGTTGTCACTTTTCTCAAGAAATCAAGGAGGTGGCCTTGTGCATGTCTCATCAAGGGGTATCTGATGCTGAGATAGAAGAGTATCTGGGCATCAGTGAGCGATCTATGAGACGGTTGAGGGCGACGTACCTTGCAACAGGTGAAGTGGTTTGGATACCAGTATGCCCAGGCTGGCCACATCTCCTTGATGGTCTTGATTCACACGTTCATTCTTTTCTTTTTGTTGCGACACCACACTGACTATGGTCCTCAGTTTATTGAGGGCTGTATACTGCGGCAACCCGACATCTCACTCGAGGAATTGCAGACACAGCTCTTCAGGGTCACTGAAATTGAGGTCTCGACTGCAACAATTTGGAGGACGCTCCGGCGAATGGGATACACTATAAAGATGGTAAGTGACTTGATCATAACCCCCGGAATCACTGGAACTTGAAAGTTGACAGATCACACGGCCAGCCATTGAGCAAAATGAGGACGAACGCATCGCCTACAAAGTGCTCATCGGTGAGCACTATGAAGCCCACCAACTGGTTTTTGCAGACGAGAGTTCATTCAATTGAATGACTCTGAGGCGTTCTTTCGTGTAACGCCGTCACGACGTTAGCTTGACTTGAGCTCGATAAGGCGACTTTACGACTTAGCTGGTCACGCCCGATGGCGTATGGCTCGAAGGCAGGTTCTAGATGTGCGCAGACACTAGGATTCTTGGTAGCACTCCCCTGATCGGAGTCACGAAGAAGAGACCGGAGAAGACAAGTAGTGACGATTGAAGAAGACCAAGATGGCGTGTCTTGGTCTTCCGTGGCTGTCTTAAATACAAGAAGAGCAGGCTTTCAAGCGCTGCTATGAGTCACCGTATCGTAGCGTCCAACGTATCGCGTAAGTACCGCAATCCTAATACTACTACTACCTGTACTAGGATCGAGTCACCCCTCAACGCCTAACTCCTATCGTAAATGCCGAGTCCGTGACTAATCTACCTTACCGCCGTAGTCACAACCGGTACAGTAAGGGTCCAAAGCGTGCGACCGTAACATTTCACATGGGCTCAACAGGGAGACCATGCACGTTGCCGAGAATTTTTTGTATGGGGTACACGGTAAGTGATTGTTGTTTTTCCAAGGCTGTATTGTCTAACTTCCACAGGTATTCTATCCTTCCCGTGCTGTCCCTCGATGGCATCCTTCATGCTGATGTCTTTGACCATGCAATAACTGGAGCCGACTTCCAAACTTTCATCGAAGGGCTGCTCGACCGCATGCAGCCATACCCACTGCCCAACTCAGTTCTTGTAATGGACAACACGGCGATACACAAGGTTGATGGGGTCCGAGAGATGATTGAGGAATGCGGCATGCGTCTCATCTATCTCCCCCCTTACTCACCCAACCTGAACCCTATCGAGGAGGTGTTCTCCTCCATCAAGGCATGGCTACGTGCCAATCGTGATTACATTCTTGGTGAGATTGAGGGTATTGGTGTGGATCCGTACAAGGTGATTTGGGAGGCAATCTATAGTGTGACGCTGGAGGATGCTTTCAGTTGGTACCAGCACAGCGAATATATTGCATAGTTGTTCAGTTCACTAGTGTATTGCCTCCTTTGTCACAATCTATGCAATTAGTACATGTGTTGTGGTTGTGTGCTATGGGTATCTTGGTGGTCGTCTACTCGACGGATGTGGCCTCAGTAGCCGCCCAATCATCTTTGTCACGGTTTTCGTCCTTCACCCACCCTTGCCTCTCCTGTTCTCCCTCCTCGTCACTTGACCATACAAAAATAGCCTCATGACTCTCTTCTTTCAGCATCCGTCCTTTACCCTTCCTATCGCCTGGGACACGACTTGGACCGACAACCTCAACAACCTCAATGTCCTTAACCTTGTCCTCGACTGCCACCTCCTGCCTGTCACCCACTGTGACACTGTGACCTTCCCCATTCGGTCACATCAGTGGCAACAGCCACTTCTTCACGTACACATGAAGACTACGTGTGCCTTCCTTCCCAAGACCCCCCACTGTCTCCAGCAATATCTGGTGCATCTCATACACCTCCATCACGGTGCTCATACCAAAGTCAACAAGCTCCAACTCCATATCAACATAGTCGAAGGTCAGAGATGGGTCATGGATATCCATCAGCTCCAGGAGGAGATGGACGGGTAGGTCAATAGTATTCACTATTGGGGTGGGGGTTGCGGGGTTGGGCATTGACATGGGACGCTGACGACTCGGAGTAGCTGGGTGAGTCTCCGATGTCACCGATGTTACTGATGCCCCCGCTGTAGACCCTGGCAATGCAATGTTCACTGTGACATGAACCTCGGGTACACCATGCGAGTTGCGGGCTCTCTTGCTAGTGGGTAGCCGGTCAAACGGCTTCAGGTTTGGGGGCAAGTCAATCCTCGCCTCATTGACTGTCTATACCAGCATACGTGAGTACGGCAAACATTGTCTGCCATAGTCGCTCACAATTTTTTTTGCCCAAAATGTCATCGCCTTATGATCTAGGCGTTTGTGGTTGTCGCGTCCACCCAAATGGTCGACATAACAATGGCCCCTATGGGCTTCACATCTGAGGGCAATTTCTAACTCTTTGTATGCTTGATACACCGCCCCCTGTTTGGCGTTCACAGGTGGAGGGACGTCGTCCTCGCACCTACGTTTTCCCCTGCTACCTGATGCCTTTGGCGCCTTTGACGGTGCCTTTTGTCTACAAATGATTAGTAACACGGCCACTGGGAGCAAGAATTCCTCACCAAGTTCTGGATTTCAACGCTCACTGCGTTCTTACAGGCCACAATTATTTTTGCATTCAGATGGGTGAGTGTGGCTTCCCACTCGTCCTCACTACTCAAGTATGACATCTTATCAAGATCCCCAGATAACTTATACCCCAACTGTACTGGTAATACGGCGTCACGAAGACGCTTCATTACTTCCATCTGAAGCTCATCCCAGCTCATCACACTGTGTCCCTTGAAGACACTTTTTGCCTCGCTCGAGGCAACGCTCACATCAAATTCCCACACTGGAAGATCAGGTAAGCGAGTTTCGTTACAGTATATGTGAGCTGACTTACCTCCAGGTTCATGTTGACTGTTCACATAGCGCTTCCTAGCACTGCCCGAAGATCTCACAGGTGTTGCAGGAGGTTGGCGTGTTGGCGTCGATATTGGCATTGGCATAGGTCCAGTGGTACCACTGGCTGGGTGTGGAGGTGACACCATTGGCAATGGATGGGGATAGTACGGTGCGTACGGCGGCCATGGTTGATACTGCTGACTGAAACCATTGGGTGTTGGTGGGTAGGGCGCAAGTGGGGTTGGGCCTGGGGTCAACGGAGGATATGGCACATGGTGGGGCAAGTATCCCAGGTGAGGAGCAACGTGAGGTGGCGGTAGAGGATAGCCCACTGGCGTGCGTTGCTGGGTGTTGCTGAGGTGCTGTGCAGGATCCATAGCAGAGTCAGGTAATGCATCGCCGCTGTCGTCTTCACCATTTTATAACTGAATCAACCCCCAGCTCCAAACAAAATGTAGTACCCGCCATCGTTCCACTTTATATTTTGGCCAATGCGGCCAACACGGGATGTGTCGTGCACTGGCAGATATTATGCTTGGTGAACGCGTAGATTGCGCAAAGTCGTAATAATCTTGACTTGCCTCTTTTCTTTTTCTTTTTTCTTTTTCTTTTCTCTTTTTTATTTTATTTTTTATTTCACCAAAAAATACGGTAAGTCTCAGCAAATATGCCGACGGGGGATCCTGGAACTCAGCCCGCTAGTAGCTTTTCCGAAAATCGGACTATCAATATGAAAACGGCTGTAAAGTCTACAGATACCTGTTATGTTATGTGGGTTCAAGGGACTTTGTGAGGTGTACTGGATTATAAAGATATTGATATTTAGAGCCAGTGATGTGTTGAATGACACAGTCCGAGTCTACCGTTTGTTTATGCAGGATTGATGAAATTACGAATTATGTGTTGAAGTGATGTAAATTCTCGGTACCGTATCGATTCTCCCGCTCGTATCCGCATGGATGTTGTGCCATTGCAACATAGTGCCAACCTGCGCAAGTCCTCACGTTTATTATCCCAGTTACAGCTGGTTCCATAACGATTGTCCCCTGCCATTTTGAGAACATAGTCGGTCATCCAAAACTTGAGAGTGGGATTCATAATTAAGTCGAGGGAGAAATTCTCAGGAAATCAAGTTATCTCAAAAGATTAAGGTTATAGAATAGTTATCTTGTAACAATTGGGGTTATGGAATGGTTATCTGTATTGCTCTGCTCAAGAGCTGTGCCATCTCGGTGGTGGAGTTACCAATTCAAACCTCGCCTATGTCCAAAATTTGGTCACCAGGGGACAATTATTATGGAACCAGCTGTAGTTATCCTTTTTTTTTTTTTTTTTTGAACCATGTTTATTCCGGGACAGTACATAATACAAGACCGGTCTTCAACTCCCTACAGAGTGAAATTTGAGCGAGAGGTAACGTAAGGGAAGTCACGTGTGACTGAGTGAAGGTAGAAAATTGAGCCACCTCATGAAGGAAGGCTGGGTACAAACAGAAGAGAGTAGCATACCACGCGAAGTAAAGTTAACGGCAGAGGAGTAATATGAGAGGGTAAAGAAAATGTCACCGCGTCGTTGGACAGGACAGGGTTAGCAAGGTATTGTTGGAGCTCCGTTAGTCATTGTTCTTGTGATGAAGGGACGGTGACTGGGGCCTCCAGGTCTGGTTTGGCGGCCAGTTTGGTGAGTTGGAGGAAACGGAGGAAGGTGTAGACGGTGGTGGTGGGGTCCCTGGCAAAGAGATCAGTGGGGTTGGTGCGGACCAAAGGGTCCAGGGGGTAAGGAGAGTCGTCGAAGGGGTCGTTGTTGGCGACGTCGTGGGGGTAGAGAAGTGCATGTTGCGGTTTGTAATGAGGGCAATCGTACACGAGGTGATAGTAGGACTTATCTGGGAAGCCGCATGGGCATATGGTGACCTCAGGTGGGAGGTCGGGCCAGTGTCGGTTGGTGTAGTCGGAAGTGAACGAATGGAGGGTGGCGAGTTGGAAGGCGGTGGTGTGTGTGCGGCGTGTGATGGGTGTGTATGATGGGTCTGGCTTTTTGGGGGGTATGGCGGCCAGCCATAATGGGTGGTTGCATCCATCGGGCGGTTTGTGATAGTGGATAGAGTGCCCGTAAGCGTTGGGGAGTTTGTGCTGGGGGGTGTCGGTGATCATGCGGGTCCACTCCGCTCCCCAAGCTTGGAACGCTTTGGTCTGGCACATTTTCTTAACGTGCGCGGGTGACTGGATTTTGCGAAGGGTGGCTGCCGGTGCCTGGGTACATGCCTCGAGCGCTGCCTGCCGTGCCTGTTGATCCGCTGCTCACTTCTTGTGTGAACTGGCCCACACGAGATGAATCCTTGTGTCCCTGTGCATGGAGTAAAAGGTTGTAAGTGCTCGGTGGAAACGTAAAACGTCAGTTTGGTGGGTAAGGGAACGTGTATGCGTAATGCCCTGTAGGGCTGCCTCATCATTGGAAAATATATAGATATGAGAAGGTGGCGCGCGTGACAACTCAGCTGATATAAACTTGGCAGCTTTGGAAATGCCGAAGAGGTGGACATCGTGCTGCTCCACCCCTGAACCGAGTGTCCATGTCCGTACACATGGCTCTGCCTTTCCTTGCCAGACCGATATTGCCGCACCACCTACATTAAGATTATCAGGCTGGTTGCGATTGCTCACAGTGCCAGCCACCCGAATTAGTACCGTACTTGCCTCTGCCCTTGACACATAAAGGTTGTTGAGCAGGGCGTTCTGGCGGTGGGGATGGGCCTTCCCTTCACAAGATACATGCGCCTCCCAGTTGTGAACCTCCCAGGGGGCGATGGCTGTGACGTTGACACGTGCAGTCAACAGAGGGTCAATGTGCGCACCGAGAGCCTCCAAGGCAGTGGGGTGCTGGTTCTGGGTGGTACATCTTCCAGACCGGACGTATAGTGCACTGTTACACACCACCCCTCCATTGCTGGAGTGTGGGCCGTTCTGGACCAGGGGGTCCCAGTCGGCGCCTAAGCGGGCAACTAACTGAGACGTCTGGGGAACACAGAACAGTCTGATAGCAGAAGTGGCGGTCAGTTTTTCCAAATAGTGCCGGGCAGGCAGGATACGTAGGAACTCATGAAGGGGTGCGTGTGGGGTGGTTCTGAAAGAGCCAGATATGATCCACACCCCTTCGTTCATAACTACCTGGATTTTGTTGATGAGACTTTTCTTCTTTCTTGACGTCATCCAGAGTTGGCATCCGTAAGACAAGACTGACATGCACACTGCGTTGAACAGCAGACGCCAGTTTGCCGTGGATATGCCCCTCTGGGAGTTGCCAAGAAGCTGTAAAGCCTTCAGGGAAGCACGTGCCTGATTACACATTGTGGATACGTGTGGTTCCCAGTCTAGGCGTTGGTTAATGAAGAACCCGAGATAACGTATCGTAACGGATGCTCGGACGGGGTAATAGGAGTGGGTGGTGGGGTCTGGTAAGTAAATCAGTGTAGGGGGTCGATTCTGTGAGTTTTTGCGAGTGTATGGGGGGTTAAAGTAAATGAGTTCGGTCTTATCTGGTTCACATACCAGGTTAGAGCGTCGGAGCCAATCCTCACACTGTCGGTACCTCTTGCGGAGGCCACAGTTGACCTCGTCCCAAGTATTACCATGTGCGAAGATGATACCATCATCGACATACATGCCAAGGGTGGTGTTGGTAGAGGGGGGGATTAGTTTGAGGAGGGAGGAGGTGTAGATAGTGGAGAGGATAGGCAATACTGGGGAACCCTGAGGCGTACCAATAGGTTGGTCTTGGACGTCTGCTAGTGAAGTATTGAAGGATAGTGCTACTTTCCGATCCGTCAGGAAGACGTGGACCCACGCTGCGATCGACTCGGGGAAACCGAGGAACTGCAAAGTGTGTACCAAGCAGTCCCAGTGAACATGGTCAAAGAAGCCTTTGATGTCGAAAAGAAGGGCGGCGCATTTCCGCTTAACCCGAAATGCGCACTGTATGTCATGCATCAGGGCTAAGCCTGCATCTAGGGTAGAGGAGAAGGCTCTGGTGCCGTATTGGTTGGTGGGAAGGAGGTGGAATCGGTCAGCTTCAAAGAGAAGGTGTTTCACGACTATCTTCTCAAGGAGTTTGCTAAGGCATTCGATGAGGCTGATGGTGTAACGCTGTCACGGCGTGAGCTCGACCTGAGCACAGAGTAGCGGTAACAACTTAGCGATATGTCAGTCCTTCTAGCTTGAAGACGCGGAGGTCCAAGCTTGTTGCTGGCTTGAAGACGCGGAGGTCCAAGCTTATGCTGTGGTAAATACGCGGAGGTATACCAGATAAGTCGAGAGTCGAGTGAAGTTGATAACTATCCGAGACGAAGGCGAAGGAAAAGGAAAAGGAAGACAAGTGACGATTCAAGAAGACCAAGATGGCGTATCTTGGTCTTCACTAGACAGATTAAATACAAGTTTAGCAGGCTTTCAAGCGCTGCTATGAGTCATCGTAAGTAAGCGTCCAACGTATCGCATAAGTAACTCAAACCCTAGTACTACTAGTACTAGTATTCGTGGCGTCCATCCTCAGTCAGCTATCAGTACCGTATCTCCTATCGTGCTACTGTATCACCGCGCGTCGTAGATAAGTCCGTCACTAATATACCTTACAGCCGTAGTGACAACCGGTACAGTAAGGGTCTTCAGTCCGATACAATGGTGCGAGAGTCGAAACGTGACAGATGGGGTGGTAGGCTTTGGGTGTGAGGTAGTTGTCTTTTCCTGGCTTGGGGATAACGACCACGATGGCCTTCCTCCAGAACGCCGGGTGGTGTCCAAGCTGTAGACATGCATTGAAAATGGCTAGTGTGTAATCGGTAATGTTGTCCCAGCAGAGTTTGAGGATAGTCCAGGAGACGCCACTTTCCCCTGGGGCAGAGGAGCCAGAACACGAGGCCAAGAGGGGGTCAACCTCTTTAGCGACAATGGGAGCGAGTGGTCTTGTCAGGAGAGGCGGAGGGTCATCTTGTTATGATCCGACGCTTCGGACCTAAGTCACAGTATGTCTCCACCCTGCCTTCCCCCTTCTGTACTATACCTTGTTACCAAAGGAGCTACTGTTACTAGTGGCACTGTTTCTTTGATCCGAGCTTCTGTTTACTCCGTTTAGTCTCTTTGATATTGTGTGGACTTGTGTTCATGTTGTTTGGAACCCTGTCCTATATAAACCTGTACCATAGACCGTAGGAAGCCAGACTTGGCTTCGTTTGCAATCTAGCAACCTTGCCTCCGTACTTTGGTGTGACCTCGCCTTGTCACGGTACCAGCGGACCGTTCCGTGACGAAGTCGGGTTCGATGACTTGTGTGTTACACAAGTAGAAGATGCTAACTTGGAGCACTCAGGGAGCACGCAAGTGAGAGGGAAATACTGGATTCAAACGAAGAGTAGACAAAGTACATGCTACTCTATGGCTATGTCTTTATACTCATACAGACTAGGGGTTTTCGGGACTATTTTCTTGGTATTTACGAACTACTGATGAGCTGGCAAGAGAGACATCATACGTGGCACAAACAGCTGGCAAAACATACATCCGCTGGCAATCGATTCGACGTGGCAGAGTCCGTGACCGTGATGTCACGGGGGCATGACATAGCCCCCTTTCTAGGTGCGATCGTCCCGATCCTTGTTGTCGAGTGCACGCGAGAAGTCGTAGTCATGACGGAAGATGAAATGAGTCGGGCAGTTGTACGGTGTACCTCGTCGCTGTGCGCGAAGTCGAGCGGTGATTTGCGTAGCTCGTTCGCGGTCTACTGCGCGCCCGAGCATGGCGAGCCACGCACAATAAGTGCGAGCGTGGGCATGCGTCGTAGTGACGTGGCAGACTCGTTGAGTCGCACACTTGGCGTGAGGTTGACGACATTCGAACGTGAGGTATTGCTCGCTATCGCAGTAATTGCACGCCGGCAAGCCTCGCCTGTCGTGACGTGACGCCCGTCGGTCTTCGTCGGCTACCTGGCTAGCGGGGGACTCCTCTCCGTGAAGGGTTGGGTACTGAGTGTGGCGTGTTATCTGTGCGGTCTGAGCGTAAGTGCGAAGGGGTTGGCGCAGTGGAACGGGTAGTGCGATTTCCGATCCAATAATCGGTACGCGGTGATGGTCGAGACGCCGGTCGGTGTTATTCATACGTATGGTGGCGAATGGTAAAAGGGTAGGGAGAGGATCTGACAGATAAGGTCTCAAACGTGAAGCTGCACGCGCGTTAGCCAGACGTTGATCGATTTCGTCCGCTTTGGTACTCCACTCGCTCCACGCTCACTCAGTTTCCTTCATGCACGAAACGAGTTGGTCGCGTCTGGTAAGGGATGCGCGGAGGCGGTGTATGTCTGCGGTGACTCCTGGATCGGCGAGAAAATACATGGCCTGATCGACCTCACGTCGCGCGGGATGGTCCGCGCGAAACAAGTCTCTAGTGTCTGGCGAATCAGAAGGGAGATCTGGGCCGTTGCGAGGTTTGGCGAATAGTGGGCCGTAGTAAATGGGCTGATTGCGCCCCTCGGTGGCAATGATCACTGGTCGGTCACGCTGGTCGATCAGAAACTGAACAAACGGAGCTCATCCCCTTGTTCCGTTAGCAAGCGGTATCTCCATAAGATAGTCGTTTGTGGGGAGCGTCATGGTCCAGTGTCGGTCCGGTCGCTCGATCCTGTCAAGAAGCGACCGAGGTTGATCCGTTCCCTGTGGGTTACTGGGCCGCGGGGGCAGTGGGTGCTGCGGCGATGTCGGCGTTGGGTTAGTGATACGCAGAGCTAGAGTTGGTTGCGCAGGAGATGGCAGCGTCAGACGAGGTACCTCAGGTGCCGGTGTTAGAGGCGACTGGGGTCCTTCCCAAAGTCCCGCTTCTTCTTCTTCCTGAGCGATTTGTTCTAGAGCCTCTCTGAGTAGTCGCTGTCGTCGGTTAGTGCGAGCCTGTGAGTGCCGTCGGTGTAACCCTTGTGGGGTGATGTAGGTGCTGAGACCCCACATATCTTCTCGTGAACGCGGAGAATTTTGCCGAGCGTCGTACGTGGGTCCGACATTAGCCCAACGTTCGACTTCGCGATTGATCTGTGCGCGCAGCCATTGTGGGGTATCGTCGTCGGAGATCCATGGGTACTGTGGTGGAAGGCGAGGGGGAGCGTTGTCCATGAGTGAGATGGAGTTGATCGTCGTGTCGTGCGAGGTTTTATATTCGTGGATAAGGTCTGGGGCTCGTAAGTTAGATTCTGGTTCCCAGCTATCATGCGCCGCAGTGTATCCTTTCCATCGTACTAGATATTGCGGCGTCCTTCAATGACCGAAGGTGCGATAATCGAGAAGTCGCTCTACTTCCCATTCTTGCTCTCCGTCTATAAGGTCCGGTGGAGGGTTGCTTTCTTTGGCACCGTTAATCTCGCTAGTTTTGTAGGGCGTGAGTAATCCCGCATGGAAGGTGTTGTGAATGTGCCAAGTCGACGGTAGTTGTAGGGCATAGGCGATGTCTGAGATACACTGAGTAATGAGAAAGGGTCCGTACCGACGAGGCGCCAGTTTCGTTGTTGGATGAGTTGTTTTTAGATTCGTGGCGTCTAGCCAGACCTTATCGCCGATGCGATAGGGCTGATACGCCGTATCTTTTACCCATCTCAACTGGGTCGTCCTCATGGCATCTTTTGCCTGTCGACGAACTTCCTGGAGTTCCGTGAGTCTGTCGGTCGCTCTAGGCGATGGAGTGGTGTTCAATGTGGGTTGCACATAATGACGCAAATAATTAACGATACATTCGTAAAACCCCATGTGCAAATGACCCTAATACATCGGTGAAACCCATGTGGGCCTACATAGTAAAGGCAGACGTAAATCACGAATGGGCCTATTAAATAGAGCTGCCGAATTGTTCGGATGGGGCCAGTGACATCAGCTGGAGATACCTTACCATGATAAAGAGATGGGCCCACTACACAGAAAACACTTCACAGGTGCTGCCGATAGTCTCAAATGGGCCCAATGTTATTCCTAAGTGATACTACCGAATTCCTTGAATAGGCCCAGTGCTGCCCCTGAGACACGCCGCCGACAGTCTCAAATGGGCCCGGTACTATTCCCCTGCAATGCTACCGAATGCCTTGAACGGGCCCATAATGGCTCCTTGGACATGCTGCCGATAGGATCAAATGGGCCCAGAATTGATCCTTGGTGAAATTGATAATTGTATCGAATGGGCCCAGTGCCAATCATAAGATATGCTGCCGATGGTCTCAAATGGGCCTGATATTATCCTAAGTGACACTACCGATTTCCTTGAATGGGCCCAGCGTTGCTCTTAATAAATGCTGCCGATGGTCTCAAATGGGCCCGGTGTTTTCCTAAGTGATGCTACCGATTTCCTTGACTGGGCCCAGTGCCAATCATAAGATATGCTGCCGATGGTCTCAAATGGGCCCAGTGTTTTCCTGAGTGACACTACCGATTGCTTTGAATAGGCCCGGCGTTCCTCTCGATAAATGCTGCCGATGGCCTCAAATGGGCCTAGCATTGATACTTGGCGAAATTGCCGATTGCATTGAATGGGCCCAGTGTCAATCATAAGATATGGTACCGATGGTATCAAATGGGCCCAGTGTTTTCCTGAGCGACACTACCGATTGCTTTGAATAGGCCCAGCGTTGGTCTCAATAAATGCTGTCGATGGCCTCAAATGGGCCCAGAATTGATCCTTGGTGAAATTGACGATTGCATTGAATGGGCCCAGTGTCAATCATAAGATATGCTGCCGATGGTCTCAAATGGGCCCAGTGTTTTCCTGAGCGACACTACCGATTGCTTTGAAGAGGCCCAGCGTTGGTCTCAATAAATGCTGTCGATGGCCTCAAATGGGCCCAGAATTGATCCTTGGTGATATTGACGATTGTATTGAATGGGCCCAGTGTCAATCATAAGATATGCTGCCGATGGTCTCAAATGGGCCCGGTAATTTCCTAAGTGACACTACCGATTGCTTTGAATAGGCCCAGCATTGCTCTTAATAAATGCTGCCGATGGCCTCAAATGGGCCCAGAATTGATCCTTGGTGATATTGACGATTGCACTGAATGGGCCCAGTGTCAATCATAAGATATGCTGCCGATGGTCTCAAATGGGCCCAGTGTTTTCCTGAGCGACACTACCGATTGCTTTGAATAGGCCCAGCATTGGTCTCAATAAATGCTGTCGATGGCCTCAAATGGGCCCAGAATTGATCCTTGGTGAAATTGACGATTGTATTGAATGGGCCCAGTGTCAATCATAAGATATGCTGCCGATGGTCTCAAATGGGCCCGGTAATTTCCTAAGTGACACTACCGATTGCTTTGAATAGGCCCAGCATTGCTCTTAATAAATGCTGCCGATGGCCTCAAATGGGCCCAGAATTGATCCTTGGTGAAATTGACGATTGCACTGAATGGGCCCAGTGTCAATCATAAGATATGCTGCCGATGGTCTCAAATGGGCCCAGTGTTTTCCTGAGCGACACTACCGATTGCTTTGAAGAGGCCCAGCGTTGGTCTCAATAAATGCTGTCGATGGCCTCAAATGGGCCCAGAATTGATCCTTGGTGATATTGACGATTGTATTGAATGGGCCCAGTGTCAATCATAAGATATGCTGCCGATGGTCTCAAATGGGCCCGGTAATTTCCTAAGTGACACTACCGATTGCTTTGAATAGGCCCAGCATTGCTCTTAATAAATGCTGCCGATGGCCTCAAATGGGCCCAGAATTGATCCTTGGTGAAATTGACGATTGCACTGAATGGGCCCAGTGTCAATCATAAGATATGCTGCCGATGGTCTCAAATGGGCCCAGTGTTTTCCTGAGCGACACTACCGATTGCTTTGAATAGGCCCAGCGTTGGTCTCAATAAATGCTGTCGATGGTCTCAAATGGGCCCAGTGTTTTCCTGAGTGACACTACCGATTGCTTTGAATAGGCCCAGCGTTGGTCTCAATAAATGCTGTCGATGGCCTCAAATGGGCCCAGAATTGATCCTTAGTGAAATTGGCGATCGTATTGAATGGGCCCAGTGTCAGTCATAAGATATGCTGCCGATGGTCTCAAATGGGCCCGGTAATTTCCTAAGTGACACTACCGATTGCTTTGAATAGGCCCAGCATTGCTCTTAATAAATGCTGCCGATGGCCTCAAATGGGCCCAGAATTGATCCTTGGTGAAATTGACGATTGCATTGAATGGGCCCAGTGTCAATCATAAGATATGCTGCCGATGGTCTCAAATGGGCCCAGTGTTTTCCTGAGCGACACTACCGATTGCTTTGAAGAGGCCCAGTGTTCCTCTCAATAAATGCTGCCGATGGCCTCAAATGGGCCCAGAATTGATCCTTGGTGATATTGACGATTTTATTGAATGGGCCCAGTGTCAATCATAAGATATGCTGCTGATGGTCTCAAATGGGCCTGGTAATTTCCTAAGTGACACTACCGATTCCCTTGAATGGGCCCAGCGTTGCTCTTAATAAATGCTGCCGATGGTCTCAAATGGGCCCAGCATTGATCCTTGGTGAAATTGCTGATTGTATTGAATAGACCCGGTGTCAATCACAAGACATGCTGCCGATGGTCTCAAATGGGCCCAGTGTTGTTCGTCAGTAATACTACCGATTACCTTGAATGGCCGAGTGTTGCAAATGATTCGTGCTGCCGATGGTACCCCATCGACCCAGTGTCATTCCTGAGTGTCACTACCGATTGCCTTGAATGGGCTCAAAATTGCTAGCGAGATATACTGTCAACAGGCTTAGATGGGCCCAGCATTGCTTGTGAGACATGCTGCCGATGGGCTCAAATGGGCCCAGCATTGCCCCTTGATGACATCCCTGATCAACTCAATGTTGCTCATGACAAGTTATGAGGGAAAGCACCGATGGTCTTGAATGGACCCCATGTTGTTTACGAGGGATGCTACCGACAGGCCTAGCATCACTGACAAACCATATTAGGCCCATTTGAGACCATCGGCAGCATTTCTTAAGAGCAACTCTGGGCCAATTCAATCTAATCGGTAGTATATCACTTCGGAACAAGACTGCTGACTATGTTGGCTGGGCCCAGGCATGTTCCTGTGATGCGCAGCCAACAACCTTCAATAGGCCCAGCCACCCATGGTCAGTCCTGAAATGTGTTGCTGATAGCTTTGAATGGGCTAAGAATCCTTTTAAGGGCCACCATAGATTGCCTTTAATGGCCTGAGCCCTTCCCTCCAGAGTGCTGCCGATGGTCCTGAATGGGCCCAGAATTCTATGGGAAGCACTGGCATATTTGCCTTGACATGTACCGCCTGAATGATCCCAGTGATACTCATTGTTGTCCATCGGCAGCCTATCATTCCCTGCGTTCTTGGCCGGCAAGCTATTCTGAGCGCACTCATATGTTTTCCGATCAGAAGCTTTAACATTTGGACTATATAACACTCGATATACTACACGAGGTTCTGCACCTCAGTATTGTCCAACTCCTCGATTATTTCATCTATTACCTCACTCATTTCTTTCTCCTGCTGATAGATATTCCATACCTGGGCATGGATTCGACGATTCCTTGACCCTTCAGCACGTAAGATGGCGGCCCTGGTGCTGAGATCAAACTCTTCTTGCTGTTGTAAAGCAGAATAGATGGTCAGTGTTGCAAAAATCGGTAGCGGAATATCCAGCGTACCAGTACCTGCTCGGGAGGATGCTGTACTTGCACATGAAGCACCTCCACACTTTCATCACCATGACCTACCGGCACCTGTGAGTTGGAGGGAGATAGGTCATTCCCACCGAAAGTTCTGACTGTATACGGTGAGCAAGGTATGCTTCATAATCAGTCAAACTGGTACTCACTGTGTGCTACCGAATGGATTCCAACGCGCTCTCCAGCCTCGGTAGGCAGGGCCAAGTCTGCCCTAATGTCTTCATTCGGCATCCCATCCTGTCGCAATGGTGCACGGGTTGTCCCCTGAGCACGGGCCCCAGGCGAGACTGGCGAGTCCATCCCAAAGTCGTCTTGAGCCATTGGCGAGGGTGGCCCATCCATACCAAAACTGTCCAGATCTTCGACCTCATGGTCTGTATATGCAGAGTAAGACATATTTTATAATCAGTCAAAATGGTACTCACTGTGTGCTGCCGACGAGATTCCTACACTCTCTCCAACCTCGGCAGGTAGGGCCAAGTCCATCTGGTACTCACCACACGCTGCCGAAGGGTTTCCTACACACTCTCTAACCTCGGCAGGTAGGGCCAAGTCCATCCCAAAGTCGTCTTGAGCTGTTGGTGAGGGTGGCCCATCCATACCAAAACTGCCCCCATCTCCCACCTCCTGAGGAGCCTCTGAGTTGGTGACGTCATGACCTTTTGGCATCTCAGAGGCACTGGAAGGTGGGGCATGCTTGCCCCATTCCCAAACTGTACATGCAGAGTTAGGGGTGAATGGAAATCAGTGAAAACGACACTTACCACGTGCTGCCTTGAGGCTGCCGATGGACCGAGTTGGCAGAGTAGGTGGAGGCGAATCCATCCCAAAGTCAGCTGGAACTGTAGGGGATGGAGATCCACCCATTCCAAAGTCGTCCTGAGCTACTGGGGATGGAGACCTGCCCATTCCAAAGTCATCCTGAGCTACCGGAGATGGCGATCCATCCATCCCAAAGCTGTGTTTACTTTCTGGGGATGACTCCCCACCCATGCCATAATCGTCTTGACCTTCGGCAGATAGAAGCGAATCTTCAATGATCCTGAGCTGTTGAGTGCTGACCAATATCGAAAGGGGAGAGCGAGATTGAGACATGAAAGTAGAATTTTCTGAGTGGAAATGGTCTGCATGGAGTGGTCTGATGATGTAGCGATAAGTCGAATGAGTCGGCAATATCTCGATTACTTATTATGCAAAGAAGAATCCATGTTCTGCTGAGTCAGGTTGTGAATGGATATTTCGGCAGCTCGGCAGCGGCACCACCCGTCACTAGCACAACCTCAACCGACGTGGCAATTGACACCGCTGAACACATTCTTTTTTTTACTTCAACACCATGACATCTCTTCTTTCCGTCGCATCAGTGATCGAAGCTGCCGTTGCTGCTTATGTCTCAGTCCGAGACATAACTGACAGGGCAGAATGGAAATGCCACCTTGAGAAGGAGAAGGTAAGTCCTTGTTTAGGTTTCCATTTGATCTCATCCCCATTTGAGTTAGGCCAAGGCAACAAAAGTTTTTCGGCAGGTCAAGAAGGACAATTCGGGGGAGGCGCCAGCACTGCATCCCACACTAGCGGCGCTCTACATCGTATTAGACGCTGATGGTGATCTTTCAGAGATCACCAGGACAAACCCCAGCCTTAAGAGGCATAAGTATTACCAACCTGGGGCCAAGTTCCCCCAGGACATCTCGGACTTGTTGCCGAGCGAGGGTCGCTGGTGGGAAACCCTTGGTGAGTCATTACAAACTGTCTCATTTGTTTTCTCAATGTCTCCCCACAGTTGCCAAGTCTCGAAATGTGGGACCACCACCAAAGACGGTCCCACATCACCTGCCGAGGGTGAAGCTCATCCTGCCGGATCCACCTGCCGACTATGCGGCAATGCAGGTGGATGGGTCGCAGAAGGTGAGTAATTATATCTCTATTCCGCTGATCATTCTGACTTCCTCCAACAGTTGCTAAGGGCCACCCGCAACCGAAGGCAGCGCGAAAAGGCTGCCGAAGCTGCTGCCGTGGCCGATTCAAGGAAGCGTAAGCGGCCTTCGCCTTCAGGCGACAAGGCCAAGAAGCGCCATGTGGGGCCCTCGCGGCAGCAACGTATGCCCGCGCTCAATGACAAGGACGAGTTTGAGAGTGAGGAAGACGACAGCAAGAGCGACAGCTCCAGTGACAATGGCTATGAAGAAGAGGATGAGATCGAGGAGGAAGACGAGATCGAGGAGGACGATGAGGAGGACGAGGAGGACGAGATCGACAACGACGACAACGACGAAGACGACGACGGCAAGGGTGAAGAGGGTGAGGGAGAAAACGAGGATGAGGGGTATAAGTTCGAGGTGCGTATTCGTTATCTTTTCATTATTCGCAGCTAAAGGAAATGTAAATAGTGCTCTCGATGCGCCCGTGCAGGGGTCGACTGCCAGACAAGGCCGACAGGGCCTTGCATTCGCTGCAAGGAGAAGAAGCAGCAATGCAGTCTGATGCCCATCAACGCGAAGACAGGCAAGGCAGATCGGCGGACGCTGACGGCCAAGCAGGTCTTCAAGTTCCGCCTCGAGCAGCTCAAGGGGAAGCAGCCGAGGCGCGGGGTCAGGGTGGGTTCAAACTCGGTAGCGTTGGCCTCGAGGATGGTTGGGAGGATGAAGCTGGACAGCGGGTCATCTCATGGCCATTCTCGCTCGGCAGCTTCAGTTTCACCATCTGCAGCTGAGTCACCTGTCCCACCCTCTGCGGAGCTGTTCCCTGCTGTTGACGCAGCTGCCGAGCCCTCTGTCCCTACTCCCGCTTCCATTCCCATTATCTCTGCCACCGCCGCCCCTTCCACTGTTGCCGCCGTTCCTCCTACCACTGCCGCCGCCATTCCCCCTGCCGCCACCACTCCCATTCCCCCTACCCCTGCCGCCGACTCTCCTGTTCCCATCGACGACCACTCCCCTTCCATAGCCCCCGCTCTCCGTCGGCACGTGTCATCGAAGAGGAAGAAACTCGTGCCGTATGTCTTGGTGCCGAACCCACCACCCTCGGTCTCCTCCTCGCGAAAGCAAAGCTCTGCCGCCCAGGAGTCGCAAGCGCCATCTCCCAGCAGCGGCAGCATGGAGGCCTTGGAAAGAAGGGTAGCTGCAATTGAAGAATGGATACGTGCGCAAGATGAGAACTGGAAGGGCGGATTGTAAGGCCTTTTTCATTTTCGGCATCTTTTTTGTCCTGTTCACTATTTCTCTCTGCCTCGGTATCTCTTTACATACTTGTCTCAAATCTAGCTAGTTCACTGCCCTACTGTACCATTTCTGTATCAAATTCAATCTCCATTTGCTGTCTTGTTTCGCCCTGCGTGATTGTGAGTTGGTCGTAATGTTTCAGCAGCTGTTCAGAGCTGGTCAAATAACTCACAAGCGGTCTGATTTTATCGCTTAGAGTCGGCGGAGGATTCCTCAGCGTTTGAGAATGTCTACCTCCCCAAATATTTTCAGATCTCCGAAATCTTATTTACCAAGGCAGCAAAAATGTTGGCTTGAGCTGCCGCAACACTAGATCATTGTCAAGGCATTTAATGGCGCTGAAAATTTGCACAACACGTGTATAGATAGATATTTACGTTACACTCTGAGAGACGCTTGGTACGAGTGAGAATTCAGAAAAGGGATGTGAGGGAGATACTAATCATCTGCAGCGGTGCATGCCCCTTGCTCCTCCTCCTTCTAGCGACCCACTCTGGTCCTGGCAGACATGCCGCTGCTCCTATTGGACACATTCACCTTCTAGAGTCAATGAGGAAGCTATCACTTACTGAATTTGCTTAGCCCGCTCAGTAGGCCGCGTTACGCGCGCTGAGCGCCGAGTGTCATTCTGTGCATTTGTCAAACGGCGATCAACTTTCTGGCGCTTGGAGGGGGGGGTATCGGCAGTTGCCTGAGTGAGAGGCCCTGAGTTTCAAGGCGCTAGATTGAATTTAGGTCACTTACATGGTCATCAGGGGAGCGTTCCTGGGCAGGACCCGCCCTTGAGCTGCCGATGGGAGCTGGGTGCTGCATGATGATGCGAGGGCGAGGGCGAGGGCGAGTGCAGGTGCGGGTGTGAGGAGGTGGAGGAGGTGGTGGGGGGTTGGGAGGGTGTGGGGGCAGAATTCCCCCATCTTCTTGCATCGGCAGCTCCTCATGAGGCTGCTGGCCATTGGCGCTCTGGTGGGGGTGAGGCCAGAGTTACAGAAACATAAGGGAGCTCAGCTACTTACACTGCTTGGACTCCCAGCACCATCTTCTTGGCTTTGTCCATTAGACCCACCCCCGGTTGAATGCTCACCATCATAATGCCTGTTAGCCTTATCCACTTTCTTGAAGCGGAATGGGATCTCGCCGGCAGCTCGCCTCTGTATCCAGTGCTTGAGTAGGGAGTTGGCATCATCGAGACGAATGTGATGGTATTGTGTCAGAGTGACCCCCTCCGGCAGGTACTCAGCAGCGATAAAGTCGCCTTGGGCCGCATGTATTCTGGCCCATGGGACCCTTCCCTTGCACCCACCAGCAGCAATCCCTGAAAATCAGATAACTGGCTAGGTCGGCAACAGGGAACTGTAGTTCACTCACGGTACATCTCACTCATGAACTTGCCAATGACCACCTTCTTGTACATGAGGCCCTCGCGATCAATGTCTTCCCATTTCGGCAGCACAGGGTACCCATTTTCGTCCATCGGCAGCTTCACCTTAGGGGTTTTATCCTTCCTTTTTCTGTCCTCTTCACCGCTATCAGCGGGGTATTCCCCTACAAAGGTGTCATGTTAGTACATTTCTCTTGAAGTGAAATAAACGCCGACCAAAAGACTCGGCAGTCCATCTTGAGAACTCCTCAACCAGTGGGTCCTTTGACCAGCCTTTGTACCGGGCTTTGAAAGAAGTTCCGCCCAGCTCGTCATTGTTGTCATAGCTATTTGATAGGTTGTTAGATTGTAAGTAGATTGTAAGTAGATAGCTTTGTATACGCACAACATGATCGAGGGTCCGTCATCATCACAATACCCCCCCAAAATAGCAACGCGCACTCCATATTGGCGGTACATGGTCTCAGAAAAGTCCCGGATTGTATGAATACCGTGCTTCTCAAACATCCTTGGTGAGATTTAGTCAACTTCCATCTGGTAAAATGATCGGCATGTACATACCGCTGCTGCTGCCGAGGAGGTACACCTTGCTCTGCCCATTTCTTCGCCTCTGCTCGGTACTTCACCCGTGTGTCTTCATCCAACCTTTCGTCAATTAACTTCACAGCCTTCCTGTAACAGCCAAGGTAGCTTCGTGATCCTGACGTTGACCCAGACATTTCAACAGCCATCTTGTCCAGTTCCTGCCGGTGATGGTCAATCAAAATGTCGTGATATGTCCATCGTTTGCGACGAAAGCTGAATCTTTTGCGCTCCTGTCGGCACTTGTTGTAAAGGTACCGGCGGACAAGCTGCAAAATATCAGGGCTGGACAATGTAGCCAAGAGTGCACATACTGTTTCTACGACCTTTCTATCAAATTCGGCGCCTTGTCGCCAGTGTCTCTCAATGCGGTCCACCGAATCTTGGACGATTTTTAACCGACCATCTGCATCGGCAGCTCTGAACTCGGCAGTGTGCTTCTGCAACATGCTCGCTTGTTCATCTGTGATTTCAATGTCCTGCTTTGAGGGGCTGTGAAGTGACATCAACAGAGGGCGTTTGCATAAATACAATGGTTATACACACCTTTCTTCACTTGTGGCACCTCCCACCTCGTCCTCAAGATCGGCAGCGAGCCAATGTAACTCGCCAGATGCGATTGACCCGAAGTCAGAAGATGGATACGAGCCCTCAGACTCTAGACCTGAGTCATAGTCTTCGTCTGAAGTTTCATCATCTGACAGAGCCGCGTCCTTCTCCCCCTTACTGCGATCCACAGAGTTGGGCTTAGCACCTTTCTTGGTTGTTTTTCCAGGCATGGGGAAGATTCACGGGAGGGACAGACCGAAGGACTGAGAATCTGCGGCAGTTTAAGTGACGATATCACATGCTCGGCAGTGTGGGTTTGTTTATCAGCAGCTAAAAAAACTACGGAATTCGGGTGGATCGGCAGCTAGTCTTCTGTGCCAAGTTCCTTAACGGTTAGAATATGCAGTCTTTCCAGCCTGTTAACTCCCGCAGACTCACTCCCCTGAGTCTCTCCCATCTCTGTGCTCAATATCTCCGAGCTCAGTTCCAATTCAAGTTAGATGAGCGCTCCTCTGAGCTGATTGACGCTGCCATGGCGCCACAAGTCCCCCTGATGCTGCCGGTGCATCTAATTTCTGAGCTGGACCGAATGGCACTCACACTGGTGGATGCCTTCATGAACCGCGGTCAGTTATGTAGACCAGTCACTCAGGCATCAATTTCTGAGATAATCTGAGCAGTGAAGATAGAGTGGGATGCTACGCGTTATGCGGAGAAGCTCCCAAAGAAGTTCCCAAGGCCAGGAACTGCTGCCGCAGACGCTGGCGAGGCCATTATGAGAAGGCAATATCCTCCACGGAATGATTCAGCTGCCGACATTCCCATTTCAAGACCCTGCATTATTGTTGATATGCAGGGAGTTATATTGGCATGGCACCTTCCTGGAATCTTGAATGATTCTAGGCAAGTGAGTTTATTCACCTTGTCCGATCACCGCATCAAATTGAATATGCATTTTAGAGTGAAATGATGGCCGCGACAGCAAAGTTACATCCATTGCTGGAAAAGCGCCGAACAGGCACCTCTTGGCGCCTTGATCCAGGATACTTTCCTTTGGGATTAGATGGCCATCAAGGGTTAATTGACCTTTCACCTGCATGGTTCCAACAAGGGCATGAGGTGAGCTGTTTAATCATGTAATATTTTCTTGTTCAGCAGCTGATTTCACATTGAGACGGTACAAAATTTCCCTCAGGTCTCCGTGTCTTTGAAAAGTCCAGCTGCCTTAGACTGGCTAGATCGCGCCACTGAAACGAATTCAATAATGGGTGCGATACTGGCTGTCATTCATCCGGAACTTTATGATGCCGGTCGGGATACCTTCAAAGTGCTAAGAAGCTGCTCTGAGATCGAGCCCCAGGAGATCCTCCACCAATGGACATCCGTTTACAGCGGCATCTCTGTCATATGTAACCGCCTCACGCCACCACATCGGGATGTCAGTTCCAGAAAACAATGGTATGACCTACTGGCGTCTGTAGGAAGCTACCGAAATTGCAATTTGAAGCTGCCGGGCCTTGGACTTTCACTTGAGTATGGTCCTGGTTCAGTAGTTGGAGTGTTAGCAGCAATGTTGGAGCATGAAGTGGAGCACTTTGAAGGAGAAAGAGTGTGCTATGTATATTTTATGAGGGATAGAGTGCACGAGTGGGCTAAGGTGCCAGGGAAATCTTGGATGTCAGTAGACCGCTATCCGGTAGCGTAGAGAATTCCAATGCTTTCCCCTATATAGATTTCCTTCCCTCAGTGAGGTCAGACTTCTATGTCCCTAGCAATGAGCATAGGTGAAATGGGGCATAGCCATTGGAGCAGATCTATGGGGTCGGCAGCTCATCTGTTGGCTCGATGTTTTGCAGCAGCTCACCAAATGTCTCAAGCGTGTACATCTTCCCAAGAAAAGTGAAATGGTGTAGTGGCCAAGAACCTGAGTTTGCCTATTCCCCCTCTTCAGAGCTGCCGAACAATTCAATATCCTTTCCATGTTAATGGGGCGTGTTCATACTGCTTTCATAGAGACTATACTATCAAGCTCTATGTATTAATCTAGCTGTGCAAGACAAATCTGTTGTTTTTTGTCTACAGTGACTGAGGATCTAGATTTGTGAATGCAGAGTGCTCCCTCCTCTGAGCTGCCGAACAATCAAAATCCTCATGATGTTAATGGGGCGTGCTCATACTGCGTCCTCAGAGTCCATACTATCGAGCTTTATTTCTCAATCTAGCTGCACAAGATAAATGCTTTGTTTTTTTGTCAAGACAGACCCATCTTAGCGGTTATCTATCTTGGCACTGTTGATATCGTAAATAGGGTCTGGTTGTAACATTGGCAAAACCAGGCCATCTAAGGACCCTAGATCGTGCTTCGGCAGCTACCGACTGATGCGCCCAGATGACAGACTCCAAAATGATGGCTTGCTGCACTTTCAGGTGCCTTAATAACTGCCTTTTGCAGGACCCATTCGTGGATGTATAACAGGCCGTTGTCCCGCAATCCTTTTCCCTTACAGCAAACGATGAAGAGAACAGCATACTATCAAAGGTGAGTAATATTATGGCACTGTTTCCCTGCTCTTAAATACGAGTGGCCAGATATCTTATTTGCTGAATTCCTAGGAACAAAAAACCCCTCCAGACTTACCAGCGGGAATATGCTCGGCGGAAGCGAGCACCTGGGCACCGAAAGGTCAGCAAAGCAGAGCGTGCACTATTGGAGGAAAGGTGTGCACAGAGGTGCATGCTAATGGCAGCGGAGGACCTGCCGAAGTGCTCAAAGGCTGCTCTTTCCCGGTGCGTCTGCTACCCCCTCCAGTCACTTGGTTCTCACATGGATATCAAGGGGCTACGAATGTTCTCTCATCTTACAATCCAAATCGGCAGATTCCCGAAGAACCCCAGACATGATAGAGGAGGAAGAAAGGGCCCGCAACTGCTTCGATGAGTTGAAATTCATACTTCAAACATTCTGCCTTTTCCCGTGGATAGAGCCATTCCAGAAGCATGTTGAAGACTTTATTCAAGAGCGGCTTTCGGAAGCAGCAAGTATTATAGCGGTACCAGGAATAGAAGAAGAAGACTCAATCCGCCTTCATGGATTACGACGCTTGGTAGCTGGCGCCATTCAAGAAGTGGAGCTGGTACAGCAACCTTGGTATGCCGCTACATGTGCTAGGGAGGACGGCGCTATTATATGGGATGGTCGAGGGTACGTGATTAAAAACTTATCTGCTGTGTCCTTGCCTCGCACACCTTCTCAGAGTTAATTCGAGGAAGTTTCGGCAGCGTTATGGCTGGTGATACCAATTTCCCAGCACTTGTTCAAGCTACATGTGTATTTAGCTACATATGGTCTATCGTCCCATATCCATATAAAGTAAATAAAAAATGCGTTACATTCATGAAGTGGCCATTGGCTATCGGTGAGGACATCAGGTGCATTGGAAGGAAAATGTCCAGAGAATGTCTCCAACAGACATTGGACTCGTTGAACATCCCAGAGTGGTTTGGGAGGCTGCCGATGCCGGTCCCTCAAATCCACCAACAGTAGAGTGGGCAGCTATAGGTCCAGATCTATCCGATCTGCAAATACAATGCCTGGCCTGCCAAAGCTGTAAATGAAATATCTAGACTGCCGAAGCTGCCGAAGCTACCAAAGCCACTGAAGCTGCCAGAACAATACTCGGACCGCCAACGTTTCCGGTAGGCTGATAAGAGGCACTCCTCCAAGCATATACGCCACAACGCAAAACCCCACCTATCTAGGCTCCCCATGGCACCCAAAGGTATAAAGGCATCCAAAGTCTTCCAGAGAAAGTCTAAGGCCAAGATAATCGACTGGGTGACTCGGGAGGGCTCTCGAGGAACTAGAAGCGTCCCAGTTGAAGTGATCACCTCAACAGATTTGCCGGTACCGAGGAGAGGTGCTGGTGGAAGAGAGATAGACAATCATGAGGCAACTTTGCATGAAACTGATCCTCCAGCTATGGATATCGACGACACATTCTGGATAGAGGAGCCAGAACAGAAAAGAGTGAGTTCACTCACACGTCTGTCCTTGACAGTAATTGACATGTCTCAGTCCCAACGTACCTATATGGAGGAGTTTATTCCTAGGATTGGCCCTTACCTGCGCTGCCTCCTCGATTCTGAGGGCGTCCCTGCTATGACAACGTGTCAGAGCTGCATGTCTGCTCCATTTGAGTGGAGGTGCACTGAATGCTTTCCTACTCTGGTGCTCTGCAAGGAGTGTTGCCGAAAGTCCCACCAGCGGCTCCCTTTCCACAGGGTCCAGAGATGGACAGGAAAATACTTTATTTCATCTTGGATGCGGGAGGTTGGGGTAAGCTTGCGTCTTGGACACTCTGGAGATTTATGCCCCAATCAATTGAATCAAAGCGTGCGTTGCGAATCCTTTTATATTTTAAATCACATCCCAATCGATACAGTCACAGATGGACTGCGACGATGAAGACCGCCAGGTCGGCAGCCAAAATGAATATGACACAGCTGCCGACTTTGGCTTCGGCACAGCTGCCGACCTTGGTTTCAACAACTCAAAACCTGGTCGTCGTGACAAAGACGGAAACCCAATCATTACTGTTATTGATAGGTCTGGTGTTCATGATATTGGTGTCAGCTGGTGCTGCTGCCCTGAAGCTCCCGAGCACGACATGCAGTTGATGACGGCAGGGCTCTTTCCAGCTACATTTCGCAACCCAAGGACAGCATTTACCTTCCGGGTGCTAGAAGACTTCCATTTGGATAATCTTGAATGCAAGACAACTCCGAGCCAGTTTTTCAGTCGCCTAAGGAGACTCACAAATGATGAGTTTCCGAATACAGTGCCGGTAGGAGGATTTACAAGCCTATCTGCCGACGGTAAACTAAGTGGAATACTTAGGACCGATATCGGGAGCTTCTGAGGGCCTGCCGACAGTGGAGAGTGCTCATTTCCCGAAAGCGATTTGGTTTTGGGTATGGAGGGGATGAAGAACAGAAGTCAGGATCGATGGCTATATTTTGTGCTTTGTGTGCACAACCCGGGATCAACCTCCCTGAAGATTGGAGAGAGTATGAAAATAGGTGCGTTAATAGACATCAGTACCTGGCAGCTGCCGACATATATCACTTTAGCGACGTCCTTTTTATGCGAGGTTTCATGATGGATGGCAACTTCCAGGCAGAGCACATGAAGATGAGAAATCCAGAGAATGATATTCCACTTTCCGAAGGCACAGGGTTCATGGTCAGCCGAGAACCATACGAATCGCATCTGAAATCGGCAGTTGAGAGGCGGCAGGTCGGTACTACATCTTGTATTTCGGCAGAGGAAAGCTCACACTCAAGCAGAGGTCGACATGCCATGATCACCGTGCAGTAAATAATGTAAACAAGCATAGCTCACACCTTGAATCAACTGGAATCGGCGCCACAGCCTGTATTCATGGGGCCTTTGTCCCTGATTCTGTTGTTGACTTTCAAAAGGGAGAAGCGTGAGTTTTCATATTTATCAATATATGCTAGGTGAAAACCAACCTCCAAAAGCCAGAAGAACATGGACTACTCCATTTTCAAGGCCCTTAACTTTAATATGGAGGGAATAGAGGCCGCCCTCATCTGCTACGATGTTATGTGTCAATGGAGTGTTCATATGGCAGAGAGGGTTGTCGGCAGCAACTATCTTGAACTTCCCGATAACCTGGAGCTTAGGTTGGGCATCGGCCTTTTTCACATACACGGACACCAAGATACCTGCTTAGCTAGGTACTCACCCAGCTTTATCAAAGGTGGACGACAAATCGATGGCGAGACCATTGAAACACTTTGGGCTCCGCTCAATGAGATCACTAGAAGCACAAGGGGGATGTCAACATCACACCGTAGGGAGGTCATAGACGACCACATGAACGACTCCAATTGGAAAAAACTTATCGACCTAGGCAAGTTCTTTCCTATGGATGCCACACCGGTGCTCACTCTGGTTGTGTAGTCAATGCCATGTCTAGACGCTACCGAAAGGCACTTTCGGCAGCTATGCTGAGCACGGCAGCATTTGAGTCCATAAGTGCATCGGCAAGTCCAGAACGTATTAAGGCTTGGGGTGCCGAAGAGGAGCACGCACAAAGGGAGCGAGGTCGTGATGTAAAAGTGATGGACATCTATGACATCAAGATGAAACGATGTGGGTCTGGTTGCTCCGTGATTGTTTTTGCCTAACATGAGGATTCAGTCCCATCGCGTGCAGAAATACTTCTTGATTTGACAGAGAAGGAGATAGAGGGCTCTGGCCATAAGGGGCATGCTACGTGGCTCAGTAGCGGGTTGAAGATTCAGGAGACGCAGTATGATTTTCGGCAGCTTTCTGAGGGAGACTTCTGATCATGGTTTCACAAAAAATGTAGGTTATCCCTTCAAGCACTGGAAAGGAAGATTGGGTCCCATCCAACACCAGATCAACAAAGGGATATTGCCTTGAAGCATGCTCGGCTTCAAGAAAGAGTTGACACGTTCCAAAAGCAGGCGGCTAACATTCTCCGGGCTTCCCCTGACAGTGGAGGTGACTCCTGGGATAACACCCCTTTAAGAGAAAGATATATCGGCATCGAATTTGATGGCATTGGTGAAGGAGAAGACGATGACGAGTGTGCATCATCTGCCGAAGAACATGATCAATTGCAAGTATCAGGAAATAACTCCACTGACGGCAGTATTGATGCAGAGTATATCCCATTGCATCTCCCCTCACATCTCGGATATGACTGGTGTGACAAAAATGGTGCCGAAGACCTGGCGAAGGCGGAACTTCACCTAAGGGAGGGCCAACTCAATGACTCTCTGCATCATATTCGCATTGCCCTGGGACACAAATCCTATCTGTTCAGACATGACGTTCGTCCAGCACGTACACAGAGACTCAAAACGCGTGCTTGGACAGAGGTGCATGCTGCCGAGTCAACTGTTCAACATCATGCTCGGGTGTATACTTGTGCACGGCAAGCAATAGTAGACCTTGGCGCCGGCAGCTCTCTCCTTGACAGGTACAAAGTCTTGAGGCGCCAGGACTTGAGTGTCAAGACAAGCGTAATTGCACCCCATGTACGTGGACAACGGAACAAATCATTGCCTTGGTTTTGGACAATGGATGTTCGGAGAGATGCCGACGTTGGGGAATGGATGGAAGATTGTACGGGCTACTCTGTTCATACATGCTTAAGAAATCTAACACTCCACACAGTCTACCGGGTCCATTGGCTTCGAGCAAAAGCTCAAAAAATGCGGTGGATTGAAGAGCTTCAGTGTCTCCAAGTCGAGATGGACTCTGCCATTAGGTTCTTCAGGCATCAAGAGAAATTTTGGCAAGCAAAGAAGGAGCTCATTGAGCCCCAGTCACAGCCGGGGCATGCTGTGTGGGCAGCAAGACAAAGCGCTATGTGGAGTTCAATGGCTGTCCAGGCGGGGTCCAAGTTTACTGCTTTGCTTAAGAGTGACCCACCTCCTGAGTTTGCCAAGGTCCTACTACAGCCAAAAACGAGTAGATAAAATTATTCAAATACATACAGTAATCTCAACTAGTCGTCGGTAGTCATTGGGGGCTAAAATATCGGCAGCATCCAATGGCAAGTTGGGCTTGTTTCTATCTACTAAGGGAAGCCATGTGGACAGTGGAATCGCTGCCGATGACGTTGTATTGGCCAATAGCTGGCAGGGAACTGGCAAACAACATCCTCACATGGGCCCACAGAACCCATCGTGTTGACCCAAAGTTGTTGGGAGAGCTGCCGAGTGTAGGCCGATGGGTTAAGCTGCCGAGCCAACACCTCATATGGGCCTATAGTCTCTGTCTATGGCCACCCATTGGCCTATAGAACCCATTGCGCTGGTCTAAAGTTGTCGGGAGAGCTGCCGAGCATGGTCCCAGGATCACGTGTATGATTTGGTGGCGTAACCCTACCTTAGATTATTAGGACTCATAGGCAGCTTCCAAAGGCAATATCACACTCCATTCACGTCACACACTACATACTATGTCAGCTGAAACAGGCACCTCTATATTAGATGCTGTGCTCACCTGCATCGGCGAGAGAATATCCTCTATCTTGCTCAACTCTGCCGATAAAGATGAAAAGTATATCGCCAGCTTACACAATGAAGTGGCAAGCATTAATTTTCCATCCAAAACAAGTGGAACACATTCTGATTAGAATTTGGATTTAGCTTGCTGCCGTATGGGTCACTGGCCTTTTATCGTCTAGCGGCAGCCCCCCTCATGTGCCAGAGGCAGTCAGGATTGCCTTTCACCATTTTTCGGACATCAGGAACCTGGCATCCTATGCAGCACATGATGCAGACCAGAGGCTGAAATGCAAGATTGAGGCATTAGCCATTCCACGATTTAAACTTACGGAGTGGTGGAAAATTGGAGAAGGGGTGACGATGAAAGAACCATTTGATGTCCGCGATGAGTTAGTAGCAGAGTTGTTGCGTGCTCTAGAGATGGTATGCACCCTGCTTCATTTACAAGTCCTCAAAGTAACTGGAACTGCAGCAGGAAGCTGGCTCAAGTCTTCGCACTAGGGTAACAGAAAGGTTCAAACAAGCTCGGCAGCTGTCCAAGAATATCGAGAGCTGCCGCGATTCCATTTATCGCATGTTCGATGATACTTATCGCAGTTTTGAGGCAGAGGCTAACCGTTTGGAGAATGAAAACTCTGGTTGACGATTACTGTAGTTCTACACATCACAGAATACGATTACAGCTGCCGATCCTCCCCAATGAAGGCGTCTGCCATAACCATCTCATTGTCCAAATCACGCAGAAGTTCCTCCAATAGTTCGATCTTCTCTGATTGCTTATCTTTCAGGAGGTTAGCTCGATCTCTGGCAATTGAAAGCCATCGTGGAGAGACACCCTTTGGAGGATCCTGGATTGTTTTAGCTGATGTCAATCAGATGACACTTGAGTTACCTTGTCAATGAGCTTTCCAATCACAGGTTGTAAGAGTGTCACACTTTTCGGGACCTCGCTGAAACCTTCGGCATCTGCTGTTGGGCCGGAGGGTCCCACCATTCCTTGCTGGTGTTGACCCACATCAGACTCCATTCCATTGAGGAGTTTGACCCCATTCCAGAATGCAGATCGCATCTATAGGCATCGGCTCAGCGTTCTAGTAAAGCATTAGTTTTGATACACACACCGCCTCCTTGAAGCTGTTCTCCTCTGACTCATAGACACCTTGTTTCATCTCTGAGGACTTCCCCTGCATGGTTGATAGATTGTTGATCGGATATCAGTAGATGTCCCTCACAGTATGACGTCATAAGCGCTTATGTACACATGCGGATCTATGAATCTGAAACAAGTTACATGGGGTGGCAACAATCTATATCCCCTTCTGATTAGTTGGAATGGGCCAAAAGCGAGAGAACTGCTGGGTTAGACATGAGAGCTGCCGGGTTAGACATGAGAGCTGCCGGGATAGACACATGAGCTGCCGAGCTGGATACAAGAGCTGCCGGGCTAGACACTGGCATAGGCCAGCCATATGTTTGTGTTTTGACTGCCGGCTGAACAAATTAAGCCCACGCAAGCAGCACGCATAACACCCAATAATCTTCCCTGAAACATCTTCTGAAACGTGCCTGTGTGGGTCAATGGAATCTATGTGTGAGCTCCCAACAAACTTGCGGCAGCCCCAACAATATGCCGGCAAGTGAAGCGCTTGCCTGGCCCATATAGTACACCCACACACACTGCCGATGAAACTAGATTCCCCTAATAGGATGTTTCACAATATATCTATCTGCATAGTTGATAATTATGGATGGACATACCCAGGCCACGCTCCTACTGTTTCCTCCTATATATACTCCCGACACCTCTTGCCTTCGATCCATAAGACCATTGACACCACCCTTCCTCTGTGACCATGTCAACTTCCAATCTCAGTCTAACCCAGGACGAACAAACTCTTCACCACTATGCAGCTATGCTCGAGAAGGAACTAGAAGCCTATCATGCATGCATACCTAGAGATGAAAAGGTGTGGAGGAAGAAATTCAGAACGCACTTGGTATTCTAGTCTTCCTACAATCCACTTCTATAAGCTGAGCTGAGGTCTATACAGAAGACTTCAGTGGACTATTATTTCGGTGCCAATAGAAGAGGCTCTGTACCTCCCCGCATTCACCCACTGTTGTTAAGCCTCATGGAAGTGATCAGAGAGGGTGGAACCTCCGTGAAAATAAGTTCAGTCTCAGTGAAGGATCCAAGGATTTTGATGAGCCACTATTATACTTCACCAACGGATCTCCCACCACTGAATATACATTTACCAGGCCAAAATGGTGTGGATCCTCTCTCTGACATTCATGTCTGTCGACTGACATCGGCAGCTTCTTGTCAAGAATGCATGGACAGTTTGGCATCAGTAGGCGGCATGATGATAAATATGCCATCGGCAGCTTCCAGTCCAGCTCCTATAGCACCTGGGCATCAAGAAAATCCAGCAGGTGGAAACATAATGACTACCTCAGTGGCAGCTTCTGGTCTAGAACCTATGGCATCTGAACCTCAAGAGCCCTCGGCAGAGATAGGCAATCCAAGAGCCCCTATTCCCAGGAGGAAGAAGGATTCGTATGCGTCTGGTAGTGGTGTTCGCAGTGAGTCCTGAATTTTGTCATGCAGATGTGTTGAGGAATAAAATTGCCAAAGAAATTGTTACCAGATCGGCAGCAAAAAGGAGTGCTGCCGATGACACTGGTGAAGCAGCTATCAGCACTACATACAAGACTAGGAGGCGTGCAGGAGTTAATAATCCGAGTGCAGCTAGGCCAAATATCAAGGGTAAGGGAGAACGGGATAAGAGGACAAGCTCAAGAAAGGGCAAGCCTCTACACCCAGAAGAGGACCCTGACAACTGGGAGGATGAAGCTCAACCTCTCAATAAACCAATGGGGGGAACCAATGAGGAGGCGTCGCCAGGTGCATTAGGTCTAGCTTCCATTGGTTCTATGCTCATCACATTTACCGGCAGCTAAAGAAATTGTTACCAGATCGGCAGCAAAAAGGAGTGTTGCCGATGGTATTGGTGAAGCAGCTATCAGCACTACATACAAGACTAGGAGGCATGCAGGAAATAATAATCCAAATGCAGCTAGGCCAAATATCAAAGGTAAGCGGAAACAGGATATGAAGACAAGCTCAAGGAAGGGCAAGCCTCTACACCCAGAAGAGGACCTTGACAACAACCGGGAGGTCGAAGCTCAACCTCTCAATAAACCAATGGAGGGAACCAATGAGGAGGCATCGCCAGGTGCATTGGGTCTAGTTTCCATTGGTTCTATGCTCACCACATCGATCGGCAGCTGAAGGCGAAGATAACAATAATATAGTTAAACAGCTCGAACGGGAGGTCCAGAGTCTAAAGGTCAGATGTGACTGGCAAGAGAAAACAATTAAGGATCTGAAATCCAGATGCGATAGCCATGAGAAGGTCCTTGAGTCACTTCGGCAGCAAATTGTGGGTCTCCATGAGAGAGGGAAGAGCCTGAATACTACATATTTTGGGGAGAACTATGATCTCATGCCATAGCTACACTCCTCATACCAATATAGGCTCATCAGCAGGATGAATGCATGGGTATTGCAGGTCAATACATGCTTGTCAGAAGAGTACAGATATGAACACTGTGAGCCAACTTCATTGGAAGAAGAAACTGCAGGCCAATACAAGCACATCGGCAGGACGCACACATCGGCAGAATGGGCCAGTACAAGCTCATCGGTAGGATACATACCTTGACACCATGGGCCAATACAAGCTATTCGGCAGAATACACACGCTTCTACCGTGGGTCAATACAAGCTCGTCGGCAGCATGTACACTTTGGCGCCATGGGCCAATATAAGCCATTCAGGAGAATAGACACACAAATTCCATGGGGCAATACAAGCTCATCAGCAGAATATGTATATAAGTACAGCAGGCCAATACAAGCTCATCGACAGAATACACACATCGGTGGCATGGGCCAATACAAGCTGTTCGGCAGAATTCACCCATGGGAAGAATAGGCCAATACGAGCTTGTCAGTAGAATACATACATAGGCACCATGGGCCACTACAAACCCATCGGCAGCATGTACACATTGGCAGCATGGGCCAATACAAGCTGTTCGGCAGAATTCACCTTTGGGAAGAATGGGCCAATACAAGCACTTCGGCAGAATACATACATGAGTACAGCGGGCCAATACAAGTTCATCGACAGAATACACACATCAGCGCCATGGGCCAATACAAGCTATTCGGCAGAATTCACCCATGGGAAGAATGGGCCAATACAAACTCATCGGCAGCATGTACACATTGGCAGTGTGGGCCAATACAAGCTGTTCGGCAGAATTCACCTATGAGCAGAATGAGCCAATACAAGCTCTTCGGCAGAATACATACATGGGTACAGCGGGCCAATACAAGCTCATCGACAGAATACACACATCGGCGCCATGGGCTAATACAAGCTATTCGGCAGAATTCACCCATGGGAAGAATGGGCCAATACAAGTTCGTCGGCAGAATACATACATGAGCACCATGGGCTAATACAAACTCATCGGCAGCATGTACACATTGGCAGTGTGGGCCAATACAAGCTGTTCGGCAGAATTCACCTATGGGCAGAATGGGCCAATACAAGCTCGTCGGCAGAATACACACATGAGTACAGCGGGCCAATACAAGTTCATCGACAGAATACACACATCAGCGCCATGGGCCAATACAAGCTGTTCGGCAAAATTCACCAATGGGCAGAATGGGCCAATACGAGCTTGTCAGCAGAATACATACATGAGCACCATGGGCCACTACAAACCCATCGGCAGCATGTACGCATCGGCAGCGTGGGCCAATACAAGCTATTCGGCAGAATTCACCCATAGGAAGAATGGGCCAATACAAGCACTTCGGCAGAATACATACATGAGCACCGTGGGCCAATACAAGCCCATCGGCAGCATGTACACATTGGCAGCGTGGGCCAATACAAGCTATTCGGCAGAATTCACCCATGGGAAGAATGGGCCAATACAAGCTCGTCGGCAGAATACATACATGAGTACAGCGGGCCAATACAAGTTCATCGACAGAATACACACATCGGCGCCATGGGCCAATACAAGCTGTTCGGCAAAATTCACCAATGGGCAGAATGGGCCAATACGAGCTTGTCAGCAGAATACATACATGAGCACCATGGGCCACTACAAACCCATCGGCAGCATGTACGCATCGGCAGCGTGGGCCAATACAAGCTATTCGGCAGAATTCACCCATAGGAAGAATGGGCCAATACAAGCACTTCGGCAGAATACATACATGAGCACCGTGGGCCAATACAAGCCCATCGGCAGCATGTACACATTGGCAGCGTGGGCCAATACAAGCTATTCGGCAGAATTCACCCATGGGAAGAATGGGCCAATATGAGCTTATCGGCAGAATACATACATGAGTACCATGGGCCAATACAAACCCATCGGCAGCATGTACACATTGGCAGTGTGGGCCAATACAGGCTGTTCGGCAGAATTCACCAATAGGCAGAATGGGCCAATACGAGCTTATCAGCAGAATACATACCTGAGCACCATGGGCCACTACAAACCCATCGGCAGCATGTACGCATCGGCAGCGTGGGCCAATACAAGCACTTCGGCAGAATTCACTCATGGGAAGAATGGGCCAATACAAGCACTTCGGCAGAATACATACATGAGCACCGCGGGCCAATACAAGCTATTCGGCAGAATTCACTCATGGGAAGAATGGGCCAATATGAGCTTGTCGGCAGAATACATACATGAGTACCGTGGGCCAATACAAACCCATCGGCAGCATGTACACATTGGCAGTGTGGGCCAATACAAGCTGTTCGGCAGAATTCACCTATGGGCAAAATGGGCCAATACAAGCTCGTCGGCAGAATACATACATGAGCATCGTGGGCCAATACAAACTCATCGGTAGTATGTACACATCGGCAGTGTGGGCCAATACAAACTGTTCGGTAGAATTCACCCATGGGCAGAATGGGCCGATACAAGCTGTTCGGCAGAATTCGCTCATGCAAAGAATGGGCCAATGCAAGCTCGTCGGCAGCATGCGCACCTTGGCAGCATGGGCCGATTACAATCTCATCGGGACAAATGTCACAGGTGCATTGTGGGCCCATGCAAGTGATTCGTTCGGCAGCTATCCTACCAGCAGTACAGATAATGTGGGCCCACACAAGACTGTTTGCAGACAAGCCTGATGGGCCCATACGAATATATGCACATTATATCTACAATGGGCCCACATGGGCTTTGCCGACTGACACGGCACAATTGCACATGGGCTTTACCGAGTCTATCGCAAGGATTTGCGTCATGGGCTCTGGGTTGATGGATGTGGGGCGTGAATCCTATTAGTAGCTCGAATGGTGTTTTCCGAGTTGTTTTGGACGTCCACGAATTAAGGGTGTACTGTGCTATTGGTAACCATTTCGCCCAATCGTTCTGTTGATAATTCGAGAAGACTCGTAGATATTGTTCTAGGCGTTGGTTAGTACGCTCCGATTGGCCATCCGTGCGCGGGTGGTAGGCAGTGCTGATGTTTTGATCCACTTTCAGCGCGGCGCACAAAGCCCTGGTGAACACGGCAGTGAAGCGTGGATCCCTATCGGATATCACTTTGGTGGGGAGCCCGTAGTGTGGCACCACGTATCGAAGATATAGCGCCGCTGTCTGCTCTGCGTCTATCGCTTCGCGACACGGGACGAAGATGCTGGCCTTCGAGCACCCTTGATCAGTGATCGTAAGGATGGTATCGTACTTCCCCGATTTAGGAAGTTTAACAATAAAGTCGAGGGCTACTATATGGAATGGCAGTGCTGTTTCTGTAGGATAGATGGGTGAGATCGGCGGTTTTGGGCGACCTGGCAGGTTTTTATTAGCTTGGCAGGTGTGACAGCCGATGACGTAGTCTGCGATATCCTTCGTCATGTTCGGCCACCAATAGTGTTTTTGTATCGCCTGTATGGTTTTTGTCTGGCCGGGGTGACCGGCGGTAATCGAATCGTGGAAGGATTCGATCACCCCCCTCCTCAGGGTGAGATCGTCCACGATCACAAGACGTCCGCGGTGAAAGGCAAGGGAAGGGGGAGTCGATGATCGTTCCAGATGATAACGGTCGACCCAATCTGCGGGAAAAGCGAGAAGTTGCGCTTGACGACACCGGTCGTCGAGGGAAATGATGCGGGCGGTGTTGATAAAGTAAGCGGGAGGCAGAACAACGACGCCGGTGTTATCGTCACTGACAGGTACGAGCGCTGGGTGGCGAGAAAGTGAATCGGCGTGGAGGGTAGGTCCGGGCACATGACGAAGGCGGAGGTCATAGTCAGCGAGGATGTTGACTAGGCGCGCTACGCGACGATTGATGTGCTGTGGAGAGCGGTAGTGTAGGAGATTGGCGTGGTCCGTAAAGACGGTAATCGGATGACGTGCGGCGACTAAGAGGTGTCGCCAATGTTTGAGTCCGCGAACGAGGGCGAGGAATTCGCGATCGTACACATCGTAATTTCGTTCGGCGGATGAGAATGCCTGGGAGAAATATCCGACTGCTTGATGTTTATTTCACGAATCCGGTTGCGTGAGGATAGTGCCGATGGCGTATAAAGAGGCGTCGGTTTGGAGAGAGTATGGTAGATCAGCGTCCGGTTGTTTCAGCGCAGGGTGTGAACAGGCGAAGGAGATGAGGTTGTCAAGGGCCGTGGTATGCTCCGTGGTCCATTCGAACGGGACGTTTTTGCGCAGAAGCTGTGTGAGCGGCTGAGCAAGGTGTGTGTAACGCAGAATAAATGGTCGTTGATACCCTAGTACGCCGAGGACGCTGCGTACTTGCTTGACAGTGGTGAGTTGGCGTGGCCAGTCGTGCAGACCTGATATTTTGTCTTGTCCCATGCGAATCGTCCCGTTGGCGATGGTCATACTGAGATAGTCGATTTCAGTGCGTTCGAATTCGCACTTAGAGAGTTTTAGGAAATAACTCTCAGTCGAGGAGGACCTGCAAAACTTTGTTAACGATCATGCGATGTCACTGGATGTCAGTGGGTAGTAGCGATGAGTATGTCGTCCATATAGATGAACAGCTCCGCTGGGTGCTGGTTGAGTAAGACAACGGAAGATTTGATTCATCGCGTGTACGAAGGTAGCCTGGTGAATTCGTGAGTCCCAAAGTACATGACCATGGGTTCGAACAATCCAGCGGGGCATTTTGAACGCGGCTTTCCATTGATCACCATCTTTGATACGGATATTGTTATATCCCCAGCGGATGTCAAATTTAGTAAACAGGGTCTTATTGGCCAGTCGATCCAGGATGTTAGAGATCAGTGGAATCGGGTAGGTATCTCTGACCGTGATTTTATTCAGCGGTTTATAGTCCTGGACGGGTCGTAGCTTGCCGTCTTTCTTTTTTAGAAAGAAAATACAACGACGCATAATGCGATTTCGACTCGCGGATGTAGCCTTTTTCGAGATGTTCGTGCAGGAACTCGTCCAAGTGCTCCATCTCTTTAGCGTTTAACGGATATATTTTGCACTGGAGCGTGGGCGGAGCGTCTGGGAGCAGAGTGATCACGTGGTCGTCTACTCGTTCGGGTGGAAATCGTTTGGCGGCTTCTTCCGAAAAGACGGTGGCGTATCGTTCATATTGTGGTGGCAGTTTTTCGGTTCCACTCGAACCAAATTTTTCTGCCATCTGCTGTGCGATGGTACCGATGATGTCTCGTCTTTCGAAGGTGAGTTGCCTCTGTGGTCCAAGCAGCTGATTACTTGTCCAGTCGACATCGGGGTTAGTATCTCTGAACCAGGCGTGACCCTAATATAATGCGTGGGCGACCAAGGGTTGTGACGTAGAGATGGGTGTTATACCAGCGTTTTCCCCAAGTGAGTTGAATCAGGGCATGCCTTGGTGATCGTTCCCTGTCGTATTTAGGGTTCCATCGGCGTTATATGCTTGTCGAGCAGGTATGCTGATCGTGGTACATCCCGAGTTTTTGGACTAAGACAGGGGTCAATGAAATTTTGCGAAGCTCCGGAATCCAGTAATGCTGGCACGTCGTCTCCGTGTTCGACTTTGATGGGAATAGTGAGTGTCGTTCCATCGGCAGATGAGAGGGCATTAATTTCGGCAGCGCCGTCTCCCTCCAAGTCGTCGTCGTCGTCGATTCCAACTTCGATAAGCATTTGTGAAATCATTTGCTTTTGGTCGGTTCCGGACAGTCCCTAATAGTCCGTTAATCAATGTTTGTTTGTCTAGTACGGGTGCGGGGAACGACCGTTGGTTGCTTGTACCTGGAGTCACAGCGACCTCGTTGATTCGGCTAGAGCCCATTCTTTTCTTTGGACAGTCGCGCGAGAGGTGCCCCGATTGCTTGCAACGGAAACAGAGGCCCTCCTTTCTACAACGTTCCCATTCTGCCTGTTCCTGGGGGGTCCGTTGTCACGGAGTGAACGTATTCACGACATCAACATCCATTGGTACGACGTCGTTTCGAGTGACCTGGCCGAGGTGCTGACAGTTTTGGTGGTGGTATTGCGCCTTTTCCGAGCGCGGCCACACAATTAGTGATGGTGCGGAATCGCTGGGTTTCTTCTCGGGTGGCAACCTTCCAGTCGTCCATCGTAACCAGGCATGACTCCGCGTTTTAGGCAGGCGATAAGGAGTCCTTTCTTCAACCCTCGTCAGAACAGGTCGACTGTACCGATTGCTGTCATATCCCATCCAGCCGCGTCGGCCAGTTGTTCAAACCGAGCTATATATTCGTCAATAGCGTCACCGCTCATCGTTAGGGCGGTTAGTTTGGCGTATGCGTTTTGTTTACTGAGCGTATCGGTCCAGGCATTTCTGAAGTCGTCGATGAACTCGCTCCATAGTCGTTCGTCGGTTTCGGCGATGGGGTGAGTGGCGTGGTTTATTTTAGCATCAAGTTTTCGATCCTGCGCCTGATTCCAATTCTCCACATCCGGTCCCCGTATTAGGGTTAGCACTAAGGCCACTCGTTGATATGGTGAGACCATTCGTTTGTTCGTTCGGTTTACGCGTTTGTATTGGTTGAACTCGTGCAGGAACTGAGCGCTTTTCGCTCTGTCCCCATTAAAGTACGTGGGCGCTCCTCCTTGGAGGGGTCCATTGGTCGTTGCCGTTGAGGGTGTACTGCTGGATCCACTTGCCATTGGAACAGGGCAGAAGTGTAGTCAGGAATGGAAGTGGTGTGAATGGCGGGGGCTGCTGTGGTGAACGTCGTTTCCCTTTTCGTTTCAATGAGGCAACAGCTAATCGATGAGTATTCCAGTCGTAGACTGGGATGGCCTGGATATCTGATCGTAGATGGAGTCCCCAGTCGTGTGGTCGTTCGACTCGAGTGCTATTATATGTCGCCCAGCCCAGGTAATCAAGTAGTACTTCGTACCACGCGTTTTCGTTTTCGAAGTATTCAACGTCGAGACTCGGGTCCGGTGTGTGTTCGAGCGTATATCCTCTGTGGTGCTCCCACACAAGGCCTTTGACTGCGAGGTCGGTGAGGTTAGGTGCTGTCCGTCTGAGTACCAATTGTTTTTCGGTACTGTCATGTAGATTGTTGGCGGGTTCGATATATGCGAACTGTCCTGTCCGGGGCTTCTGCCAGTTTCGCGTTCGTAGTGACACTTGTGCGCTGTGTCGCCTAGCAGGTGGAGTAAGGGGTCTACTCTTATGTCACGGTACCAGCGGACCGTTCCGTGACGAAGTCGGGTTCGATGACTTGTGTGTTACACAAGTAGAAGATGCTAACTTGGAGCACTCTAGGAGCACGCAAGTGAGAGGGAAATACTGGATTCAAACGAAGAGTAGACAAAGTACATGCTACTCTATGGCTATGTCTTTATACTCGTACAGACTAGGGGTTTTCGGGACTATTTTCTTGGTATTTACGAACTACTGATGAGCTGGCAAGAGAGACATCATATGTGGCACAAACAGCTGGCAAAACATACATCCGCTGGCAATCAATTCGACGTGGCAGAGTCCGTGACTGTGATGTCACGCGGGCGTGACACGCCTTATCCCTCTCTTCTTGTGCATCCCCTACCTCAGTCCCTAACCAGGACACTTCGAAGTCTTTGCAGTTGAACTATATCAACACGTTACACCTGTTATACTCTGTGCACTAGCAAGATCAAGTGTAGAGAAGTGTTAGACACTTCGGACAAGGAGTCCTACATTACAGAGTAGTGCTGCGCCTTGTGCCACACTTTTATCACTCGTATTTCATAGCAATAAGACAACAGAAGTCTTCGCTTGATACTTGTGTGATTCAGAACCTTTAGAACCCACGCCCCTGCTAGGGCGTAACATAAGCCAAGTCTACAACTCCCAACACACCCAAGACACTACTGCCACACAGCAGAGTGGGCGACGATCCAAGAGGACGCATCAGCCAACAACCAGACACTCCACAGAACCCAGAAACGACGGCATAGCCAGGCGATGGATCCTCTTTGACACAAGAGGCCGCTTCAGCCATCCCCTTACACAAATCAGCACCCAAGACAGACCACAATTGTGGCTAGCATCAGTGTCACCTTTGAATCAGACAACGATTGGACCCCAGTCACAACCAGAACACAAGACGACCTCCCACACCACGTTAAAAGCAGTCAACTAGGCAGAGGAGCTCGCTGGGCCACAACATCAGGCAGACCACCTTGTTACAAGTGCCTCATCAAAGGCGAACTCAGACCAGTGGAATTCATCAACAACAACTGGTACATCCTCCGATACTTTCAGAATACATACCACACCAGAGCCATAAACATCACACCACACAGATTTGCTGAAGGACTAGGCTGGTGGAACGAAGAAGACGAACAGAACCCAGAAACGCCCACACAACAATCATCCTTAGCACCAAGAAACACTAGGGGAACATACGGACTACAACAAGACTCATCAGAAGAAGAACCCAGCTCAGACGAAGCGGAATCACACTCAGAACTATCCCACTCCTCAGAACACCGCCTAGACATCACAGTACCCACACAAGCTTCATCACAAGCCAGCCCCACTATCCCTATCTGGATAGAACCATCCCCAGCGGAAGAAGGATTCCCAGCCCCACTACCACCAATCAGATTGCCCTCCCCAGTCGAACCACCCCAGATCCCCATCACACCACAGCCAACACTTACCATGTCAGCCATAAACGCCACAGGCACTGGCACAGGTACCGGCTCAAGCACCGGAACAGGAGGAACACCAACAACGAGCTCAGGAGGACTCAAAGGAGCACCCCCTACTCTGTTCACCGGAGATAGAACAGAGAGTGGTCAGTTCAAAAGAGAACTACTACGATACATCAAGTTAAATAGCGAGAATGAACTCATCAAAGAACCTTATGCACGGGTACTATTTGCCCTTACAATGTTCAAAGGACCCGGTGTACAGCTGTGGGTCAACCAAACCGAAGATGACATGGAAGCGGCACTAGCAGACCCCACCAAAGCCCTCACCAAAAACAGCAAAGATCTTTGGGACGGTTTTCTCGACACCTTCGACAGAGACTGGACCGACACTCTAAACAAAGAAAGAGCCTATCAGAAGCTCATCAGTTTAACGATGCAGGGCGGAGCATTGGACAGTTACATCCTCGACTTCAAACACCTTGCAGGAATAGCAGGATGGGCAAGAGATGCCCCTGGAACGGTGGAATTCTTCAAAAGAGGACTACCCACAGGACTGTATCGTGCTTGCCTTATGCGAACCACCATCCCAAACACCATGGATGAGTGGCAAACCGCTGCCAGAGCAGAACACCAACGCTGGAAGCTACTAAAAGCCAGACCAGGGAATAGAAACCCAGGGCCAACCCAGAATGTCCACCAAGGACGACCAAAGCGAGACCCAAATGCGATGGATGTAGATGCCACCACCTCCACCCCCTTTAAGAAGCTTACTGAAGAAGAAAAGAAAGCCCTCATGAAAGAAGGACGCTGCTTCAAATGCAGACAGCAAGGACACATGGCTAGGAACTGTCAACGACAAAACACCACCAACCAAACCAAAGCCAGAGCCACAGACACCCAAGAAGCGGACACTGCACCCCCATACACCCCAGAAGCAAGCACCTCATCAGTGGCTGCTACCACAACCGAAGATAAAGTCCGACAAGCCCATGCACTTGTCCAAGGCATGACTGAGGATGAAAAGAGACGCTACTATGCCTTAGATCAGGATTTTTGTGATGCCGACCTGTGAGAGCTGACAGGGAGGCCAATTCAATGTATAGTGTTCGTGATAGTGCTATGACAATCAAAGTCCTCGTTCGCCTTTACTACAAAGAAGCTCGCATAAATGTGCTGCTAGACAGCGGTGCAACAGACAACCTAATCGACCGAAACCTAATCCAAAAACTTGGATTAGGAACCACTCCTCTGAAACCACCCAGATTGGTCCGGAATGTAGATGGATCGCTAAACAAAGATGGCACCATGACAGAAACATGCCAGCTATGGATAAAAAGAGGAGAAGAAGAAACTCCTTTCCAGTTTTTCGTAACCAGCCTAGGGGAAGACAGAATGATCTTCGGATACCCCTGGTTCAAACACGAAAACCCAGACATAGACTGGAAGAAACAAGAACTGAAAGGAGAAGCCGTCACCATCCTGACAGGAGGGTACCGCTTCCGAAGAAAGCGACACCAAGAAGCGAAAGCGGCAGCAACCAAAACAACCTTTGACCCAGTAAAAGAAACTGCAATCCCAGAAGAATACCAGCGCCACAACAAAGTATTCTCAGACGAAGAAGCACAGCGCTTTCCCCCAGAAAGAGAAGAAGACCATCCCATCACACTGCGACCAGATGCACCCAACAAGATCAACTGCAAAATCTACCCCTTGACTCCAGAAGAAGACAAGGAGTTGAAGGCATATCTCGACGAAAACATAGCAAAAGGATACATCTATGAAGGAAGCTCTCCCTACACTTCCTCCTTCTTCTTCAGAAAGAAAACAGACGGAGGGTTGCGCCCTATCCTGGACTACAGACCCCTAAACACCTGGACAATAAAAGACACTTACCCACTACCTCTCATCTCCGACATCCTGACCAATTTAAATGGGAAAACACTGTTCTCAAAGTTCGATATCAGATGGGGGTACCATAACATCCGCATAAAAGAGGAAGACCAGTGGAAGGCAGCCTTCAAGACACCAAGGGGGCTGTTCATCCCTCGAGTCATGACCTTCGGCCTCACAAATGCACCAGCCATGTTATGGTTGCACGCATTGGACCCTTACTGTACCGGTTGTGACTACGGCGGTAAGGTAGATTAGTCACGGACTCGGCAATTACGATAGGAGTTAGGCGTTGAGGGGTGACTCGATCCTAGTACAGGTAGTAGTAGTATTAGGATTGCGGTACTTACGCGATACGTTGGACGCTACGATACGGTGACTCATAGCAGCGCTTGAAAGCCTGCTCTTCTTGTATTTAAGGTAGCTGCGGAAGACCAAGATACGCCATCTTGGTCTTCTTCAATTGTCACTTTCTTGTTCTCACATCTTCAACATCTTCACCCCGATACGATCAAGGGGTATTGTAGTGATACTAGTGTCTTCGAACATCTAGAAGTTGCCTTTGTGCCATATGCCCTATGGCGTGATCAGCTAAGTTACCAAGTCGCCTTACAGAGCTCAAGTCGAGCTAACGTCGTGACGGTGTTACATTAAGACCAAGATCATTCTTCACCCCAATACGATCAAGGGGTATCGTAGTGATACTAGTGTCTTCGAACATCTAGAAGTTGCCTTTGTGCCATATGCCCTATGGCGTGATCAGCTAAGTTACCAAGTCGCCTTACAGAGCTCAAGTCGAGCTAACGTCGTGACGGTGTTACATTAAGACCAAGATCATTCATTGTGGCGACTGTCAATACCAGGGACCAGTGGACGAGTTTCCGTCCCTATCATCTAGACCGAAGAGGGGACCGCAACGTACCAACCCGATTTCTAGGAGCAGCCAGGTGGAGAAACCGAGGAGACAAGACCGGATACTTTGTAGAGTTCAACGGACCTACAAGGTTTAGACCTGTTGAGTTCAATTTCGACCACCTGTGTTGGGTAGAGGTTACGTGGAACCCCATAGACCACCGCTGGGACGTCGTTAGGCCAGCAGGAAGACAATACCAGTGCGACATAGACGCGCGAGAGCTCAATTCACGAGCTGACTGGGGACCCATTGACGGTCAATTATGAGAACACTCCACTGGAGAAGCAGTTAGTGAAGAAACCGAAGAAGACGAACAAAGTGAGGAAAATCGACCCGCGAGCGTCGGGCCTATTGAGCAATACACCATCCAACAAGCTGAGTCCCTACATATTTCGGACCAACCAGAAGTCATTCACGTACGATCACCGGCAGCGGAAATGGCAACCACCACCATGACGGCCGAAGAAATCATGACTGTCAGAGAACAAGTGGCGCGAGAAGCGGCCGAAGCAATTAGACAAGAGTCACAGCAACATCTCATGCCCATCAACCCTGAAACAGGGTACCGTATGACAGCAGATGATGCAGCAATCTTTCGGGCTATTGGACCCGATCAAGGAGATCCCCCGTCGGGGGATGGCACGAGAAGAGCGCTACCGCTAGACCCTCCACCAGGATGGGGAGGACTACCAGGAGGGGATTTTCCTCGACGTCCAGGAGGAGGAGGGAACCCACCGGACCTCCCAAACAACCCACCAGAAGGAGGACCACCAGGAGGAGGTGGTGGCGGAGGAGGCGGTGCAGGAGGGGGAGGACACGGGCATGAGAAACTAACCGGTGAACCTCCCACCATCTTTGACGGGGACCGTACTAAAGTGGACTCATTCCTCACGCAATGGCACGTATATTGGGGAATGAATCTCGACACCTCCGTCATGTGCAACAACTACCGACGAAGCCTCCTGTTTCTATCTTATATAAAGGGGGTATCGGTCAGCGAATGGGTACTTTCGTACCTCAAATGGCTCAACCGGCAAATACAACGAGGAATAGATCAACATACGAGGGATCTGTGGAATGCAGTAGCAGAGGGTTTTAACCAAAGGTTCGTTAACACCCTCGAGCGTGAACAAGCTCAAGCGCTTCTAAGGAAAGGACTCAAAATGGTCGACGGAGATATCGACAAATACGTCAATGAATTCGAAGAAGCCGCTAGGAAGGCAGGATACCACCTCAACGACCCCCAAACCATTGATTTGTTCACCAAGGGGCTACCTAAGAAGTTATATGAGAAAACGTACGATTTGGACAAACCGGAAACGTTCGATGAATGGAAGCGAGCGACGCTTCGCAGGCAACGCAACTACATCCACATTCGAGCAAGGGTGGATGAATACAAGGACAACAAGCCGAAGAAAGCAGGCAATGCCGGATGGACCGTTCCCCAGAATGTTACGTTTCGACTCGCGATTTGCTACCCTTACTGTACCGGTTGCAGCTACGGCGGTAAGGTATATTAGTTGCGGACTTACTTACGGTGATACGGTGATACGATAGGCGATACGGGTGTGATAGCTGACTGAGCGGTGCCTCGATGACTCGATACTAGTACTGGTACTAGTAGTATTAGTTTTGCGTTGTTTCTGCGATACGTTGGACGCTACCTACAGTGACTCATAGCAGCGCTTCTAAGCCTGCTCGAATGTGTATTTAAACCGCTTCGTGAAGACCAAGATACGCCATCTTGGTCTTCTTGAATCGTCACTTCTATTCTCCTCTTTGTCTGATCACTTTCGACTTCATCGCTACAAGCTATAAGCGTTTGGTGTGCCTTCGAGTATTCACCTGGACATACGACTTGGACCTTCGCGTCTTCAAGCTAGAGAACGATCACCGCTAAGTTGTTACCGCCTCCACCGAGCTCAAGTCGAGCTAACGTCGTGACGGCGTTACATTAAGACCAAGATCCCACCGTGGCCGTAACAACCAGAGACCAGTGGACGACTTTCCGTCCATACTCAATCCCAAGAAGGGGAGAACGAAACGTCCCTACGCGCTTTTTGCAAGCTGCTAGTTGGAGGGAGAGACAAGAAGAAACCGGATACTTCGTAGAGTTCAACGGACCTTCAAGGTTCCGCCCAGTTGAGTTCAACTTCGACCACCTGTGTTGGGTAGAAGTTACGTGGAACCCCATAGACTCCCAGTGGGACGTCACAAGACCAGCCGGACCCCGATATCGCTGCGACATCGACGCGCGAGAACTCAATAGTAGAGCAGACTGGGGACCCATCGACGGGCAAGTACGAGAACATTCCACCGGAGAAGTAGTATCAGAAGCCGAAGAAAGCCAAAGCCAGGAAGAAAGCGAAGGCCAAGAACCAGACCAAACCGAAACAAGCGGAGGAGCTATACAAGAACTCCTCATAGAACGAGCTGAGTCCGCACACATCACCGAGCCAGAACCAATTCATATCCGATCCCCAGCCATCATGGCTACACTCACACGCGCAATGGAAGAAGTCGCATTTGAAGAAGCGCGAGCAGTACAAGAAGAGGCAAGGGCCAATCTCATGCCCATCAACCCAGAGACGGGAGTACGTATGACCGCAGACGACGCCGCAATTTTCCGAGCGATAGGATCGGACAGAGGAGACCCCCCGTCCGAACGACGACCAGCAATGGAACTACCCCCAGGAGTGGGAGGTCCAGGAGACGACCCGCCGCCACCACCAGGAGGAGGTATTCCTTTCGACCTGCGAAGAACCGAACCACCAACAAGGATGCCCCGTGACCCGCCCGGAGGAGGAGGCGGAGGCGGTGGCGGTGGAGGAGGTGGAGGAGGTGGCGGAGGCGCAGGGGATAGAGGACATCCCAGTGAAAAGCTAACCGGCGAGCCACCTTCAATTTTCGATGGAGACAGACTCAAAGTCGATCAATTCCTCACACAGTGGCATGTTTATTGGGGGATGAATCTGGACGCCCCCATCATGCGTAACGACTACAGGAGATGCCTCCTGTTCCTTTCATACATCAAAGGAGGAGCAGTCAGCGAATGGGTGCTATCCTTCCTGAACTGGCTCAATCGACAAATACAACGGGGAATCAGCCCCTACACCTGAGACCTATGGAACGCCGTAGCGGACGGCTTCAGCCAGCGATTTGAAAACACGCTGGAAAGAGAGCAAGCACAAGCCATACTACGAAAAGGGTTCAAGATGGTGGGAGAAGATATTGATAAGTACATCAACGACTTCGAGCAGCTAGCACGGAAGGCTCATTACCACCTCAATGAACCGCAAACCATCGACTTATTCACGTCGGGCTTGCCCAAGGAACTATTCAAAAACGCGTTCCAATTCGACGAACCGGTAACGTTCGATGACTGGAAGAGGGCTGTCCTCAAAAGACAGAAGAACTACATCCACCTCAAAGCGAGGCTCAATGAATACAAGAACACTACGACGCAGCCGAAGAAACAGACCGGCAACGCAGGATGGGCACTGCCGCAAAATCTGCCACAAACCAACCCATGGGCAATGGACACCTCCGCTGACCGCGCCAAGGTACGATTGGCCGGGTCCGAGGACATTGACTTCAATAAACTGCCTCACCACGAATGGCCGACACCACCCTTTCCACCGCGTGGGGGTCCAGGAGCCAGGGGACGAGGGAGGGGTGGATCTAGAAGGGACCTAAGGAACGTCCTCTGTTATAACTGCGACGCTCCAGGACATCTCTCACGAAACTGTCCGCACCCCCGACGACAGAGGCAGTGGCATAACGCCCCATCTAGCAGCAGGATGACAGAAACCGCCTGGCCATCGCAATGGCCAGGATCACCGGGCCCCGCATCCCAATACGAACCATCGCTGCCAGGATATGCAACGCCAACATCCAGTGCGACGCCCGCACCACAAATCAAAGCAGTAAAGACAGCAGGAGAACAAGCGAAGGAATGGCTAACGCAAGTGGCCAATAGTACGGATGAGGTGAAAGACCTCATACTTCAAGATCTGTGGGGAAAAGAGGGTTTTCAGGGCGCCTGAACCCATCAGTCTGGGTGAGGGCCTTACAATGTAATTCTGTAATTGTGACAACACGCTATCGATCCTTGCGAATTCCAGTCACCGTCCGAACGAATTACCAAACGACTGAAACATACGCGTTAGTGGACTCCGGAGCCACCGACAACTTCATCAAGCCAGGCATGGCAGCCAGGGCCGGAATCCCGATACGACCATTAGAAACGCCTCGCAAAATATGGAATATAGATAATACGGAAAACAAAGCTGGGTTAATCACTCATTATGTTAACCTGGAGGTAACGACACACGGACAGATCAAGAAAATGACCTTCTTAATTACCGATCTTGGCAGCGAAGACATGGTACTGGGTTACCCATGGCTAGGCGCCTTTGAACCCACAATTAGCTGGGCAACGGCAACGATGCATCCGGACATGCAACCGGTGGTTTTGGCCACCACCGAAGAACTCCTTACTGTACCCACTATACGCGCACTAATCACAGCAGAAAAGGAAGCGATCGTCCAGGAACTGGACGAAGAAACCTTCGCACGAGCCACCACCTCGACGGAACTGGCAATATCGGCGAAACAACAACAGACGGCGGCAGTGCTGCCACCAGTATACGCAGAATATGGTACGCTATTCAACGAGCAGGCCTCACACCGCTTTCCCCCGTCGCGACCCTGGGATCATGCCATCGAATTCAAACCATTGGCACCAGCTGCGATCGACTGCAAGATATATCCGATGACGCAAAAGGAAGAAGGCGAATTGAAGGACTTCCTTGATGAGAAGTTAAAACAGGGATATTTACGTCCCTCCATTTCCCCGTACGCCTCCCCCTTCTTTTTTATCAAAAAGAAGGACGGAAAACTACGCCCAGTACAGGATTATCGCGTCATTAATTCACACACCATTCGCAACCAGTACCCGCTACCGCTAATTCAGGACCTCATCCTTGATCTCAGCAACGCCCACATTTACACGAAACTCGACGTCCGCTGGGGCTATAACAACATTCGTATTCGTGACGGCGACCAGGAGAAAGCGGCGTTCAAGACCAAATTTGGTCTCTTTGAGCCCACGGTCATGTTCTTCGGCCTCACCAACTCCCCGGCCACCTTCCAGGCAATGATGAACCATATTTACCGCGACACGATCGCAAAACATGAACGACTGGGAACGACGATACGTGTTTACATGGATGACATCGGCATAGCCACTCATTTTGACCACGATTTACCAGCCCACATCTGCGCGGTTCGCGACGTTTTGGCAGTCGCACGCGAACACGACCTCTACTTCAAGCTTGAAAAATGCCTATTCCACCAGCCGCGGATGGATTACCTGGGGGTAATCCTTGAAAGGGGGGTGACCCGAATGGATCCTGTAAAAGTTCAAGGCATTAGCAACTGGCCCACGCCAACAAAAGTCAAAGATGTCCGATCATTCCTCGGCTTTTGCAACTTTTACAGACTGTTCATCCGCGACTTTGCAACTCACGCCAAACCGCTCACTAAATTAACAAGAAAAGACGAAGAATGGCGATGGACCAAAGAAGAAGACAAGGCGTTTAACACCCTCAAGCACCTCGTAACGGAAGAACCGGTGCTGGCACACCCAGTCCTTCAGGACCCATTCGAATTGGAGGTCGACACATCCGGATACGCGGTGGGAGCCGTACTATTACAACGAAAGGCTGACGGAAAGCGACACCCCATAGGCTACTACTCCGCCACACTCTCGGAGGCAGAACGAAACTACGACATTTACGACCTAGAGTTGTTAGCAATAGTCAAGGCATTGCGAAACTGGAGACCACTGCTTGCAGGAGCGCCACACAAAATCAAAATTTACTCAGACCACCTCAACCTGCAATATTGGAAGTCGCCGCAAAAGATCAGCCGACGAATTGCAAGGGAAGTGCTCGAGCTTTCCGAGTACGACTTCGAGATTCATCACATCAAAGGAAAGAACAACGGCAGAGCAGATGCCCTATCAAGACGACCAGACTACAACCAAGGTGAGAACGACAACAGTGAAGTTGTCGTCCTGCCCCCCGAAGTCTTCGTAAGAACCCTCAACGCCGCACGAACCTTCATTGCAAACCCAAACCTGCTACAACCACGCCATCAGCAAGACAACGAGGTAATCAAGCTGTGGGTAGACCCCCACCGCCTCAAAAAAATAGAGGGAGAATGGTACAAGGACGGCAGGTTCGTAATAACCGGGCCTGCCTCGACGTATCGGGTGCTAATACACGACCACCACGATCTACCAATACACGGCCACCCGGGAGTGGCAAGAACGCAACGAATTCTGGAACGGCACTATTGGTGGCCGCGACTGCGAAAGGACGTATATGAATATGTACAAGGCTGCGCGGAATGCCAACGAAACAAGGTGAACACAAGGCCCATACGAGCGGCATTACACCCCATCACGCCAATACTGGACGCCGTCCCCTTCCAAACCGTAGCCATGGACTTCATCACCAAGCTCCCATCATCACAAGGATACGACAGCATACTGACCGTCACAGACCACGATTTCAGCAAGGCCTCTATCTTCATCCCGTGCAGGGAAGAAATAACAGCAGAAGAAACAGCGGCCCTGTACGTTGCCCACGTATTCAAACGTTTCGGATTACCACGCAAATGTATCAGTGACAGAGATCCGCGATTCGCGTCGAAGTTCACCAGAGAAGTATGTCGAGTTCTGGGCATTCAACAGAACATATCAACGGCATATCATCCACGCACCGACGGACAATCAGAGCGGACCAATCAATGGCTAGAACAATACCTACGCTTCTGGGTGAACGAACAACAAGACAATTGGGCCGCTTATCTGCCAATCGCCGAATTCACGCACAATAACTGGCCACATGAGCATACGAAACAGTCGCCGTTTCAACTCCTAATGGGGTTTAACCCGCAGGCGGATTGGACCGATAAGCCATCTCCTCTCCCTCAGGTCACAAGGCGACTGACACAGCTAAAAGAAGCTAGGAAAGACGCCCAAAGCCTCATGAAACGAGCACAGGAAGCATGGGTCCGCAATAAAGATACGCCCAGATTCAAGATAGGAGACCTCGTGTGGCTAGAAGGCAAGCACTTGCGAACCAATCAGCCCACGGCGAAACTAGCGGCGCGACGCCACGGACCATTTCGGGTGACGCAGGTGATGTCCCCTTACAACTATCGATTGGAACTCCCCGTCCAGTGGAGTATTCATCCAGTGTTCCACATCGATCTTCTCACACCATACAAACAAACCACCCTTCACGGAGAAAACTTCACACGACCACCGCCCGAGTTGATCGATGGAGAAGAAGAATACGAGGTCGAAGCCATTCTAGACTCTCGGCACTTCGGCAGAGGAAGACGGCTCCAATACCTCATCAAGTGGAAGGGATACCCAGACTCGGAGAATCAGTGGGTCAACAAAGATGACGTCTTTGCGCCGGAAGCGCTTCGTCTCTATCAGGAAGCGCAAACTCACGGAGCGGCAGTTAAAAGGGGTTCGATCAGTACGCAGGAGAGTCATCCCCTCTTCCTTCGCTCTGCCACTACTCTCATGCCCACTTCTCCTCTGCGACATGTCACCCAAGCGATCCTCCTCGACTCCCTTGCAGAAGACGCTAGGGCCCTCCTCGCGGACGACGACGAGACTGAGATTCCCAACACCCAAATCACCCCGTACACACCTGTCGGCCAGCCAGAGGGCCGCATCACCGCACAAGAATGGGCAAATGTCCTTGCCCGATTTCCCGACCCCACGCAACAGCCCGACGACGAACCCGCCGTCGTCCATGTCTTCCGCGACAAACGCGGGGAGCGCGAGCCCATCGCTGCCATTCCCCCAAGCAACGACCTCATCGGCATTCGCGGAGTTTTCCCGAGCGACGACGAGCGTACAAGCTCTCCTGGAGTACGAGTTGGACGGTTGGAGGAGGGTAGCGGTGGAGTGGCAGAAGGAACAGCTAGACTCAGCCGCGGCCCGACTGAGAGAGATGCGCGAGCGGCGGCAGCGATGGAGGCTGCTGAGGCTGGCCATGACGACGACGATTACTACCTGGCACGCCACACCTTCCTTCGAACGAAAGGCGACCCTACTAATCCCCGCATCACACCCTGGCTCGTCAACTCCGACGGGACCGCCATGTACCGAGGACGTGTGTGTGTACCGGGCGCCGCCGACCACCGCCCCTTCACCGCCGCTGACGACCCCGCGCATGTTATTGCGCCTGAAGGGTTCCGGGCAAATAGACGACCCCATCACATTCCATACCCCATCACCGGGCCTGACGGAGTAGAGAGGGACGCTTCGCACATCCAGATCATCGGAGGGGCGGATCCCCTTATACTGGGGGTCATACCGGGCTCCCCGCACTTATACGGTAAGCCCCTCTACGCCGAACCGCACGTGAGCGCCGCGCTCCGTCCCACGTACCCCCACGAAGATCTCGTCATCTTCGCCACGGACCGTATCACGGACCGCGCCCTCAACCGCATCAATGACGAGACGCTTACCGCAGAGGTCACGCGTTACCGAGCGGCCAGCTTCGAGCTGGAGCGACTTCGAGCGAGGGTGGCGCAGCTGCGAGACATGATCGCGTGTGCGCAAAGCGACAGGCAAGACTCCATCTATCGGCTGGAGCGCGCCACTGCGCTCCAGCGCATTGCCGACGAACAACGGGACTGGCCGGCGAGGGACTTTCAGTGAGTCGGGGCCTCACGCTGAAAAGGGGGTGATGTTACGTTTTGACTCGTGATTTGCTACCCTTACTGTACCGGTTGCAGCTACGGCGGTAAGGTATATTAGTTGCGGACTTACTTACGGTGATACGGTGATACGATAGGCGATACGGGTGTGATAGCTGACTGAGCGGTGCCTCGATGACTCGATACTAGTACTGGTACTAGTAGTATTAGTTTTGCGTTGTTTCTGCGATACGTTGGACGCTACCTACAGTGACTCATAGCAGCGCTTCTAAGCCTGCTCGAATGTGTATTTAAACCGCTTCGTGAAGACCAAGATACGCCATCTTGGTCTTCTTGAATCGTCACTTCTATTCTCCTCTTTGTCTGATCACTTTCGACTTCATCGCTACAAGCTATAAGCGTTTGGTGTGCCTTCGAGTATTCACCTGGACATACGACTTGGACCTTCGCGTCTTCAAGCTAGAGAACGATCACCGCTAAGTTGTTACCACCTCCACCGAGCTCAAGTCGAGCTAACGTCGTGACAGCGTTACACAGAACCTCGCAAATCCGTGGGCAATGGATACATCCGCCGATCGAACCAAAGCCAGGCTGGCAGGATTGGAGGAAATCAACTACAATAAGCCGCCGTACACAGGTCTACCTCCCTACCTGCCAAGAGGAGGGCCGGGAGCGAGAGGACGAGGAAGGGGAGGATCCCGGCGAGATCTAAGGACGGTGTTGTGTTATAACTGCAACACACCCGGCCATCTCTCACGAAATTGTCCCAGCCCCAGACAACCGCGACAATGGCAGCCACAGAATCCGGGACCCTCAACTGTCCGAATGACTGAAACGGACTATTACGCCCAAGAAGCACCCCCGGCTCAAATAAATGCCGCTTCAACAAACAAAACAGCCGATGAATGAGCAAAAGAATGGCTCACCGGGGTCGCCAATGCCCCAGACGAGGTGAAGGATCTGATATTACAAGAATTGTGGGGAAAAGAGGGTTTTCGGAGCGCCTGAACCCATCGGCCTGGGTGAGGGCTTTAAATTGTAATTCTGTAATCATGACGCGCTTTCGTTCTCTTCGAATTCCAGTCTCGATACGCACGAATTACCGAATGGCCAACATAAGAGCACTGGTGGACTCCGGAGCCACCGACAATTTCATACATCCAAGTTTCGTAACAAAAATGGGGATCGGTACGCAACCACTCGCCCAACCACGGAAAATCTGGAATATAGACCAAACGGAAAACAAAGCTGGGTCTATCTCTCACTTCACTGATCTTGACGTATACGCCAAGGGATACCACAGGACGATGCGCTTCCTAGTAACGGATGTCGGAACCGAAGAAATCGTGCTAGGATACCCATGGTTGGCCACCTACGAGCCGACCATCAACTGGCGTGACGCGGTGATACATGAGGAAGTCATGCCGGTGGTGATCAGTACACAGGACAGTCTTCACCACCATACCGTCATCGCTGCCGCCCTTACTGATGACCAGAAAGAGGAGATAGTCGAAACCCTGGACGAAGAGGACGTATACCTACGTGCCACAACATCCACGGAACTGGCGATCCAAGCAAAGAAAGAAGAACCTCCAGTAGAACTGCCAGCAGTCTACCAGGCATTTCAGAAGCTCTTCAGCGAAGAAGCATCACAACGTTTTCCCCCCGCTAGACCGTGGGATCACGCAATCGACTTTAAACCAAATACCCCATCCGCAATAGACTGCAAGATATACCCACTGACACAAGAAGAAGAGGGTAAGCTCAAGGAATTTCTAGATGAGAAACTCAAGCAGGGGTACCTCCGCCCCTCCATCTCCCCGTATGCATCATCATTTTTCTTCGTTAAAAAGAAGGACGGAAAACTGCGCCCAGTACAGGACTATCGGGTGATCAACGCCCACACCATACGCAACCAATACCCTCTTCCCCTCATTCAAGACCTCATCTACGACCTCAGCAATGCGCACATCTACACAAAACTCGACATCCGCTGGGGATATAATAACATTCGCATCCGAGATGGAGATCAGGAAAAAGCGGCCTTCAAGACCAAGTTCAGCCTCTTCGAGCCGACAGTAATGTTCTTTGGCCTCACTAATTTGCCCGCAACGTTCCAGACGATGATGAACCACATCTACCGGGATACAATTGCGAAACATGAACTGCGCGGCACCGTCATTCGGGTTTACATGGACGACATCGGCATTGCAACGCGCGAAGGTCACGACTCCGCAGACCACATTGTGGCGGTCACAGACGTCCTTCGCGTCGCCCAGGACCACGATCTGTATTTTAAGCTCGAAAAGTGCCTCTTCCACCAGCCTCGGATGGATTACCTGGGGGTAATCCTTGAAAAGGGGGTAACACGTATGGACCCGGTAAAAGTTCGGGGCATCAAAGATTGGCCAACGCCAACAAAAGTCAGGGACGTACGCTCCTTCTTAGGATTCTGTAACTTTTACTGCTTATTCATCCGAGGCTTTGCCACCCACGCCCGACCACTAAACCAACTTACGAGAAAAGATACCGAATGGCGGTGGACGGAAGCGGAAGATCGTGCATTCAAAACACTCAAACGCCTTGTTACTGAAGAACCGGTCCTGGTGCACCCCAACTTACACGATCAATTTGAACTAGAAGTCGATGCCTCTGGGTTCGCGGTGGGTGCAGTCCTCTTACAAAAGAAAAGTGATGGGTGCAAGCACCCAATAGGATACTATTCTGCAACGCTAAGCAAGGCAGAACGCAATTACGACATTTACGACTTAGAGCTCCTTGCCATTGTAAAAGCTCTCCGGCACTGGCGTCCCTTACTCGCAGGGTCCCCGCATAAAATCAAAATATTCTCGGATCACCTAAACCTGCAATACTGGAAGACACCGCAGAAGATCAGTCGAAGGGGTCGCCCGGGAAGTATTAGAACTGATGGAATACAATTTCGAGATCCATCACATCAAAGGGAAGCACAACGGAAGAGCAGACGCATTATCAAGGTGACCGGACTATGATCAGGGGGAAGATGACAACCAAGGTGTGGTCGTCCTACCTCCGGAAGTATTCATACAAGCTGCTAATGTTGCACGCACACTGGAAATACACCCCATGATGCAACAACCGAGGCGGCGACAAGATCCCACCATAATCAAGACGTGGGTCGACGCCCACCGTCTCAAGAAGATAGAGGGAGAATGGTATAAAGACGGACGACTAGTTGTTACGGGACCAATGACAGCGTACCGAGCTATCATACACGACCACCACGACCTACCAGTACACGGACACCCGGGAATAAGTCGAACACAGCGTATCGTGGAACGACATCACTGGTGGCCGAATATTCGCAAGGATGTCTACGAGTACGTCACAGGATGCGCGGATTGTCAACGGAATAAGGTCAATACCAGGCCAACCTGCGCCCCATTGCACCCGATCACCGCAATTACGGACGCCCCTCCTTTCCATACCATTGCTCTGGACTTCATTACTAAACTGCCGATTTCACAATCGTACGATAGTATTTTGACCGTCACAGACCACGACTGTAGCAAGGCATCCATATTCATTCCATGCAACAAAGAGATTACGGCAGAAGATATGGCCATTCTGTACGTCAACCATGTGTTCAAACGATTCGGGTTACCGTGTAAAATTATTAGTGACCGCGATCCCCAATTCACTTCCAAGTTCACAAGAGAAGTATGCCATATACTGGGTATCCAGCAGAACATCTCCACAGCCTATCACCCACGAACAGATTGGCAGTCCGAACGAACCAATCAATGGCTTGAGCAGTACTTGCGATTCTGGACCAACGAATGTCAAGATAATTGGGCGGCGTATCTTCCTGTAGCAGAATTCGCTCACAACAATTGGCCCCACGAACACACGAAGCAATCCCCATTCATGCTCTTGATGGGGTATAACCCAACAACTGATTGGACGGATAAGCCATCCCCAATTCCAAATGTGATCACCAGACTGACACAATTGAAAGAAGTGCGTCAGTTGGCCCAGGATCTCATCAAAAAGGCACAAGATAGTTGGATCCGGCATAAAGACACCCCACGCTATCAAATTGGCGATCAAGTATGGCTAGAAGGGAAGCACTTACGGACCAATCAACCCATGGCAAAATTAGCGGCGCGACGCCACGGACCGTTCAAAGTGATTCAGGTGATGTCCCCTTACAATTACCGCCTCGAACTTCCCACGCAGTGGAGCATTCATCCAGTGTTTCACATCGATCTTCTCACACCATACAAACGCACCACCTTTCATGGCGAGAACTTCCCACGTCCACCACCGGATCTCGTGGAAGGTGAAGAAGAATATGAAGTCGAGGCCGTCCTGGATTCCTGGCACTTCGGCAGAAGGAGGAAGCTGCAGTATCTGATCAAATGGAAGGGATACCCAGACTCGGAGAACCAGTGGGTCGATAAGGGTGACGTATTCGCCCCGGAAGCAATAAAGGAGTATCAAACGGGCCGGATGACCGCACGACGTCTTAAATGCCAGCCCGTGGATGATCAGGGAGAGTATCACTCCTACATTCGATCCTCTCAAACCTCTATGCCCACTTCTCCTCTCAGACATGTCACCACAGCGATCCTCCTCAACCAGGTTGCACAGGACGCCGCCAACCTCGTCGAAGACGACCAAGAAACCGTGGTTCAACCGGTCCAGCTCACTCCGTACACACCTGCAAACTTGTGAACCAGGCATATCACCGCTCAAGAATGGGCTAATGTCCTACAGAGGTTCCCCGACCCGACTCAACAGCCCGACGACAAGCAGCAGCATGCCGTCCCTCACATCTTCCAAGATGACAACAGCAATCGGGAACCCATCACAGTCATCCCCCCAGGTGACGACCTCATCGGCACAAGGGGAATCCTCCCTGCCAACCATCCCCTCGAAGACCCAACAGGAGTTAGAAGCAGCGGAGGACTGGCGGAGGGCGGCGAAGGAGTGGGCTGACGAACAACTGCGCTTAGCGCAGAGGAGATTGAGCGAGTTGCGGCAGCGCTCCCTCACAACGAGGTTTACGTTGACAACAAGGATTACTACCCGGTCAGACACCCCCTCCTTCGAACGCACAGCCACCCTACTAATCCCCGAATCACCCCATGGCTCGTTCACACTGACGGAACCGCCATGTCTCCACATAATGACACAAATAATTAACAATACATTCGTAAAACCCCATGTGCAAATGACCCTAATACATCGGCGAAACCCACGTGGGCCTACATAGTAAAGGCAGACGTAAATCACGAATGGGCCTATTAAATAGAACTGCCGAATTGTTCGGATGGGGCCAGCGACATCAGCTGGAGATACCTTACCATGATTAAGAGATGGGCCCACTACACAGAAAACACTTCGCAGGTGCTGCCGATAGTCTCAAATGGGCCCAATGTTATTCCTAAGTGATACTGCCGAATTCCTTGAATAGGCCCAGTGCTGCCCCTGAGACACGCTGCCGATGGTCTCAAATGGGCCCAGTATTATTCCCCTGAAATGCTACCGATTGCCTTGAATGGGCCCATAATGGCTCCTAGGACATGCTGCCGATGGGCTCAAATGGGCCCAGAATTGATCCTTGGTGAAATTGACAATTGTATCGAATGGGCCTGGTGCCAATCATAAGATATGCTGCCGATGGTCCCAAATGGGCCCGGTATTTTCCTAAGTGACACTACCAATTTCCTTGAATGGGCCCAGCGTTGCTCTTGATAGATGCTGCCGATGGTCTCAAATGGGCCCGGTGTTCTCCTAAGTGATGCTACCGATTTCCCTGAATGGGCCCAGTGCAAATCATAAGATATGGTACCGATGGTCTCAAATGGGCCCAGTGTTTTCCTAGGTGACACTACTGATTGCTTTGAATGGGCCCAACATTGCTCTTAATAAATGCTGCCGATGGCCTCAAATGGGCCCAGAATTGATCCTTGGTGAAATTGACGATTGTATTGAATGGGCCTAGTGTCAATCATAAGATATGCTGCCGATGGTCTCAAATGGGCCTGGTGTTTTCCTAAGTGATACTACCGATTGCTTTGAATGGGCCCAGTGTTGTTCTTCGGCGATTTCACCGATTGCTTTGAATGGGCCCAGCGTTGCTCTCGATAAATGCTGCCGATGGCCTCAAATGGGCCCAGAATTGATCCTTGGTGAAATTGACGATTGTATTGAATGGGCCTAGTGTCAATCATAAGATATGCTGCCGATGGTCTCAAATGGGCCCAGTGATTTCCTGAGTGACATTCCCGATTTCCTTGAATGGGCCCAGTGTTGCTCTTAATAAATGCTGCCGATGGCCTCAAATGGGCCCAGAATTGATCCTTGGTGAAATTGATGATTGTATTGAATGGGCCCAGTGTCAATCATAAGATATGGTACCGATGGTCTCAAATGGGCCCAGTGTTTTCCTAAGTGACACTACCGATTGCTTTGAATGGGCCCAGCGTTGCTCTTAATAAATGCTGCCGATGGCCTCAAATGGGCCCAGCATTGATACTTGGCGAAATTGCCGATTGCATTGAATGGGCCCAGTATCAATCAAGGTATGGTACCGACGGTCTCAAATGGCCCCGATGTTTTCCCAAGTGATACTACTGAAATCTTTGAATGGGCCCGGCACTGCTCTTAATAAATGCTGCCGATGGTCTCAAATGGGCCCAGTGTTGTTCGTCAGTGATACTACCAATTGCCTTGAATGGGCCCAGTGTTGCAAATGATTCGTGCTGCCGATGGTACCCCATGGACCCAGTGTTATTCCTGAGTGTTACTACCGATTGCCTTGAATGGGCTCAAAATTACTAGCGAGATACACTGCCAACAGGCTTAAATGGGCCCAGCATTGCTTGTGAGACATGCTGCTGGTGGGCTCAAATGGGCCCAGCATTGCCCCTTGATGACATCCCTAATCAACTCAATGTTGCTTATGAAAAGTTATGAGGGAAAGCACCGATGGTCTTGAATGGACCCCATGTTGTTTATGAGGGGTGCTACCGCCGGGCTTAGCATCACTGACAAACCACATTGGGCCCATTTAAGACCATCAGCAGCATTTCTTAAGAGCAATTCTGGGCCAATTCAATCTAATCGGTAGTATATCACTTCGGAACAAGACTGCCGACTATGTTGGCTGGGCCCAGGCATGTTCCTGTGATGCGCAGCCAACCTTCAATAGGCCCAGCCACCCATGGTCAGTCCTGAAATGTGTTGCTGATAGCTTTGAATGGGCTAAGAATCCTTTTAAGGGCCACCATAGATTGCCTTTAATGGCCTGAGCCCTTCCCTCCAGAGTGCTGCCGATGGTCCTGAATGGGCCCAGAATTCTATGGGAAGCACTGGCATATTTGTCTTGACATGTACCGCCTGAATGATCCCAGTGATACTCATTGTTGTCCATCGGCAGACTGTCATTCCCTGCGTTCTTGGCCGGCAAGCTCTTTTGAGCGCACTCATATGTTTTCCAATCCGAAGCTTTAACATTTGGACTATATAACACTCGATATACTACACAAGGTTCTGTACATCAGTATTGTCCAACTCCTCGATTATATCATCTATCACCTCACTCATTTCCTTCTCCTGCTGATAGATATTCCATACCTGGGCATGGATTCGACAATTCCTTGATCCTTCAGCACGTAAGATGGCAACCCTGGTGCTGAGATCAAACTCTTCTTGCTGTTGTAAAGCAGAATAGATGGTCAATGTTGCAAAACTCGGTAGTGGAATATACAGCGTACCAGTACCTGCTCGGGAGGATGCTGTACTTGCACGTGAAGCACCTCCACACTTTCATCACCATGGCCTACCGGCACCTGTGAGTTGGAGGGAGATAGGTCATTCCCACCGAAAGTTCTGACTGTATACGGTGAGCAAGGTATGATTCGTAATCAGTCAAACTGGTACTCACTGTGTGCTACCGAATGGATTCCAACGCGCTCTCCAGCCTCGGTAGGTAGGGCCAAGTCCTCCCTAACATCTTCATTTGGCATCCCATCCTGTCGCGATGGTGCGCAGGTTATCCCCTGAGCATGGGCCCCAGGCGAGACTGGCGGTCCATCCCAAAGTTGTCCTGAGCCATTGGCGAGGGTGGCCCATCCATACCAAAACTCTCCAGATCTTGGACCTCATGGTCTGTATATGCAGAGTAAGACATGTTTTATAATCAGTCAAAATGGTACTCACTGTGTGCTGCCGACGAGATTCCTACACTCTCTCCAACCTCGGCAGGTAAGGCCAAGTCCATCTGGTACTCACCACACGCTGCCGAAGGGTTTCCTACACACTCTCTAACCTCGGCAGGTAGGGCCAAGTCCATCCCAAAGTCATCTTGAGCCGTTGGTGAGGGTGGCCCATCCATACCAAAACTGCCCCCATCTCGCACCTCCTGAGGAGCCTCTGAGTTGGTGATGCCATGGCCTTTTGGCACCTCAGAGGCACTGGAAGGTGGGGCATGCTTGCCCCATTCCCAAACTGTACATGCAGAGTTAGGGGTGAATGGAAATCAGTGAAAACGACACTTACCACGTGCTGCCTTGAGGCTGCCAATGGACCGAGTTGGCAGAGTAGGTGGAGGCGAATCCATCCCAAAGTCAGCTGGAACTGTAGGGGATGGAGATCCACCCATTCCAAAGTCGTCCTGAGCTACTGGGGATGGAGACCCGCCCATTCCAAAGTCATCCTGAGCTACCAGAGATGGCGATCCATCCATCCCAAAGCTGTGTTTACTTTCTGGGGATGACTCCCCACCCATGCCATAATCGTCTTGACCTTCGGCAGATAGAAGTGGATCTTCACTGATCCTGAGCTGTTGAGTGCTGACCAATATCGAAAGGGGAGAGCGAGATTGAGACATGAAAGTAGAATTTTCTGAGTGGAAATGGTCTGCGTGGAGTGGTCTGATGATGTAGCGATAAGTCGAATGAGTCGGCAGTATCTCGATTACTTATTATGCAAAGAAGAATCCATGTTCTGCTGAGTCAGGTTGTGAATGGATATTTCGGCAGCTCGGCAGCGGCACCACCCGTCGCTAGCACAACCTCAACCGACGTGGCAATTGACACCGCTGAACACATTGTTCTTTTTACTTCAACACCATGACATCCCTTCTTTCCATCACATCAGTGATCGAAGCCGCCGTTGCTGCTTATGTCTCAGTCCGAGACGTAACTGACAGGGCAGAATGGAAACGCCACCTTGAGAAGGAGAAGGTAAGTCCTTGTTTAGGTTTCCATTTGATCTCATCCCCATTTGAGTTAGGCCAAGGCAACAAAAGTCTTTCGGCAGGTCAAGAAGGACAATTCGGGGGAGGCGCCAGCACTGCATCCCACACTAGCGGCGCTCTACATCATATTAGACGCTGATGGTGATCTTTCAGAGATCACCAGGACAAACCCCGGCCTTAAGAGGCATAAGTATTACCAACCTGGGGCCAAGTTCCCCCAGGACATCTCGGACTTGTTGCCGAGCGAGGGTCGCTGGTGGGAAACCCTTGGTGAGTCATTAAAAACTGTCTCATTTGCTTTCTCAACGTCTCCCCACAGTTGCCGAGTCTCGAAATGTGGGACCACCACCAAAGACGGTCCCACATCACCTGCCGAGGGTGAAGCTCATCCTGCTGGATCCACCTGCCGACTATGTGGCAATGCAGGTGGATGGGTCGCAGAAGGTGAGTAATTATATCTCTATTCCTCTGATCATTCTGACTTCCTCCAACAGTTGCTAAGGGCCACCCGCAACCGAAGGCAGCGCGAAGGGGCTGCCGAAGCTGCTGCCGTGGTCAATTCGAGGAAGCGTAAGCGGCCTTTGCCTTCAGGCGACAAGACCAAGAAGCGCCATGCGGGGCCCTCACGGCAGCAACGTAGGCCTGCAATCAATGACGAGGACGAGTTTGAGAGTGAGGACGATGACGACAACAGCAACAGCAACGACGACAGCTCCAGTGACGATGGCTATGAAGAAGAGGACGAGATCGAGGAGGAGGAGGAGGAGGAGGAGGACGATGAGGTGGACAAGATCGACGATGACAACGACGACAATGACGACAATGACAACGACAATGACGACGGCAAGGGAGGCGAAGAGGGTGAGGGAGAAAACGAGTATGAGAGGTATAAGTTCAAGGTGTGTATTCGTTATCTTTTCATTATTCGCAGCTGAAGGAAATGTAAATAGTGCTCTCGATGCACCCGTGCAGGGGTCGACTGCCAGACAAGGCCGACAGGGCCTTGCATTCGCTGCAAGGAGAAGAAGCAGCAATGCAGTCTGATGCCCATAAACGCGAAGACAGGCAAGGCAGATCGGCGGATACTGACGGCCAAGCAGGTCTTCAAGTTCCGCCTTGAGCAGCTCAAGGGGAAGCAGCCGAGGCGTGGGGTCAGGGTGGGTTCAGACTCGGTAGCGTTTGCCTCAAGGATGGTTGGGAGGATGAAGCTGGACAGCGGGTCATCTCATGGCCATTCTCGCTCGGCAGCTTCGGTTTCACCGTCTGCAGCTGAGTCGCCCATCCCACCCTCTGTGGAGCTGTTCCCTGCTGTAGACGCAGCTGCTGAGCCCTCTGTCCCTACTCCCACTTCAATTCCCATCATCTCTGCCGCCGCCGCCCCTTCCCCTGCTGCTGCAGTTCCTCCTACCACTGCTACCGCCATTCCCCCTGCCGCCGCCACTCCCATTCCCCCTACCCCTGCTGCCGACTTTCCTGTTCCCATTGACGACCACTCCCCCTCCATAGCCCCCGCTCTCCATCGGCACGTGTCATCGAAGAGGAAGAAACTCGTGCCGTATGTCTTGGTGCCGAACCCACCACCCTCGGTCTCCTCGCGACAGCAAAGCTCTGCCGCCCAGGAGTCACAAGTGCCGTCTCCCAGCAGCAGCAGCATGGTGGCCTTGGAGAGAAGGGTAGCTGCGATTGAAGAATGGATACGCGCGCAAGATGAGAACTGGAAGGGCGGATTGTAAGACCTTTTTCTTACTTTACGCATTTTTTGGCATCGTTTTTGTTTTGTTTACTATTTCCCTCTGCCTCGGTATCTCTTTACATACTTGTCTCACATCTAGCTAGTTCACTGCCCTACTGTACCATGTCTGTATCAAATACAATCTCCACTTGCTGTCTTGTTTCGCCCTGCGTGATTGTGAGTTGGTTGTGATGTTTCGGCAGCTGTTCAGAACTGGTCAAATAACTCACAAACGGTCCGATTTTATCGCTTAGAGTTGGCGGAGGATTCCTCAGCATTTGAGAATATCTACCTCCCCAAATATTTTCAGATCTCCGACATCTTATTTCCCAAGGCAGCAAAAATGTTGGCTTGAGCTGCCGCAACACTATATCATTGTCAAGGCATTTAATGGTGCTGAAAATTTGCACAACACGTGTATAGATAGATATTTACATTACACTCTGAGTGACGCTTGGTACGAGTGAGAACCCAGAAAAGGGATGTGAGGGAGATACTAATCATCCGCAGCGGTGTATGCCCCTTGCCCCTCCTCCTTCTAGCGACCCACTCTGGTCCTGGCAGACATGCCGCTGCTCCTATTGGACACATTCACCTTCTAGAGTCAATGAGGAAGCTATCACTTACTGAATTTGCTTAGCCCGCTCTGTAGGCCGCGTTACGCGCGCTGAGCGCCGAGTGTCATTCTGTGTATTTGTCAAACGGCGATCAACTTTCTGGCGCTTGGAGGGGGGGGTATCGGCAGTTACCTGGGTGAGAGGCCCTGAGTTTCAAGGCGCTAGATTGAATTTAGGTCACTTACTTGGTCGTCAGGGGAGCGTTCCTGGGCAGGACCCGCCCTTGAGCTGCCGATGGGAGCTGGGTGCTGCGTGATGATGCGAGGGCGAGGACGAGTGCGAGTGTGAGGAGGTGGAGGCGGAGGTGGGGGGTTGGGAGGGTGTGGGGGCAGCATTCCCCCATCTTCTTGCATCGGCAGCTCCTCATGAGGCTGCTGACCATTGGCGCTCTGGTGAGGGTGAGGCCTAAGTTACAGAAACATAAGGGAGCTCAGTTACTTACACTGCTTGGACTCCCAGCACCATCTTCTTGGCTTTGTCCATTAGACCCACCCCCGGTTGAATGCTCACCATCATAATGCCTGTTAGCCTTATCCACTTTCTTGAAGCGGAATGGGATCTCGCCGGCAGCTCGCCTCTGTATCCAGTGCTTGAGTAGGGAGTTGGCGTCATGGAGACGAATGTGATGGTATTGTGTCAGAGTGACCCCCTCCGGCCCATGGGACCCTTCCCTTGCACCCACCGGCAGCAATCTCTGAGAATCAGATAACTGGCTAGGTCGGCAACAGGGAACTGTAGTTCACTCACGGTACATCTCACTCATGAACTTGCCAATGACCACCTTCTTGTACATGAGGCCCTCGCGATCAATGTCTTCCCATTTCGGCAGCACAGGGTACCCATTTTCGTCCATTGGCAGCTTCACCTTAGGGGTTTTATCCTTCCTTTTTCTGTCCTCTTCACCGCTATCGGCAGGGTATTCCCCTACGAAGGTGTCATATTAGCACATTTCTCTTGAAGTGAAATAGACGCTAACCAAAAGACTCGGCAGTCCATCTTGAGAACTCCTCAACCAGTGGGTCCTTTGACCAGCCTTTGTACCGGGCTTTGAAAGAAGTTCCGCCCAGCTCGTCATTGTTGTCATAGCTATTTGATAGGTTGTTAGATTGTAAGTATATAGCTTTGTATACGCACAACATGATCGAGGGTCCGTCATCATCACAATACCCCCCCAAAATAGCAACGCGCACTCCATATTGGCGGTACATGGTCTCAGAAAAGTCCTGGATTGTATGAATACCGTGCTTCTCAAACATCCTTGGTGAGATTTAGTCAACTTCCATCTGGTAAAATGATTGGCATGTACATACCGCTGCTGCTGCCGAGGAGGTACACCTTGCTCTGCCCATTTCTTCGCCTCTGCTCGGTACTTCACCTGTGTGTCTTCATCCAACCTTTCGCCAATTAACTTCACAGCCTTCCTGTAACAGCCGAGGTAGCTTCGTGATCCTGGCGTTGACCCAGACATTTCAACAGCCATCTTGTCCAGTTCCTGCCGGTGATGGTCAATCAAAATGTCGTGATATGTCCATCGTTTGCGACGAAAGCTGAATCTTTTGCGCTCCTGTCGGCACTTGTTGTAAAGGTACCGGCGGACAAGCTGCAAAATATCAGGGCTGGACAATGTAGCCAAGAGTGCACATACTGTAACGTCGTCATGACGTTGGCTCGACTTGAGCTCGACTGAGGCGATAACAACTTAGCGGATGCCTTGAAGACACGAAGGTCCAAGCGTAGACAGCGGTGAACACCTGAAGGTGCACGGTTCTTGTAAGAGGAGGCGAGAGAGAGAGAGCAGGAAACAAGTGACGATTCGAGAAGACCAAGATGGCGTGTCTTGGTCTTCGCGAGACAGTTTAAATACACAAGCTAGCAGACTTAGAAGTGCTGCTATGAGTCCTCGTAGGTAGCGTCCGACGTATCGCGTAAGTATCTCAAACCCTAGTACTACTAGTACTAGTATCGGTGGCGTCCATCCTCAGTCAGCTATCAGTACCGTATCTCCTATCGTGTTACCATATCACCGTGCCGTCGTAAGTAAGTCCGCAACTAATATACCTTACCGCCGTAGTTGCAACCGGTACAGTAAGGGTATGAACCAAAACGTGACATCACCTCCTTTTCTAGCGTGAGACCCCAGACTCACCGAAAGTCGTGGGCCGGCCAATCGCGCTGTTCATCGGCAATACGCTCTAACGCAGTGGCGCGCTCCAAACGATAGATGGCGTCGCGTCGGTCGTCTTGTGCGCATGCGATCATTGCGCGGAGCTGGCTCACTCTCGCCCGAAGTCGATCCAGCTCGTAGCTGGCCGCGCGGAAACGCGTAACTTCCGCGGTGAGCGACTCATCGTTGATACGATTGAGTGCGCGGTCGGTGATCTTGTCCGCCTCGAAGACGACAAGGTCCTCGTGCGGGTATGTGGGGCGGAGCGCGGCGGACACGTGGGGTTCGGCGTAGAAGGGCTTACCATAGACGTGCGGCGACCCCGGTATAACTCCCAGTATGAGGGGGTCCGCCCCTCCAATGATCTGGACGTGCGACGCATCCCTCTCTACTCCATCTGGCCCGGTGATGGGGTATCGAATGTAATGGGGTCGTCGGTTCACCCTGAACCCTTCAGGCGCAATGACATGCGCGGGGTCCTCGGCGGCGGTGAACGGACGGTGATCGGCGGCGCCAGGCACGCGCACACGTCCTCGATACATGGGGGACCCGTCGGAGTAGGTGAGCCAGGGCGTGATGAGGGGATTATCAGGGTCGCGTTTCGTTCGAAGGAAGGTGTGTCTCGCCGGGTAATAATCTTCGTCGTCATGGCCAGCCTCAGCTGCCGCCATCGCTGCCGTCGCTCGCGCATCTCCCTCAGTCGGGCCGCTGCTGAGTCCAGCTGTTCCTTCTGCCATGCTGCCGCTACCCTCTTCCAACCCTCCAACTCATACTCCATCAGCGCTTGAACGCTGGTCGTTGCTCGGGAAAACTCCGCGAACGCCGATGAGGTCGTCGCTTGGGGGGATAGCGGCGATGGGTTCACGCTCGCCGCGATCGTTTCGGAAGACGTGGACGACGGCTTGGTGGTCGTCGGGGGTGGTCGTCGGGTCTGGAAATCTGGTGACGACGTTGATCCATTCTTGTGCGGTGATGGGCCCCTCTGCTGGTGCAAGAGGTGTCCATGGCGTGAGCTGAGTGTTGGGAACTTCGGTGTCGTCGTCCTCTGCCAAGAGGGCACGTGCGTCTTCTGCGAGGGAGTCGAGGAGCTGCGCCTGTGTGACATGTCGTAGTGGGGAAGTGGGCATGAGAGTAGTGGCTGAACGAAGGAAGAGGGGATGACTGTCCTCTGTCCGGGCGACTCCCACTTTATCTTTTCTGCCGTGGGTTTGCGCTTCCTGATACAGGCAGAGCGCCTCCGGCACAAAGACGTCATCTTTGTTAACCCACTGGTTCTCCGAGTCTGGGTACCCCTTCCATTTGACCAGGTATTGGAGGCGTCTTCCTCTGCCGAAATGCCGAGTGTCTAGAATGGCCTCGACTTCGTATTCCTCTTCCCCATCTATCAGTTCGGGCGGTGGTCGTGTGAAGTTCTCCCCGTGTAAGGAAGTTTGCTTGTACGGTGTGAGAAGATCGATATGAAACACTGGGTGGATACTCCACTGCGTGGGAAGCTCCAATCGATAGTTGTAAGGGGACATCACCTGTGCCACTCGAAAGGGTCCGTGGCGTCGCGCCGCTAATTTCGCTGTAGGCTGATTGGTTCGGAGATGTTTGCCCTCGAGCCATACGAGGTCGTTGAGGCTGAACTTGGGCGTATCTTTGTTGCGTACCCATGACTCTTGCGCCTTCTTTATAAGGCGTTGGGCGTTGTCTCTGGCTTCTTTTAGCTGTGTCAGTCGCGCGGTCGCGAGGGGAATGGGAGATGGCTTATCCGTCCAGTCCGCTTGTGGGTTATACCCCATCAGAAGTTGGAACGGCGACTCTTTGGTGTGTTCATGTGGCCAGTTGTTGTGCGCAAATTCGGCGATTGGTAGATAAGCTTCCCAGTTGTCTTGCCGCTCATTTACCCAAAAGCGTAGGTACTGTTCCAGCCACTGGTTAGTTCGTTCGGACTGCCCATCGGTACGCGGATGGTATGCGGTTGATATGTTCTGTTGAATCCCCAGAATGCGGCATACTTCTCTGGTAAACTTGGACGTGAAGCGGGGGTCACGGTCGCTTATTATCTTGCGCGGCAGCCCGAAGCGTTTGAACACCTGAGCGACGTACAAAGTCGCCGTTTCTTCTGCGGTGATTTCTTCTCGACATGGGATGAAGATGGAGGCCTTGCTGCAGTCATGGTCCGTGACAGTTAGTATACTGTCGTATCCCTTGGAAACGGGGAGTTTGGTGATGAAGTCTACCGCCACCATGTGGAACGGCATGGCTTCCAGTATTGGCGTGATAGGATGCAGCGCGGCTCGTATGGGCCTCGTGTTGACTTTATTCCTTTGGCATTCTGCGCAGCCTTGCACGTACTCATACACGTCTCTCCGGAGTCGCGGCCACCAGTAGTGTCTCTCCAGGATGCGTTGAGTTTTCGCAATTCCCGGATGGCCATGTATTGGCAAGTCGTGATGGTCGTGTATTAGTACACGTTGAGTCGATGCTGGTCCTGTGATTACGAACCTGCCGTCCTTATACCACTCTCCTTGTATCTTTTTGAGGTGATGAGGATCGACCCATATTTTGATCACCTCCTCGTCTTGCTGGTGGCGTGGTTGCAGCAGATTTGGGTTTGCGATGAAGGTGCACGCGGTGTTAAGGGTTCGTACAAAGACTTCAGGGGGTAGAACCGTTACTTCGCTGTTGTCCTCGACTCCTTGGTCGTAATCCGGTCGTCTAGACAATGCATCTGCTCGCCCGTTGTTCTTTCCCTTGATGTGATGAATTTCGAAGTCGTATTCAGAAAGTTCGAGTACTTCCCTGGCGACTTGCCTGCTGATCTTCTGCGGTGACTTCCAGTATTGTAGGTTTAGATGGTCCGAATAGATTTTAATTTTGTGGGGGGCGCCTGCGAGGAGTGGTCGCCAGTTCCGTAGGGCTTTAACTATCGCGAGCAGCTCTAGGTCGTAGATGTCGTAGTTTCTTTCGGCTTCGGAAAGCGTCGCCGAGTAGTAACCTATGGGATGTCGCTTGTTGTCAGACTTCTTTTGCAGTAATACGGCTCCCACCGCGTAGCCCGAAGCGTCTACTTCCAACTCGAATGGATCTTGAAGGATGGGGTGTGCTAGTACCGGTTCCTCCGTTACGAGACGTTTTAGGATGTTGAACGCCCTTTCTTCTTCTTCAGTCCACCGCCATTCTTCGTCCTTCCGTGTTAGTTTAGTGAGTGGCTTGGCGTGAGTTGCGAAACCGCGGATAAAGAGTCTGTAAAAGTTACAGAAGCCGAGAAAAGAACGGACGTCTTTGACTTTTGTTGGTGTTGGCCAGTCCTTGATACCTTGAACTTTTACAGGGTCCATTCGGGTCACCCCCCTCTCAAGGATTACCCCCAGGTAATCCATCCGCGGTTGATGGAACAGGCACTTCTCGAGTTTAAAATAGAGGTCATGTTCTTCCGCAACGTGCAAGACATCGCGGACGGCGTCCACATGGGCCGCTAGATCGTGATCAAAGTGAGTGGCGATACCAATATCGTCCATGTAGACGTGAATGGTAGTGCCCAGTCGTTCGTGCTTTGCTATTGTGTCGCGATAGATATGGTTCATCATGGCCTGGAAGGTAGCGGGGGAGTTGGTGAGTCCGAAGAACATGACCGTGGGTTCGAAGAGGCCGAATTTAGTTTTGAACGCTGCCTTTTCCTGATCGCCGTCGCGGATACGTATGTTATTGTAGCCCCATCGGATGTCGAGTTTCGTATAGATGTGGGCATTGCTGAGGTCAAAGATGAGGTCTTGTATGAGCGGTAGCGGATACTGATTTCGAATGGTGTGGGAGTTAATGACCCGGTAGTCCTGTACCGGTTGTAGTTTCCCGTCCTTCTTTTTGATGAAGAAGAAGGAGGATGCGTACGGGGAGATAGAAGGGCGCAAATAGCCCTGCTTTAGCTTTTCCTCTAGAAACTCCTTGAGTTCGCCCTCTTCTTTTTGGGTCATAGGATAGATCTTGCAGTCGATAGCGGCCGGCGCGGATGGTTTGAAGTCTATTGCATGATCCCATGGCCTTGCCGGAGGGAAGCGGTGCGAGGCTTGCTCGTTGAAAAGTTTGGTGAACATTGCGTATTCTTGAGGGAGCACTGCTGCCGTTTGTTGTTGTTTCGCTTGTATGGCCAACTCTGTCGAGGTGGTGGCTCGAGCGAACGTCTCTTCTTCCAGTTCTCGCACAATGTCTTCCTTTTCGGCCACTATGAGGGCGCGAATGGTTGTTGTCGATAGCAACGCTTCGTTAGTTGCTAATATTACCGGCTGCATGTCGGGGTGTATGGTGGCAGTGGCCCAGCTGATTGTTGGTTCGAATGCGCTTAGCCATGGATAGCCCAGCACCATGTCTTCGCTTCCAAGGTCGGTGACCAGGAAGGTCATTTGTTTTATCTGTCCCCGTGTTTTCACTTCTAGGTTAACATAATGAGTGATTAACCCAGCTTTGTTTTCCGTGTTGTCTATATTCCATATCTTGCGAGGCGTATTTAGCGGTTGTGTCTGGATACCAGCCCGCTTTGCCAGGCTTGGTCTGATGAAGTTGTCGGTTGCGCCAGAGTCAACCAGCGCATTTGTTTCAGTCGTTTGGTAATTTGTACGGACAGTTACTGGAATTCGCATAGATCGATAGCGCGTTGTCACAATTACAGAATTACATTGAAGAGCCCTCACCCAGACTGACGGGTTCAGGCGTCCCGAAAACCCTCTTTTCCCCACAAGTCTTGAAGTATAAGATCCTTTACTTCATCCGTACTGTTGGCCACTTGTGTGAGCCACTCTTTGGCCTGTTCCCCTGCTGTTTTTGTGCTTGCAGCGTTGATTTGGGGTGCGGGCGTTATACTTGGCGCGGGCGACATATACCCGGGCAGCGACGGCGCGTACTGTGATGGCGCGTGTTGTGAGATGGGTCCCTGAGGATATCCCGTAGTTTCGATCATACGACTGCTGGATGGGGCAGCCTGCCACTGTTGCTGCGTGTGCGGGTATGGACAATTTCGTGAGAGGTGGCCAGGAGCGTGACAGTTGTAACAAAGGACGTTCCTTAAGTCCCTTCGAGATCCTCCTCTTCCTCGTCCTCGAGCTCCCGGTCCTCCTCTTGGTGGAAATGGTGGTGTAGGCCAGTCGCGGTGTGGTAGTTTGTTGAAGTCGATGTCTTCAGACCCCGCAAGTCTCACCTTGGCGCGGTCAGCTGAGGTGTCCATCGCCCACGGGTTAGTTTGTGGTAGGTTCTGCGGGAGCGTCCATCCCGCATTGCCGCCCTGTTTCTTTGGCGGTGTCGTCGTATTTTTGTATTCATTGAGTCGTGCTTTGAGGTGTATATAATTCTTCTGCCGCTTGAGGACGGCCCTTTTCCAGTCATCGAACGTGACGGGGTCATCAAACTGGAACGCGTTCTTGAACAGTTCCTTGGGTAGACCCGACGTGAAGAGGTCGATGGTTTGGGGTTCGTTGAGGCGATAGTGAGCCTTCCGTGCGAGCTGTTCAAAATCATTGACGTACTTGTCAATGTCTTCTCCCGTCATTTTGAAGCCCTTTCGTAGTATGGCTTGGGCTTGTTCTCTTTCTAGCGTGTTTTCGAACCTCTGGCTGAATCCGTCGGCTACGGCGTCCCATAGGTCGCGAGTGTAGGGATTGATCCCTCGTTGTATTTGCCTATTGAGCCAGTTTAGGAAGGATAGGACCCATTCGCTGACTGCTCCGCCTTTGATGTAGGAAAGAAACAGAAGGCATCTTCTGTAGTCGTTGCGCATGATAGGGGCGTCTAAATTCATGCCCCAGTAGACATGCCACTGCGTTAAAAATTGGTCTACTTTGAGTCTGTCCCCGTCAAAGATAGAAGGTGGCTCGCCGGTTAGTTTTTCGTTATGGTGTCCTCCTCCTCTGGCATCACCACCTCCCCCTCCTCCGCCACCGCCTCCTCCACCTCCTGGTGGTCCCGTGGGTGGCATTCTTGGTGGTTCGGTTCTTCGTAGATCAAACGGGATACCTCCCCCTGGTGGCGGTGGCGGATCTCCACCCGGTCCTCCCACCCCTGGTGGGAGGTCTAGTGTGGGTTGTCATCCGGATGGGGGGTCTCCTCGGTCTGACCCTATTGCTCGGAAGATGGCTGCATCGTCGGCGGTCATTCGTACGCCGGTGTCAGGGTTGATGGGCATAAGGATTTCTCGTGCTTCCTCTCGTATTGCGCGCGCTTCTTCAATCGCGACCTCTTCCATTGCTCGCGTTATTGTTGCCATGATGGCTGGTGAGCGGATATGAATTGGCTCTGGTTCTGTGATGTGCGCGGACTCAGCTCGTTCGATGAGGAGATCTTGTATTGCTCCTCCGCTAGTTTCTGTTTGGTTTGGCTCCCGCCCTTCGCTTTCGTCTTGGCTTTGTTCTTCTTCTTCTGATATTACTTCTCCGGTAGAGTGTTCTCGTATTTGTCCGTCGATGGGGCCCCAATCTGCTCGGCTGTTGAGCTCTCGGGCGTCGATGTCGCACTGATACCTGGGTCCTGCTGGTCGTATGACGTCCCACTGGGATTCTATGGGGTTCCACGTAACCTCCATCCAACACAAGTGGTCGAAGTTGAACTCAACTGGTCGGAACCTACTAGGTCCGTTGAATTCCACAAAATATCCGGTTTCTTCTTGTCTTTCCCTCCAACTAGCGGCTTGTAAAAAGCGCGTGGGGACGTTACGTTCTCCTCTTCTTGGGAGTGAATAGGGACGGAAACTCGTCCACTGGTCTCTTGTTGTTACGGCCACGATGGGATCTTGGTCTTAATGTAACGTCGTCACGACGTTGGCTCGACTTGAGCTCGACTGAGGCGATAACAACTTAGCGGATGCCTTGAAGACACGAAGGTCCAAGCGTAGACAGCGGTGAACACCTGAAGGTGCACGGTTCTTGTAAGAGGAGGCGAGAGAGAGAGAGCAGGAAACAAGTGACGATTCGAGAAGACCAAGATGGCGTGTCTTGGTCTTCGTGAGACAGTTTAAATACACAAGCTAGCAGACTTAGAAGTGCTGCTATGAGTCCTCGTAGGTAGCGTCCGACGTATCGCGTAAGTATCTCAAACCCTAGTACTACTAGTACTAGTATCGGTGGCGTCCATCCTCAGTCAGCTATCAGTACCGTATCTCCTATCGTGTTACCATATCACTGTGCCGTCGTAAGTAAGTCCGCAACTAATATACCTTACCGCCGTAGTTGCAACCGGTACAGTAAGGGTATGAACCAAAACGTGACACATACTGTTTCTACGACCTTTCTATCAAATTCGGCGCCTTGTCGCCAGTGTCTCTCAATGCGGTCCACCAAATCTTGGATGATTTTTAACCGACCATCTGCATCGGCAGCCCGGAACTCGGCAGTGTGCTTCTGCAACATGCTCGCTTGTTCATCTGTGATTTCAATGTCCTGCTTTGAGGGGCTGTGAAGTGACATCAACAGAGGGCGTTTGCATAAATACAATGGTTATACACACCTTTCTTCACTCGTGGCACCTCCCACCTCGTCCTCAAGATCGGCAGCGAGCCAACGTAACTCGCCAGATGCAACTGACCCGAAGTCAGAAGATGGATACGAGCCCTCAGACTCTAGACCTGAGTCGTAGTCTTCGTCTGAGGTTTCATCATCTGACAGAGCTACGTCCTTCTCCCCCTTACTGCGATGCACAGAATTGGGCTTGGCACCTTTCTTGGTTGTTTTTTCGGGCATGGGGAAGATTCACGGGAGGGACAGACTGAAGGTCTGACAATCTGCGGCAGTTTAAGTGACGATATCACATGCTTGGCAGTGTGGGTTTGTTTATCGGCAGCTAGAAAAACTACGGAATTCAGGTGGATCGGCAGCTAGTCTTCTGCACCAAGTTCCTTAACGGTTAGAATATGCAGTCTTTCCAGCCTGTTAACTCCCGCAGACTCACTCCCCTGAGTCTCTCGCATCTCTGTGCCCAATATCTCCGAGCTCAGTTCCGATTCAAGTTAGATGAGCGCTCCTCTGAGCTGATTGACGCTGCCATGGCGCCACAAGTCCCCCTGATGCTGCCGGTGCATCTAATTTTGGAGCTGGACCGAATGGCACTCACTCTGGTGGAGGCCTTCATGAACCGCGGTCAGTTATGTAGACCAGCCACTCAGGCATCAATTTCTGAAATAATCTGAGCAGTAAAGATAGAGTGGGATGCTACGCGTTATGCGGAGAAGCTCCCAAAGAAGTTCCCAAGGCCGGGAACTGCTGCCGCAGACGCTGGCGAGGCCATTATGAGAAGGCAATATCCTCCACGGAATGATTCAGCTGCCGACATTCCCATTTCAAGACCCTGCATTATTGTTGATATGCAGGGAGTTATATTGGCATGGCACCTTCCTGGAATCTTGAATGATTCTAGGCAAGTGAGTTTATTCACCTTGTCCGATCACCACATCAAATTGAATATGCATTTTAGAGTGAAATGATGGCCGCGACGGCGAAGTTACATCCATTGCTGGAAAAGCGCCGAACAGGCACCTCTTGGCGCCTTGATCCAGGATACTTTCCTTCGGGATTAGATGGCCATCAAGGGTTAATTGACCTTTCACCTGCATGGTTCCAACAAGGGCATGAGGTGAGCTGTTTAATCATGTAATATTTTCTTGTTCGGTAGCTGATTTCAATTGAGACGGTACAAAATTTCCCTCAGGTCTCCGTGTCTTTGAAAAATCCAGCTGCCTTAGACTGGCTAGATCGCGCCACTGAAACGAATTCAATAATGGGTGCGATACTGGCTGTCATTCATCCGGAACTTTATGATGCCGGTCGGGATACCTTCAAAGTGCTAAGAAGCTGCTCTGAGATCAAGCCCCAGGAGATCCTCCACAAATGGACATCCGTTTACAGCGGCATCTCTGTCATATGCAACCGCCTCACGCCACCACATCGGGATGTCAGTTCCAGAAAACAATGGTATGACCTACTGGCATCTGTAGGAAGCTACCGAAATTGCAATTTGAAGCTGCCGGGTCTTGGACTTTCACTTGAGTATGGTCCTGGTTCGGTAGTTGGAGTGTTAGCAGCAATGTTGGAGCATGAAGTGGAGCACTTTGAAGGAGAAAGAGTGTGCTATGTATATTTTATGAGGGATAGAGTGCACGAGTGGGCTAAGGTGCCAGGGAAATCTTGGATGTCAGTAGACTGCTATCCGGTAGCGTAGAGAATTCCAGTGCTTTCTCCTATATATATTTCCTTCCCTTGGTGAAGTCAGACTTCTATGTCCCTAGCAATGAGCATAGGTGAAATGGGGCATAGCCATTGGAGCAGATCTATGGGGTTGGCAGCTCATCTGTTGGCTCAATGTTTTGCAGATGCAAAGAAATGTTGTTTTTTGCAGCAGCTCACCAAATGTCTCAAGCGCGTACATCTTCCCAAGAAAAGTGAAATGGTGGTCTGTAGTGGCCAAGAACCTGAGTTTGCCTATTCCCCCTCTTCTGAGCTGCCGAACAATTCAAAATCCTTTCCATGTTAATGGGGCGTGCTCATACTGCTTTCATAGAGACTATACTATCAAGCTTTATGTATCAATCTAGCTGTGCAAGACAAATCTGTTGTTTTTTGTCTACAGTGACTGAGGATCTAGATTTGTGAATGCAGAGTGCTCCCTCCTCTGAGCTGCCGAACAATTCAAAATCCTTTCCATGTTAATGGGGCGTGCTCATACTGCATCCTCAGAGTCTATACTATCGAGCTTTATTTCTCAACCTGGCTGCACAAGATAAATGCTTTGTTTTTTTGTCAAGACAGACCCATCTTAGCGGTTATCTATCTTGGCACTGTTGATATCGTAAATAGGGTCTGGTTGCAACATTGGCAAAACCAGGCCATCTAAGGACCCTAGATCGTGCTTCGGCAGCTACTGACTGATGCGCCCAGATGACAGACTCCAAAATGATGGCTGGCTGCACTTTCAGGTGCCTTAATAACTGCCTTTTACAGGACCCATTTGTGGATGTATAACAGGCTGTTGTCCCGCAATCCTTTTCCCTTACAGCAAACGATGAAGAGAACAGCATACTATCAAAGGTGAGTAATATTATGGCACTGTTTCCCTGCTCTTCAATACGAGTGGCCAGATATCTTATGTGCTAAATTCCTAGGAACAAAAAACCCCTCCAGACTTACCAGCGGGAATATGCTCGGCGGAAGCGAGCACCTGGGTACCGAAAGGTCAGCAAAGCAGAGCGTGCACTATTGGAGGAAAGGTGTGCGCAGAGGTGCATGCTAATGGCAGTGGAGGACCTGCCGAAGTGCTCAAAGGCTGCTCTTTCCTGGTGCATCTGCTACCCCCTCCAGTGACTTTGTTCTCACATGGATATCAAGGGGCTACGAATGTTCTCTCATCTTACAATCCAAATCGGCAGATTCCCGAAGAACCCCAGACATGATAGAGGAGGAAGAAAGGGCTCGCAACTGCTTCGATGAGTTGAAATTCATACTTCAAACATTCTGCCTTTTCCCGTGGATAGAGCCATTCCAGAAGCATGTTGAAGACTTTATTCAAGAGCGGCTTTCAGAAGCAGCAAGTATTATAGCAGTACCAGGAATAGAAGAAGAAGACTCAATCCGCCTTCATGGATTACAACGCTTGGTAGCTGGCGCCATTCAAGAAGTGGAGCTGGTACAGCAACCTGGGTATGCCACTACATGTGCTAGGGAGGATGGCGCTATTATATGGGATGGTCGAGGGTATGTGATTAAAAACTTATCTGCTGTGTCCTTGCCTCACACACCTTCTCAGAGTTAATTCGAGGAAGTTTCGGCAGCGTTATGGCTGGTGATACCAATTTCCCAGCTTGTTCAAGCTACATGTGTATTTAGCTACATATGGTCTATCGTCCCATATCCATATAAAGTAAATAAAAAATGCGTTACATTCATGAAGTGGCCATTGGCTATCGGTGAGGACATCAGGTGCATTGGAAGGAAGATGTCCAGAGAATGTCTCCAACAGACATTGGACTCGTTGAACATCCCAGAGTGGTTTGCAAGGCTGCCGATGCCGGTCCCTCAAATCCACCAACAGTAGAGTGGGCGGCTATAGGTCCAGATCTATCCGATCTGCAAATACAATGCCTGGCCTGCCAAAGCTGTAAATGAAATATCTAGACTGCCGAAGCTGCCGAAGCTACTGAAGCCACTGAAGTTGCCAGAACAATACTCGGACTGCCAACTTTTCCGGTAGGCTGATAAGAGGCACTCCTCCAAGCATATATGCCACAACGCAAAACCCCACCTATCTTGGCTCCCCATGGCACCCAAAGGTATAAAGGCATCCAAAGTCTTCCAGAGAAAGTCTAAGGCCAAGATAATCGACTGGGTGACTCGGGAGAGCTCTCGAGGAACTAGAAGCGTCCCAGTTGAAGTGATCACCTCAACAGATTTGCCAGTACCGAGGAGAGGTGCTGGTGGAAGAGAGATAGACAATCATGAGGCAACTTTGCATGAAACTGATCCTCCACCTATGGATATCGACGACACATTCTGGATAGAGGAGCCAGAACAGAAAAGAGTGAGTTCACTCACACGTCTGTCCTTGACAGTAATTGACATGTCTCAGTCCCAACGTACCTATATGGAGGAGTTTATTCCTAGGATTGGCCCTTACCTGTGCTGCCTCCTCAATTCTGAGGGCGTCCCTGCTATGACAACGTGTCAGAGCTGCATGTCTGCTCCATTTGAGTGGAGGTGCACTGAATGCTTTCCTACTCTGGTGCTCTGCAAGGAGTGTTGCCGGAAGTCCCACCAGCGGCTCCCTTTCCACAGGGTCCAGAGATGGACAGGAAAATACTTTATTTCATCTTGGATGCGGGAGGTTGGGGTAAGCTTGCGTCTTGGACACTCTGGAGATTTATGCCCCAATCAATTGAATCAAAGCGTGCGTTGCGAACCCTTTTATATTTTAAATCACATCCCAATCGATACAGTCACAGATGGACTGTGACGATGAAGACCGCCAGGTCGGCAGCCAAAATGAATATGACACAGCTGCCGACTTTGGCTTCGGCACAGCTGCCAACCTTGGTTACAACAACTCAAAACCTGGTCGTCGTGACAAAGACGGAAACCCAATCATTACTGTTATTGATAGGTCTGGTGTTCATGATATTGGTGTCAGCTGGTGCTGCTGCCCTGAAGCTCCCGAGCGCGACATGCAGTTGATGACGGCAGGGCTCTTTCCAGCTACATTTCGCAACCCAAAGACAGCATTTACCTTCCGGGTGCTAGAAGACTTCCATTTGGATAATCTTGAATGCAAGACAACCCCGAGCCAGTTTTTCAGTCGCCTAAGGAGACTCACAAATGATGAGTTTCCGAATACAGTGCCGGTAGGAGGATTTACAAGCCTATCTGCCGACGGTAAACTAAGTGGAATACTTAGGACCAATATCGGGAGCTTCTTAGGGCCTGCCGACAGTGGAGAGTGCTCATTTCCCGAAAGCGATTTGGTTTTGGGTATGGAGGGGATGAAGAACAGAAGTCAGGATCGATGGCTATATTTTGTGCTTTGTGTGCACAACCCGGGATCAACCTCCCTGAAGATTGGAGAGAGTATGAAAATAGGTGTGTTAATAGACATCGGTACCTGGCAGCTGCCGACATATATCACTTTAGCAACGTCCTTTTTATGCGAGGTTTCATGATGGATGGCAACTTCCAGGCAGAGCACATGAAGATGAGAAATCCAGAGAATGATATTCCACTTTCCGAAGGCACAGGGTTCATGGTCAGCCGAGAACCATACGAATCGCATCTGAAATCGGCAGTTGAGAGGCGGCAGGTCGGTACTACATCTTGTATTTCGGCAGAGGAAAGCTCACACTCAAGCAGAGGTCGACATGCCATGATCACCGTGCAGTAAATAATGTAAACAAGCATAGCTCACACCTTGAATCAACTGGAATCAGCGCCACAGCCTGTATTCATGGGGCCTTTGTCCCTGATTCTGTTGTTGACTTTCAAAAGGGAGAAGCGTGAGTTTTCATATTTATCAACATATGCTAGGTGAAAACCAACCTCCAAAAGCCAGAAGAACATGGACTACTCCATTTTCAAGGCCCTGAACTTTAATATGGAGGGAATAGAGGCCGCCCTCATCTGCTACGATGTCATGTGTCAATGGAGTGTTCATATGGCGGAGAGGGTTGTCGGCAGCAACTATCTTGAAGTTCCTGATAACCTGGAGCTTAGGTTGGGCATCGGCCTTTTTCACATACATGGACACCAAGATACCTGCCTAGCTAGGTACTCACCCAGCTTTATCAAAGGTGGACGACAAATCGATGGCGAGACCATTGAAACACTTTGGGCTCCACTCAATGAGATCACCAGAAGCACAAGGGGGATGTCAACATCACACCGTAGGGAGGTCATAGACGACCACATGAACGACTCCAATTGGAAGAAACTTATCGACCTAGGCAAGTTCTTTCCTATGGATGCCGCACTGGTGCTCACTCTGGTTGTGTAGTCAATGCCGTGTCTAGACGCTACCGAAAGGCACTTTTGGCAGCTATGCTGAGCATGGCAGCATTTGAGTCCATAAGTGCATCGGCAAGTCCAGAACGTATCAAGGCTTGGGGTGCCGAAGAGGAGCACACACAAAGGGAGCGAGGTCGTGATGTAAAAGTGATGGACATCTATGACATCAAGATGAAACGATGTGGGTCTGGTTACTCCGTGATTGTTTTTGCCTAACATGAGGATTCAGTCCCATCGCGTGCAGAAATACTTCTTGATTTGACAGAGAAGGAGATAGAGGGCTCTGGCCATAAGGGGCATGCTACGTGGCTCAGTAGCGGGTTGAAGATTCAGGAGATGCAGTATGATTTTCGGCAGCTTTCTGAGGGAGACTTCTGATCATGGTTTCACAAAAAATGTAGGTTATCCCTTCAAGCACTGGAAAGGAAGATTGGGTCCCATCCAACACCAGATCAACAAAGGGATATTGCCTTGAAGCGTGCTCAGCTTCAAGAAAGAGTTGACATGTTCCAAAAGCAGGCAGCTAACATTCTCCGGGCTTCCCCTGACAGTGGAGGTGACTCCTGGGATAACACCCCTTTAAGAGAAAGATATATCGGCATCGAATTTGATGGCATCAGTGAAGGAGAAGACGATGACGAGTGTGCATCATCTGCCGAAGAACATGATCAATTGCAAGTATCAGGAAATAACTCCACTGACGGCAGTATTGATGCGGAGTATATCCCATTGCATCTCCCCTCACATCTCGGATATGACTGGTGTGACAAAAATGGTGCCGAAGACCTGGCGAAGGCGGAACTTCACCTAAGGGAGGGCCAACTCAATGACACTCTGCATCATATTCGCATTGCCCTGGGACACAAATCCTATCTGTTCAGACATGACGTTCGTCCAGCACGTACACAGAGACTCAAAACTCGTGCTTGGACAGAGGTGCATGCTGCCAAGTCAACTGTTCAACATCATGCTCGGGTGTATACTTGTGCACGGCAGGCAATAGTAGACCTTGGCGCCGGCAGCTCTCTCCTTGACAGGTACAAAGTCTTGAGGCGCCAGGACTTGAGTGTCAAGACAAGCGTAATTGCGCCCCATGTGCGTGGACAACGGAACAAATCATTGCCTTGGTTTTGGACAATGGATGTTCGGAGAGATGCCAACGTTGGGGAATGGATGGAAGATTGTACGGGCTACTCTGTTCATACATGCTTAAGAAATCTAACACTCCACACAGTCTACCGGGTCCATTGGCTTCGAGCAAAAGCTCAAAAAATGCGGTGGATTGAAGAGCTTCAGTGTCTCCAAGTCGAGATGGACTCTGCCATTAGGTTCTTCAGACATCAAGAGAAATTTTGGCAAACAAAGCAGGAGCTCATTGAGCCCCAGTCACAGCCGGGGCATGCTGTGTGGGCAGCAAGACAAAGCGCTATGTGGAGTTCAATGGCTGTCCAGGCGGGGTCCAAGTTTACTGCTTTGCTTAAGAGTGACCCACCTCCTGAGTTTGCCAAGGTCCTACTACAGCCAAAAACGAGTAGATAAAATTATTCAAATACATACAGTAATCTCAACTAGTCGTTGGTAGTCATTGGGGGTTAAAATATTGGCAGCATCTAATGGCAAGTTGGGCTTGTTTCTATCTACTAAAAGGGAAGCCATGTAGACAGTGGAATCGCTGCTGATGACGTTGTATTGGCCAATAGCTGGCAGGGAACTGGCAAACAACATCCTCACATGGGCCCACAGAACCCATCGTGTTGACCCAAAGTTGTTAGGAGAGCTGCCGAGTGTAGGCTGATGGGTTGAGCTGCCGAGCCAACACCTCATATGGGCCTATAGTCTCTGTCTATGGTCACCCATTGGCCCATAGAACCCATTGCGCTGGTCCAAAGTTGTTGGGAGAGCTGCCGAGCATGGTCCCAGGATCACGTGTATGATTTGGCAGCGTAACCCTACCTTAGATTATTAGGACTCATAGGCAGCTTCCAAAGGCAATATCACACTCCATTCACGTTACACACTACATACTATGTCAGCTGAAACAGGCACCTCTATATTAGATGCTGTGCTCACCTGCATCGGCGAGAGAATATCCTCTATCTTGCTCAACTCTGCCGATAAAGATGAAAAGTATATCGCCAGCTTACACAATGAAGTGGCAAGCATTAATTTTCCATCTAAAACAAGTGGAACACATTCTGATCAGAATTTGGATTTAGCTTGCTGCCATATGGGTCACTGGCCTTTTATCGTCTAGCGGCAGCCCCCCTCATGTGCCAGAGGCAGTCAGGATTGCCTTTCACCATTTTTCGGACATCAGGAACCCGGCATCCTATGCAGCACATGATGCGGACCAGAGGCTGAAATGCAAGATTGAGGCATTAGCCATTCCACGATTTAAACTTACGGAGTGGTGGAAAATTGGAGAAGGGGTGACTATGAAAGAACCATTTGATGTCCGCGATGAGTTAGTAGCAGAGTTGTTGCATTCTCTAGAGATGGTATGCACCCTGCTTCATTTACAAGTCCTCAAAGTAACTGGAACTGCAGCAGGAAGCTAGCTCAAGTCTTCGCACTAGGGTAACAGAGGGGTTCAAACAAGCTCGGCAGCTGTCCAAGAATATCGAGAGCTGCCGCGATTCCATTTATCACATGTTCAATGATACTTATCGCAGTTTTGAGGCAGAGGCTATTCGTTTGGAGAATGAAAACTCTGGTTGATGATTACTGTAGTTCTACACATCACAGAATATGATTACAGCTGCCGATCCTCCCCAATGAAGGCGTCTGCCATAACCATCTCATTGTCCAAATCACGCAGAAGTTCCTCCAATAGTTCGATCTTCTCTGATTGCTTATCTTTCAGGAGGTTAGCTCGATCTCTGGCAATTGAAAGCCATCGCGGAGAGACACCCTTTGGAGGATCCTGGATTGTTTTAGCTGATGTCAATCAGATGACACTTGAGTTACCTTGTCAATGAGCTTTCCAATCACAGGTTGTAAGAGTGTCACACTTTTCGGGACCTCGCTGAAACCTTCGGCATCTGCTGTTGGGCCGGAGGGTCCCACCATTCCTTGCTGGTGTTGACCCACATCAGACTCCATTCCATTGAGGAGTTTGACCCCATTCCAGAATGCAGATCGCATCTATAGGCATCGGCTCAGTGTTCTAGTAAAGCATTAGTTTTGATACACACACCGCCTCCTTGAAGCTGTTCTCCTCTGACTCATAGACACCTTGTTTCATCTCTGAGGACTTCCCCTGCATGGTTGATAGATTGTTGATCGGATATCAGCAGATGTCCCTCACAGTATGACGTCATAAGCGCTTATGTACACATGCGGATCTATGAATCTGAAACAAGTTGCATGGGGTGGCAACAATCTATATCCCCTTCTAATTAGTTGGAACAGGCCAAAAGCAAGAGAACTGCCGGGTTAGACATGAGAGCTGCCGGGATAGACACATGAGCTGCCGAGCTGGATACAAGAGCTGCCGGGTTAGACACGGGCATAGGCCAGCCATATGTTTGTGTTTTGACTGCTGGCTGAACAAATTAAGCCCACGCAAGCAGCACGCATAACACCCAATAATCTTTCCTGAAACATCTTCTGAAACGTGCCTGTGTGGGTCAATGGAATCCATGTGTGAGCTCCCAACAAACTTGCGGCAGCCCAAACAATATGCCGGCAAGTGAAGCGCTTGCCTGGCCCATATAGTACACCCACACACACTGCCGATGAAACTACAATCCCCTAATAGGATGTTTCACAATATATCTATCTGCATAGTTGATAATTATAGATGGACATACCCAGGCCACGCTCCTACTGTTTCCTCCTATATCTACTCCCGACACCTCTTGCCTTTGATCCATAAGACCATTGACACCACCCTTCCTCTGTGACCATGTCAACTTCCAATCTCAGTCTAACCCAGGACGAACAAACTCTTCACCACTATGCAGCTATGCTCGAGAAGGAACTAGAAGCCTATCATGCATGCATACCCAGAGATGAAAAGGTGTGGAGGAAGAAATTCAGAACGCACTTGGTATTCTAGTCTTCCTACAATCCACTTCTATAAGCTGAGCTGAGGTCTATGCAGAAGACTTCAGTGGACTATTATTTCGGTGCCAATAGAAGAGGCTCTGTACCTCCCCGCATTCACCCACTGTTGTTAAGCCTCATGGAAGTGATCAGAGAGGGTGGAACCTCCGTGAAAATAAGTTCAGTCTCAGTGAAGGATCCAAGGATTTTGATGAGCAACTATTATACTTCACCAACGGATCTCCCACCACTGAATATACATTTACCAGGCCAAAATGGTGTGGATCCTCTCTCTGACATTCATGTCTGTCGACTGACATCGGCAGCTTCTTGTCAAGAATGCATGGACAGTTTGGCGTCAGTAGGCGGCATGATGATAAATATGCCATCAGCAGCTTCCAGTCCAGCTCCTATAGCACCTGAGCATCAAGAAAACTCAGCAGGTGGAAACATAATGACTACCTCAGCGGCAGCTTCTGGTCTAGAACCTATGGCATCTGAACCTCAAGAGCCCTCGGCAGAGATAGGCAATCCAAGAGCCCCTATTCCCAGGAGGAAGAAGGATTCGTATGCGTCTGGTAGTGGTGTTCGCAGTGAGTCCTGAATTTTGTCATGCAGATGTGTTGAGGAATAAAATTGCCAAAGAAATTGTTACCAGATCGGCAGCAAAAAGGAGTGCTGCCGATGATATTGGTGAAGCAGCTATCAACACTACATACAAGACTAGGAGGCGTGCAGGAGTTAATAATCCGAGTGCAGCTAGGCCAAATATCAAAGGTAAGGGTGAACGGGATAAGAGGACAAGCTCAAGAAAGGGCAAGCCTCTACACCCAGAAGAGGACCCTGACAACAACTGGGAGGATGAAGCTCAACCTCTCAATAAACCAATGGAGGGAACCAATGAGGAGGCGTCGCCAGGTGCATTAGGTCTAGCTTCCATTGGTTCTATGCTCATCACATTTACCGGCAGCTAAAGAAATTGTTACCAGATCGGCAGCGAAAAGGAGTGTTGCCGATGATATTGGTGAAGCAGCTATCAGCACTACATACAAGACTAGGAGGCATGCAGGAAATAATAATCCAAATGCAGCTAGGCCAAATATCAAAGGTAAGGGGAAACAGGATATGAAGACAAGCTCAAGGAAGGGCAAGCCTCTACACCCAGAAGAGGACCTTGACAACAACCGGGAGGTCGAAGCTCAACCTCTCAATAAACCAATGGAGGGAACCAATGAGGAGGCATCGCCAGGTGCATTGGGTCTAGTTTCCATTGGTTCTATGCTCACCACATCGATCAGCAGCTGAGGGCGAAGATAACAATAATATAGTTAAACAGCTCGAACGGGAGGTCCAGAGTCTAAAGGTCAGATGTGACTGGCAAGAGAAAACAATTAAGGATCTGAAATCCAGATGCGATAGCCATGAGAAGGTCCTTGAGTCACTTCGGCAGCAAATTGTGGGTCTCCATGAGAGAGGGAAGAGCCTGAATACTACATATTTTGGGGAGAACTATGATCTCATGCCATAGCTACACTCCTCATACCAATACAGGCTCATCGGCAGGATGTATGCATGGGCATTGCAGGTCAATACATGCTTGTCGGAAGAGTACAGATATGAACACTGTGAGCCAACTTCATTGGAAGAAGAAACTGCAGGCCAATACAAGCACATCGGCAGGACGCACACATTGGCAGAATGGGCCAGTACAAGCTCATCGGCAGGATACATACCTTGACGCCATGGGCCAATACAAGCTATTTGGCAGAATACACACGCTTCTACTGTGGGTCATTACAAGCTCATCGGCAGCAAGTACACTTTGGCGCCATGGGCCAATATAAGCCATAAACACACAAACGCCATGGGCCAATACAAGCTCGTCAGCAGAATATGTATATGAGTACAGTGGGCCAATACAAGCTCATCGACAGAATACACACATCGGTGCCATGGGCCAATACAAGCTGTTCGGCAGAATTCACCTATGGGAAGAATAGGCCAATACGAGCTTGTCAGCAGAATACACACATGAGCACCGTGGGCCAATACAAACCCATCGGCAGCATGTACACGTCGGCAGCGTGGGCCAATACAAGCTGTTCGGCAGAATTCACCCATGGGAAGAATGGGCCAATACAAGCTGTTCGGCAGAATACACACATGAGCACAGTGGGCCAATACAAGCCCATCGGCAGCATGTACACATCGGCGCCAGGGGCCAATACAAGCTGTTCGGCAGAACTCACCTATGTGCAGAATGGGCCAATACAAGCTCATCGGCAGAATACATACATGAGTACAGTGGGCCAATACAAGCTCATCGACAGAATACACACATTGGTGCCATGGGCCAATACAAGCTGTTCGGCAGAATTCACCTATGGGGAGAATAGGCCAATACGAGCTTGTCAGCAGAATACATACATGAGCACCATGGGCCAATACAAACCCATCGGCAGCATGTACACATCGGCAGCGTGGGCCAATACAAACCCATCGGTAGCATGTACACATTGGCAGTGTGGGCCAATACAAACTGTTTGGCAGAATTCACCCATGGGCAGAATGGGCCAATACAAGCCCATCGGCAGCATGTACACATTGGCAGCGTGGGCCAATACAAACTGTTCGGCAGAATTCACCCATGGGGAGAATGGGCCAATACAAGCTCGTCGGCAGAATATGTACATGATTACAACAGGCCAATATAAGTTCATCGACAGAATACACACATCAGCGCCATGGGCCAATACAAGCTGTTCGGCAGAATTCACCTATGGGAAGAATAGGCCAATACAAGCTTGTCAGCAGAATACATACATGAGCACCATGGGCCAATACAAACCCATCGGCAGCATGTACACATTGGCAGCGTGGGCCAATACAAGCTGTTCGGCAGAATCCACCTATGTGCAGAATGGGCCAATATGAGCTTGTCAGCAGAATACATACATGAGCACCGTGGGCCAATACAAACCCATCGGCAGCATGTACACATCGGCAGCGTGGACCAATACAAGCTGTTCAGCAGAATTCACCCATGGGAAGAATGGGCCAATACAAGCTCGTCAGCAGAATACATACATGAGTACAGCGGGCCAATACAAGCTCATCAACAGAATACACACATCGGCACCATGGGCCAATACAAGCTATTCAGCAGAATTCACCCATGGGAAGAATAGGCCAATACGAGCTTGTCAGCAGAATACATACATGAGCACCATGGGCCAATACAAACCCATCGGCAGCATGTACACATTGGCAGCGTGGGCCAATACAAGCTGTTCGGCAGAATTCACCTATGGGAAGAATGGGCCAATACAAGCTCGTCGGCAGAATACGTACATGAGTACGGCGGGCCAATACAAGCTCATCGACAGAATACACACATCGGCGCCAGGGGCCAATACAAGCTATTCGGCAGAATTCACCCATGGGGAGAATGGGCCAATACGAGCTTGTCAGCAGAAAATACATGAGCACCATGGGCCACTACAAACCCATCGGCAGCATGTACACATTGGCAGCGTGGGCCAATACAAACCCATCGGTAGCATGTACACATTGGCAGTGTGGGCCAATACAAACTGTTCGGCAGAATTCACCCATGGGCAGAATGGGCCAATACAAGCTGTTCGGCAGAATTCACTCATGCAAAGAATGGGCCAATGCAAGCTCATCGGCAGCATGCGCACCTTGGCAGCATGGGCCAATTACAATCTCATTGGGACAAATGTCATAGGTGCATTGTGGGCCCATGCAAGCGATTCGTTCGGCAGCTATCCTACCAGCGGTACAGATAATGTGGGCCCACACGAGACTGTTTGCAGACAAGCCTGATGGGCCCATACAAATATATGCACATTATATTAACAATGGGCCCACATGGGCTTTGCCGACTGACATGGCACAATTGCACATGGGCTTTACCGAGTCTATCGCAAGGATTTGCGTCATGGGCTCATGTCTCGAGGACGTGTGCGACTGCCCGGCGTCGCACTTCACACCCCCATTACGCACGACGACGACCCTGCGCAGGTCCTTGCGCCTGAAGGGTTCAGGGCGAATCGACAGCCCCATTACATTCACTTCCCCATCACCGGGTCCGACGGCATAGAGAGGAATGCCAGTCATGTGCAGATTGTCGGAGGTGCGAACCCTTTCGTACTGGGACTCATTCCCGGATCCCCTCATCTCTACGGCAAACCCCTCTACGCTCATCCGATGCTATCGGCTGCAGGACGCGCCTTCATCGCCCACGAGGACCTGGTCATCCTCACCTCCGACAAAATCACCGACCGCGCACTTAACCGCATCGGGGATGAATCCCTTACTGTGGAGGTAACGCGTTACCGGGCAGCCGCGTACGAAGAAGAGAGGCTCGCGGCCCGCATCCGTCAACTCCAGGCCATGCGGCTGTCGGCAAAGGATGACAAGAAGGACTGTATCTACCAACTGGAGAGAGCTAACGTATTCGAGAGGATTAGCAATGAGCAGTCGACGTGGACAGCGCGGGACTTTCGGTGAGTCTAGAGTCTCACGCTGAAAAGGTGTCATGAACTCCCCTGTCACCTTTCCTTTTCTGTCCTTATCTGCTCCATTTCCTTTCTTGATAGTTACCTTCTGGAACCTATGCTTCCCCTTATCTGATTGTTCTAGCACCTTCTGTGCTATTCTTGTCCACCCTTCTCTTGCCTTGCTGGCATGATGCCATCTTGCATGATGTTGACACCATCTTGCCAGCACATTATTCTATCTATAGCAACCAGTAGCACTATGCGCTCAGGCGCAATCCTGTACTATATAAGGAACCCTGTAGTGCGCCTTAGCTCCTTAGCTTTGGCTTAATCAACTATCTGCGTTGTATCTCCATTGACTCCTTGAGTGCCTCAGTCCCTTCAGCACTCAAGCCCTTGACCCAGAACCTCTGACCCTTGACCCTTATCCTCTTTGGGTCATTCCCCTCTCAGCCTCAGTGCAGGCTTCCCCTTGACTTCGCTCTTACCCTCTTCCTGTCTTACTGGTCAGCCCAGTGACACGTGACCTTTGGACTTAGGCCACCGAGCTCATCCATTGCTACAGACTCAGTCACCTTAACACAAAGGGCTGTTACAGAAGGACCTTCCCACCTCGGTACAGGGGGATTGCCACAGACTCAGCTACCTTAGCATAGTAGCTGTCACAGAGGACTATAGGAGTCGTTGCACACAAGTGCCGATCCAACTTGGCTGTCGACTGCCACGTGACAGGAAGCCATTACAGAAGCCCACGCCCCCGCAGAGGCGTGACAAAAGGGGGTGATGTTACGGTTGCACGCATTGGACCCTTACTGTACCGGTTGTGACTACGGCGGTAAGGTAGATTAGTCACGGACTCGGCAATTACGATAGGAGTTAGGCGTTGAGGGGTGACTCGATCCTAGTACAGGTAGTAGTAGTATTAGGATTGCGGTACTTACGTGATACGTTGGACGCTACGATACGGTGACTCATAGCAGCGCTTGAAAGCCTGCTCTTCTTGTATTTAAGGTAGCTGCGGAAGACCAAGATACGCCATCTTGGTCTTCTTCAATTGTCACTTTCTTGTTCTCACATCTTCAACATCTTCACCCCGATACGATCAAGGGGTATCGTAGTGATACTAGTGTCTTCGAACATCTAGAAGTTGCCTTTGTGCCATATGCCCTATGGCGTGATCAGCTAAGTTACCAAGTCGCCTTACAGAGCTCAAGTCGAGCTAACGTCGTGACGGCGTTACAAGCCACCTTTGCAAGAACCATGAGCAGAATACTTCGACCACTTATGGACAAATACCCAAGAGAGCTATTTGTGTACATGGACGATGTCCTGATAGCCACAGAAGAAGATACAGAATGCCACAGACAAATTGTACACGAGTTCTTGGAAATCTGCGAAAAGGAATCTTATTTCCTTAAAGCGTCGAAATGCATGTTCGAACAAAGAAAGATCCACTACCTAGGCATTGTCATTGATGGGTCTCAAATCAAAATCGACCCAAAGAAGGTAGAAGGACTAAAAGACTGGCCAAGAGACATCAAGTCAGTCAAACAAGCAAGAAGCGTGTTGGGAACACTAAGTTATCAGCGACCCTTCATCCCCAACTTCGCTCACTTAGCAAGACCCATCACGGACACAATAAAGACGTCAGAAGGACCCTTCAGATGGACAAAGGAAGCAGCAGAAGCCTTAGAAGCTCTCATCACGCTTGTGTGCAAAGACCCCATCTTATGCCAACCAGATATGGACAAACCTTTCGAACTAGAAGTAGATGCCTCCGCTTTTGCCACAGGGGCAATCTTAACACAAAGAGACAGCCGAAACAAACCACAAGCTGTGGGATACTTCTCCAAATCATTTTCAGAAGCAGAGCGCACACATAATGATCAGCGGTGGCTTATGTAATTGATACCCCCAGCCGACGGTGAGAATCTTCTGTAATTCATACTCAGCCGGCGCCGGCCGACGTCGGAGAATCCGACATAATTGATAGTCCAACCGGCGCCGGCTGGAAGCGGGGTGTCCGCTTTTCAATTATTAGCACACACAAGTCGAAACATGCCTCATAGTAACACATATTAGTGACAGGAAGTACAGGGAATATGGATATACAAGGGACGACAAAAGGAACTCAGTGAATGGATGTGGGGGTATGCTTTTATGGTCTGTTGATTGTGAAACAAGTCAATAAGATGTTTAGAGAGTTTGGATGAAATTGTAATAAGTCCTTACTACTCCAGGAGTTGGAATCAGTGGTCGTGATCATTATTTGATTGAGGGTAATATTCACATAGAATGAATAGATATAGAAAGGCTATACAAATGTGAAGGGGTTGGAAGATACCATCCCTCATGAATGGACATGACTTGGTGCCTAACCAGCTAATATACCCAAGAATACACCTTGCATTGGCTGGTATCCATATGTGTCCAGTGGATCTATGATTGTAGCAGAGTCGGACACTCCGTCAATGTCACCATATACATACTTCTATCCATCTGAATATATTAACATAAGAGTATGGATATCCTGCAAACTGATATCTATCCATATGTAAAATAATGGGAATGCATGTGTTAGAACAAGTGGATTGATTTAACTTTACAATGCTTTAATGGAGCATCTGTGATTGGGGTGAGGGCCTTAACTGAGCTTCTGGAGAGTTCTTCCCATGCATGCATCTGATATGATGCATATGCTTGGTGCCCCTTAAGCGAATCCTGTGCAGCAATGGTCATGAGCTTCTTCCACATCTTTGCCTTGGCATGGAAGTATGCAGGGACCCATTCAGCTTCATTATGGATGCTGTGCTGCTCCTCCAACCATCGTTCAAACTGTGCCCTTGCACGGAGCCAATGAACCCTTTCAACTGTTAAATAATTGAGTCCATCAATATAAGCACTGATGAATATGAGAACCTACAATCATCCATCCATGTTCCATCATCTTCAACAGTGTGGCCAAACCCCCAGATCCAGGATGTTTGCTTGTTACGCTGTCCTATTGGCTCTGATCCAAGAACCAAGGTTGCTACATGGAAGTCCTCTGCACGTAATCTTGGAAGGTCCTGTAGATTCATTGATGCCTGTCGGAGACTCCGGTATGCATCACGTGCCATGCTGTATATGCGTGCATGCTCATGGACAGTAGTATCAACACTGTGTATGGCATTCCAAGCACGGGTCTTTGTCTGCTGTGTGTTAGCAGGTCTAACCTGAGTGCGGAACAGAGCTGACTTGAATCCAAGGGCAAGGCGGATCCTGTGAATGGAATCACTGGCTTGTGCATGGCATAGCTGTACCTCCTTCCTGGCAAGAGATTGGGCTCCATGCTTGACACACCATTCCCATCCAAGGGATGAGGGAAGAAGAATGGGAAGATCTTCTGGATTGATGCCATCCATCCCAGATCCATCCAATGCCTGATGAGTGTGATGATGGAAATCATGACCTGAATGATTGTCATCTGTATTATCGGGAGGTCCGAGATCATCCACATGGTCGTACTCTTCATAATTACCCAATGGTGATATTGGGGAATCATCTGTGAGTTTCTGTTGGAGGAGGAAAGAATCTCCCTGATGCTCAAATATGTCAATGAGCTTCTGGAGGCGACTCCGCTTATTTTCAATGACTTGGACCTCCTCTGTGTTGATCTTTGGACCATATGCCCGTAGTTGATATCTGATGGCCAGTCTTCACAGGACGTCAGCCAACAGTCACATATACCATTGAAGGGACCAACTGTAGCTCCTGAATCTTTATCCCACAAGAAATCCAAGATGTTTGCCCATGAGTAGTAATATCTCTACTTTCCTCTGAAATCAGTTGTTGCTGGATTTCTGCACGAGAGGGAGCTAATGATATTCATCAGTGTAGAATAGATTGGTTTATTGGGTAACAATACCTTTGGATGATGCTGTATCATATATGTCCATTAAAGTAGGGTCTTCATACCTGTTAGATTGAGCATGGTTCTCTGCCTCAAGCCATCGCTTGGTCTTCTTCCTGAAGCGTGCATTGAGTGTATTGAATGTCTCAGCACTGAGATCTATTCCAGTTTCCATGCGCTTCCACCGCTTCAGAAGTGATGGAACTGGAACATGGATTATTATATTAGAATGTAGCATGGATATGGATGTGACAGACCAATGCGGACCATCTTCTTCCAATTGGAATGGTTCATGTGTGCATCCAAGACCTCCTGGCGATGGGCCAGGGACATCCCGCGGATACTCCGTGAGATATTATTGAGTGGTGCCCACAATGTCTCAATGATCTCCCCATCCACCTGCTTCGCTCCAGGAATATAGCTTGGTGAAAAGCGGGGTAAGCATGAATCTTGATGGCCATGAATATGAAAGAGGCCAATCCCAGTCCGAAGTTGTAAAGAGCTAGACAGAGATAACTCTGGGCTCTTTTCCACCCTTTCCCTGAAGTGGACACCATATTGGCACATGATGTCATACATAACCAGGGCCACAGGGATGTCCTCCATGTTGTAAGAGAGGGCCTTGCAAAGGCTATAGTCCATATTTATTTGCCTAGCATAAGAGCGATGTCATATCCACACCTAGAGTCTTTAAACATTGGACATACCTCTCTCCCTTCTGGAAGTCAACTACAGATGTAGGGACAAAGAATCCATGACAGCATGCAGTTGCCCCGATGCCTGTAACATCAAGGTGTGGACGACTTGAATTGGCCTGTTCAATGGCCCTATATGTGTTACATGTGCTGGGCTATGAGAATATAAGACAACAGTCACTGTCAATAGTATCTGACATACCTGGGAAATCTCTTGCCCACTATGCAGGTGAGCCTTATATGAATTAGGATTTGCCATGAAGGCCATCCCTGCCGACAGCGGAACGTCCGCTTCCCCAGTTCTGCATCTCATATGCTCTGCTGAGAAGTTACCATCCATTATAAATGTTCGGATGAGCTGATTCCTTTGAGCAAGTCAACAATGGGATATTTGACATGTTTAATGAATGCATACGGTTCATCATTATATCTGTCCTTCCAATCATCAGGTAGATTGATACCTGGCTGTGGACAGGCTGGACAGAATATGGCCATGGATCCATCATTAGCGGGGTCCCCGACTTGGAGATGTCCCAGACCATTCTGAATCCTATTCCTTAAATCTCGCCATTGCCTGGATGCTCTCAAGAGCTGTTTGTAGAGATTCTGTAAATGTTTATCAGTGATACAGTATGTGGTGCTGGGATGGCATTGTAACATACTGGGACATGGTCAGGGAACATCCGATTGGTGATGCTCTGAAGCTTAGAGTAGTACTGTTGTGCAGTTGTCTTGCACTCCAGGTTGTCAGCCAAGAAGTCATCCAGAACTGAGAAGGTAAATGCAGTCTCAATCTGCTTGAAGGTTGAAGGAAATATTCCAGCTTGGAGTAGTTGCTCATCATCGGCACCAGCATTGGGGCATATGCAGAAGAGTACATCCATATCAAAGACACCTGTCTGATTGACAATTGTGATCAGTGGATTGCCTGACTTTGCGGTCCGTGTGCGTCTTGTGTTTCCCTCAGAGGGATCCAACACATCCCCAGGAAAGTCATACAATGTGTCTGAAATCCCATGCATATCCTCAAGAGCTTGCAAAGGAGGTTGCGGGCCTCCCGAGGAATGGGCCTGCTCCTCCTCAACAGATATTAGTGATGTAGACCGAGTGTGTCGGGACCTCCGCCTGCTTGTCTGTGGCTCTTTAGCTGCTTGAACTCCCTGGGTATAGATAAGTGCATATGACATTTCATAGGACTGATGTATTCATACCTCTACTGTAAGTGGGCATGGCTTTCCATCATGACCCAAACAGAGCTTAAATCCAATTGATATTAATGATATTGGTGCAAAGTGTGTGCCAGTCCAGCGGGACATCCGATGGAATGGGGATCTTGTATGTATTTGAAGGCAACATTCCTTGCAAAAGTAGTTACCTCCAACACAGTCGGAACACTTGATCTGCATTGACATGGTGCACATGGAGCATTTTGGGGCCCTTGTCAAACCCTCCATCTCTAGTAACAGGTGAAGATATCTGCTCCGGATGTCTATCCATTGGCCCATATGTGTCCGCAATGGTGTCTGTAAATGATCAGTATTTGATGGATGATGAAGGGTATTGTGTCGCATACATGTGGTTGGGGTTGTGTGTCATCAAGTTGAAGGTCTTGCATGTCAGCTTCATATGGTTCTATGGGTTGAAGGGTATGTGACTCCTGAACCCCCTGCGTTTGTTGCTTGGATGACTGCTCCTCAACTATTGTAGCTTGGTTTGAAGCCTGGCCTGACTTCTTCTGCTTTGAAGAATGGAATGGGACCTCCTTCACAGTGGTTTGGAGTCCCCGCTTAGACTTTGATGTTTTAGAGACAACCTCAGAGACATCTCCCATAGGAATGGTAAAGGTGTTCTTGCGAGGCATGATAGACAGTTTCAATGGAGTTAGGAGGATATGGATGATAGCAATTGGGACAGCATCAATCCTTTCACACATTAAATACATTTACAACACCTTGGATATTCTACACATTGGAATATTGGGCTCGCTGCACAATCATACACCTGAAGAATGTGTACCCAATTCTAATCTGAAACTGTGGAGTGTATCTGATAGGAATACCATCATCTGTTCTATGTCATTTCGGGTGCTCCGAAACTACCGCTACCATTATCAACACCTTCAGATCCTGATGCCATCTCTGATGCATGTGGGGAGTGACCTTGATACTGTCCATCTTGTGTTTCACTTGTCGTTTGTGACATATTGATTCCCTCTGTTTCACATAGTGCCCTTACCATAAGGGAGATATCCTTAAGATCCATGCACATCTCCTCTGTCTCCAATATGAGGTCTGCATGCTCCTGACCATGTCAGACATGTTAAGTGGTTCCATATTATCGTGTACATACCATATGGTCATTGGGCAGACTTGCATGGTCCACATGGGCAGGGGAATGTGGTTCGATGGAGTCAGGTTTCAGGTTAATGGTTTCAGCATTAGAATCTGATCCATACATGTCATCTTCATCAAATGACATTGCATCGGAGGAAGAGCTATCAACTGGATCGGAAAACATGGTGGGTGGATGTTTGGAGTATGCTTGGGGAGTCCGCCTATCCCTCAAGTGGGTTTTCTGATTCTTATGGTGGGTTCCTGGGATAGTGGCAATTAGTGAATATTCATGGAAGTACCTAAAATGGAGGGCATACGTTTTACTTTGGATGTGGATGGCTGCATGGTGTATAATGTAGTCTAGCTGTTACACGGTATAAATATCCCCTAATTGAACTATCATGTGTGGAACACAGTTACATGTTTGCCTCATATGTAGGAGCATTGTGTATGCCATCTAGTATCATGCCGGACTCCCCATCTAATCGCACAACTATCTCCCATACGTGTTTCGCGAATCCCTGTAGCATTACATCTAATACAGGTATCACAATACCCACCAAACCACATACGGATATCCCATGCATTACAGCGGGGTCCCCGCCACACTGTACGCATATATGTAACAAATATATTTGATTGTTTGATGCAGATGTCACATAGACCTTCAGATATACCACAAGGAAATAACAAACATATTGAAGCAGGGTTCTGGACTGTTGCATATGTAAAACATGTTTTATGTGTACCAGGTAGCAATTGTAATACAGTCCCACACAACGCTTCAATCAGCATATCCAATTGAGCGGACCTCCCGACACATCACATGACACCTTCCCATCATACATTGATACAGGGACCCCAAACTGTTGCATATGGAAAATGTAAATCTAGATACAGTCCCACACGACACGTCATCAGGTATCCCCCAATACCACATGATGCTCTCCTATTCATAGAAGCGGGGACCCCGACACATCACACGTATCACGCCTGCTTCAAATACAAGTCATCATATATTCGAAACGAAGGCCCCTTAGTCACTGGATCACATGGTGATTATTACGTTGATATGGTCACATGCAAACAGTCCTGACACATCATATATTTCGACCCTCAATGGGCCGGACCTCCCGAACATGCGTTTACAGAATAGTATACATCATTTAAATCGAAACACTCCATTCTAAGCCACAGGACCAGCCGATGATGACCCACCAGATATTCCAGATGGGGTCAGACGTCCCCCTGAGGCAACGCTCTCCCCTGTAATGTGGATGAGCCTGTGTTTCCGATTCAGATGATATAAGTGCTTACCTGATGGTTGGCGAGAGCGGCTTGGGGGTGCACTTGAAAGGGAAGAAGGAGGCCGAATGTCAGAGAGAGTGAGGCCAGACATATGTGCTCCAACTGATGAGGTCGACTGGACACCAGGGGATACTGAGCGACGATTGGTGGGGGGCATCCCGACACCAGGAATCGATGTCGATTCGATACCCTGGTGAGACAGGAGTTTCCCAACCATAAGCCGTGTGTCATGCGAATCCTGGCGTGTGTTTACGACCTCAAATAGCACACGGTCTACTGTCTGAGTGACATCACCAAGTTTCGATGTCAATGACTCCACTTTGCGCTCCAGTGCATCAACGCGGGAGTCCCCGAAGCTTCCTACTAGGTGTGTGATGCATGTGGTTTTCGTTTACGCTTGCAGAAAACAGGTGGGACGTACCCGGGGACCCCGCTCCCATCGATGGTGTTGATCTGGCCTCCATTGCACGATGCAGCGGGATGGCCCACGTCGCAGGGGGTTCACATGGCTTGTGCCTCTGCGCACACTTCACACATGCGATTGACCACTTATTGGCCTGGGCTTTGCATTCAGCATCCCCAAAATGGATGCAGGGGCCACAGCGGTCCTACAAGTAGTGCACATATACATCAGATCGTTATTTGGATGCAGGAGGATGGAATAAGAATACTTACATTCCCATAGGCAACAATATCACCAGCATCCGTACGCTGACGTTGTGTGGGTCGAGGGGGAGATGCCTGCTCCACTTCGACACGTGGAACGGGGGGGTTCTGATGTGGGACCGTTTCGGATGCTTCTCCCGGGTTGCCTGGTGAATCGTGTTTCGTTCCTCGCAGTGCATATGGAGCAGTGTGGCGTTTGGATGGAGCATCGGCCGGGCAGTCCGACGAACGTGTCTGTATGGCACGTGCCTTTACTGTGCCTCATGTATTGTGTACGGGTGGGGGGGTGGCCGGGGGGTCCGGGGGTTCCAGGGGGTCCGTGGAGGCGGAAGGAGGGGCAAGTGTCAATCGTGAAGATGACGACTGGGATGGGAGATTGTCAACTGTAGCTGTGCATGAGGATGTGAATAGGTATGAATCGATACAATATATCTGACACACATTCTGAGGGCATCTGTGGTATGGTGTTCTCTTCGAGCCACCACATCTTGCTCGGATGGAGGCCATCCAGATATGAGTTCAGATCAAGGGATGAGAGTTTGAGGTGCCAGTCCGGGTTCTCCGACGATACATATTCACAAAGCGTAGTAATGTATTCAGTTGTTAGTATGAACCAATCAGGGTAGCGGTCCTCTATTGCAGCTGACTGCCACTCGGTCCCAATGACCTGGATGATCGGATGGACACGGGGGGTCTTGGAATGTATCCCATAGCCCGCAAATATCGAATTAATGGTTCTCTGAATAGCATACCATTAGATACATCGCATATGCGTTGAGGATATTAAATCGACTCACCACTTCTTGGTTGATCTTTGTATCCATTATGTCCAGCTCCATTGGTGACGGACCAGTCTCCTCCACACGTTTCATGGCAGCCATGAACTTAGCTGCTATGGTGAGCAACTGAACTTCATGCTTTGTCAATTCGGATGGGCCTTTCCTACCCATTGAGCGTGGGGGTGTCTAATGTGAATGATAGCGAAGTCACAGATGGAAGCACCTCAGACGGAAGCACCTTGAAACGTTTGGGGGTCCCACTATTGATTATAGATCTCCTCTGGTATCCGGGAACCCCAAAATCCGATTTAGGAAATTTGGAAAATATATATCTGATTGATCCGATAATCAAGCGATGACTGTGGTGACTAGATATGATATATATCTACGCAGGTGGTGAGCTCCAATATCCCACAGAGACCCCTTTCCAGTATGTCTGATACCTCTCGTGGTTCGCGTTCGCGATCTCGTGCAGCTGCGGGAACCCCGCAGTCTCAACAAGCGTCACCAAAGCCTCAGTCTATGGGCCCTCCATCGAAACAGCGTTCTGAAGCATCCGGGGTGTCCACTGGCTTTGAATTCCTATCCAAGGTACCGTCGCCTGTCGTACCTATTCCATCTGGGCCACGTCTTTCGGATACCCCGCGGGTGCGTAACTGTATTTACATATTCGACAGCACTCTAACAGTGTGTTGTATAGGATGATGGCAAGCGCAAGAAGAGGCGCACACCCTCTCCACCCAAAGACTTTATGGATCGCATCCCACTCTCACAATGTGTTATCTGTGAACCCACTGTGGTTGCTAAGCCTGTATCACCAGCACCTGAGATCATCTCTATTGATGATCAACCAAGTGACGCTCCAACTGTGGGTGCCCCGACAGGTTCCCCAACGTCAGCAGGACTTGCTCTGAGCGTATGTGATAATTACCCATCGTCTATAGCTTATCTGATGCATCATATAAAAGTCACAGATAGCTGATACGATGGACGTCGATGATCCAGGGAGTTCTGTTCAGCGTGCAATCACCCCATCGCAGTCGGACACCCCGAAACGCAAGGTATGTATATACAATTACATACGACTATTCTATTAATCTGTACAAATGGTTAAGGCCGCCGGGAGGTCCGCCCCTCGTGCACGAACTGGGGGGATACCCCCATCCACCCGTACAATCAAGCATCGAATGGGCATCACCATCCCTGCGTCTCCCCTCCCTGAGGACCTCGGAAACGTCGAGTCCAGGATTGAGAGATGCAAGCTGACACTTGCTGATGTGTGGGATGAGCTCACAGAGCTGCGGGGTCGAGTTCAAGCAATCAATGACTCAATCCTGAAGACTTTGATTGATCTGGAGAATATGGCGAAATACTTGGAGTAAGGACTGTAACTATGTAGCACATGTATTGTGATCGTCTTGCATGTGTCGGTAACAATATCACACATTGAGATCATGTTTCGGTACCATTTTGGTACCAATTTGGTACCATGTCGGAGTGTCCGCAACCATTAAATACATCAGTTATGTAACATGTCTGACACGCGGACTTCCCACGTCCCTTTGTTCATATTTACCTTTGATATTTACCTTTGTCTCTTAAGATGACATGATATGTACATGTCGGGAGGTCCGGCGTATCAGATACGCTTGATGACATATTAGTTCAGACCATGTCAAAACACTACTTGCCGCATGAATCACTAGGAACTATCTACGATGTCCATATCAAACGCGTGCCACAGATGGGATGTTTCAGATCCCCAGTTTGATGTATGGATGTATGGGAGAATGCCACGTGATATGTCAGGTGGCCCAACACACCTGAAATATCGATGACATGCTGTGCAGGACCGAATCTGATACGTACAATGTGTCGGGGTCCCCGATGCAACAGGTGAGACATCGTCATATGATGTACTATGTGAGCAGGAGGCATGATCTCCTTGCACAAGCATGTCTAGCCAAATATGAAATATATGTGAAGCCATGCATCATATTCACACCCCCTCCTTGATATATAGGCTCAGTACCATTTCTCATTGATATACATCCTATTCTCCATGTAGATAGCTGTCACGATTCATCAAAAGCGGGAGGTCCGCTCTTGAGGTACAAGCATATCTAGCCCATGCGTGAAACATATGTGAAACCATAATTCATGTCCATATTTCCCATCCATGTCATGTGGCACCTCTCACCCAGATCCGTATTCAAACCCATTGAAACCTGTTATATTATCTTACCACATATATTAACCTATGTGTCCCTGTTTTACCCTCACTATATCCCGATTGCCAGTGTCCATATTTTGTTTTCTGATCCAACACAACCAAACTACTGTCATGTATTTAAACTACTTCATGCTCAATATATCTATCCACACACACCGTATCCATATCCTCTGATCACCTTTGATTAATATCCCCATGCAGAACGAGGACATCACTTACTCTGGCTCTGGCGGAGAGTCCGAGATATCACAGAGTCAAAGAGCACAGTCTGGTGACACAGGATTTATCATTACTCCTGAAGATGCAGATGTATTGCAGGAATATCTTGAAGAGTTCCAAGCTGCTGATACAAGCCTTCGTACCAGGATAATTGAGAAAGCCATGGCCCAGTTATATCTGCTCCGCCCTTCTAGTGCACCATTTGATAAGAAGGTGGCCACAAAGGTGGGCTTCATTTATACAGTGACGGATATATTGCTCATTTCAGATTTCAGAAAATTCAGAAATGGTTTTATAACCACTACATCCGCCCCAGGCGTCAATATATCAAGTTCACTCGCAAATGGTCTGCCAGGAATGCATTCTATCACCTGCACCGTGAGGAAGTCTTGGAGCGTGCTAGGGAGGACTCTGGGACAGAGCCAGGGAACCCCGCATTCCTGGGGGCCCTTCAAGATGCAACCACTGCTTTATGGAATGATGTATCCCCTAAAGATCAAAGGGAGTATGTAGATGCTGCTAAGGAATGGTCAGAGAAGACTCCACCAAAGCATATTCAATCCAGGTACGCAAATATGTATCACCTTGGATCCATTTCTCTCATCTCTTCTATACAGAATGGCATCTTCTATGCATGAGCGGATCATCCAAGACTTTCAAAGTCAACTCTACAAGACATGTGGTATTCGTTCCATTGTTCTCACAGCATATGAGGGTGAAGACAACAACCTCAAGATTGGCTTGTAAGTCATCCAAAAATGTATCCTTAATCTGTACTGACCATCAATTGATGCAAACCAATTTCAGCAATGATGTGAACAGTGTATTGCAGGATGGAAAGGACTTTCGGAAATTCTGCCCAGACTGGAAGAGTGCTGCCCTCTGGGAGCAGTGGACTCAATTTGGATTAAAGTGCTTTGCAAAAGGTTTGACAAGCTTCTTATCCCAGTGAGTGAATATCATTCATGTACATTCTAGAGACTGTCCAGGAGCATCCAAAAAAGGACAACTCAAGGACAATCCAATCCCCAATCCCCCTTGTATTTGATGCAGATGGATGTCCGGAGCTTCCGACAGTTACTCAGCATCATGGATATAAAGCCAAGATTGTTCAGTCATTGCTCAGGGATTATTGCACTGCACATATCCGTAAGCCATTCTTTTAATAAATGTGTATCAGTATTTAATATGTCGGAATAAGGTTATGTCACTGGAAAGCCAACACTGACCATTCCATGGGGATCATTGGTCAAGGATCCATCTTCCTGGATTCGTGATGAATGTATTCCAGATGGGTTTGAGTGGAAGGACCCATCTAAGATCCAGATTGGAGAGGTCTTTCGTCTACTGTACCACTGGAGTGACAGGCAAGATAAAGGCATTGACCCCTTGATGTGGGTATCAACGTCCCCACTCTTTAGTAATTTGGAAGATTCCCCAAGGCCTATGCGGAGTGTCCGAAGGGCTCGAAAGCAGCAATCACCAGCATCTGATGAAGAGTGCTTCATTCTTCCAGCTAGTCGGGACTCTGATCAGGAGGATGACATTACTGATGCTGAAGATTCTTCAGATGATTCATCCAGGAATGATGATTCATCTGACAGGACTGATCCATCTGAGGATGAAGTGGCTATGAGGTCTCCACCCTTGAATATGTCTTATATACAGGAGGACGCTTGTCCTGGTGAGTCCGATTGTTATTGGGTTACCCTCAACTTATCAATGACAACATTGCATGTAGATGATGATGGAGGTCCCAGTCCCACCTCTGCTGGACACGATTATCTGAGCATGAATAGATCTTCATTTCCAGGTTTGCATCCTATCCACATTACATCCGGCACCACCAATTCATTCATCAATGCACAGAAATGGCAGGACCATCACACTCTCCTCAGCTTCAATGGAAAGAAATGCAAGTTGGCCATCAGCCTCATGTAGCAAAAGGGAAAGGGAAAGAAATCAAACGAACTATCAAGGTCTCAGAGAAGGTCAGGTTAGTGGCTAACAATTAGCCCCTTCCTCAGACTTCTGATCACTTCACAGGAATATGGATACTGGTTGGGGTGCAGCTAAAGTCCATCCTGACATCTGGAGCATAAATAGATAGATATAAACAAGTATATAGTCATGCTGGCGGAGTGTCCGCCCATAGCTTCAATGATGTGCCCTGAACCCATATGGATATTGGTCAACTAATTGTTTACAAACTGGTTGTGTATTTCATCGAGGATATCCCTGCTGGATGCACTTATATGTTAGTCTCTTCAAACCCCTTTTCATTTGAACAGTATTTCTACATCTCTTTGTTGTATATGAGTATGACCCTCAATCAAATAATGACAAGACCCACTGGTTCCTACTCCTGGAACACTCATGGTCAAGCTCAGGGTTCACTGAAAATTCATCTGAACTCCCCATACATCCTATGGACTTGTTATACTGTAAAGGTATCCCCCAACATCCATTCAGGAGTAACCTTTGGTCATTGCTTATATATCCACATTCCCTGTACTTCCTGCCACCAATATGTATCACAATGAGTCATGTATTGACTTGTTTATGCTAATAATCGAAAAGCGGACACCCCGCTTCCAGCCGGCGCCGGTTGGACTATCAATTACGTCGGATTCTCCGACGTCGGCCGGCGCCGGCTGAGTATGAATTACAGAAGATTCTCACCGTCGGTTGGGGGTATTAATTACAAAAGCCACCGCTATCCATTGGCTGGAGCACAACTATGACATCCATGACAGGGAACTCCTGGCAGTAATCAGAGGACTGGAACACTGGAGACACCTTCTTTTAGGGTCCCCCCACGAAATCACAGTGTTTACAGACCACAAAAACCTAGAATATTATTGCCACCCTCGACAAATCAATAGGAGAGTGGCACGCTACATCCCTAGACTTGCAGACTATCACATCAAACTTCACCACAAACCCAGACCCCAAAACCATGCTGATGCCCTGTCAAGACGCCCTGACCATGACACCGGAGCAGGGGATAACACTGATGTAGTGGTCCTGACCCCAACCATCTTCGCAAACTCCGCTCTCTCCATAAGGATAGATGACCGGGTCATGGCACACCAATTAGACCACCAAGACACCCTGGACGAGTGGGCCGCCCCCTTCCACCTAGTAAAATAAGGCAAACACTGGTGGAGAGGGGACAAACTGGTGGTTGTGGACAACACACCGCTAAAGAGGGGGGTAATTTCCCTGTTTCACGATACAAAAACAGCTGGACACCCCGGAATAACAAAGACCTTGTGGATAGTGTCACAAGACTTTTGGTGGCCAAACATGAAAGACGACATATCCGCATATGTAAAGGGCTGTGCCACATGCCAATCAAACAAGAACTTCCCTGGGAACCCGAAACCACCAATATTCCCCATCAAGACTAACCCAGAAGCACTCCCTTTTGAAACCATCGCTCTAGACTTTATCACAAAGCTACCCCAATCAGAAGACAATGACACAATTCTCACCATCACGGATCATGACTGTTCCAAAGCAGCCTTCTTTATCCCATGCAGCAAAACAATAGACGCAGAAGGAGTGGCAAAACTCTATGCCAAAACTGTCCTGCCACACTGTGGACTACCAAGAAGGGTCATCTCCGACAGAGACCCCAGATTCACAGCGAAGTTCATCAAAGAACTGTGCAGAGTGCTTGACATAGAACAAAACATCAGCACAGCATACCACCCACAAACAGATGGACAATCAGAGCGAACAAACCAGTGGTTAGAACAGTACCTCCGAATGTTCATAAACCATCAACAAGACAATTGGACGGAGCTACTACCACTGGCACAGTACACCCACAACTCCTGGCCAAGCGCAACCACTAAAAAGGCACCCTACGAATTAATCCTTGGGTACATCCCAAGAGTACATCAACCAGAAAGAACGACCACAGTACCAGGAACACAAGAGAGATTGGAGCGAATCCAGGAAGCCAGAAGGACCGCCCAAGCAGCAATTACCCATGCACAGTCACTCTACAAAGGATCCTCTCGCTTCGAACAACACACAGAAGGAGATAGCGTGTGGCTGGATGCCAGGAACTTGAAAACAACGCACCCTAGTTTCAAGTTAGCCCCAAAAAGATACGGACCCTTCAGGGTCACAAAGAAGATCTCCGCCACCACATATGCCCTGAAACTTCCCCATCAGTGGCGGATCCACCCAGTATTCCATGCGTCACTCCTGATGCCATACAAAGAAACCTCCATACATGGAAAGAACTTTACGGAACCACCCCCAGATCTAGTAGATGGGGAACAGGAGTGGGAAGTCGAGAAAATACTAGAAACAAGACGCCACAGGAACCAGTTACAGTTCCTAATCAAGTGGAAGGGATACTCCGATGCACACAACAGTTGGGAACCAGAAAAGAACCTCAACGCCCCAGAACTTATTCAGGAACACTTTGAAAGCAACCCCAGAAGCGAAGGAGCAAAGCAATGGTTAAAACGAAAGGAAGTAACAGTACGAACAGCAACCACCTTCCCCACTAGCTTCCTCACCATGCCCTCTCGCTCCTCCTCTGTAGAACGTCTTGTTGCTCGTGCCATGGAAAGAGGCTCCTTTGATGAAACGCCCTCTGTCACACCTTCCTCTGGCTATTCCCCCTTCCCAGCACGACCCCCTTCCTTGCCTTCACTCATCCAGGAACCACAACCCATTGATCCCACCATGCCCAGCGTCATAGAAACAGAAGGAGGAGGAATAGCCCTTCGCGTTCCCCCTCCTGGACACACAGCTCCCCCTACTCCTGAGATACACCGACCTACCACCTCCCCCCCTGATCCTAGAGTGACCATGGCTCGTCTCAGTGAAATAATCAACGACCCAATCATGGACGCACTCCCCATTAACTATGAAAGGATGCACATCGCTGCTGAAGAAGACGACGACCCTGATTACCCCTTCTTCTTGAATGACCCCTGGAGCAGCCGCTATGTCCACTTCCTCATCCCTGATGATGCTGACCCAACCTCGTACATCCGAAAGGATGCCAAATGGATCAAGATCAGCGAAAACAAAGAAGATGTCATCGGCACCATGGGCAAAAACCTTCCTCACTATGGCCTCCCCCTTTTCCTCCTTCCCAGAGACGACGACCCCCACAACCCAGCTCCCCCCATCACCCCAGCTCAGATGCAGAACTTGGACGAAGCTTCCCCCACAGCCAGACAAGTCGATGAAGTCCTAGAAGACCTGAAAGATGACCGCCTCACAGCAGAAATCTCCAGGACTCACCGACTCTTGCGAAACCAGAAGGCCCTCCGAAAGGAGATTGAAGGCCTGTACAAAACGATGGAGCCCCTCAAAAGGCACCTCCTCAACATGGACATGCAACTAACCAGCACCCGAAGAAGGCTGCAAGAACACAAGGCCTATGTCTGGATTGCAGACCGATGGCTCACACTACACCCCCCTCCTCCGGAAGAAGAAACTCACCCCTTCGAAGTCCACCCCATTCCTGCCCCTGCTCCACCTCGCTACCACTCCATGCCACGACTCCACGACGAACCAGAAGGACCTAGCCCCTCTGCAGAAAGGAAGAAGAGACGCAAGCGCAGAGCCAACAAGAAGGAGACTGGCACCATTCGACTTTGTTACAGGTGCCAGTCTGAAGACCACCTCTCCTTCGCCTGCCCTCAAAAACAGAAGTTTTGCTGGAGGTGTTCTAGCACTGACCACTTCCCCTATCAGTGCCTCTGGCCAGCCCCAGAAGAACGCACTCAGTGGTGTGGCAAGTGTTTTACCAGCAACAGCCATGAAGAAATCAAGTGCCCCAAGTATGAAAATTGTCGCAAGTGTGGGGCCCATGGTCCCTTCAACTTCCTTCGCCAACATCGCTGCCCCCTCCCTCGCGAAAGCACCCCCTCCAATGACGTAGACAACGATGTCTATGACCTGATGGACTTCGAAGCACTCTAGGGAGAGTTGACTTAGAGAGGGGCTCATGTTATGATCCGACGCTTTGGACCTAAGCCACAGTATGTCTCCACCCTGCCTTCCCCCTTCTGTACCATACCTTGTTACCAAAGGAGCTACTGTTACTAGTGGCGCTGTTACTTTGATCCGAACTTCTGTTTACTCCGTTTAGTCTCTTTGATATTGTGTGGACTTGTGTTTATGTTGTTTGGAACCCTGTCCTATATAAACCTGTACCATAGACCGTAGGAAGCCAGACTTGGCTTCGTTTGCAATCTAGCAACCTTGCCTCCGTACTTTGGTGTGACCTCGCCTTATCCCTCTCTTCTTGTGCATCCCCTATCTCAGTCCCTAACCAGGACACTTCGAAGTCTTTGCAGTTGAACTATATCAACGCGTTACACCTGTTATACTCTGTGCACTAGCAAGATCAAGTGTAGAGAAGTGTTAGACACTTCGGACGAGGAGTCCTACATTACAGAGTAGTGCTGCACCTTGTGCCACACTTTTATCACTCGTATTTCATAGCAATAAGACAACAGAGGTCTTCGCTTGATACTTGTGTGATTCAAGACCTCTAGAACCCACGCCCCTGCTAGGGCGTAACACATCTGGCTGGACCACGTCAATCGGTCCAAGGGCGCCTTCTTGGATGAAGAACTTCTTGGCCAGGTCATGAGAGATGTCGGACTGTTCAGTGAGGATCGTTCCGTCGGGGCAGCACAGGGCCGGGATGCCAGATAGCCTGTGGCCATGCCTCCAGGAGGCGAGGTCCCAGATGTTGCCCTTTTTAATTTGGTTGTCGTAGTACTCCCTTTTTGTGCGGTGCGTGGTTTGTGATGAACAGCACACAAGGAGGACATACTCACAGTGACAAGGAGACTGTGGTGAGATATGTCAAGGTGGCTGGAAAGCAGCAACAGGAGTCTAGTAGAGTAAAGCAAGAGTGTCTGGCACACAAGCAGTGAGAACTGATATTGTTACATTAGAGGGAAGGGAGCTTACCTGGCACACAAGCAGTGAGAACTGATGTGGACCAGGAGCGTACATGGTACTCTACTTATACTCCTACAGAGGGTGACAGTAGTACAAGGTAAGTAACGCTAGTCACAGAATACAAGGGGCCTATTGTTCTACAAAGGGACAAAAGAGTGGATGCTTTGAGAACAAGGGAAAGGAGAACAAGAAGAGTCCAGAACTGGATGATATCATACTGACATCATAATAAGGATAATACCAAGTAAAGAACAAAGGAAAGTACAAAGGCGTTATACAACGCAGAGTCCGGATGTTATGATGTCATAAGAAGTACAGTGATGTCATATGTGACGCAATGATAAGTCCAGATTGTACAGATCAAAATAGTATCTAATCTACAGGTCCTGTATATCTAATCTAAAGCAGTCCATGCTGCAAGTCCGGTCCGTATGAGCCGCTAAGTGCGCAAGGGTCACTTATCAACAGTTCGCTTAAGGTGTTTTTGGGTGTCGCATTGTAAGGCGTCGTCCCCGTTAGTGAGAACTCAGAGTCGGGCCACTGTGTCCCGGCAAGCGTCATTCCACCAGGGATTGTTGCGATCTTTGGTGGGAGCTTTGGTGCCGAAGTGGGTGTGTGAGGCCCTAGCAATGGCGTGTTGAAGTGTTTCGGCTGCTAGGTCTAGCTGAGCGGTCGACTCAATGGGGGCGAGGGGTGGGAGGTGGGCCTCGATGTCCAAGCACCATGCTTTGAGCACATCGTCGTCCCAGGTGATCGAGAAGGAAGTGATCTTATGTTGTTTGGGACCGTGGTGCATACCAGCGATGTCCCAGGTGGAGCGAATGCCTGCGTGGTCAGATGCGATCAACGCCTCCCAGTCAATGACCGGGGGAGAAAGGTCCTCCGATGCAGAAGCCACGAGATTGTGCCAGACAAGGTCTAGCACGCTGTCACGTTCGTTCTCGGTGCCTCTCCTCATGGTAACTCCGGGCTTGGAAGCCAGATCGAGGGTTTGAGCCGCAGCCCATGCCTCCAGATCGGCGCGTTGAGGGGAAAAGGATGACCAATCCCTCAGAGACCATCGAGGGGAATGAATGTTGAAGTCACCGACGAGGATCGTCGGGACTGTGGGGTCTAGATCAAGGTTTAGTAGTGAGCGGAGGGCTGAAGGGTCAGTGACATCGTTGTAAAAATTAATGATACGTAGGGAGCGTGTATGTATGCAAGCGTCTACTATGAGTAAGGACGGGTGGGAGATGAGGTCGAGGCGGGGGACGATATGAATCAGGTGTAGGCGTCTTTTGGAGGCAAGTCGACTGTATTTACCAGAGTAAATCATTACCTTAGTGCAAGTGTTGGTGGTGAAGTGGGGATAAAATAAGGACCAGCTCCAGTGGTTTGCCCCACCGAGAACTTCTATTCCTTGTTTAGCTCTATCCCCACGTGCAGTACCTATGGTGCCGAACCACGGTTCTTGTACGCATATGATGTCATCATGTTCGTTGGTTGATAAGAGAGCGTGCATGGCATCGTTGCGGTGACGCATGTTAACCGAGAGAATGTTCGTACTATGCATAGAGAGGGGAGCGGAGTGCATTGTTGATTATCTCCCAGAGGTGCTCTCCTTGGGTGATATCTTTGAAAAGGTCAATGGGGTATGTGTTGGTAAGGAAGTCGGCAATGGTGTCTGTCAATGGGGGAAGAGAGGTGTTGATAGCGAAGTGGAAGTCATAGTTGCTCTGGATGATGTGGTGGATCATCAGTCAGTCGTGTTCGTTGGGTGGAGGGGGAGTGGAGTCCTCTGATTCGCCAATAGCCGTGAAGTGTTGTCCATCTTCCAGGACGCTCAATGCGAATGTGAACAGGGAAAGGCGTGACCACCGTTCTGTGAAGTCCTCGAGAGCACGTCTAGCGGCGGCCATCGATTTCTTTTCAGTCAGGACGCGTTCAGTGTGGGGGCGTGTGAGTGGGAGACCGTGCTTGACAGCAAAGCGGAAAGCACTGGATTCAAGGAGAGTGGTGGTGGGGTCCTCGTCGGGGACGAGGTGCCAATCTTCGGTGAGTAGTCGTCGGTTGGCATCGCAATCAGGTTGGTTAGTGGGACAGATGCGCTCGATGCAAGCCAGCGCCTGTTCAAGGTCGGCACCATGTTTGACGTGTATAGTGCGGATGTCATCAACCGATGGCAGAGGGACTTTGGGTCTCTGTGACCACGGGGCGGAGATGGCTGAGACTGGGGGTTGATCAGCGTTAAATTGGGCTGCCGCCGTGTGGGGCGCAGGGGGCGCAGACATGGAGGTGAGTGGGCGGGCAGCGACCTTTGAGCATTTGCGCTGGCCCCCTGTCCGTCCTTGACTTCGTCGTTGTATGGTGGTGAAACCGTCCTCAGCACCTGCAGTCACGGGGACATCCTCCCGTTGAGTTGGGACTAGTCCTTCCGCCGGGGGTGTGATGACGGGTTTGGCCTTGCCCTTGGCAGAGGGTTTAGCCAAAGAAGTCACACCGGGGGCAGTCAGATCGGGCTTGGGCGCCAGGGGAGGGGGGGCGAACCCCTTCTTCATGAGACACCAAGGCGACCAAGTCGCGTGCTTTCCCTTGCAGTTGAGGCACAGGAATACGCATTTGCATATTCCAATAACCTCGTGTGGGTGCGGGCAGTGGGTAGCGTGGTCTTCAACATGGTGGGAGCCACCACATTTCACACAGCGTACCACGTTGGAGGGGAGAGGACAAGCCGGGGCGTCAGTGGAGTGACCAATGGCATGGCAGTGGCCGCACATGCTGATGGTCGGGGTGTCTCCAGTGATGAACAGCTTGACCTCGGAGTTGAACATGTAGATTGAGTTGGCTCTGGCAGAGTTGGAAACCCCACCGTTGTGATTGGCATAGGCGAAAGATACTGTGGAAGATTCCTGCTCGGCGACGCGATTCATGGAGCCCTGCCAATGGGGGGTGTTATGATCTTTTCCTTGGACTCGTTCTTTCGCATCTTACTGTTCCTTTCCCTACACCATACGAGCCCTGTACGATTACGCGGACTTTACAATTACCCGGTTCCTATCACACACCCTACTTATCGATGCTCCCTTCGGATAAAGTTCGACATGTGCTAGTTTCCATTGTGTTCCCAATCACACGCGATCCCGCGTGATTCACCCTTATTCCCAGTACAGCTTCCCTTTGTTCTCTTTATGTCTCTCCCTTGTTCCAAGACCGGCGATGGCGCCATTTGTTTGTAGTCGCCATACTGGCTGTTGTCTATTTAAACCTAGTCTTATCTAGCTTGTACGGTAGACTAGACTTCTTGTGTAAATACTACACTCGAACGCCTTTGTGCCTTTACTGTCTCACGAATCCCTTGTGTTACACCCTAGCAGGGGCGTGGGTTCTAAAGGTTCTGAATCACACAAGTATCAAGCGAAGACTTCTGTTGTCTTATTGCTATGAAATACGAGTGATAAAAGTGTGGCACAAGGTGCAGCACTACTCTGTAATGTAGGACTCCTCGTCCGAAGTGTCTAACACTTCTCTACACTTGATCTTGCTAGTGCACAGAGTATAACAGGTGTAACGCGTTGATATAGTTCAACTGCAAAGACTTCGAAGTGTCCTGGTTAGGGACTGAGATAGGGGATGCACAAGAAGAGAGGGATAAGGCGAGGTCACACCAAAGTACGGAGGCAAGGTTGCTAGATTGCAAACGAAGCCAAGTCTGGCTTCCTACGGTCTATGGTACAGGTTTATATAGGACAGGGTTCCAAACAACATAAACACAAGTCCACACAATATCAAAGAGACTAAACGGAGTAAACAGAAGTTCGGATCAAAGTAACAGCGCCACTAGTAACAGTAGCTCCTTTGGTAACAAGGTATGGTACAGAAGGGGGAAGGCAGGGTGGAGACATACTGTGGCTTAGGTCCAAAGCGTCGGATCATAACATGAGCCCCTCTCTAAGTCAACTCTCCCTAGAGTGCTTCGAAGTCCATCAGGTCATAGACATCGTTGTCTACGTCATTGGAGGGGGTGCTTTCGCGAGGGAGGGGGCAGCGATGTTGGCGAAGGAAGTTGAAGGGACCATGGGCCCCACACTTGCGACAATTTTCATACTTGGGGCACTTGATTTCTTCATGGCTGTTGCTGGTAAAACACTTGCCACACCACTGAGTGCGTTCTTCTGGGGCTGGCCAGAGGCACTGATAGGGGAAGTGGTCAGTGCTAGAACACCTCCAGCAAAACTTCTGTTTTTGAGGGCAGGCGAAGGAGAGGTGGTCTTCAGACTGGCACCTGTAACAAAGTCGAATGGTGCCAGTCTCCTTCTTGTTGGCTCTGCGCTTGCGTCTCTTCTTCCTTTCTGCAGAGGGGCTAGGTCCTTCTGGTTCGTCGTGGAGTCGTGGCATGGAGTGGTAGCGAGGTGGAGCAGGGGCAGGAATGGGGTGGACTTCGAAGGGGTGAGTTTCTTCTTCCGGAGGAGGGGGGTGTAGTGTGAGCCATCGGTCTGCAATCCAGACATAGGCCTTGTGTTCTTGCAGCCTTCTTCGGGTGCTGGTTAGTTGCATGTCCATGTTGAGGAGGTGCCTTTTGAGGGGCTCCATCGTTTTGTACAGGCCTTCAATCTCCTTTCGGAGGGCCTTCTGGTTTCGCAAGAGTCGGTGAGTCCTGGAGATTTCTGCTGTGAGGCGGTCATCTTTCAGGTCTTCTAGGACTTCATCGACTTGTCTGGCTGTGGGGGAAGCTTCGTCCAAGTTCTGCATCTGAGCTGGGGTGATGGGGGGAGCTGGGTTGTGGGGGTCGTCGTCTCTGGGAAGGAGGAAAAGGGGGAGGCCATAGTGAGGAAGGTTTTTGCCCATGGTGCCGATGACATCTTCTTTGTTTTCGCTGATCTTGATCCATTTGGCATCCTTTCGGATGTACGAGGTTGGGTCAGCATCATCAGGGATGAGGAAGTGGACATAGCGGCTGCTCCAGGGGTCATTCAAGAAGAAGGGGTAATCAGGGTCGTCGTCTTCTTCAGCAGCGATGTGCATCCTTTCATAGTTAATGGGGAGTGCGTCCATGATTGGGTCGTTGATTATTTCACTGAGACGAGCCATGGTCACTCTAGGATCAGGGGGGGAGGTGGTAGGTCGGTGTATCTCAGGAGTAGGGGGAGCTGTGTGTCCAGGAGGGGGAACGCGAAGGGCTATTCCTCCTCCTTCTGTTTCTATGACGCTGGGCATGGTGGGATCAATGGGTTGTGGTTCCTGGATGAGTGAAGGCAAGGAAGGGGGTCGTGCTGGGAAGGGGGAATAGCCAGAGGAAGGTGTGACAGAGGGCGTTTCATCAAAGGAGCCTCTTTCCATGGCACGAGCAACAAGACGTTCTACAGAGGAGGAGCGAGAGGGCATGGTGAGGAAGCTAGTGGGGAAGGTGGTTGCTGTTCGTACTGTTACTTCCTTTCGTTTTAACCATTGCTTTGCTCCTTCGCTTCTGGGGTTGCTTTCAAAGTGTTCCTGAATAAGTTCTGGGGCGTTGAGGTTCTTTTCTGGTTCCCAACTGTTGTGTGCATCGGAGTATCCCTTCCACTTGATTAGGAACTGTAACTGGTTCCTGTGGCGTCTTGTTTCTAGTATTTTCTCGACTTCCCACTCCTGTTCCCCATCTACTAGATCTGGGGGTGGTTCCGTAAAGTTCTTTCCATGTATGGAGGTTTCTTTGTATGGCATCAGGAGTGACGCATGGAATACTGGGTGGATCCGCCACTGATGGGGAAGTTTCAGGGCATATGTGGTGGCGGAGATCTTCTTTGTGACCCTGAAGGGTCCGTATCTTTTTGGGGCTAACTTGAAACTAGGGTGCGTTGTTTTCAAGTTCCTGGCATCCAGCCACACGCTATCTCCTTCTGTGTGTTGTTCGAAGCGAGAGGATCCTTTGTAGAGTGACTGTGCATGGGTAATTGCTGCTTGGGCGGTCCTTCTGGCTTCCTGGATTCGCTCCAATCTCTCTTGTGTTCCTGGTACTGTGGTCGTTCTTTCTGGTTGATGTACTCTTGGGATGTACCCAAGGATTAATTCGTAGGGTGCCTTTTTAGTGGTTGCGCTTGGCCAGGAGTTGTGGGTGTACTGTGCCAGTGGTAGTAGCTCCGTCCAATTGTCTTGTTGATGGTTTATGAACATTCGGAGGTACTGTTCTAACCACTGGTTTGTTCGCTCTGATTGTCCATCTGTTTGTGGGTGGTATGCTGTGCTGATGTTTTGTTCTATGTCAAGCACTCTGCACAGTTCTTTGATGAACTTCGCTGTGAATCTGGGGTCTCTGTCGGAGATGACCCTTCTTGGTAGTCCACAGTGTGGCAGGACAGTTTTGGCATAGAGTTTTGCCACTCCTTCTGCGTCTATTGTTTTGCTGCATGGGATAAAGAAGGCTGCTTTGGAACAGTCATGATCCGTGATGGTGAGAATTGTGTCATTGTCTTCTGATTGGGGTAGCTTTGTGATAAAGTCTAGAGCGATGGTTTCAAAAGGGAGTGCTTCTGGGTTAGTCTTGATGGGGAATATTGGTGGTTTCGGGTTCCCAGGGAAGTTCTTGTTTGATTGGCATGTGGCACAGCCCTTTACATATGCGGATATGTCGTCTTTCATGTTTGGCCACCAAAAGTCTTGTGACACTATCCACAAGGTCTTTGTTATTCCGGGGTGTCCAGCTGTTTTTGTATCGTGAAACAGGGAAATTACCCCCCTCTTTAGCGGTGTGTTGTCCACAACCACCAGTTTGTCCCCTCTCCACCAGTGTTTGCCTTGTTTTACTAGGTGGAAGGGGGCGGCCCACTCGTCCAGGGTGTCTTGGTGGTCTAATTGGTGTGCCATGACCCGGTCATCTATCCTTATGGAGAGAGCGGAGTTTGCGAAGATGGTTGGGGTCAGGACCACTACATCAGTGTTATCCCCTGCTCCGGTGTCATGGTCAGGGCGTCTTGACAGGGCATCAGCATGGTTTTGGGGTCTGGGTTTGTGGTGAAGTTTGATGTGATAATCTGCAAGTCTGGGGATGTAGCGCGCCACTCTCCTATTGATTTGTCGAGGGTGGCGATAATATTCTAGGTTTTTGTGGTCTGTAAACACTGTGATTTCATGGGGGGATCCTAAAAGAAGGTGTCTCCAGTGTTCCAGTCCTCTGATTACTGCCAGGAGTTCCCTGTCATGGATGTCATAGTTGTGCTCCGCTTCGGAAAATGATTTGGAGAAGTATCCCACAGCTTGTGGTTTGTTTCGGCTGTCTCTTTGTGTTAAGATTGCCCCTGTGGCGAAAGCGGAGGCATCTACTTCTAGTTCGAAAGGTTTGTCCATATCTGGTTGGCATAAGATGGGGTCTTTGCACACAAGCGTGATGAGAGCTTCTAAGGCTTCTGCTGCTTCCTTTGTCCATCTGAAGGGTCCTTCTGACGTCTTTATTGTGTCCGTGATGGGTCTTGCTAAGTGAGCGAAGTTGGGGATGAAGGGTCGCTGATAACTTAGTGTTCCCAACACGCTTCTTGCTTGTTTGACTGACTTGATGTCCCTTGGCCAGTCTTTTAGTCCTTCTACCTTCTTTGGGTCGATTTTGATTTGAGACCCATCAATGACAATGCCTAGGTAGTGGATCTTTCTTTGTTCGAACACGCATTTTGACACTTTAAGGAAATAAGATTCCCTTTCACAGATTTCCAAGAATTCGTGTACAATTTGTCTGTGGCGTTCTGTATCTTCTTCTGTGGCTATCAGGACATCGTCCATGTACACAAATAGCTCTCTTGGGTATTTGTCCATAAGTGGTCGAAGTATTCTGCTCATGGTTCTTGCAAAGGTAGCTGGTGCATTTGTGAGGCCGAAGGTCATGACTCGAGGGATGAACAGCCCCCTTGGTGTCTTGAAGGCTGCCTTCCACTGGTCTTCCTCTTTTATGCGGATGTTATGGTACCCCCACCGGATATCGAACTTTGAGAACAGTGTTTTCCCATTTAAGTTGGTCAGGATGTCGGAGATGAGAGGTAGTGGGTAAGTGTCTTTTATTGTCCAGGTGTTTAGGGGTCTGTAGTCCAGGATAGGGCGCAACCCTCCGTCTGTTTTCTTTCTGAAGAAGGAGGAAGTGTAGGGGGAGCTTCCTTCATAGATGTATCCTTTTGCTATGTTTTCGTCGAGATATGCCTTCAACTCCTTGTCCTCTTCTGGAGTCAAGGGGTAGATTTTGCAGTTGATCTTGTTGGGTGCATCTGGTCGCAATGTGATGGGATGGTCTTCTTCTCTTTCTGGGGGAAAGCGCTGTGCTTCTTCGTCTGAGAATACTTTGTTGTGGCACTGGTATTCCTCTGGGATTGCAGTTTCTTTTACTGGGTCAAAGGTTGTTTTGGTTGCTGCCGCTTTCGCTTCTTGGTGTCGCTTTCTTCGGAAGCGGTACCCTCCTGTCAGGATGGTAACAGCTTCTCCTTTCAGCTCTTGTTTCTTCCAGTCTATGTCTGGGTTTTCGTGTTCGAACCAGGGGTATCCGAAGATCATTCTGTCTTCCCCTAGGCTGGTTACAAAAAACTGGAAAGGAGTTTCTTCTTCTCCTCTTTTTATCCATAGCTGGCATGTTTCTGTCATGGTGCCATCTTTGTTTAGTGATCCATCTACATTCCGGACCAATCTGGGTGGTTTCAGAGGAGTGGTTCCTAGTCCAAGTTTTTGGATTAGGTTTCGGTCGATTAGGTTGTCTGTTGCACCGCTGTCCAGCAGCACATTTATGCGAGCTTCTTTGTAGTAAAGGCGAACGAGGACTTTGATTGTCATAGCACTATCGCGAACACTATACATTGAATTGGCCTCCCTGTCAGCTCTCACAGGTCGGCATCGCAAAAATCCTGATCTAAGGCATAGTAGCGTCTCTTTTCATCCTCAGTCATGCCTTGGACGAGTGTATGGGCTTGTCGGACTTTATCTTCGGTTGTGGTAGCAGCCACTGATGAGGTGCTTGCTTCTGGGGTGTATGGAGGTGCAGTGTCCGCTTCTTGGGTGTCTGTGGCTCTGGCTTTGGTTTGGTTGGTGGTGTTTTGTCGTTGACAGTTCCTAGCCATGTGTCCTTGCTGTCTGCATTTGAAGCAGCGTCCTTCTTTCATGAGGGCTTTCTTTTCTTCTTCAGTAAGCTTCTTAAAGGGGGTGGAGGTGGTGGCATCTACATCCATCGCATTTGGGTCTCGCTTTGGTCGTCCTTGGTGGACATTCTGGGTTGGCCCTGGGTTTCTATTCCCTGGTCTGGCTTTTAGTAGCTTCCAGCGTTGGTGTTCTGCTCTGGCAGCGGTTTGCCACTCGTCCATGGTGTTTGGGATGGTGGTTCGCATAAGGCAAGCACGATACAGTCCTGTGGGTAGTCCTCTTTTGAAGAATTCCACCATTCCAGGGGCATCTCTTGCCCATCCTGCTATTCCTGCAAGGTGTTTGAAGTCGAGGATGTAACTGTCCAATGCTCCGCCCTGCATCGTTAAACTGATGAGCTTCTGATAGGCTCTTTCTTTGTTTAGAGTGTCGGTCCAGTCTCTGTCGAAGGTGTCGAGAAAACCGTCCCAAAGATCTTTGCTGTTTTTGGTGAGGGCTTTGGTGGGGTCTGCTAGTGCCGCTTCCATGTCATCTTCGGTTTGGTTGACCCACAGCTGTACACCGGGTCCTTTGAACATTGTAAGGGCAAATAGTACCCGTGCATAAGGTTCTTTGATGAGTTCATTCTCGCTATTTAACTTGATGTATCGTAGTAGTTCTCTTTTGAACTGACCACTCTCTGTTCTATCTCCGGTGAACAGAGTAGGGGGTGCTCCTTTGAGTCCTCCTGAGCTCGTTGTTGGTGTTCCTCCTGTTCCGGTGCTTGAGCCGGTACCTGTGCCAGTGCCTGTGGCGTTTATGGCTGACATGGTAAGTGTTGGCTGTGGTGTGATGGGGATCTGGGGTGGTTCGACTGGGGAGGGCAATCTGATTGGTGGTAGTGGGGCTGGGAATCCTTCTTCCGCTGGGGATGGTTCTATCCAGATAGGGATAGTGGGGCTGGCTTGTGATGAAGCTTGTGTGGGTACTGTGATGTCTAGGCGGTGTTCTGAGGAGTGGGATAGTTCTGAGTGTGATTCCGCTTCGTCTGAGCTGGGTTCTTCTTCTGATGAGTCTTGTTGTAGTCCGTATGTTCCCCTAGTGTTTCTTGGTGCTAAGGATGATTGTTGTGTGGGCGTTTCTGGGTTCTGTTCGTCTTCTTCGTTCCACCAGCCTAGTCCTTCAGCAAATCTGTGTGGTGTGATGTTTATGGCTCTGGTGTGGTATGTATTCTGAAAGTATCGGAGGATGTACCAGTTGTTGTTGATGAATTCCACTGGTCTGAGTTCGCCTTTGATGAGGCACTTGTAACAAGGTGGTCTGCCTGATGTTGTGGCCCAGCGAGCTCCTCTGCCTAGTTGACTGCTTTTAACGTGGTGTGGGAGGTCGTCTTGTGTTCTGGTTGTGACTGGGGTCCAATCGTTGTCTGATTCAAAGGTGACACTGATGCTAGCCACAATTGTGGTCTGTCTTGGGTGCTGATTTGTGTAAGGGGATGGCTGAAGTGGCCTCTTGTGTCAAAGAGGATCCGTCGCCCAGCTATGCCGTCGTTTCTGGGTTCTGTGGAGTGTCTGGTTGTTGGCTGATGCGTCCTCTTGGATCGTCGCCCACTCTGCTGTGTGGCAGTAGTGTCTTGGGTGTGTTGGGAGTTGTAGACTTGGCTTATGTTACGCCCTAGCAGGGGCGTGGGTTCTAAAGGTTCTGAATCACACAAGTATCAAGCGAAGACTTCTGTTGTCTTATTGCTATGAAATACGAGTGATAAAAGTGTGGCACAAGGTGCAGCACTACTCTGTAATGTAGGACTCCTCGTCCGAAGTGTCTAACACTTCTCTACACTTGATCTTGCTAGTGCACAGAGTATAACAGGTGTAACGCGTTGATATAGTTCAACTGCAAAGACTTCGAAGTGTCCTGGTTAGGGACTGAGATAGGGGATGCACAAGAAGAGAGGGATAAGGCGAGGTCACACCAAAGTACGGAGGCAAGGTTGCTAGATTGCAAACGAAGCCAAGTCTGGCTTCCTACGGTCTATGGTACAGGTTTATATAGGACAGGGTTCCAAACAACATAAACACAAGTCCACACAATATCAAAGAGACTAAACGGAGTAAACAGAAGTTCGGATCAAAGTAACAGCGCCACTAGTAACAGTAGCTCCTTTGGTAACAAGGTATGGTACAGAAGGGGGAAGGCAGGGTGGAGACATACTGTGGCTTAGGTCCAAAGCGTCGGATCATAACACCTTGCCTTTGCCAGACCTTCGAGTCTTGGCCCTCCTCTACGATCCAAGTGACTACTGTCCTTGTGATCCTTGTGCATCCTCTTGCTGAAGCCAAGCCTTAGAGCTTGTGCTACCACGATTTGACTGACTCAGTACAGGTCGTACGCAACGCCCCTGTAGTGGCATTACAGGGGGCAACACAGAAGATCGTGTCTTTGAAGGGCACGTTGCGGATGAGTTCAAGCTGGAGTTGTTCATTTGTGTAGATGGCGTGATCTGGGTCTTGTGTCAAAACGCTGTGCAGTTGAGCGTATGTCCAGCCGTCGTTCGGAACGACGTATCTGGTCATAAGAGGGGCAACCAGAATGTTACAGAATGGGTATATGTTCACAAAAGGAATGTTCACGCCTTGGAAGGTGTATACGAAGTTATGCGCTGAGGCATTTGTAGACCACCTTCCTGACAGGAGGAGAAGTGAGCCCCCAGAGACTCGTTCAATTTCCGCTCGAGCTTTGGCCACGAATGAAGAAGGGGCCCACTTGAATAGTTGAAGTTCGATTAATGGATCCTCGACCCCGTGTTTCCTGATGATGGTAACCTCGGTGTTAGCAGAGGTTGACCGCCGCTGTGCTGTTTCTGGTCTGGACTTGCCCATTGGGGTGCATCCAGTGCCTTGAGTGGTGGCTTGACTCTGCGAGGAATTCTTGGCTTGTTGGTGCGCCGCTTGTTGGGTGACAACACCAGCCCATGAGGTGGGCATAATGGCAGATGCAGTAGGCTTGCCACGTGAGTTGGTGGTAAGGGGTACATGTTTGTCAGGAGGGGGCTGGAATGCTTCCCGTAAGACAATGGGTGGCGCTGCGGGTTCTGCACGTGTGCCGGGTGTAGAAAGTTCTATGATGGGTTCTGATCCAGGGTCATCAACCTGGGCAAAGCTCAGGGTCTCATCCATTGGACGGGAACTGGAAGCCACTGTTTTGGGCAAAGGAGGGGCTGCCACCGCCTCCTTCGCTTTAGCAGGCTGCTTCATGGGTTTGGTTCTGGGGTCACGAGAGGCAAAGAGGGTCTCAATGCGCTGGTTTTGCGCGTCAAGGCCACTCTTTAGTTGCGCTTCAAGACGAGCGGTGGTAGAGTTGATGAGGCCAATCAGCATAGCGAGATCAACTGGCACAGTCCCGTGGGACGCGGGGTTCTCAGTGCACGTGGTTGTCGCCTTCAACAACGCTACCAGGATAGGATCCGCCGTAGGCGGTGGTACACTGGGGCTGTGCACTGGGATGGGGGAAAGGATGGGAGCGGGGTCCAGCGGTCACAGTGGCGCGTGCTCGGATGCCTCAAGCCCTGGGTTGTTACGTGTCGCAATATCTGCCGCATTTTCGAGGGTGTAAGCATAGTCCTCCTCCATCGGCGTGGGAGGTGGGAGGGGCACATCAACGTTGGTCATAGGGGATGGGGGAACCATGGACTGGGGTTCCGAGGGATAAAGTGCGATGGGGGCGAGAACTGGAGTATCTTCCTCGGTGCGGAAATGTTTGACACGAACTGGCGTAGGTGTGACATTGGGGTCGTTTGGAAGGGAGGAGGTCTTGATACGGGGGGGGGTGTGGGGTGGGTCCTGAGCAGGCGTCAGTGCCTGAGACGGAGGTGAGCTCGAGAGCTCATAACCGTCTACAATGAGAGGTCCGAGGGCGTATTTCTTGAACGCCTCAAGCTCTCTGGCCTTAGCAGCCTCGTCTATGGGTGTTAGGGCGAAACCAAGTCTGTTAGCTTCCTTGCGCAAAAAGGAAAGTTCGCGCGTGTTGCGATAATGGGTTCTCCAGTACTTAACTGAAGTCCGGACTGTGTCTTTGTGAATTTTGCAGTCCGAAATGGCTTGTTCTCGGATTTGCTTGCGTTCTTCCCGTGCTGCAACCTCCATTTGTTCCTTCAAAAGTTCTTTCTCACCTTGGAGGGAGGTTTCAAGGTTGCTTTTGTATTCCTGAAGGATGTCGTCAGCAAGTGCGCGTCGGTATTCCTGGTTCAGGAAGGCAGAGTTGGGGTCCTCCATGATGCCTTTGCATATCTCCTCATCTATCTGGGTTTTATAGGCCGCGACACACGATTGAACTTCCGCTCTAATGGCGGGCTCAGCTTTGCGCACTACCTGTGAGACTGTGGGAGGGAGGGGGTCTAATTTCGCTTTGCCCTTCAGGCGTGCAGCGTCCCCTAGGCCCAGGTTTAAAACGTCCATGGCGGAGTGCATCGTGTCAACAAACTTGCGTCGATACACTTCACGCCACTCATCAAGGTTGGTTAGTGCCTCCTGGTTGAGGTTAGCAAAGATCTCGGCTTTGACAGCATCTTTGATCTGTTGCATTGCCAGGGAGTCGAGTCGAATCTCCTCCCGATATTCGGCAAGGAGTTGTTCTCTACTCTGGTTGCGTAAGCGGGCTTCCTCCTGCTCTGTAAGAGCAGGGGTTTCAGGAAGGGCCCAGGGGGCTTTGGAATGAGGCAGTTTGTTATAGACTAGATCTGTAACCCGGTCGAAATACGATTCTGGCATCTCGCTGTCTGGGTGGTTGGCCGCCGTGCCAAAGAGGCTGGCTACCTGGTTGGCCATTAAAATGATAGCCCCTCCCTCGTTCTTGGGGCAGAGGAGTTCTTGGTGGATGGGGAACGCGTCTGGGTTGTTGTTAAGTGGCATTGTCTTGTTCTTCAGGGGGGCCAGTGAACAGAGTGCTCCCCTGATGATAGCACTGAGAACGCCCATGGTGAGGTGCATCCAAGAATGGGGGGTCAGAATCTTTGTGATCAGTTCGCCATCTCGTCTCGCGGCACCAGTGTCTAGTGCTGTCAGCACTAGGGTCACGGCCGCGTGAAAGGTTTCAGTGGCGACGGGCATATCAGAGTCTTTGCGGAAGGGTAGAGGGTTAGTGATGCAATAGCCTCCCCAGCCGAGGGCCACATGGCTGACTGCCTGCGTGAGCTCCTCAGCTAGGAGGTTGGCTATGGAATCAAGGTCCTTAGTTTCCTTGTTTCCGAGGTGTAAGCTTGCGTCATCAACTGCAGGGACATTAGTATTGTAAGGAGGGGGAAGCAAACCCGCCCTGATGGTGTCATTGATTGTGTTGAATTGTATGGAGGTGTTCTGGCCAGACATGCGTTGGACTGCGCGATCCAGGGAGCCCGTGTCGGATACGGTTTCCTCGGTTACATGTGTCCACGCCAAGGCGGTCGATGCGGCTCTAGAGTGGGCACAAGGGGTGGAGTGTCCCTCATGTGCCCTGCCGCGTACGACAATTGTTTCAGGTTCAGCTGGCAGGTTCATGTTAGTGATCGTGGGGACTGCACCCCAGAGGGCTTGCGAGTCGATGGCAGGAACAGTGATTTCTTCGGACTCTGGTGAGCCCATGGCGGAGTCCTGCGGGGGATCGCCCAGCCGCAGGGGAGGAGGAGGAGGGTATGATAATGGGGGCGAGAGGGTCCCAGTGGGCATTCCCGTCGTCCCTTCGACGGGGTTGGCCATGTCCATTGGCGGTGATGGGACCCAGAGTAGCGGTGGTGTAGGTCCCCAAATTATTCAGGGGGCCCATAGGTGGCGTAGCGATGGGGAGGGGGAGTTCGGTGAGTTTGGTGGGGGAGGAATAGTCGTGGTGGGGGAGAGGAAAGTTGGTGTCAGACGCCATGGCAAGGAGCTGAAGGGGGTTGCGAGCTAGGCCCAGGCGGTTTCCCCAATAGCGAGCAGAGATGTTTATCAATTGTATTCAGTAGCGAGTAGACTAGAACCAGCACTAGCTCTGAGGAGATGGTGGTGGTATGAGGAAAAGAAGGGGTGCATCTGGTGGTATTCCCTCACACACCTGGAGACTGTTCAAGGGACTACAGATGGATGCAACCGGGTTGTTGTAGTTATCCATTCAAGTTCATGTTCGGATGCCTGGGCATTACATAATCCCCGAACTGTCGTCCTCTCTTAACTTGAAATCGTCGCACCACAGAAGCAGGTCATAAAATCTATTAATTACTTTATAAACTGTTCACATTCGTACAGTAATACCTCAGTTCCTGCCTTCGCGTGTGTAGTGACTGAGTAACGTCATATTTCGTACAGACGTCATCTACACAATTTCCCAAGCAATTTCCGAGCGTCTATACCGCTCAGATTGATGAACAGCATAGACATAACCAGTACTCACAGAGGCAAAGAGTCTGTGGTGAGATACTAGTGGCAAGCTGGTTAGCAGCAGAGGGGGAATGTCAAGCAGTGAAGCAGAGGGTGTCTGGTACACAACAGTGAGAAACTGATGATTACATTGAAGAGGAGGAGACATACCTGGTACACAACAGTGAGAAACTGATGTGGACCAGGAGCGTACAAGTCTACTACTTATACTATACAGGAGGGTGACACTACTATAAGGTGAGTAACAGGGTGTCACAGAATACAAGGGACGCATTGTTCTATAGAAGACACAAAGGAGTGGATATAAAGAGAACAAGGTGTAGAGAACAAGAAGAGTCCAGAGCAGGGTGATATCATAATGACATCATAATAAAGATAAGAACAAAAGTAGAACAAAGAAATGTAGTACAATAGTAAGTCCGGAATAGTCCATATGATGTCATGTACATGTGATGTCATAGTCCAGATTGTACAGATCAAAAATAATCTAATCTACTGTAGTCCGTTGTCTATGAGTCCATTAGAGCCGCTAAGTGCGCACAGGTCACTTATCAACACAGATTGTACTACCAATGTGTCAATGACAACTGTGGTTTAGGAGACTCAACAACACGTCCGTCATATCAACCGCGCTCTGCTTGTCTGCGGCCGTTAGCTGACTCTTCATCAAAAGCCTCCACCCCTGTCCTGAACTGTAAAAACATCAAGCGAATCAATGCCTCCGGCAAGACGAACAGCGCGGCGGACCAACTCCAAGCCAACGATCCTTGGGTACTGGTCATGGAAGAACGCGACGAATGTGAAAACGAGGATGGGTGCCGCCTCGATGGACGATGGATGAGGTAGCGCACAATCCAGAGGTCGTGGAAACGGTCCCATGCAAATGCCAAGCGCCGAGTATTTATTTGCCATACAGCGTATCATATATTCGTAGGAGTGTCAAGCCCGTCTACGAGTACCCCTGGCTGCAGCAACGTCTGAAGCCATCAGTGCATCAGCGCTTGCTGGTGGTCACGTGGATGAGGACGGGCAAAACCTTGGGCCTACGAAGATGAGATCCCAAAAGCTGACCATGGAAAGCTGGGCTAGAGGCAACACCTGAGTGTCCTCAATTATCAATTGCGACGACTTACGTGAATATCTCCATCGTGAGAAATGCAATGAAAAACCGGACTGCGTATCAACCCAAGGGGCTCGCGGGATTTTAAGCGCCCATACCCGGGTTAGGGGGATAGGGGGGGTATAGTCGACCCTTAGCAGATTTTTGTGCACCAGCGCCTATAGGGCGCTAACTCTGACCATTGTTGTAGCGAACGTGAAGAACACGCTTATACACTCTTGGGCTTAGAATACAGGATTTTCAGAGTAACAGTAAGGCCTTGGTGAAGCCACCACTCTTCAAAACTCGACTGAAAAGGAACACGGAAGTTTTTTTTGCGCGTGCCTCCTATTTCCCTAAGCATCAGAAACCTTGGAAACCCTTATCTTTGACTCTTATGGAACCTCCCAAATCGAGTTCTAAGTGCTCACTTAATCTGACAGTTTTCTCAACTCTCGACAATACGCATACAATGGGGCCAAGCGATTTGCCTCCGGGTGTGCCCCCTGTACTGCCCCCAGACAAAGACGGAACTTACACATGCGACATATGTCACATAAAAGTTCGAGTTGGTTACGGCGGTCGCAAGAACTTCATGCAACATAGGGGTTCACCTGGATGTCTGAAGGCCGCGAAAAAGGGCGAGTTGAAGCCCCAAGATAGCCAAACTGGGAGTGGAATAAACACACTCCATTCATACTTCACGAAAACCTTGACAAAAACTACGCGCAATGGACCAGAAGGTGGGCCAAACCAGGTGCGAGACGGTAAGCAAAATGGACTTGTATCTGAGGCACCATCCGAAGTCGCATCGGTGTCGACAGTAGCTCCTGTGCATGCGACCCTTGGCGTGAGCGCAAACCAATTGGCCCAGTCTAGTCCCCTCCCCACATCTCCCCTTGTGTCCTCTTTTCCAACATCAGGTCCGCCACACGAACCTAGGGTGGGGTCAGTGTCAGCAGACGACGTAACTTCCAAGTCAGCACCCCCCGACGCACATGCATTGGTGCTGTTGAACAGCATCACCCATGCAGCACAAGAGCTGCCTTCGCATATTCCTGAGGCAGAAGAAGGTGACGATATTGCTCGCGTCGTATTGGCGGGAGGCCCCGAAGATTCAAGTGAAGCCTGGGAGTATCTTGACCACATGCTGAACTGGTTGCTGGGGTACGGGATCGGTATTGAGGATGTTGCACAGCGCGTGCGGCGTGGACCCTTGGGCGTCAGGGGTTTAGCCCAGTACATCCACGGGTTTGTTGTTGATCATGGCGTCACCGGGGACCTGCTTGAAGGAAAAATAGGAAGACTTTTGAAAGCGATTGAACTCACGAAACAGTGAGTATTCGACAGCCATATTGGAATAGACATCTTGCTTACCAGACGTGGAAGGCACCAAGGGGGGCAGACAATTGACCCTGCCTTGCCCGATGCCTCACCTGTTGAGGACAATCGTTCGCAGGGAGGGCTCACCCCCAACATAGTCGACGACGACAGTGACATCGAATATATTGGGGGATTCCCTTTGTCTACGGAAATTGTCCCTACACTTCGACCCACAAATGACACTTCGTTGTCGTCGACTATCTTGGCCGGTGCACCTGAGGAGAGTGTGACCGAGCAACATGGCCCATCTCAGAGGGCGCGGTGCAAGCAGCACATCGTTAGTGCACCATCCGGCAAGACCGGCATTGGCGCGTACCCTTTCCTTCTCCATATCGAGGAGCATATGCCGTGGGAGTTCTCCTCCCGCTGTGGGACCCTCCTGCTACGCGCGCGCAAATGCGAAAACCGAGGACTTGACGAACATGGTCTATGCAAGCCATGCCAAGCGTTGCTATCTAACATGAAATTCAGAAAGATTTTAGCCCGCGTAGAGGAGGGAGTCAACGAGTACACACCTTTCAAGCACCACGGGTTGCTGAGCTTGGCAGAGATTGCACGCAAAAAGGAGCGCACTATCGATTTATACCGCCTTCGGCGTACGAACGATGCAAGGAAACTCATCGGGCGTGAAGGCGCGATCACTATGCACCGACAAGTACTTCTCGCGATGTCGAGCGGGAAGATACCCCGGCTGGACCGCGTCGTTCGTGTGGCCATGGACCGGCACATGAGTGTCGCCGCAATTCTGGACCTAGTAAGAAAGGCCGGACGTGGCATCTATCATCCGAAAGGCTTCAGCGAGGATGAAGACTTACAAGCCCTCCTATTCCTGCGTCTAGGGGGTCAGCGAGTGGCAGAGATTGCGCACCGTATGTTTGGCATCCCCGCCCCCTCCACCGTCCGTCGCCGCACCATGATTCCACCCCTCATATGCTCCTCATCCTACCCGATTTTGAGGGACCTTGAAAGCAATTTGAAGGCCGCATTTGACAGTTTGTTGCCAGTATTGACAGAGCAGCGAAGATATCATATCGTCTTGATGATCGACGAGATTGCGCAAGAGATGCGCCCACGATGGTGTGATCAGACAAATCAGATACTGGGGTGGTGTCGAGAGCATACGAAAGGAAGGTGTATGGACTTCAACAGCATCGCAGATGCGGAGCTGTTGTTCCAGGACATGGAGAGTGGTGATGTGCATCTGGCGCACGAAGTGAGTATTATCCAATTCTCCCACAGATTTGCCCAGATTGATCGACACTAAGTCGCATGACTTGCTCTCCAACAGGCCACGATTGGCGCAATCGGTATACTGTGTAGCAATCCTAAACTTTATAGTGCAAAGCCTTTCCTCGTCTCCGGTAGCTGTAAGAAAGAGGCTGCAGAAGACCATGCGAGTCTCATCCAGACGGCACTTAACGCAATCAAAGACACCAAGGCACTTTGGAATGCTCGGGTTGTCTCCATCGCTTCAGACGGCGAGGCCAAGCGGGGCAAGGCGTTAGTTCAGCTTACGTTCAAGCGCTGGCTTTCTTCCTCCTCCCCTATCTATCCCTGGCTGTCTGGGTGTGCGCTCCTCGATCTACATGTTGGCGAAGATGACGTTACCTGCGACAAGGACTGGAAGCACGTCGCCGCGAAGCGACCGCGCAACGCCCTCTTGCGCGAGAAGGGCCTTCTGGTACATGGTACATGGATTACTCCTATGCTTATTCAGAGCCACCTTCTTGAAGCCGGTCACAAGTCTCGACACGTCCGTGCAGTACTCAATCCAAATGACAAACAAGATGTCTTGCTCGCGTTCACTCTGCTCCAGGACATATGGAGACTTCCTCGGCTCACATCTGGAACTCCTGGTCGTATCAAAGCCCGAGACTCGCTTCGCGTATTCGGCTCTATGTGTTATCACTTCCTTATGCCATATATCTGCGTTGACTTGTCCATTGAGGACCAACTCGAATACCTGAGCTACGCGGCACACCTAGCCTTGGCTCTCTACGCTCACGACAACGCATGCAGCAACTTCGTCCCCACTGCGCTCTATATTGACCTTATGATTATGGTCAAAAACGTTTTCTTTTGTGTGGCGAAGGCTAAGATAGATACCCCTAACAGTGACTTTAATATTATACTTCTTGGCACTGATCGCCTTGAAAATCTCTTCAGCTGCCTACGGACTATTGTGGGCAACGATGCCAACGTCGACAATTACCAACTTGGCTCCCGTCTAACTGGAACCATGGAGTCTATGAACATTTTAGCTTTGCACCCCGAATGGGATAAGGCACCACGGCGTCTGCATCTTCCGTGCGTGTCTCAGGATTCATCCACAATTCCTGATTCCGCAGATCACATCTCTCCACGCTCATGGAGGGCGTCTCAAGCCCTCAACTCCGTCACACCTCCCACTGTGTGGATCCGGGGTCGGCGCAAGCTTGAAGCGGACTACCCATTTGTCTGCAACGTCCTCAGTGCTGTTATGGCAATCCCCAACGCCACAATACTTGCACCCTTTGGTACCCTCCTTGTGCACACATCCACCCCCGGCGATGAAATGGAGGACTTGGAGTTATCGCATGACGACGTCCTTCATGGCCTTGTACCAGGGGCTGTCATGTTGGACCACACAGATGTTTCCGCTACTGGTGACGGGGTATGTGAACTCGAAGATGCCGCGACTTCTCTGGACTGGGATCCCGAACAACATGCGTTCAGCAATGTTGTTATGGTCGACGATGGCACTAGCACACTAAAGAAGTCTCGGGCATTGTCCTTATTGTTCAAATATAGTAATTCGACAAGCTCAACAGATCGGCTTCGTAGGGTCCAGCAGCAGGCGCGCTATGTGCAGCCAGAGCCCAAGACTCTTGTGGACGACTCCTCTGAGGAACTCTGCGACATCCTTATGGTAGACAACCCCGTAGCCACACTCCTCTCATGCGAAGACAACATATTTCTTTGTATCGGCGAAGTTATTGGTATACATATCGGATCAAAAGCCGTAGACCATCTGCGTCTCGATGCCCTTCTCGAGGACAGCATTCGTATCACGTACCAGGCTTACAGTCTAGTCTGCACTATCCCTGGCGACAACAATCCCAACAATAATACACGTGCTGGAAAGTACGACTGGCAAGCGCAAAGTCTTCTACCCATGAGATTCAAAGTCCCAGGAAATCTCGTTCAGCCCATTAATCCCGCCCTAGCCATGCCGTCCTCGCACATGCCCGCATACCTATTCGAAACATCCACACTTATTGCGTTTGCATCCAGCCTTCGCGACCGACTGTCTAAGCCCCAGCTCAAACTTATTCCACAAACGGAGCCAACTGACCGCTTTCCTTACCGTGAAGGATCGGGTAAGTGCTCATCTTCGTTACTAGGTCATCAGGCTTTAGTTGACGCTTCTCAGGGATGGCCTGCTTCGTTGCAGAGACTATTTACGAGGTGCGGGAGCTCAGCTCGCATGAGTGCCCAGCATGTGAGCCTCCAGTCCAACTCGACGCAGTCAATGGTCAGCGTGTACTTGCACACATCGGGAGTCATGTATTACACGATCCAACCCTTGACAAGTCAGGGGAGCCATGCGGGCTCTGCCTCCAACCTGCTAATACATGCGCCATCTATCTCACGAAACGCTCCGGACGGAACTATCAGTGGACACTCAATTATGGTGGCATTGTACCATGCCCTAATGCGACTAACTTCTCATATTCCACTGCTATGGTATCTTCCGAATCATCTCCATGCTCAAATGTCCCTCTCCGATGCCCCTACTGCCCAGATGGATCCCCAGCTGTCTGGCGGTACAATATGCGACCGCATTTCCAACTTCGACACCAAGGCGTTGATGCCACAAAGCACGAAGACCTCTGGAAGATAACTGCAGAGGAGGCCAATGCAATGGCTAAGATTTGGGAGAACCGCCATAAGCAGCCCAAGCGACGTGGCAAAGGGAGGAAGAAGGTTCCTCTGAAGCTTTCAGAGGCACATAGTTCCCGTAGACTTTCGGGGTATGTGGTGCCTGGATTGATATCCAAAGCTTGCTAATCACATGAGAAATTATAGTTTTATTGCACGCGAAGATGACATGATACACGACGACGAGCTAGATCCGATCGAAGAGGGCCCCAGTGGGCATGAGGCGTGGTCTGGCAGTGATGGTGAATCAGAGGCCGTGTCGATTGAAAGAAGTGCACGACCAGGGTCAGATAGTGAGACGCCAGATGGCGCCGAAGATGGAGAGGATGGGCTGGGAGAGTTGGAAGGTGGTAATGAGAGAGACGTTGAAGACAAGTCCGAGTCTGCGACAGGGGCTGTCAGAGATGTCGTAGTAGAGACAAGTGAACACACACCTAGTAAGTCGTCCCTTCCCATTTGCATCCCTTGACGCTGACAAACATCCTCTCTTCTTAGTTGCTAACATCGGCGTCCCAGTGTCACTGCCCACAGACATTGCGACGTGCCACACCTCCAGCGTGACCAAACACCCGACTGGGACCGAAGACGAGGGCGGGGGTCTCCTTGGGGGCGCCCAAATGTCCTCATTTGGACGCAAACGGAAACTGCGCAATATGTGCGACGTTTCTGCGTGCTTGTGTGGGAATTCAGCAGCACCATCAGCGGGGCAGGCAGCCAGTGGTGAGGTAGTTTGCTGCAGAGTTGCAGGCTGCGAAACAAAATGGGTGAGCGATGCATCCAGTCACAATATACTGATACTAAACCATACCAGTATCATATTGCATGCGTTGGGCTTTCATTCTCACCCAAGAGTTGGACTTGCGAGGTGTGCCAGAGCGACACAGGCATGCTGAAAAGGAGGCGTATGTGAAGGCGGCAATGAATTACCGAGCCGATTGCCATATTTAGTAGGCGCGAGAATGTGATACCATATTCGGATAGGCGCCCGCTTATGTAAATACCTACCCCCCTTTCCCTATCGGCCTTATGAGATTTTTGTACCCCCTATATCTAACTGCATTTCCGCGAGCCCCTTGTATCAACCCGCCGCCCGTGGCGCGATATCTTTTGGGCTCAGCCTTGAGGACGTTTCAAGATTGGGTTTGTCCACCGAGATCGTTTCGTGGCATCTTCACGAATTATAGCTTCCGTCTTGGCCGTGATGGCACCATGTCTCGACGCACTTCCACCCCAGCACACCTCCATGGACACTCGACATGCCACAAGTCGGCCCACAGCTGGTAATGTCACTGTGACCTCCTCCACCGTTCCCGCACCACTACTCAAGGCTTAATATCAATTATCCCTTATCGCGTGAAAGGCCGACTCCTTGAAGTCTTCGTCCACTCGCGTCTGATCAGTGTCATTTCTTGGTCTCCGGCCTTTGCTCCCATTAGAATCCCAGAAAGTCTAGCGATGTCGAGACTGGGAGGTGGACACCGGTGTGACCTCTTACTTACGCTCTTGGGAACAAACTTCATCTACTTATCGATTCTTTCCGGAACCCACCTACCTATCCGACAAACTCATCGCAAAGCTGTGCGTCCAGTGACTTCGAAGTGGGTTATATAAACGACGCAACAGGAGCTACACGTATGAACTTAACATCGACGCTGTATCCCTCGGCGTAGTTCTTCCTCCCTGGTCAATCAAAGCCCAGTCAGCAATAAATCGGGCTGGATCCAACGACAACAACACGTACCTGTACTCGAACATGAGTTGTACGCCGACGAACAGGCACGCACAAGCGCCGAACAAGAAGCGAATGCCTGCAACGTTTGCGCGTCCCCCCAATCAGCAAAGAGGGGGCCCAACAATAGTTCTCAAAAAAGACGTACCCGCCCAGCTGCCGATCAGTTCATGCGCGAAATACTGCGCGCCGTCGATGCCGAGAACGAACCCGACCAGATTCGCGCCCATCATCAACAAGACGTTGCACACCCCGCCAGCCGCGCACGCATGACGGTACCACCACTTGTCCCCGAACTACGCAAAAGATGAGCTTCACGTCTCAAGTCGTCCGTCCCCCCCGCCTGCACGTACCAGCGACGGCGGGAACGCCTTCCTGGCCGCGACTTCCGGTAGGATGAACAGCGCGGCGAGCCAGCCCCAAGCCAACAGCCTTGGGCTCAGGTCGTGCCAGAGCGCGACGAATGTAAAGACGACGATGCTGGTCGCGGCGAGCCGCTGGGTTCCGCCGAGCGGGATGTAGAGGTATCGCACGATCCAGAGGTTGTACGAGCGATGCCATGCGCGCCAAAAGCCCAGCGCCGAGCAGTTGTTCGCCATGCAGCGTACCATGTTCTCCGGGGGGTCGAGCCCGTCCACGAGTGCCCACAGGCGGAAGAAACGCCAGGGTAGCAGCAGCTTTACGTTAGTTCATCAGCCCACTTTTGTCCCGTGGATTATAGGGATTTTTTTTTTTCTTTTTACGCACTTTGAGCCAGACGAAAATGAGGTTCCAAAAGCCGACCATGGACAGTTGGGCAGGAGTCATGCCGCCCCACGCGTGCGCGTCCTTGATCGCGACGACGTACATCACGTGTATGAGCGTTTCCATCGTAAGCAGTCCGATGACAAATCGGACTGCGTATCGAGCCGTCGCCCGCGGCGCCATCTCTTTTGGGCGCGAGAGCTAGATTCGCAAAAAAAAACGCCTGTAGCAGGGGCTGAGGAACGGGAGATGGCGGTGCGCACCTGCCACATGAAATCGTTAAAGGTAAGTATCGGGCCCGCGATGTAGAGCGGCGCGTAGAGCGCGTACGCGAGATAATTCTTCAAGGTGTACGTGGCGCGCGGGTGGTACACAGCCGCGCGCTTCTTGTCGGTTAACGTGCCTCCAGGCTGTGATCACTCTGCGTCAACCCCGTGAACTCGCGAGAACGTTAACGAGTAGGAGTATGTCGTACATCCGCGATGCCGATATGGTTGCAGGCCCAATGGTAGTCGATGCCGAATGACACGAGGTGCAACATGGTAAGGTTAAAGCTGACGTGCCAACGAGGATATACCCCACGCTAGCCGTCCTGTCAAGGTACAATCAACTCCGATGAAGAACATACGGTAATGAGCACGGCGTACCAGGAAGGCAAATCCCGAGTGCAAATTAGCAAAGGCATAGCCTCCGTACCACTCGTTCGCAACGAGCACAGCGCCATTGAAGAGCCACGTGGCTGGAACGGCAAGCCGTGTTCCGGCCGTCGCTTTGGCAAGTACATAGTTTGTTGATAATATGATAAGGACCTTGATAATACTGGCACCGTGTAGGACGGAAAGCATGAGTAGTGAGAAGATAAGATAGAAAGGGATGCGGTGCAGGTTATTAGTCGGAGATGAGTCGCGGAGAATGGGGCGCGTGTAGACATATTTGAGAGCGAAGAAGGCGGCCATGAGCGCAGCGAGGGCCGGGAGGTTTAGACGAAAGGAGCGGTACTGTGCATCGCTGTTGTCCTGTGATAGCACGTCAGCGTATTTGAACGTGTGAATAAACGATCAGGGAATTTCGGGAGATTCATGACGGTGAGATGGATATTGAGTAACAACGCGGAAGAATAATAATTACTCGCGACAAGAAGCAAGACTCACAACTTTGCTTCCAGGTAACCAGCCATTAGCTAACCTATGCCGATACAATTCGTAATTGGGAAGTGTTTCTGAGACGAATGATGCCTGAGTCGGGGGAGCCAGTATGGATGAGAAGAAATACACGCACTGGTGCAGCAGCAATTCAATATAAATCTCACTCTCCATATAGCATATAGTGTACGTTCTGAGGAGTTCCGAGCCAACCACGGACGAATCAGTGGACGAGATGCCATAGGCCCATAGCGACAGCGACTACGTCGGATTGTCGTCAGCTCTAGCGGACTAGTTAGTATAGGACGAATGACACCTTAGGCCATACAAATATGAGTTATGGCTAGGGGCAATGGAATATATGGCGTATATGTGATGGCCTGTGAAGATGATATGGAACCCTGACTCGGATGAGGGACTGAAAACCACCACTCCAAGTTTGTTACGATCACATCACGTGACTGTGCCCACCGCCACACCCGACACACCCGCTGCTCCGGTTGAAGCGTTCCCTCTGAATTCCAACTCAAACACATTCCAGTTAACAATGCCTAACTTTCAACTGATTCTCAATGCAGTGAAAAAATATGCTGAGCAGACTGGGATATATCTAAAGGACGATCTGTTCGCCGACAAGGTCAGGGGCTGTGACTCTCTGCATGCCGTCCTCCCTTGACCGATACGATGCATAACTGGGAAGTGTTTCTGAAACGAATTCTACCTAAGTTGGAGGCAATATACAAGAGAAGGAATGCATGTACTGGAGAAGCTGACCTCTATGGGCGTGCAGATCATCCACGATAATGCGACGATAAATACGAAATAATAGAAGAACTCGTACATCTGCCGTGAATGAGTGCGCTGAAGGTGCGTCAATGGTACACTAAGGCGGACGACACCACCGCAGCACTGTCACTTGTTGTGGTTGTTTCTGCCTGTGATGACCTCGAGTGAGGGGCGAGGTGCAGGCATTTGAAGAGCAAAGTCTACTGGTGCCAATATCTGTATCATTGCAACATACAGTTGATGGCCGTCGTTGCACGGAGTGCCCTTGAATTACGAAATCGATGTATTGATCTGACTTGCTGCACGCCATGCGCTTTCGTGCCACAATTCAGAATGTCCCCACCTTTTATCGTGAGCCCTGGCAAGCCCAGTTTGACAGCCTGTATAAATAACCGCGACGCGTACATGGGTCTTACCAAACCATGGAGAAGCTTCACAAGAAATCATCAACTTCGATGAGACACCTAAGCGTACCATTGAATGAGAACCCCACCAGAAGGATCCACATAGATGCTCTTCATCAAATACCGCACCCTCACCCACTCCAACGACGAGATCGTCCTCAACCTGCCTACCGACACGTTGTCCACTGCACTGCACTCCGCCTCAGTGGAACACACCGGCACGAACAAAATCATCTACACCAGGGACTCGGCTGATATTGGCAGGGTGCTGACGTTCTACATCCCATCCGTGCTCGACGACTGAAAGTACTGAATGACCATACAAGTAAGGCGTAATTAATAAATTATTATCTTGAACGATGCGCCCTACTCTAATAACAGTTCCTCAGATGGTTTTCAATGAAAGACGGCGCACAGCTCTGATACTGCGCCTTTGCGATGTTATGCACCACGGTTTCCCTTTCCGATGCTCAGTTCTCTTGTCTTCAACCCGTCCACGAGGCAGTGGCTACCATGGAGGAGTTGCGTCAGGGCTGAAGGGGTTGGCCCCCATTTTGATTTGTCATGGGTACAATTGTCTGGCCTCGGCTAAAGGACACCGAAGGCCGGCCTAATGAGTTCATTGTCTCGGGATTATGTAACCCCGAGGTTCCGTTTTGCTTGATGCCTTCACTTGTCAACGTCGACGATGTCTGCCATCCCCACCTCCTCTCGACGGATTTTTATCCTCACCAGCTTCCAAAATCTCCCTACGTACTGCATTTACACGCAGTTCACAATGGCACAACGGCCTCCCGTATCATCGCCGCCCTCACGGCATCACCACCACCGCCACCCGCGTCTTCAGAGCCAAGCACACACTTCCGCATCACCCTCCGACGCTCCGGTATCTCCCTCGGCAAACTCGCTCAGGGAACCCCCGCTGCTCTCGGCTTGAGGCGGCGGACGGTGTATGACTTGCACACGCCCGAGGCCGCTGGCATGATACTCCCCATGAAGGAACTCGTTGAGGTGGAAAACGTGCTGGTGAGCACTGTGCGGATGTTGGGACAGCAGAGAGCGGAACGCAAGGCCCCGCGCGGGTTATTGTGGTTGGATCGAAGGTTGGGTCACTGTGACTGGTTACGTTCGTAGGTCTGTGCCCTTCTTTGCGTCGAGCGTAATGATAGAGGAGAACCCACAGTTTATAGGGAATGCCCATGCCATCGAGACTAGTACGGTCGTCCTGAAGAAGCTCCTATTGACTCCCTGTAGACCAATCGACTTCCTCTATCTCGATAGGCCTTGCCCTGTCTCGTTCCCATTGAAGGATTTACCAAAAAAGCATCGAGGACGGTATTTACAACACGCATATAATTACATTCGATTTCATCATTCCCATATCCCCCCAACCCTCTAGTCGAAGCAGGTGCGGCTGTGCGGCCCACACCACACGGCTGGATCGGCGCTCGAACACCGCCAAGAAATACTACGCACGAGAACGCGGGAGGCCGATGTCTGGATGTAACGATCTCAATCAGGCGACGGCGGTTTAATATGCAGCTCATCGACTCGTAAGCGAAGCCAACCGCGCCCATATATCAGCAAGACTTTGGACATCCCGCTGCCGCGCACAGGTGAATCGTCACATCCCCTCGAACTGTGAGACTAAATAAAATAAGAGTCAGACTAACCTCTGGAACATAGGCACATCAACGTACCCAACTGGGACGGTGGAGACGCCATCCTCAGGCAGGAAGAGACGGGACGAACAGCACAGTGAGCCAACCTCACGTCAAGAGCCTTTGCAAAAGGTCGTGCTGCCCAAGTGCGATGAATGTAAGGGTGAGGATATTGACGAGCGGTGCCGCATCCCAGAAATTAGATACCATGGTCATTCGCCATACAGTGTATGGTGGGCACCACGTCCTTTTGGGGTCCAAGCCATCTGTGGACGCTGATAAGTGGAAGAAACACCACAGCACGACAGCAACTACGTCAGATATCATTAGCTCCCGTTTGGATGAGGACGATTTGGGACATACCTTGAGCCAGACAACGATAAGGCACGGCTAGGAGGGTGATGAAACGTAGTGCAACATGTAGTACACGTGATAACCTGTAAAGGTGGTTACTATCGTATTGAGTGTTCCAGTAGTACGTCTGGACGCAGTGTAAAATCTCCTCGCAAACACGTCGTTGGTGACTCGGTCCACCGCCGCAAGGGCTCTACAGGCGTGAGACTGCAACGGCCCGGGCGCCGCCGACTGCGCTGCACTGCATTAGCGCTGCCAGTGTACTGCCACCCAGCTACAGTACTGTCCTGCCAGACCGTCGCATACGTCGTATCCACTTACAACTTCCATCCGAACTCGAATACGCCAACCCTCTCAAATGTCTAACTTTCAATCCATTCTCGATGCTGTCGACAAATACGCCGAGCAGACCGGCATAAATCTGAAGGACAATCCGATCGCCGACAAGATCAACGGCTGTGACTCTCCCGATGCAGTACTCCTCCTACTTCAAGATAATTTGAAAGCGTTCAAAGACTATCGCGACCAAAATTGGAAGTTTATCGATTGCCTCAGCCCGGTAGTACAGTTCGTTCATGGCTTCTCTGCAGTTCTTGGTGAGGCAGCTAGTCTGGTGAGCTGCGAAAACCTACTTTTCTATCTATTTCTTTTTTACACACCCTCAATAAGGTACCGCTCCAACCTGCGAAACTGATCTTTGTCGGCATCGATGTCCTCTTCACCGTGCGTGACTTCAGTTCCTTATTCATTGATTTGACATCCGAGTGATCTCAGGCGGCTGATGGAGTAAGCGCGAGCTATGACGCCCTCCTTGAACTCTTCGAGTCCATCGGAAACTTCCTCAAACGTCTCCATATCTATACCGAGATCCCTTTGGACCCTTTGATGACCGATATAGTCGCGAAGATAATGGTTGAGTTGATCTCGATACTTGCCCTGGTGAAGAAACACATCCATCGAGGACGACTCAGTAAGCCGATTCTTTCTATAACTATCGGCAACAGTCTCTGAATCGGTATTAGAGCAATTCGCAAAGAAGTTGATGGGGGATAGCGAGATCGAGAGCATACTGAAGAGATTGGACAGACTCACGCAAGACGAGGCCCGCATGACCGTTGCGCAGACCTTGGCTGTCGTTCATGGTCTTTTGAATAACATGAAGGTGGCCATGGACGGTACGTCAAGCTGTATACTGACTTTAAAGCGCTCTGATCGGACTGTTCTCTAAATAGGTGGCGAGGCATCAACGAGTGCAATCCGCCAGACTCTTGGTAAGTTTTGTCGTTATGCGCGAGTTAGTGTTCTCTGGTCTTATGGGGAATGCTAGTCAGCATGCAGGAGGTTGCGAGTGAGATTAACAAAATGAAGCGTGCGTTGTCTCGCCCATTCTTGGAGCTGTGGGGTGAACCGCCCCCTCAGGCAACCAGTTACAAAAGGATGCCAGGAGCTGGATCTCTCCTCCGGACCCGTCTAAAAATCACATCATCGCACGCAGGATCCACTCTGGTGAATCCGCGGTATGGTTTACCTGCGGCCCCACCTTCGAGAAATGGAACCTGATGGGCGGCCTTTTGTGGATACATGGTAAACGTACGTCACTTTAATACGTCCCGTGATCACGTTTTCAACCACTGATGGAAATTCGTGATGGTAGCGGGATCGGGGAAGAGCATCCTATGGTAAATACCCCCACCAAGGATATCCTCGTCTAAGTATATTCATATTGACGTCTGTCGACTAGTTCCAGTATCATCGAACAAGCCGCTACGCTACGCGATCAGGGACTAGGCTTGGTGGCTTATTATTACTTCGACTTTAGAGATACCGCAAAGCAAGACGTCCGTGGCTTGCTGTGTTCCTTAATCATCCAACTTTGTGCCAAGTCCGATCTTTGCCACGACATCCTTTCTCACCTATATTCCGATCACGACGCCGGATTGCGCTTGCCCGATGATGACGCACTCACCCAATGCCTGAAGGACATGCTCGAACTCCCAGGACTGCCTCCGATCTATATCATCATCGATGCTCTCGACGAGTGCCTCGACACGTCTGGGGCGCCATCTCCACGCGAACTCGTGCTCGAGCTTTTAGGGGACCTTGTCGAGTTACAACTTTCGAATCTTCGGATCTGCGTCACGAGTCGTCCCGAGGCGGATATCCAAGATGCGCTTGGGCCGTTGGTATCTCATCCTGTCTCTCTTCACGACGAGGCTGGCCAGAAGCAGGATATCATGGACTACATCAGCTCTTCTGTCGAGTCGGATAAAAAGATGCGAAAGTGGAGAGCGGAAGATAGGCAAATGGTTATCGATGCACTCACTCAGAGGGCCGGCGGAATGTAAGCAATCAGTATTACTGTATTGTAACTATGTTTTCATTCGGTCACAGGTTTAGATGGGTTTATTGCCAAATAGAGGCGCTGCGACGGTGTTTCCCTCCAGCATTACGGCGGGCTCTCGAGGAGTTGCCTGAAACACTGGACTTAACATACGAGCGGATCTTGCTAGGCATCGAGAAGGCGAAACAAGGATATGCCTACCGCCTTTTGCAGTGCATCGCAGTCTCCATTCGCCCGCTTCGCGTTGAGGAGCTCGCGGAAGTACTTGCAGTTCAACCTGACGCCGGAGAGGACTCAGAATATCATTCCAACTGGCGCCCCGAGGATGCACATCAAGCAGTGTTGTCTGCGTGTTCCAGTTTGATCATTATCGCCAATATCGATGGCTCGTCGGTCGTACAGTTTTCACACTTCTCGGTGAAAGAGTTCCTGATGTCCTCCCGCCTTGCAAATGCGACGGAGCATCTTTCCGTTTATCACATCATTCCTCATTCCGCCCACTCCACTCTTGCCCGCACCTGCCTCAGCGTCCTGCTCAATCTTGGTGACCAAGTCGACAGAAGCGCAGTAGAAAAACGATCATTCGCGATCTACGCGGCTCGGTACTGGGTCGACCATGGCAAGTTCGAAGGCGTGTCGTCAAGTATCCAGGATCTGATGGAACGTCTGTTTGACCCAACCAAGCCCTATTTTGCAACATGGGTCTGGATATATGATGTTGACCGCCCTTGGAAAGGACCGATGGCGACAGTCGTCCCAACGCCACCAGAGGCCGAGCCATTATACTACGCAGCACTATGCGGTTTCCACAGCCTCACGGAACACCTCACCATTGTGCATACGATGGATGTTAACGCTAAGGGCGGGAACTTCGGCTCACCGTTGCATGCGGCGTTGATCAAGGGAGAGATTGAGATTGCTCTGAGATTACTTGAGCTCGGCGCGAATATAAACGCCCTGGATGGCGGGGGCTGGAGTTCATTGCATAGAGCGGTAATTGGTGGTCGTCGTGTCGTCATAGAATTGTTACTCGAACATCAAGCAGATGTTAACATCCGGACAGCCGAGGAGCGAGCGACCCCGTTGTATTTGGCAGCGGAGATTGGGGGACTGGATGCTTGTTGGCTGCTGCTCAAGCACGGGGCAGATATAGCGTCTGCTATTATCGATGGGTGGGTTCCTTTGCAAGTGGCATCCCAGCGTGGACACCTCGATATCGTTCAAGTATTGCTTGATCACGGAGCCGATCCAAATGCGCAGAACGAAGACCTTTGGACTTCATTACACGTGGAATCGGTCCCAGGACACCTCGAGATCGTCCAATTACTAGTCAGACATGATGCAGCACTCGAAAAGACGAATCTGGACCAAGCAACGCCATTACACCTGGCGTCCCGAAACGGGAATGTCGAAGTCGCCCTGTTCTTAATCGAGAAAGGCGCAGATATGATGTCCAAAGATAAGGGCGGTTACACTCCATTGCACTATGCGTCATGGCACGGAAGTCTCGACCTCGTGAAGATATTTCTTGAAGGCGGTGTGGACGTCAACGTGCGAAGCGCAGCCGAGGAGACTCCCTTGAAAGTTGCATCGGGCAACGGCAAGCATGAAGTTGTTCGCTGGCTAATCGAGCGTGGAGCGGATATTGACTGCCGGGACAAGCGAGGGTGGACCCCTCTGCACGCAGCCGCACGACATGGGCATCTCGACATCGTGCAACTTTTACTCGGCCTTGGGACTGACGTCCATGCCCGTACTGGGGATGGTGGCTGGACATCGCTGCATGCCGCATCACAAGAGGGCCATATGGATATCGTTCGGCTATTACTCGATCATGGGGCGCATGTATATGTCCAAAGTCTCAACCTCTCGGCTCCACTCCATTTCGCATCATATGATGGACACCTCAAAGTTGCAGAGTTGCTAATCGAGCGCGGTGCAGAGGTCGACGTGCGGACTGAGGACCAGAAGACACCATTGTACCTGGCATCTGAAAATGGCAAACTCGAAGTTGCGCGCCTGTTAGTCAAGTTCGGCTCAAATGTTAATTCACAAGACAGGGAGGGCTGGACGCCATCGCACTCAGCAGCACGGAATGGACATCTCAGTCTCGTGGAGCTACTCCTCGATTCCGGAGCGGACATTAGCATGCGGAATAGCAACGAACAAACACCGATAGATGTTGCGCATGAAAACGGGAAACGCGACGTTACGAGCTTCCTAGCGAGGCGTTCAGGAGACCTACGATCCCCGAACACGGAGAGCTCGATCCCACTGGAAGAAGGGCCACAAATCAACACTTCCGAGAATGTAGAGCCACAACCATACACCGACGATCCATCTGACGATTCAGAGAATAATTCATTGCATAGCGCTGTAGAAAACGGACACGTTGGCATGGTCCAGAGGCTACTCGATCGCGGTGCAGATGTCAACGAAAGGAACGATGTACTCGAGGCTCCGTTGATTGTAGCGTCAAGAAATGGGAAACTCGAAATTGCGAGGACACTAATTAAATATGGCGCTGATGTGAATTCTCCAGACACCACTGGCTGGACTTCGTTGCACGCAGCAGCACAGAATGGGCACATCGACATAGTGCGGTTGTTACTCGACAACTGTGCTGACATAAACGCCACGCAGGGGGATAATGCCACTGCATTGCACATCACATCGACCTTTGGTCATTTTGAGGTTGTACGGCTGCTCCTTGAACAAGGAGTGAATAGACAATTACGGTCTGTGTATGGCAGGACACCTTTTCAAGACACACTAGCACGAGGATACCGAAACATTGCGCAGTTGTTTTCGGAGTATGATGCCGGTGGGGTATAGGGATTCAGCGAACGAGGTATCAATGCGACAGTATAGGTTTGGATACTATACGGCCTTTGGATTTGTATGCTATTTATAATGTCGTCAGTGGGGTAATCGGAATCGTTACTCGTTTGCATGTTACCTACAAATTACCAACACAGCAGAGTCAGCTGCAGGACCGCGGCGCGATCCGAGAGACGAGGTACAGTAGTAGGTCAGTATGTTCGTCCCCCGGGCGATACCGAAATTATTTGAGTACGTCTTGGGATTACATAATTCCCCGATTCCCTTTTGCGTGACACCTTTTCACGTCAACGATGTTTGCTGTCCTCACCACCTCTTACAGGGTTTTTGCCCTCAACGGCCTTCCAAACCTCCCTGCATACTGCATTTACGTGTAGCTCACAATGGTATCACGGCTTCCCACACCATCGCCACCCTCGTGTCATCACCATCACCCCCAACTCCTCTCACATACCCAGAGCCAAGCACACACTTCCGCGTCACCCTTCGACGTTCCGGCATCTCCCTCGGAAAGCGCATTCAAGGCACTCTCGCTGCTCTCGGCTTAAGGTGGCACATGCAGACTGTGTACCACTTGCACACGCCCGAGGCCGCTGGCATGATACGCGCCGTGAAGGAACTCATCAAGGTGGAAAACGTGGCCGGAAGTGCAGTACGGACGGCGGGACAGCAGAGAGTGGAACGTAAAGCCCCGCGCGTGTAACGTCGTCACGACGTTAGCTCGACTTGAGCTCGGTAGAGGCGGCAACAACTCAGCGGATGACTTGAAGACACGGAGGTCCAAGTGTAGACAGTAGTGAACGCTCGAAGGCGCACTTGACTTAACGGAGAAAGCAGAGGCAAAGCGAAAGAGAGAGAAGAAGAAAGCAAGTGACGATTCAAGAAGACCAAGATGGCGTATCTTGGTCTTCACAAGACAGTTTAAATACAAATCGAGCAGGCTTAGAAGCGCTGCTATGAGTCACAGTATAGTAGCGTCCAACGTATCGCAGAAACAACTCGAACCCTAATACTACTAGTATCTGTACTAGTGGCGTCGGTCATCAGTCAGCTATCACTCCCTATCGCCTATCGTATCGCCGCATCATCGTAAGTAAGTCCGCAACTAATCTACCTTACCGCCGTAGTTGCAACCGGTACAGTAAGGGTAACGAGTCATGTGGTCCGTACGAGTCGAAACGTGACATCACCCCCTTTTCAGTGTGAGACCCCGACTCACCGAAAGTCCCTAGCCGGCCAATCCCGCTGTTCATCGGCAATGCGCTCGAGTGCAGTGGCGCGCTCCAGTCGATAGATGGAGTCCTGCCTGTCGCGCTGCGCACAAGCGATCATGTCACGTAGCTGCGCCACCCTCGCTCGGAGTCGTTCCAGCTCAAAGCTGGCGGCGCGGTAGTGTGTGACCTCCGCCGTGAGCGTCTCGTCGTTGATGCGGTTGAGAGCGTGGTCCGTAATACAGTCCGCGGCGAAGATGACGAGGTCTTCGTGAGGATACGTGGGGCGCAGCGCGGCGCTCACGTGGGGTTCGGCATAGAGGGGCTTACCATATAGGTGGGGAGACCCCGGTATAACTCCCAGGATGAGGGGGTCAGCCCCTCCGATGATCTGAACATGTGAGGCGTCTCTCTCTATGCCGTCGGGCCCGGTGATGGGGTATGGAATGTGATGGGGTCGTCGATTTGCCCGGAACCCTTCAGGCGCAATAACATGCGCGGGGTCGTCAGCGGCGGTGAAGGGACGGTGGTCCGCGGCGCCTGGTACACGCACACGTCCTCGATACATGGCAGACCCGTCAGAGTTGACGAGCCAGGGTGTGATGCGGGGATTAGTAGGGTCGCTTTTCGTTCGAAGGAAGGCGTGGCGTGCCGGGTAGTAATCGTCGTCGTCATGGCCAGCCTCAGCAGCCTCCATCGCTGCCGCCGCTCGCGCATCTCTCTCAGTCGGGCCGCGGCTGAGTCTAACTGTTCCTTCTGCCACTCCGCCGCTACCCTCCTCCAACCGTCCAACTCGTACTCCAGGAGAGCTTGAACGCTCGTCGTTGCTCGGGAAAATTCCGCGAACGCCGACGAGGTCGTCGCTTGGGGGGATGGCGGCGATGGGTTCGCGCACTCCCTGTTCATCTCGAAAGACGTGGGCGACGGCGGATTCGTCATCGGGCTGTTGCGTGGGGTCTGGGAATCGGGCCAGGACGTTGGCCCACTCTTGCGCGGTGATGCGGCCCTCTGGCTGGCCGACAGGTGTGTACGGGGTGATTTGGGTGTTGGGAATCTCAGTCTCGTCGTCTTCGGCGAGGAGAGCTTGCGCGTCTTCGGCGAGGGAGTTGAGGAGGATCGCTTGGGTGACATGTCGCAGAGGGGAAGTGGGCATGAGAGTGGAGGTGGTAGAGCGAAGGAAGAGGGGATGACTTTCCTGAGTCTGGGTTGAGCCCCTTTTAACTGCTGCTCCGTGCACCTGCGTTTCCTGATAAAGACGAAGTGCTTCTGGTGCGAAGACGTCATTCTTGTCGACCCACTGGTTCTCCGAGTCTGGGTACCCCTTCCATTTGACGAGGTATTGGAGCCGCCTCCCTCTGCCGAAATGCCGAGAGTCCAGAATGGCCTCGACTTCGTACTCTTCTTCGCCATCGATCAGTTCTGGCGGTGGTCGTGTGAAATTTTCTCCATGAAGGGGGGTTTGTTTGTATGGTGTGAGAAGATCGATGTGGAATACTGGGTGAATGCTCCACTGGACCGGGAGTTCCAATCGATAATTGTAAGGAGACATCACCTGTATCACCCTAAATGGTCCGTGGCGTCGCGCCGCTAGTTTTGCCGTTGGTTGATTGGTTCTAAGGTGTTTACCCTCCAGCCACACGAGGTCCCCTATCTTGAATTTGGGCGTTTCTTTGTTACGGATCCACGCTTCTTGGGCCCGTTTTATGAGGCGTTGGGCGTCCTCTCTAGCTTCTTTTAATTGTGTTAGTCGCCTTGTGACCTGGGGAAGGGGAGATGGCTTATCAGTCCAGTCTGCTTGTGGATTATACCCCATTAGGAGTTGGAACGGCGACTGCTTCGTGTGTTCATGTGGCCAGTTGTTATGCGCGAATTCGGCGATTGGCAGATAAGCGGCCCAGTTATCTTGGCGTTCATTTACCCAGAAGTGTAGATACTGTTCTAGCCACTGATTGGTTCGCTCCGACTGTCCGTCGGTGCGTGGATGATACGCCGTTGATATGTTCTGCTGGATGCCCAGAATTCGACATATTTCTCTGGTGAACTTTGACGCAAACCGCGGGTCTCTGTCACTGATACACTTGCGCGGTAGCCCGAAGCGTTTAAATACATGAGCGACGTACAGGGCTGCGGTTTCTTCAGCCGTTATTTCTTCTCGGCATGGGATGAAGATAGACGCTTTGCTGCAATCGTGGTCCGTGACGGTCAGTATACTGTCGTGTCCTTGTGACTGTGGAAGTTTGGTGATAAAGTCGACGGCTATAGTTTGGAAGGGCATGGCCTCCAATACGGGCGTGATGGGATGTAACGCCGCCCGTATGGGCCTCGTGTTTACTTTGTTTCGCTGGCATTCTGCACAGCCCTGCACGTATTCGTATACGTCCTTCCGTAATCACGGCCACCAATAATGTCGTTCTAGGATTCGTTGCGTCCTTGCCACCCCAGGGTGGCCGTGTATCGGTAGGTCGTGGTGGTCGTGTATTAGCACGCGGTATGTCGAGGCGGGTCCGGTGATCACAAACCTGCCGTCTTTGTACCACTCTCCCTCTATCTTTTTGAGACAATGGGGGTCTGCCCACATCTTGATTATCTCACCGTCCTGTTGGTGACGCGGTTGCAGTAGGTTGGGGTTTGCGACGAAGGTGCGCGCGGTGTTGAGAGTTCGTACAAACAATTCTGGAGGTAGTACGACGGCTTCGCTATTGTCACTCGCCCCTTGGTCGTAATCCGGTCGTCTTGAGAGCGCATCTGCCCTACCGTTGTTTTTTCCTTTGATGTGGTGAATTTCGAAGTCGTATTCGGAAAGCTCCAGCACTTCCCTTGCGACTCGCCTGCTGATCTTCTGCGGCGACTTCCAGTATTGCAGGTTGAGGTGGTCCGAGTATATTTTGATTTTGTGAGGGGCTCCCGCGAGCAGTGGTCTCCAATTTCGCAATGCTTTGACTATCGCGAGTAGCTCTAAGTCGTAGATGTCGTAATTGCGTTCTGCTTCTGAGAGCGTGGCCGAGTAATAGCCTATGGGGTGCCGCTTTCCGTCAGACTTTCGTTGTAATAGTACGGCTCCCACCGCATATCCGGAGGCGTCTACCTCCAATTCAAATGGGTCCTGGAGGACTGGATGCGCCAGCACCGGTTCTTCTGTTACGAGGTGTTTTAGGGTGTTGAACGCCTTTTCTTCCTCTTCGGTCCATCGCCATTCCTCGTCTTTTCGCGTTAGTTTAGTGAGTGGCTTCGCATAAGTTGCAAAACCGCGGATGAAAAGTCGGTAAAAGTTGCAAAAGCCGAGGAACGATCGGACATCTTTGACCTTTGTTGGCGTCGGCCAGTCTTTGATGCCTTGAACTTTTACGGGGTCCATTCGGGTCACCCCCCTTTCAAGGATTACCCCCAGGTAATCCATCCGTGGTTGATGGAACAGGCATTTCTCGAGCTTGAAATAGAGGTCGTGTTCTTGCGCGACGAGCAATACGTCGCGGACAGCGTCGATATGGGCTGCCAGGTCATGGTCAAAATGAGTGGCGATACCAATATCGTCCATGTAAACACGTATCGTAGTGCCAAGACTTTCATGCTTCGCAATCGTGTCACGGTAGATGTGATTCATCATCGCCTGAAAGGTGGCGGGGGAATTGGTGAGGCCGAAGAACATGACTGTGGGTTCAAAGAGGCCGAATTTGGTCTTGAACGCCGCCTTTTCTTGATCGCCGTCGCGGATGCGGATGTTGTTGTAGCCCCAGCGGATGTCGAGCTTCGTGTAGATATGTGCGTTGCTAAGGTTGAGAATGAGGTCTTGAATTAACGGCAGCGGGTACTGATTGCGAATGGTGTGCGAGTTAATGACTCGGTAGTCCTGTACTGGGCGTAGTTTTCCGTCCTTCTTTTTGATAAAGAAGAAGGACGAGGCGTACGGAGATATGGAAGGGCGTAGATACCCTTGTTTTAATTTTTCGTCGAGGAACTCCTTTAGCTCGCTTTCTTCTTTTTGTGTCATGGGGTAAACCTTGCAGTCGATCGCCACGGGCGCCGACGGTTTGAAGTCGATGGCATGATCCCATGGTCGCGATGGTGGGAAACGATGGGAGGCCTGCTCATTGAACAGCATGCTGAATTCCGCATATACTGGTGGCAGCACAGCCGCCGTCTGTTGTTGCTTTGCTGATATGGCCAATTCTGTCGAAGTAGTGGCCCGTGCGAAGGTTTCTTGTTCCAATTCTTGAACGATCGCTTCTTTTTCTGCCGTGATCAGGGATTGTATCGTGGGTATGGTAAGTAGTTCTTCGTTAGTGGCTAAGATTATCGGATGCGTGTCCGGATGCATGGTTGCTGTGGCCCAGCTGATTGTGGGCTCGAAAGCGCTCAGCCATGGATAGCCCAGCACCATGCTTTCGCTCCCGAGGTCGGTGACCAAAAAGGTCATCTTTTTGATCTGTCCGCGTGTTTTCACTTCTAGGTTAACGTAATGAGTGATTAACCCAGCTTTGTTCTCCGTATTGTCTATATTCCATATCTTGCGAGGCGTTTCTAATGGCCATATCGGGATTCCTGCCCGGGCCGCTGCTCCTGGTTTGATGAAATTGTCGGTGGCTCCTGAGTCCACAAGTGCATTTGTTTCAGTCGTTTGGTAATTCGTTCGGACGATCACTGGGATACGCAAAGATCGATAGCGCGTTGTCACGATTACAGAATTACATTGTAATGCCCTCACCCAGACTGACGGGTTCAGGCGCCCTGAAAACCCTCTTTTCCCCACAAATCTTGGAGTATGAGGTCTTTTACCTCGTCCGTACTATTGGCTACTTGCGTCAGCCATTCCTTTGCCTGTTCTCCAGCCGTTTTTGCCGCCTTGATTTGTGGCGCCGGTGTTGCACTGGGAGCGGGCGTCGCATATCCCGGTAGCGACGGCTCATATTGTGATGGCGCATATTGCGATGGCGCGTACTGTGAGACGGGTCCTTGGGAATACCCCGTGGTTTCGATCATGCGACTGCTTGAGGGAGCAATCTGCCATTGCTGCTGCGTGCGCGGGTGTGGGCAGTATCGTGAGAGGTGGCCAGGGGCGTGACAGTTATAACAGAGAACGTTCCTTAAGTCCCTTCTAGATCCTCCTCTCCCCCGTCCTCGAGCTCCCGGTCCTCCTCTTGGTGGAAACGGAGGCGTGGGCCAGTTGTGGTGTGGCATCTTGTTGAAATCAATATCTTCGGACCCTGCAAGCCTTACTTTGGCTCGGTCGGCCGAGGTGTCCATCGCCCATGGGTTAGTTTGTGGTAGATTCTGGGGGAGTGTCCACCCCGCGTTGCCGCCTTGCTTCTTTGGCGGTGTCGTCGTGTTTTTGTACTCGTTGAGTCGCGCTTTGAGGTGTATATAATTCTTCTGCCACTTAAGGACGGCTCGTTTCCAGTCGTCGAACGTGACCGGGTCATCGAATTGGAACGCATTTTTGAACAGTTCCTTGGGTAGGCCCGACGTGAAGAGGTCGATGGTTTGGGGTTCGTTGAGGCAATAGTGAGCCTTCCGCACAAGCTGTTCAAAATCATTGACGTACTTGTCAATGTCTTCTCCCACCATTTTGAAACCTTTTCGTAGTATAGCTTGGGCTTGCTCTCTTTCTAACGTGTTTTCGAACCTCTGGCTAAACCCGTCTGCTACGGCGTTCCATAGGTCACGAGTGTATGGACTGATTCCTCGTTGTATTTGTCTGTTGAGCCAGTTCAGGAAGGACAGAACCCATTCACTGACTGCTCCGCCCTTGATGTAAGAAAGAAACAGAAGGCATCTTCTGTAGTCGTTGCGCATGATAGGGGCGTCTAGGTTCATGCCCCAGTAGACATGCCACTGTGTCAGGAATTGGTCGACTTTAAGTCTGTCTCCGTCGAAAATGGAAGGTGGCTTGCCGGTTAATTTTTCGTTATGATGTCCTCCTCTTCCGGCATCTCCACCTCCTCCTCCTCCACCGCCTCCTCCATCTTCTGGCGGCCCGGTTGGTGGTAGTCTTGGTGGTTCTGTTCTTCGTAGATCAAACGGGATACCTCCTCCGGGTGGCAGCGGTGGATCTCCATCTGGTCCTCCGATCCCTGGTGGCAGGTCTAATGCGGGTTGTCGTCCGGACGGGGGGTCTCCTCGGTCTGACCCTATTGCTCGGAAGATAGCTGCGTCGTCTGCAGTCATTCGTATGCCGGTTTCGGGGTTGATTGGCATGAGGATATCTCGTGCTTCTTCTCGTATTGCGCGTGCTTCTTCGATTGCGGCTTCTTCCATTGCGCGCATTATTGTTGCCATAATGGCTGGTGATCGTATGTGAATCGGTTCTGGTTCTGTGATATGCGCGGACTCAGCTCGTTCGATGAGGAGTTCTTGTATTGCTCCTCCACTAGTTTCTGTTTGATCCGGCTCTCGTCCTTCACTCTCTTCTTGGCTTTGTTCTTCCTCTTCTTCCGATATCACTTCTCCGGTGGAGTGTTCTCGTACTTGCCCGTCGATGGGGCCCCAGTCTGCTCAGCTATTGAGTTCTCTGGCGTCGATGTCGCAGCGATACCTGGGTCCTGCTGGTCGTATGACGTCCCACTGCGAGTCTATGGGGTTCCACGTAATCTCTGTCCAACACAAGCGGTCGAAGTTGAACTCAACTGGTCGGAATCTACTAGGTCCGTCAAATTCCACAAAGTATCCGGTTTCTTCTTGTCTTTCCCTCCAGCTCGCAGCTTGTAGAAAGCGCGTGGGGACGTTACGTTCTCCTCTTCTTTGGAGCGAATAGGGACGGAAATTCGTCCACTGGTCTCTGGTTGTTACGGCCACGGTGGTATCTTGGTCTTAATGTAACGTCGTCACGACGTTAGCTCGACTTGAGCTCGGTAGAGGCAGCAACAACTCAGCGGATGACTTGAAGACACGGAGGTCCAAGTGTAGACAGTAGTGAACGCTCGAAGGCGCACTTGACTTAACGGAGAAAGCAGAGGCAAAGCGAAAGAGAGAGAAGAAGAAAGCAAGTGACGATTCAAGAAGACCAAGATGGCGTATCTTGGTCTTCACAAGACAGTTTAAATACAAATCGAGCAGGCTTAGAAGCGCTGCTATGAGTCACAGTATAGTAGCATCCAACGTATCGCAGAAACAACTCGAACCCTAATACTACTAGTATCTGTACTAGTGGCGTCGGTCATCAGTCAGCTATCACTCCCTATCACCTATCGTATCGCCGCATCATCGTAAGTAAGTCCGCAACTAATCTACCTTACCGCCGTAGTTGCAACCGGTACAGTAAGGGTAACGAGTCATGTGGTCCATATGAGTCGAAATGTGACAGCGCGGGTTTGTCGTGGTTGGGTTGAAGGTTGGGTCACGGTGACTGGTTAGGTCTGTGACCATCTTCACTCTATTCCGATGTCAACGACGTCGAGCGTAATGAGATGAGAGGTCTCACCTAAGTCTATAGGGAATGCCTATACCATCAGCGCTCGTATCGTCATCCTGAAGGAGCTCTTATCTACGCCGACGTAGACCAATCGACCTCATCTATGTTCATTTGCCTTGCTCTGTCTCGTTCCCATTGAAGGATTTACCAAAAAAGCATCGAGGACGGTATTTACAACACGTATATTATTACATTCGATTTCATCATTCCCATGTTCCCCCAACCCTCTAGTCGAAACAGGTGCGGCTGTGCGGCCCACACCACACGGCTGGATCGGTGCTCGAACACCGCCAAGAAATATCACGCACGAGAAGGCGGGAAGCCGATGTCTGGATGTAACGATCTCAATCAGGTGACGGCGGTTCAATAGGCAGCTCATCGACTCGTAGGCGAAGCCAGCTGCGCTCATGTATCAACAAGACGTTGGTGATCCCGCTGCCACACACAGGTGAATCGTCACATCTCTTTGAACTGTGAGAATATGAGATCAAATAAGAGTCCGACTAACCTCTGAGACATAGGTACACCCACGTACCCAGCTGGGACGGTGGAGACGCCATCCTCTGCTTGACCTCAGGCAGGAAGAGATGGGATGAATAGCACAGTGAGCCAACCTCACGTCGAGAATCATTGCAAAGGTCGTGCTGCTTGAATGCGATAAATGTAAGGACGAAGATACTGACAAGCGATGCCGCGTCCCAGCAATCAGATACAAGGTCGCTCGCCAAACAGCGTATGGTGCGCACCGCGTTCTTTCGGGGTCCGAGCCATCTGCGGACGCAGATAGGTGGAAGAAACACCACAGCACGACAGCAACTATGTCAGATGTCATTAGCTCCCGTTTGGATGAGGACGATTTTGGGACCGTGACATACCTTGGGCCAGATAACAATGAGGCACGGCTAGGAGGGTGATGAAACGTAGCGCAACATGTAGTACATGTGATAGCCAGTAAGGGTGGTTACTATCCTACTAAATGTTCCAGTACGTCTCGCGCTGTGGAAAATCTCCCCGCGAACCCGTCGTTGGTGACTCACTGGCAGTCCACCGCCGCAAGGGCTCTACAGGTGTGAGACTGCAACGGCCCGGGCGCCGCCGACTGCGCTGCACTACATCAGCACTGCATCAGCGCTGTACTGCCACTGGCACCCAGCTAAAGTACTGCACTGCCAGACCATCCCATACACTGTATCCACTTCCAACTTCCATCCGAACTCAAATACGCCAACCCTCTCAAATGTCTAACTTTCAATCCATTCTCGATGCTCTAGACAAATACGCCGAGCAGACCGGCATAAATTTAAAGGACAATCCGATCGCCGACAAGATCAATGCTTGTGACTCTCCCGATGCAGTCCTCCGCCTACTTCAAGAGGACATCAAAGCATTCACAGACTATCGCGACCAAAATCGGAAGTTCATCGATAGCCTCAGTCCGGTAGTACAATTCGTCCATGCCTTCCCTGCAGTTCTTAGTGAAGCAGCGGGTCTGGTGAGCCGCGAACCGTCATTTCGCTGTCTATTTGTTTTTTTACTCTTTCCGTACAAGGTACCATACCAACCTACAAAACTGATCTTCGTCGGTATCAATGTCCTCTTCACCGTGCGTGACTTCAAGCTCCTTATTCATTAACCAAGTCAACCTGATATTTGAATAACCTCAGGCGGCTGATGGAGTAAGCGCGAGCTATGACGCCCTCCTTGAACTCTTCAAGTCCATCGGAAACTTCCTCAAACGTCTCCGTGTCTACAGCGAGATCCCTTTGGACCCTTTGATGACCGATATTGTAGCGAAGATAATGGTCGAGTTGATCTCGATACTTGCCCTGGCGAAGAAACAAATCCATCGAGGACGACTCAGTAAGCCGATTCTTTCTATAACTATCGGCAACAGTCTCTGAATTGGTTTTAGAGCAATTTGCAAAGAAGTTGATGGGGGATAGCGAGATCGAGAGCATACTGAAGAGATTGGACAGACTCACGCAAGACGAGGCCCGCATGACCATTGCGCAGACCTTGGCTGTCGTTCATGGTCTTTTGAATAACATGAAGGTGGTCATGGACGGTACGTCAAGCTGTGTACTGACTTTAAAGCGCTCTGATCGGACTGTTCTCTAAATAGGTGGCGAGGCATCGACGAGTGCAATCCGCCAGACTCTTGGTACGTTTTGCGATTATGCGCAAGTCAGCTTTCTCTGGTCTTATGGGGAATGCTAGTCAGCATGCAGGAGGTTGCGAGTGAGATTAACAAAATGAAGCGTGCGTTGTCTCGCCCGTTCTTGGAGCTGTGGGGTGAACCGCCCCCTCAGGAAACCAGTTACAAAAGGATGCCAGAAGCTGGATCTCGCCTCCGGACCCGTCCAAAAATCACGTCATCGCACGCAGGATCCACTCTGGTGAATCTGCGGTGTGGTTTACCCGCGGCACCACCTTCGAAACCTGGAACCTGCAGGGTGGCCTTCTTTGGATACATGGTAAACGTGCGTGTTTCATAAACCCTCCCTACTTTTTCTATCTGGCTGATCGTCTGTAGCTGGATCGGGGAAGAGCATCCTATGGTACGTGCCACAAGTACATCCAGGTCCTCGTCTAGTCTTATTCACCTTGACACCCGTCGACCAGCTCCAGCATCATTGAAGCGGTCGCTACGCTACGCGACGAGGGACTGGGATTGGTGGCTTATTATTACTTCGACTTTGGAGAAACAGCAAAGCAGGACGTCCGTGGCTTGCTATCTTCCCTTGTCGTCCAGCTCTGCGCCAAGTCGAATTTTTGCTATAACATCCTTTCTGGGTTATATTCCAAGCACGATGCCGGACTGCACTTACCCGATGATGACGCGCTTACGCAATGCCTAAAAGACATGCTCAAACATGCAGATCTGCCCCCAATCTATATTATCGTCGATGCTCTTGACGAGTGCCCCAACTCATCTGGGGTGCCATCTCCGCGAAAACTTGTACTTGACCTTATAAGGGACCTCGTCGGGTTACATCTTCCCGGTCTTCGCATTTGTGTCACGAGTCGTCCTGAGGCCGATATCCAAGTGGCTCTTGGGCCGTTGGCATCCCATTCTGTTTCTCTTCACGACGAAGCCGGACAAAAGCAGGATATCACTGACTACATTAGTTCTACTGTCCGGTCGGATACAGAGATGGAACAGTGGGAAGCGGAAGATAGGAGTTTGGTCATTGACACGCTCTCGCAGAGGGCCGACGGGATGTAAGTAATCATCACTGCATCTGGATGGCTTTTTCATTTTACTACAGGTTTAAATGGGTCTCCTGCCAAATTGTATGGCTGCGCGACCGTTTCCCCCCGGACATTCGGGGCGCTCTCGAGGAATTGCCCGACACTTTGGATGCAATATACGAGCGCATCTTGCTAGGCATCGGGAAGGCGAAACGGGAATATGCTTGTCGCCTTTTACAGTGCCTTGCGGTCTCCATTCGTCCGCTTCGTGTTGAGGAGCTCGCCGATGTTCTTGCCATTCGACTTGACGCCAGAAAGGATTCCCAATATCGCACTGGCTGGCGCCCCGCAAAAAATGCACACCAAGCTGTGCTATCTGCTTGTTCCAGTTTGATCACGATTATCAACGTCGATGGTTCGTCGGTCGTACAATTTTCCCACTTCTCGGTGAAAGAGTTCCTGATGTCCTCTCGCCTTGTCAATGCGGCGGAGCATCTTTCCGTTTATCACATCCTCCCTCATTCCGCTCACGCCGTTCTTTCCCGGGCTTGCCTCAGCATCCTACTCGATCTTGGTGAACCGAGTCAAGTTGACAAAAATGCAATAGAAGAACGTCCATTTGCAATTTACGCGGCCCGATACTGGGTCGACCATGGCAAATTCGAAGGCGTGTCGTCAAGTATCCAGGATCTAATGAAACGTTTGTTTGACCCAGACAGGCCCTACTTCGCGACGTGGGTCTGGATATACAACGTTGATCGTCCTTGGCAAGGATCTATGATTACGGCCCATCCGACGCCGCCAGTTGCCAAGCCATTATACTACGCGGCACTGTGTGGTTTTCTCAGCTCTGTGGAACACCTCACTAATACCCACCCGACGGATGTTAACGCTTGGGGCGGGAGCTACGGAACCGCGTTGAATGCCGCATTCGACAAGGGAGAAGTTGAGATTGCCAAGGCCTTACTTAAGAATGGCGCGGATATAAACGCCGGGGATAACGCAGGTAACAATTCGTTGCACAAGGCCGCAGGTCTCGGTCACCGTGCTGTAGTGGAGTCGCTACTCACACATCAAGCACATGTCAACATCTTGTCACGCGACTCCTTCACACCGTTGCATTTGGCGGCGCAGGCTGGGGAACTGGATGTTTGTCGGCTACTGCTGGGGCATGGGGCAAATGTAGCAATCAAAGATAAACATGGACTGACTTCGTTGCATGTTGCATCCCAACATGGACATCTCGATATCGTGCAGGATTTACTTGACCACGGTGCCGATGTGAATGTGCAGGGTGGCCACTTTGAGACTCCACTGCACTTGGCATCGATTGCAGAACACCTCGAGATTGTCCAATTACTAGTCCGATACGGTGCCGCACTTAATACTAGGATCAGCGTGTACCAAGCAACGTCGCTACACATGGCGTCTATTGCTGGGAATCTCGGAATCGTCCGCTTTTTGATCGACAAAGGGGCGAATACGATGTCCAAAGATGTGTTTGGTAACACACCGTTGCACAATGCTTCAGGACGCGGGCATCTAGACCTCGTGAAGACATTTCTTGAAGTCAGCTTAGACATAAACGTGCAGAACATCTACGAGCAGACTCCGTTAAACCTCGCGTCGAGCCAAGGCAAGCTTGAAGTTGCTCGCTTCCTAATCGAGCGCGGAGCGGATATGAACTGCTGCGATAACGTAGGCGGAACTCTTCTGCACACAGCGGCACAGAATGGGCACCTCGACATCGTGCGGCTTTTACTCGACCTTGGTACTGACATCCACATCCGGAATAGGAACCGCAACACTCCCTTGATGCTGGCGTCCATTGGCGGATATGTAGAAGTATCGAGGCTCCTGATCGAGCATCAAGCCGACGTCAATTTCGTCTGCAATAAAGGCTGGACATCGCTACATTTTGCATCACGAAATGGTCATGCCGACGTCGTGCAGCTCTTACTTGACCATGGGGCGAATGTAAAGGTCCAGAAGGCGGATCTCTGGGTCCCCCTTCATCTCGCATCCGCTAATGGACACCTCGAAGTTGCGGAGTTACTAATCAAACGCGGCGCAGAAGTTGACGTACGGAATGAAGACCAGACGACTCCATTGCACCTGGTGTCGATGATTGGGGAACTCGAGGTTGCGCGCCTGTTAGTGAAGTACGGCTCAAACGTGAATTCACAGGACCAGAAGGGCCAGACCCCGTTGCATTTAGCGGCATGGGACGGCCATCGTGTTCTTGTGGAGTTCCTGCTTGATTCCGGCGCGGACGTTGGTATAAGGAGTAGCAGCCAAAAGACACCATTAGATTTTGCCCGAGAAAATAGGAAGCATGACGTTACGAACTTTCTATTGGCGAGGCGTTCGGGAATTCCATGTCCCCAGATCATGGTGAGTTCGACCTCAAAGAAAGCAGGGTTACATAATTGAACAGCCTTCCCCAGATTGCGGAGCCGCAACTGGAAGGTGGCGATTCGTTGCATAGCGCATTGAGCGACGGACGCGTCGACATGATCCAGAGGCTACTCGATCGCGGTGTAGATGTCAACGAGCAGGACAAAGGACTCCAGACCCCGTTGGACGTAGCATCGAAACTCGGGCTACTCGAAATAGCAAGGACACTAATCAAACACGGCGCTGATGTTAACTCTCGAGACATCCTTGGCTGGACCCCATTGCACACGGCATCACGACATGGGCACATCGACATTGTGCGGTTGTTGCTCAACAACGGCGCTGATATACATGCGACGCAATGGGAGGAGCTTACTGTTTTGCACATGGCGACGATGGGAGGTCACTTCGAAGTTGTACGGTTACTACTTGAACAGGGAGCAAATTTACAGCCACGGGACGGCAATGGCAGGACGCCACTTCATTTTGCAATAAAGTACGGATTTCGGAAGATTGTGGGGGTGTTGACAGAGCACGACGTGGGTGGAATATAGGGGCTCGTTGAATGTAGGGTTGTAGTTTATATATTGCATCGACTTGTACTAGTGTAGTACTTGGACCACAGACAGAATTTGTGCGATTTGAGACCGAAGAATTTTGAGATTACCTAACATATACGCAGACTCCCTGTCTGCTGGTGATGTGACTGCGTCGAGACGAGCTTTCGCCTTCCTGACCTCTTCCTACGCCGTAGCGGTACGGCTGTCTTTCACACCACGTTTTCTTCCTTCGCACCACCCTCACCATCCATTCTCTCCTTCCTCACTCTGAGTCACTCAAGAGCACAATCACAGAGCCACGCACACTTCCGCGTTCATCACCTGGCATTCTTCTATCTCACCTGGAAAATGGGTTCAGAAGGTGCATGCTGCGCTCAGCCTGAGGCGTTGCATGCACTGGCAGACGGTGTTCCACCAATCCATACCTGCCCCCGTCGGTCTGATACTTGCCATAAACGAGCCCCTCGGGGCGCACAGCGTCCCCGCCTGCTCTGTCCAGACTACTGGGTAGCAGAGGGCGGAGGATAGGGCTCCATGAGGGTTTATCACTGTTTGGTTGATGGTCAGGTCACGGTGACCGCATATGTCTTCGGTCTGTGTGGCCATGTCCGAGTCCGTATCATTAAATGCCAATGGTGTCATTGGCATTGAGATAATAGCAACGAGAGGATACTCAGTTGGGACCGTTGTGATCAAGGTTGTGATAGTAAGCATATGGGCCACATCGCCCTGTACTTCCCTCTCAAAGGAACGCACCGCCGCGGCGCAAGTAGGATAGTATCACCAACCATGACTTCCTCTTGTGTTGAATCAGACCAGCAAACTCAAGCACGGCAACGTGGGCATGTGCCAGTGACATTCAACCCTCGACAGGACCAATAATTTGGAAAAACAACCCCATTTCAGGGCCCTTGGGCCAAGGTCATGCGAGTGCTACCAATAAAAAGATGAGGTCACTCATCGGAGCGTGCCACTAGAGTATAGGTCAAGGTATAGGTCGCATTTAACTACAACGAGAGTATGGCTCTAGCTCCCAAGTCCGATGACTAGTGTCTCTCGGTCTCAGGCTCCCAGAAGTACAGGACTAGCGGTGTCGAGAATAGCGCACAGACGCCCTCCAACTTACCCACACCATACTGCATATCGAATACCAGCGCAAATTCTTACTTATGCTCTCGGCCGCCGAACCAATTGCCCTATCTACCACTGGCATCTACCCTGTACTTCCCCCTTAGCCTCACAGCGCCCGACTCTCATTGTAGACTCGTGCACAAAAAGACGGAGAAGAGGGTACTATGTCTTCCTCTCTGGTCAACCAAGCCTAGTCAGCGATAACTCGAGCCACAACATGACAACTAACAAAGTCCTCACCTGTACTCGGAGTTTCGGACATAAAATTAGTATGCTGTAGAAAAAGACCAGTCGGTACCACCCGGCGGAGCTTCATACGCAACTATTTCCGTAGACGTGACCTCACGTGCAGTGGCTTACGTGAGGTGTAAAGTACCCGTCAAGTTACTGATTAGCCCGCGCGATCGACGCCGAGAACCAGCCCAACCACATTGGCACCGCATGCATTACAGCCGTTTTCAAAAAGATGCGGAAACCATTTTTTCGTTTTCACCCATCAAGGCACACCAGAAGGTCCATGGACCTTAGCTAATGTGGCGTGTAGTGCTTTTAGTGCCAACTAGTGGCTGGTGGCGAAAACATAGCTACCGAAACATGCTAGTCAAGTAAATTTTCAACACTGTAGTACGGTGTAGTCTCTTCCTGTAGTGACTATCCATTGCACACATCCATCCACATCATGTCAGACTCAGAGGCTGGTGAGGCCCCCAATATTGGCACTCCTGAGCCCGAATCACTCTCTATCCATTTCTCTGTAAAGCTTGTTCTCGTTGTGGAGGTACCTGGCTCCCAAAATAAGAAGGGAAAATTGAAGACCGCAAAAGAGACCAGAACGAAGGTTTTTACACTGCCAATTGATAACAGCATGTCAAGCTATGAGAGATTGCTTCAAACCATCGTTGATAAGCACAACCAACCCTACAAGGTCTCAGCCCAGAAGCCATACATATTTCAATGTGTTGTTGGTGGTAATAGGTACGTTTACTCTACTTATGGAAATAAGAAATACATACTTATTTTCCTCCCTGGCAGTTCAAGATCTGGCCAGACAATGGACATCGAAACCTATGCTGAATTCCAGGAGATGGTTGAGCTGCTCCAAGATGAGGAACGTGCAAAAAAGGCCAAGCTCACTGTTGAGCTCGAGAAGATCAAAAAGGCTGCTCAACGGGTGTGTCTTCTGTTGTGGCCCTTCTGCACCAGGCCCATATGGCTTGTCTAACAATTTCTGTGGTAAATAGGCCCCAGAAGATGACGATGATGATGATGACGACGATGAGACTGGTGGGACCACATATGGTGTATGTTTTCGGGATCCCCCACTCTGTGCCACTCAATTTCGGAACCTAATAATACCACAGAGGCTTTCAGAGGGAACCCTTACAGAGCTTGAGAAGAGTATTGCAAAGCGCCGCTGTAAGCTTGAAAAGAAGTACGCTACTGGGCCAGGTGGAACTGGCCCGTACATATACACCTATCAAGACGGGTCTGGCTTGCCCCTGACACCATTTATGTTGCGTGAATGGGCAATCGCTTTGGTACTTGAATCACCATCCTCCTTCTCTATTGCTGCTAATTGGGTTGTAATAGGAAGAAAATTTAGCAACTCTTGACGAGCCGCCAAGTACACCATCCTTTGACATTGCAAATAAGCAGCCAGAGCTCCGTGATCACACAAAGCTCCATGCAACAATAGGTGGTGCAACCACTAGGACCCCAGGCCCAGCGACAGACAGTCTTACCATTGTTGCCCAACTTGCAACTACAGTGCTTGACTTCGCAAAGCAACTTGCACAGCCACCCCACTCTGCTGGTGTTTCACCGACAACTATGCCACATACACCCAAACGCCAACGAACAGAACTCAGACCAGAAACGGAAAGCCCTCCCAGTCTCCCACCTCCTAGTCCATCAGACATCCCACGGTTCCTCAAGTATGCCAAAGACAACCTTGGGATCAAGGATGCAGCCCGCTATGTTGATGGGTTGCGTGACAAACATCTTGGGCCTGATATCCTTGATCAGGCTGACATACAGGAGCTTACCGGATTCGACATTGGCATGCCATATGGAGATGCTCTTCGCCTTCGGGCAGCCGCTCCATCCTGGTGGAAAAGTCATACAAAGCGAGCACGAGAGGATTTCGAAGGTGATCCTGCTTTTGCTCCCGCTCCCACTCCCACAAGCCCCTCCTTGCGTATCCGAGTCCAGTACCCTGATGGTGGGGAGGCCTCATACTGGGTTCCCTCACTTATTCGAGGCAATCAACGCGAACATGACCACTACACTCAGTATTATGATGGAGGGTCAAACACATGGCTTCCCATCCCAGAGGGTTGGACAGCTCCGCAGCTTAGTGAATAGTGACAATGATACGGACTCTCAACTGTGTAGAACAGGTGAAGTACATTGAATTTGGTCAGATAATATAACCCGAGTCCGTGAACCAGCCAAAAGCCATCTCCGGTGTAATTCGGCCAAGCGCGTGAACTAATGACATAAGTGACGTGTCCTCCCAGTTACGACAGAGAAACGCCTTCATAGATGAAAAGGCCTCTTCAATTGGATTGAAATCAGGTGAATAGGGTGGAAGGTAGAGAAGGCGGCATCCTAGACACCATAAATTCCAAGGAATAGGTAGAAGGTAAAGGGAAACGTACCTGCTTCTTCTTCAATAAGTTTTCGTACTTCTCCAGAATGGTGGATGTTACAGTTGTCAAGGACAAGAATGCTACGTGGCCCAGGATAAGGGTTTGTAAGCGGTATCTAGTGACGGTTAGCAAGCGGTCCACTTATCAGTGTAATAAAAAAAATTCATACAACTTGTTCCCGAACAAAGCGAACAAAGCGTGCCGATGATACAGCACCCTCAATAAGGTCATAGGCAACAATCCCATCAAGTGTCAGAAGTGGAAGGACACTGATACGCCGACCACGGACCCAGGCAGAATGCTCAGCACACCGAGTCCCAACATCAGAGTAACCATGGGTACGACAGTGTGTGCGGTCATCCTTGGCAGCCTCGTCTGTGAACATGAGTTGGTTGAGATCAGTTACAAGCTCTGCAACACGGTTCCAAAAGGCAGCCCGAAGGGTCTCATTGCGTTCTAGTAGGTAAATAGTGAAAGTCAGACATTGGAAAGACACCATGAAGTCAAGACAAACCAATTGCTTGCTTCCAGAGCCGTTTACGAGACAGGGAAGTCTGATGAAGGGTTCGAGAAAGAGTGGAAAGGGAGATGTGGATGTTGAATGCACGAAAAAGCTCAGTTTGGAGCTCATCAAGGTAGTGGCTATGGCGGGCTGAAAGCAGTTGGCGGATGAAGTTGACATGGGCATGCTTGACAATGCGACGACGTCCCCGGGCTTGAGGCAGGGAATGGGGTCTGTTGGCAGGGAGGTGCTGTGCATAGTTCCGGATACAATCATATACTAGTGTTTTACCCAGCCCAAGAATCCTACATATATCCTTCACCCTGTATCCCTCCCTAAAGTAGAGGAAAGGAATGCGAGCCTTGAGATCGTTGGATTTTTTGCGAGCCATGAGGCATGAAGCAGACAACGGGGATGGACGAAGATGAGTCTGTTCAACACGATGACAACACCACGTGCCACATTAGCTAAGGTCCGTGGACCTTCTGGCGTGCCTTGATGGGTGAAAACGAAAAAAATGGTTTCCGCATCTTTTTGAAAACGGCTGTAATAAGACGTTGCGCACCTCGCTGGCTGCACACGTGACGATCACTGGTCCCGAACTGTAAAAACATCAAGCGAATCAGAATGAGCTTTATGCCTCCAGCAGGACGAACAGCGTGGCGGACCAACTCCAAGCCAACGATCCTTGGGTACTGGTCGTGGAAGAACACGACGAATGTGAAAACGAGGACGGGTGCCGCCGAGATGGACGATGGACGTGGTAGCGCTGCTAGCGCACGATCCAGAGGTTGTGGAAACGGCCCCATGCAAAAGCTAAGTGCCGAATAGTTATTTGCCATACAACGTATCATATATTCTTAGGAGTGTCAAGCCCGTCTACGAGTACCCCTGGTTGCAACAACGTCGGAAGCCATCAGTGCATCAGCGCTTGCTGGTGGTCACGTGAATGAGGACGAGCAAAACCTTGGGCCATACGAAGATGAGATCCCACAAAGCTGACCATCATGGAAAGCTGGGATGGAAACCACGCCGCCCGCGGCCGCGCGATATCTTTTGGGCTCAGCCTTGAGGACGTTTCGAGATTGGGTTTGTCCACCGAGATCGTTTCGTGACATCTTCACGAATTATAGCTTCCGTCCTGGCTGTGACAACACCATGTCTCGACGCACTTCCACCCCAGCACCCCTCCAGGGACTTTTGATATGCCACAAGTCGGCTCACACAGCTGGTAATGTCACTGCGGCCTCTCCCACCGTTCCCGCACCACTACGCAAGGCTTAATATCAATTATCCCTTATCGCTATCCTGTGCCAGTGAAAAGGCCTACTCCTTGGAGTCTTCGTCCATTCACGCCTGATCAGTCTCATTTCTTGGTCTTCGGCTTTCGTTCCCATTATAATCCCAGAAAATCTAGCAATGTCGAGCATAGCGTGGAAGCTGGGAAATAAACATTGCCGTAACCTCTTACTTACGCTCTTGGGAACAAATCGCCTTCATCTACTCGGTCTCTATCCCTTCTTTTCGGAACCCACCTGTTCGACACACTCATCGCAAAGCTGTCCATTCAGGATGTCGAAGAGGGTATATAAACGACGCGACAGAAGCTACACATATGAACTTAACATCGACGCTGTATCCCTCGGCGTAGTTCTTCCTCCCTGGCCAACCAAAAAGCCAAGTCAGCAATAAATCGGGCTGGATCCAACAACAACAACAACAACAACAACACGTACCTGTACTCGAACATGAGTTGTACGCCTACGAACAGGCACGCACAAGCGCCGAACAAGAAGCGAATGCCTGCAACGTTTGCGCGTCCCCCCAATCAGCAAAGAGGGGGCCCAACAATAATTCTCAAAAAAGACGTACCCGCCCAGCTGCCGATCAGTTCATGAGCGAAATACTGCGCGCCGTCGACGCCGAGAACGAACCCGACCAGATTGGCGCCCATCATCAACAAGACGTTACACACCCCACCAGCCGCGCACGCATGACGGTACCACCACTTGTCCCCGAACTACGCAAAGAATGAGCTTCACGCGGCAAGTCCCCCGCCTGCACGTACCAGCGACGGCGGGAACGCCTTCCTGGCCGCGACTTCCGGAAGGATGAACAGCGCGGCGAGCCAGCCCCAAGCCAGCAGCCTTGGGCTCAGGTCGTGCCAGAGCGCGACGAATGTAAAGACGACGATGCTGGTCGCGGCGAGCCGCTGGGTGCCGCCGAGCGGGACGTAGAGGTATCGCACGATCCAGAGGTTGTACGAGCGATGCCATGCGCGCCAAAAGCCCAGCGCCGAGTAGTTGTTCGCCATGCATCGTACCATGTTCTCGGGAGGGTCGAGTCCGTCCACGAGTGCCCAGAGGCGGAAGAAACGCCAGGGTAGCAGTAGCTTTTACGTTAGTTCATCAGCCCACTTTTGTCCCGTGGATTTTTTTTTTTTTTTTTTTTACGCACTTTGAGCCAGACGAAAATGAGGTTCCAAAAGCCGACCATGGACAGTTGGGCGGGAGTCATGCCGCCCCACGCGTGCGCGTCCTTGATCGCGACGACGTACATCACGTGTATGAGCGTTTCCATCGTAAGCAGTCCGATGACAAATCGGACTGCGTATCGAGCCGTCGCCCGCGGCGCCATCTCTTTTGGGCGCGAGAGCTAGATTCGCAAAAAAAAATGCCTGTAGCAGGGGCTGAGGAACGGGAGATGGCGGTGCGCACCTGCCACATGAAATCGTTAAAGGTAAGTATCGGGCCCGCGATGTAGAGCGGCGCGTAGAGCGCGTACGCGAGATAATTCTTCAAGGTGTACATGGCGTGCGGGTGGTACACAGCCGCGCGCTTCTTGTTGGTTAACGCGCCTCCAGGCTATGATCACTCTGCGTCAGCCCCGTGAACTCGCGAGAACGTTAACGAGTAGGAGGATGTCGTACATCCACGATGCCGATATGGTTGTAGGCCCAATGGTAGTCGATGCTGAATGACACGAGGCGCAACATGGTAATGTTAAAGCTGACGTGCCAACGAGGATATACCCCACGCCAGCCGTCCTGTAAAGGTACAATCAACTCCGATGAAGAACATACGGTAATGAGCACGGCGTACCAGGAAGGCAAATCCCGAGTGCAAATTAGCAAAGGCATAGCCTCCGTACCACTCGTTTGCAACGAGCACAGCACCATTGAAGAACCACGTGGCTGGAACGGCAAGCCGTGTCCCGGCCGTTGCTTTGGCAAGTACATAGTTTGCTGATAATATGATAAGGACCTTGATAATACTGGCGCCGTGTAGGACAGAAAGCATGAGTAGTGAGAAGATAAGATAGAAAGGGATGCGGTGCATATTATTAGTCGGAGATGAGTCGCGGAGAATGGGGCGCGTGTAGACATATTTGAGAGCGAAGAAGGCGGCCATGAGCGCAGCGAGGGCCGGGAGGTTTAGACGAAAGGAGCGGTACTGTGCATCGCTGTTGTCCTGTGATAGCACGTCAGCGTATTTGAACGTGTGAATAAACGATCAGGGAATTTCGGGAGATTCATGACGGTGAGATGGATATTGAGTAACAACGCGGAAGAATAATAATTACTCGCGACAAGAAGCAAGACTCACAACTTTGCTTCCAGGTAACCAGCCATTAGCTAACCTATGCCGATACAATTCGTAATTGGGAAGTGTTTCTGAGACGAATGACGCCTGAGTCGGGGGAGCCAGTATGGATGAGAAGAAATACACGCACTGGTGCAGCAGCAATTCAATATAAATCTCACTCTCCATATAGCATATAGTGTACGTTCTGAGGAGTTCCGAGCCAACCACGGACGAATCAGTGGACGAGATGCCATAGGCCCATAGCGACAGCGACTACGTCGGATTGTCGTCAGCTCTAGCGGACTAGTTAGTATAGGACGAATGACACCTTAGGCCATACAAATATGAGTTATGGCTAGGGGCAATGGAATATATGGCGTATATGTGATGGCCTGTGAAGATGATATGGAACCCTGACTCGGATGAGGGACTGAAAACCACCACTCCAAGTTTGTTACGATCACATCACGTGACTGTGCCCACCGCCACACCCGACACACCCGCTGCTCCGGTTGAAGCGTTCCCTCTGAATTCCAACTCAAACACATTCCAGTTAACAATGCCTAACTTTCAACTGATTCTCAATGCAGTGAAAAAATATGCTGAGCAGACTGGGATATATCTAAAGGACGATCTGTTCGCCGACAAGGTCAGGGGCTGTGACTCTCTGCATGCCGTCCTCCCTTGACCGATACGATGCATAACTGGGAAGTGTTTCTGAAACGAATTCTACCTAAGTTGGAGGCAATATACAAGAGAAGGAATGCATGTACTGGAGAAGCTGACCTCTATGGGCGTGCAGATCATCCACGATAATGCGACGATAAATACGAAATAATAGAAGAACTCGTACATCTGCCGTGAATGAGTGCGCTGAAGGTGCGTCAATGGTACACTAAGGCGGACGACACCACCGCAGCGCTGTCACTTGTTGTGGTTGTTTCTGCCTGTGATGACCTCGAGTTAGGGGCGAGGTGCAGGCATTTGAAGAGCAAAATCTACTGGTGCCAATATCTGTATCATTGCAACATACAGTTGATGGCCGTCATTGCACAGAGTGCCCTCGGATTACAAAATCGATGTATTGATCTGACTCGCCGTACGCCATGCGCTTTCGTGCCACAATTCAGAACGTGCCCACCTTTTATCGTGAGCACTGGCAAGCCCGGTTTGACAGCCTGTATAAATAACTGCGACGCGTACATAGGTCTAGCCAAACCATGGAGAAGCTTCACAAGAAATCATCAACTTCGATGAGACGCCCATGCGTATCATTGAACGAGAACCCCATCAGAAGGATCCACATAGATGCTCTTCACCAAATACCACACCCTCACCCACTCCAATGACGAGATCATCCTCAACCTGCCCACCGACATGTTGTCCACTGCACTGCACTCCGCCTCAGCGGAACACACCAGCATGAACACAATCGTCATGAAGCTCGGGAGGAAGAAAAATGACCCCGTCCTGTCCTTCGAGATATTTGGCACGACGCAAATGGATTTTTACAAGGTATGGACACGTAGATAAGAGAATAAGAGGATACAATTGAGTTTAATCAGTAAACGCGTGCGAGCGACGTCTGTACAAAGAACGATCGCTTCTCAGTTCCTGCGCACGCTGGAATGCAGTAACTGGTTATTCACCTGTACAAAGAATGATTGCTTCTACGGCGAGTAAGTACAGGCTTCAGTATAAGGTAAACTATAAAGATACACACCTCAGTTCCTGCGCACGCTGGAATGCAGTAACTGAGGTGCTAAGCTACGAAACTAAGGGCTTAAGTACTAGAGAACGGTACGGTAATAAATGCTCCTCCGATTCCGAGGAGCAACGGGAACAACAATATAAACGGTCACTGGTACGACCGGGGAAACAAACCGAGACAATAATCACAGATATACGTAGACATCACGCGGGTTTGCACGATGCTCGTTCAGTCGTAAAGTAATCGGAAACAGAACATATAGTACGAGACATCAACTCACTTAAGATAAGATTCTGGTATATTCAACATGGATCGCAGGGTCAAGGTGGGCATGACGTGTGCATAGAGGTGATGAAACCGGTGCCCAGAACCCGACGTACGTCGCTTTGTTTTTACTCGAAGGGAAAAGCAGTGCATATATGAAGCTTCCGGATTGTAGGTTCAGATCATGCCCCCGCTACTCACGAGGATGCGTGGCGTCGTTGAGCGGACGCGGAACCTGTCCGATATGATAGCCATGCGCGCCAACTCGTCTGGCTGCCTCTGACTCTCTGCTAGCACTAAAGCCGTCAAAGCGGACATCACTTGGAACAATTGTTCACATCCCCGGATGAGTGAGTTATCTGTCCATCGGGATTGTCTTTTTTTACTGAAGAGGTCTTCTCACACTTTGTAGCCGGAGACGACCCGTCGCAGGCTCGTGCTGGTGCAGAAGGCGAGAGAAGGGAAGAGGGTGGAGAACATGAACCTCCTGATACGACGCACCTGTTCAGCGGCTCGTGCAGTGGCATGCGCGTAGTCTCTTGAAATTCTTAGATGCCCATGCTGTGTCCGAAACGACTATTGCACGTATGCAGAGCTTCCTTCCTCGAACCCTCGGTGACTAACAATAGACTCTCAGGCATATTGGGACAATGTCTGATCCTTTTCGTCTACACCAGGGACTCGGCTGATATTGGCAGGGTGCTGACGTTCTACATCCCATCCATGCTCGATGACTGAAAGTACTGAATGACCATACAAGTAAGGCGTAATTAATAAATTATTATCTTGAACGATGCGCCCTACTCTAATAACAGTTCCTCAGATGGTTTTCAATGAAAGACGGCGCACAGCTCTGATACTGCGCCTTTGCGATGTTATGTGCCACGGTTTCCCTTTCCGATACTCAGTTCTCTTGTCTTCAACCCGTCCACGAGGCAGTGGCTACCATGGAGGAGTTGCGTCAGGGCTGAAGGGGTTGGCCCCCATTTTGATTTGTCGTAGGTACAATTGTCTGGCCTCGGCTAAAGGACACCGAAGGCCGGCCTAACGAATTCATCGTCTCGGGATTATGTAACCCCGAGGTTCCGTTTTGCTTGACGCCTTCACTTGTCAACGTCGACGATGTCTGCCATCCCCACCTCCTCTCGACGGGTTTTCATCCTCACCAGCTTCCAAAAAAAAAAAACACCCTGCCTACTGCATTTACACGCAGTTCACAATGACATAACAGCCTCCCGTATCATCGCCGCCCTCACGGCATCATCACCACCGCCACCCGCGTCTTCAGAGCCAAGCACACACTTCCGCGTCACCCTCCGACGCTCCGGTATCTCCCTCGGCAAACTCGCTCAGGGACCCCCCGCTGCTCTTGGCTTGAGGCGGCGGACGATGTACGACTTGCACACGCCCGAGGCCCCTGTCATGATACTCCCTGTGAAGGAACTCGTTGAGGTGGAAAACGTGCTCGTGAGCACTGTGCGGATGTCGGGGCAGCAGAGAGCGGAACGCAAGGCCCCACGCGGGTTATTGTGGTTGGATCGAAGGTTGGGTCACTGTGACTGGTTACATTCGTAGGTCTGTGCCCTTCTTTGCGTCGAGCGTAATGATAGAGGAGTACCCACAGTTTATAGGGAATGCCCATGCCGTCGAGACTAGTACGGTCGTCCTGAAGAAGCTCCTATTGACTCCCTGTAGACCAATCGACTTCCTCTATCTCGATAGGCCTTGCCCTGTCTCGTTCCCATTGAAGGATTTACCAAAAAAGCATCGAGGACGGTATTTACAACACGCATATAATTACATTCGATTTCATCATTCCCATATCCCCCCAACCCTCTAGTCGAAGCAGGTGCGGCTGTGCGGCCCACACCACACGGCTGGATCGGCGCTCGAACACCGCCAAGAAATACTACGCACGAGAACGCGGGAGGCCGATGTCTGGATGTAACGATCTCAATCAGGCGACGGCGGTTTAATATGCAGCTCATCGACTCGTAAGCGAAGCCAACCGCGCCCATATATCAGCAAGACTTTGGACATCCCGCTGCCGCGCACAGGTGAATCGTCACATCCCCTCGAACTGTGAGACTAAATAAAATAAGAGTCAGACTAACCTCTGGAACATAGGCACATCAACGTACCCAACTGGGACGGTGGAGACGCCATCCTCAGGCAGGAAGAGACGGGATGAACAGCACAGTGAGCCAACCTCACGTCAAGAGCCTTTGCAAAAGGTCGTGCTGCCCAAGTGCGATGAATGTAAGGGTGAGGATATTGACGAGCGGTGCCGCATCCCAGAAATTAGATACCATGGTCATTCGCCATACAGTGTATGGTGGGCACCACGTCCTTTCGGGGTCCAAGCCATCTGCAGACGCTGATAAGTGGAAGAAACACCACAGTACGACAGCAACTACGTCAGATATCATTAGCTCCCGTTTGGATGAGGACGATTTGGGACATACCTTGAGCCAGACAACGATAAGGCACGGCTAGGTGGGCGATGAAACGTAGTGCAACATGTAGTACACGTGATAACCTGTAAAGGTGGTTACTATCGTACTGAATGTTCCAGTAGTACGTCTGGACGCAGTGTAAAATCTCCCCGCAAACACGTCGTTGGTGACTCGGTCCACCGCCACAAGGGCTCTACAGGCGTGAGACTGCAACGGCCCGGGTGCCGCCGACTGCGCTGCACTGCATCAGCGCTGTACTGCCACCCAGCTGCAGTACTGTACTGCCAGTGCCAGACCGTCCCATACATCCTATCCACTTACAACTTCCATCCGAACTCGAATACGCCAACCCTCTCAAATGTCTAACTTTCAATCCATTCTCGATGCTCTAGACAAATACGCCGAGCAGACCGGCATAAATCTAAACGACAATCCGATCGCCGACAAGATCAACGACTGTGATTCTCCTGGAGCAGTCCTCATCCTACTTCAAGACAACATCAAAGCGTTCAACGGCTATCGCGACCAAAATCGGAAGTTCATCGATTGCCTCAACCCGGTAGTACAATTCGTCCATGCCTTCTCTGCAGTTCTTGGTGAGGCAGCGGGTCTGGTGAGCCGCAAAGGCCTACTTTATTATCTATTTCTTTTTTACACCCTCCCAACAAGGTACCGTTCCAACCTGCAAAACTGATCTTCGTCGGCATCGATGTCCTCTTCACCGTGCGTAATTTCAAGCTCCTTATTCATTGATCGACTCAAATTGATATCCGAATAATCTCAGGCGGCTGATGGAGTCAGCGCGAGCTATGATGCCCTCCTTGAACTCTTCGAGTCCATCGGAAACTTCCTCAAACGTCTCCATGTCTACAGTGAGATCCCATTGGACCCTTTGATGACGGATATAGTAGCCAAGATAATGGTCGAGTTGATCTCGATACTTGCCCTAGCGAAGAAACAAATCCATCGAGGACGACTCAGTAAGCCGATTCTTTCTATAACTATCGGCAACAGTCTCCGAATGGGTTTGAGAGCAATTCGCAAAGAAGTTGATGGGGGATAGCGAGATCGAGAGCATACTGAAGAGATTGGACAGACTCACCCAAGACGAGGCCCGCATGACCGTGGCGCAGACCTTGGCTGTCGTTCATGGTCTTTTGAATAATATGAAGGTGGTCATGGACGGTACGTCAAGCTGTGTACTGACTTTAAAGCGCTCTGATCGGACAGTTCTCTAAATAGGTGGCGAGGCGTCAACGAGCGCAATCCGCCAGACTCTTGGTAAGTTTTGTGATTACACGCAAGTCGGCTTTCTCTGGTCTTATGGGGGATGCTAGTCAGCATGCAGGAGGTTGCGAATGAGATTAACAAAATGAAGCGTGCGTCGTCTCGCCCGTTCTTGGAGCTGTGGGGTGAACCGCCCCTTCAGGAAACCAGTTACAAAAGGACGCCAGAAGCTGGATCTCGCCTCCGGACCCGTCCAAGAATCACGTCATCGCACGCAGGATTCACTCTGGTGAATCCTCAGTATGGTTTACCTGCGGCCCCACCTTCGAGAAGTGGAACCTGATGGGCGGCCTCTTATGGATACATGGTAAACGTACGTCACTTTCATACCTCCCGTGATCACGTTTTCAACCGCTGATGGAAATTCGCGATGGTAGCGGGATCAGGGAAGAGCATCTTGTGGTAGGTGCCGCGCCACGCACACCCTCGTCTAAGTATATTCATATTGACGTCTGTCGACTAGTTCCAGTATCATCGAACAAGCCGCTACGCTACGCGATCAGGGACTAGGCTTGGTGGCTTATTATTACTTTGACTTTAGAGATACCGCAAAGCAAGATGTCCGTGGCTTGCTGTGTTCCTTAATCATCCAACTCTGCGCCAAGTCAGATCTTTGCTACGATGTCCTTTCTCGCCTATATTCCGATCACGACGCCGGATTGCGCTTGCCCGATGATGACGCACTCACCCAATGCCTGAAGGACATGCTCGAACTCCCAGGACTGCCTCCGATCTATATCATCATCGATGCTCTCGACGAGTGCCTCGACACGTCTGGGGCGCCATCTCCACGTGAACTCGTGCTCGACCTTTTAGAGGACCTTGTCGAGTTACAACTTTCGAATCTTCGGATCTGCGTCACGAGTCGTCCCGAGGCAGATATCTATGATGCGCTTGGGCCGTTGGTGTCTCATCCTGTCTCTCTTCACGACGAAGCCGGCCAGAAGCAGGATATCATGGACTACATCAGTTCTTCTGTCGAGTCAGATAAAAAGATGCGAAAGTGGAGAGCGGAAGATAGGCAAATGGTTATCGATGCACTCACTCAGAGGGCCGGCGGAATGTAAGCAATCAGCATGACTGTATCGTAACTATTTTTTCATTCGGTTACAGGTTTAGATGGGTTTATTGCCAAATAGAGGCGCTGCGACGGTGTTTCCCTCCAGCATTACGGCGGGCTCTCGAGGAGTTGCCTGAAAGCCTGGACTCAACATACGAGCGGATCTTGCTAGGCATCGAGAAGGCGAAACAGAAATATGCCTACCGCCTTCTGCAATGCATCGCGGTCTCTATTCTCCCGCTTCGCGTTGAGGAGCTCGCGGAAGTACTTGCAGTTCAACCTGATGCCGGAGAGGAGTCAGAATATCATTCTGACTGGCGCCCCGAGGATGCACATCAAGCAGTGTTGTCTGCGTGTTCCAGTTTGATCGTGATCGCCAATATCGATGGCTCGTCGGTCGTACAGTTTTCACACTTCTCGGTGAAAGAGTTCCTGATGTCCTCTCGCCTTGCAAACGCGGCGGAGCATCTTTCCGTTTATCACATCATTCCTCATTCCGCACACTCCACTCTTGCCCGCACCTGTCTCAGCGTCCTGCTCAATCTTGGTGACCGAGTCGACAAAAGCGCAATAGAAAAACGACCATTCGCGATCTATGCGGCTCGGTACTGGGTCGACCATGGCAAGTTCGAAGGCGTATCGTCGAAGATCGAGGATATGATGGAACGTCTGTTTGACCCAACCAAGCCCTACTTTGCGACATGGGTCTGGATATATGACGTTGACCGCCGTTGGAAACGACCGATGGCGACAGTACGCCCAACGCAACCTGAGGCCGAGCCATTATACTACGCAGCACTATGTGGTTTCCACAGCCTCACGGAACACCTCACCATTGTACATACGATGGATGTTAACGCTAGGGGAGGGGACTTCGGCTCTCCGTTGAATGCCGCATTGATCAAGGGAGAGATTGAGATTGCTCTGAGATTACTTGAGCTCGGCGCGAATATAAACGCCCTAGATGCCGTAGGCTGGAGTTCATTGCATAAAGCGGCAATAGGTGGTCATCGTGTCGTCACAGAATTGTTACTCGAACATCAAGCAGATGTTAACATCCGGACAGGCAACATGCGCTCGACCCCGTTATTATTGGCAGCGGAGAATGGGCGACTGGATGTTTGTCGGCTGCTGCTCAAGCACGGGGCTAATGTGGCGTCTGCAAATATCGATGGGTTGGCTCCTTTGCACGTGGCATCTCAGCGTGGTCACCTCGATATCGTTCAAGTATTGCTTGATCACGGAGCCGATCTAAATGCGCAGCAAATTGAAGCAGACCTTTGGCCTCCATTGCACCTGGCATCGGGCACAGGATACCCCGGGATTTTTCAACTACTAGTCAGACGTGACGCAGCACACGAAAAGACGAATCTGCACCAAGAAACCCCATTACACCTGGCGTCCCGTTTCGGGAATGTCGAAGTCGCCCGCTTCTTAATCGAGCAAGGCGCAAATACGATGTCCAAAGATAAGGACGGTTGTACCCCGTTGCACAACGCATCACGAGACGGGCATGTCGACCTCGTGGAAATCTTGCTAGAAGGTGGTGTGGACGTCAATGTACGAAACACAGACGGGGAGACCCCCTTGAACGTTGCATCGGGAAACGGCAAGCACGAAGTTGTTCGCTGCCTAATTGAGCGTGGAGCAGATATTGACTGCCGCGACAAGCAAGGGTGGACCCCTTTGCATGCAGCCGCACGAAGTGGACATCTCGACATCGTGCGGCTTTTACTTGACTTTGGGACCGACATCCATGTCCATACTGGGAATCACGAGACTCCATTGATCCTGGCGTCACTGGGCGGACACATAGCAGTATCACGCTTTCTGATCGAGCATCAAGCCGACGTTAATTCGATCGACGATAGCGGCTGGACATCGCTGCATGTCGCATCACAAGAGGGCCATATGGACATCGTTCGGCTGTTACTCGACCATGGGGCGCATGTATATGTCCAGACACTTGATCTCTGGGCTCCACTCCATCTCGCATCATATAATGGACACCTCAGAGTTGCAGAGTTGCTAATCGAGCGCGGTGCAGAGGTCGACGTGCGGAATGAAGACGAGAAGACACCATTGGACCTGGCATCTGGAAATGGGCAACTCGAAGTTGCGCGCCTGTTAATCAAGTGCGGCTCAAATATTAATTCACAGGACAGCGAGGACTGGACCCCATTACACTCAGCGGCATGGAATGGACATCTCAGTATCGTGGAGCTACTCCTTGATTCCGGAGCGGATATTAGCATGCAGAATAGCAGCGAACAAACACCGATAGATCTTGCGCACAAAATCCGGAAACGCGACGTTATAAGCTTCCTAGCGAGGCGTTTAGGAGATCTACGATTCTTGAACACGGAGAGCTCGACCCTATCGGAAGCAGGGCCACAAATCGGCACTCCCGAGAATGTGGAGCCACAAGCGTACATCGATGATTCATCTGACGACGAAGAGAACAATTCGCTGCATAGCGCTATAGCAAACGGACACATTGGCATGGTCCAGAGGCTACTCGATCGCGGTGCAGATGTCGACGAAAGGGACGACGTACTCCAGACTCCGTTATATGTAGCATCGAGGGAAGGGAGACTTGAAATTGCGAGGACATTAATCAAATATGGGGCGGATGTGGACTCTCGAAACTGCATTGGCGGGACTCCGTTACAGGTGGCAGCACAGAATGGGCACATCGACATTGTGCGGTTGTTGCTCGACAACGGTGCTGATATAGACGCCACGCAGCGGGAGGATGCTACCGCATTGCATATCGCATCGGGCGAAGGCCATTTTGAGGTTGTACGACTGCTCCTCGAACAAGGAGCGAATACACAAATACGGTCTGTGTATGACAGGACACCATTTCAAGATGCACTAGCAAAACGACACCGGGAGGTTGTGCAGTTGTTGTCGGAGTATGGCATCGATTGAGCATAGGGATTGAGAGAACGGAGGATCAATGCGACAGTATAGGTTTGGATGTATGGCCTTTTTTGGAGTTGTACACTATTTATAATGTCGTTAGTACTGTAATCAGAGTCGGTACTCGCATCAGGAAAACAAAACGTTACTAGGAGCACTAGCCGTAACTATTGTAGTGCTGACTACTGACACCCAAATATGGTAGGAGCTAGTTCCCCTAGTCACGGCTAGTCAAATTTTGTTTTGCTGATGTCGTTTGTATGTTACCGACCAATTATCAACACAGTACAGTCGGCTGCAGGACCGCGTCGCGGTCCGAGAGACGAGGTGGAGTAGTAGGTCGGTATACTAGTCCCTGTGGCGGGCTAGAGGATACCGAAGTTAGTCGGGCTCCTCTGGTGATTACATAATCCTGAGATTCCCTTTTGCGTGACACCTTTACATCCCTTCACGTCGACGATGTTTGCCGTCCTCACCATCTCTTGAAGGGTTTTCACCCTCAACGGCCTTACAAAACCTCCCTGCATACTGCATTTACGCGCAGCTCACAATGGCACCACAGCTTCCTGCACCGTCGCCACCCTCGCGTCATCACCACCACCAATCCGTCTCACATACCCAGAGCCAAGCACAAACTTCCGCGTCACCCTTTGACGTTCCGGCATCTCCCTTGGAAAGCGCATTCAACGCACTCTCGCGGCTCTCGGCTTGAGAAGGCGCATGCAGACGGTATACCACTTGCACACACCCGAGGCCGCTGTTGAAGGAGCTCGTCGAGGTGGAAAACGTGCCTGCAAGTGCAGTACGGATGGCGGTACAGAAGAGAGCGAAGCGCAAGGCCCTGCGTGGGTTCGTCGTGGTTGGATCGAGGGTTGGGTTGCTGTGACTGCCAGTGGTTACGTTTGTAGGTCTTTGCCCGTCTTTGCATCGAGCGTATTGATAGAGGAGTACCTCACTCAGTTCATTTGGAATTTCCATGATGTCGAGGCTCGTACGGCCGTCCCGAATGAGCTCATATTGATACTCAAGAGACCAACTAACCTCGTCTATTTTCATTGCCCCTACTCCGTCTCGTTCCCATTGAAAGATCTACTAGAAGCGTCGAGGACGGCATTCACGATACGCATATACTTACGCTTACATCCCATTTCGCCATTGCTATATCCCCCGAACCGTCTACTCGAGGGCGGCGCAGCCGAATGCAACCATGCGACTGCATCGGTACTCGAATACTGCCAAGACAACGGTACGTGAGAAGAGGCAAGAAGTCAATGCCTGCACGTAACGGTCTCAATTGGTAAAGTGGACGACCGCACTAGCTGCTGGTCGACTCGTGGGCGAAGCACACCGCGCTAGTCATTAGCAAGATGTTGGGCATCCCGCTGGCGCGTACTGGTGAATCATCATATTTCCCCAAACTATGTAAAGCCTAATGAGAGTCAGACTAACAATCTCTGAGACATAGGCACCAGCCACGGTGAAAATACTCTCCTCACCGTTACCCAAGACAGGGCGAGATGAGACGAACAATGTGACAACCCACGTCAAGAGGCGATAGCGGAATGGGGTCTTTTTAAAAACAAAAAAGACACGATACCATACCATACCGGAAAATAAGGGACTTTTATAATTAAAGGACTTTGGAATAAAAACCTTTCTCCCCAAGTTCCCTCCACTTCCGCGGAACAACGCGGTAGCGGGGATCGAGATAGCTTGGCGAGCGGAACTCGAAGAATCACCTTGAGCATCACCGTTCTCGTTGGCGACCCGGGTATGTTGTTTCCCAATCTGCTGCGCAAGAAACTGTGCCTGGCATCCGAGCGAATTGATAACTGAGGTGTCCCCTCAGCTCAGTCGGGACAACGACAGTAACGCTGTTTAAGCTGTTGCGGACTTTCCCGCTTCATCAGTAGTTCTGTTAACACTGGGCAACCTCTGACATCATCACAGCACAGAATAGATGAACAGTTGGTTGCAAATTGACGAGAAAAGCGAGACTGTTCCGCTTTCTGACACGACGAGGGGTCACGATCAAGGAGTGTGGTGACTATCTTCGAATCAAGGACCCTCAAAAGTCAATTCGCGGGACAAAGAGGGCTGGACTCCATCACACTCAGCGGCATGCAATGGACATATCAGTCTCGTGGAGCTGCTTCTTGATTCTGGCGCGGACGTCGGCATTCAAAATAGCAGCGAAGAAACCCCTTTAGACCTTGCTCAGGAAAACATGAGGCGTAACGTTACAAGTTTCCTAGTGACACATTCTGGGAGTATACGTGTCCTAAATGCCGCAAGCTCGACCCCATTGGAAACAGAGTCCCTCCCCGATATTGTGGAGCCACAAATGCTTAGCGGCGACTCATCTAACGACGAGGATAGCAACTCATTGCATAGAGCATAGGTCAACGATCGCGTCGACGTGGTCAAGAGATTAATTGATCACGGTGCAGATATGAACGAACGGAGAGAGCATCTCCTGACTCCATTGAAAGTAGCATCGACGGACGGGAAGCTTGAAATTGCGAGGACGTTGATCAAATATGGTGCGGGCGTGAACTCTCGAGATGCTGTTGGCTGGACCCCGTTGCACAGAGCAATGGTGTTGTGAACACATGACTCATCCGTTAACCTGTGACTCGCGGATATTATTAAGACGACGCGCAAGCCTGTGTATTATAGGTATTCCGAGATTGTTTCCCTTCTCATGTCTCAGATATGCTCCTGTAGGAATAGGAGAGGGCCGCGTCAGCACGACGCGCAAGCGTAGTAGCTCATGTATTTAAACAGTGAGTTTGCGACTGGAATCACAGAATTCTCTCGCCCATTTTCCCTGCCGTCACAAATCATTAGTCATCAGAAGTCACACGGAGGTGGGCGACATCACAATGGTGTGATGTCGCCCACTTCCGTGTGACTTCTTGACTAAGCGATTCGTAACGGCAGGGAATGATGGGCAAGAGAATTCTGTGATTCCAGTCGCCAACTTGCTGTTTAAATACATTTTGACTACACGCTTGCGCATCGCGCTGACGCGGCCTACTCCTATCTTACAGGAATACATCTGAGACAAACCATAGAGAACGATCTCGGAATACCTTCAATATACAGGCTTGCACGTTGCTTTCGTAATTCGGAAAGGTCACAAGACCACGATGAGTCACGCTGACTCATTCGGTTCACAACATTACCCCATCGGTAGTTTCTTGTGACTCCGGTCACAACTGAAATGAGAAATAGAGTTGCCACAATTCTGGGACAGTCGCATGACCAATCAGAGGCATTTTTTGGTTTTTGGACGGGAGTGGAACGATGAAGTGTTTTATCGGGGTCCGGAAGATCCCGGGGTTTTTCTTTCTTGTTTTTGTCTTTGTCATAACGCCACCATATCTTTTCTCTTCAGATCGGAACTTGCAAACCACAAAGAGTCTTGAGAATGAGAAGATGGAAAGTATCGCTGAAGCCGAGCACTGTTATACAGGTTCTTGAGAATGTATCCGTTTCATGTTTGTAACTGGTACGTGTTTTTATCAGTAATGTCTTTGATGATGAAGGGGCCATCCCATCGTGGATGGAGTTTCATACCGGCTTCATGCCGTCTTTTCACCACATCTCCAATACCAAGGCCTTTCTCCCGGTATTCTTCTTCTTGCTGAGATGCTTCTTTTTCCAGGCGCGACCCCGCTCGTTCATTGGCCTCTCGTCGGAATCGAGCCAAATTCTGAACATGCTCCAGCCTTCGCTGCTGGATGAACTCAATTTCTTCGTCCGTCGGATTACGTTGGAATATTTGGTGGATCCTTTCGCTAGGTAAGCATGCTTCTCTTCCGTACATCAGGAAGAACGGTGACACACCCGTAGATGAACTGATGTGCACTCAATAAGCGAGGAGGGCGTCTGGGAGAAGTTCGTCCCATTGAGTTTGTCTTTGGGGCGCGGTCATCCTTGCTAACATTTGTGTTAGGATGTCGTTGAACTTCTCCAGGCGTCCATTAGTTTGGGGATGGTACGGGGTGGTTCGGGAATGCTGGATCTCCAGACGGTGAAGTAAGTTCTGCAGTTCATATGATAGGAATTCCGCTCCATTGTCCGAAAGGACTGTCACTGGCTTCCCATAGGTGTGTACGATATATTGCAGCATCTCAACAACAACTTTGCTGGAGCGTTGGGGAATGGCTTGCACAATTGTCCAATCAGTGCCGAGGTCCATCACTGTAAGAAGGTAGCGATTCCCTCTCAAGGTTTTAGGCAGAGGACCAACGAAATCGAACGCCCAAGCGTCTCCAGCATCAACTCGAGGAATGGGGAAAAGCGGCTGTGTCGAAGTGGGTTCTTGGTGAGCAAATTGACACTCCTCGCAACTTCTGAGTGTACGCTCAACGATCTCTTGTGCATATGGAATATAGATTCGCGTCTGGAGGGCGGCTATAATAGCTTTGGGTCCCAAGTGGCCCAGTTCTCGATGAATCATCCTAATCTTTTCTTCGGCCATGTCTTGTGTCGTCGGGACCTCCACTACAACTTCTTCTCCCCAACGATTAGGGGTCCTCTTGCACAGGACATCTTCGTTTACTAGGTATGATCCATTTCCGACCGCAGTGGATTGTTCCCCTTGTTGCAGACACCTTTTATATTCCGCAAATGTCTGGAAGACGGCGCTTCGGTCTTTCTTTTCTTCGGTGGGATTCAGTGGAGCAGCGAAGAGGGGTGTAAGGGTCTCAGAATCAGGTATGTCCTGATGTCCCTTCCTTCGCAACAGCGCATCTGCCACTAACTGATGTCGTCCAGGTCTATAGATAATTTCGACATCAAAGTGAGCGATGTCGTCCACGAAACGCGCAAGTCGTCGACCAAGGTTTTTCTGCGTCAGGAAATATTTTAAAGACTCGTGATCGGTACGTACGAGTATTGGGGATCCTTCAATGTATCCACACCATTTGTGTAACGCGTATACAATGGCGAGCATCTCCCTTTCTTGCGCAGAATACCTTTGTTCGGTGGGCGTCATGCGCCGAGATTCGAAAGCGATGGGGTGTAAGTCCTTCTCTTTGAGCTTGAAGCGATCTTTTTGCTCACCAGCTCCTTTCCCCTTTTTCAGATCAACAGATGAGTCACAAGTCTGTTGTAGGACGGCGCCCAGGCAATTGCCAGAAGCATCTGTGTCTATAACGAAGAGGCGCCATGGTGTCGGGTGAATGAGTAAGTCGGCAGAGGTCAGCGCTTCCTTCAAGTGCTTCATGGCTAACTCACAATCGGCATCCCATCGAATAGGTGTTCCGTGTCGCGGACTTCCTTCCAGCAACTTATACATGGGTCCGGCGGTCTTGGCAAAACCCCGTATGAATCGACGATAATATCTGGCGACGTTCAAGAACCCGCACACCTCCAAAATCGTCGAACACGAAGGCCACTTCAAGATCGCATCAACCTTTTCCAGGTTGGTTCGAAGACCTTCTCCGGATGCTATGTGACCCAGGTAGAGTATCGAAGAGCGGCCCCACATACATTTCTTCTCATTTAGGATGAGGCCATGCTTGTGAAGGGTGTTGACGACGTCGAGAACATTTGGACATGTTCATCTTTTGTATGGGAGAAGATGATAACGTCGTCCAAGTAGACCATTGCGCAGCGATCGATAAAGGTACGTAGAATCTCATTCATCATTGTCTGAAAAGTTGCGGGTGCGTTGGTGAGTCCGAATGGCATCACTCGGAACTGAAAATGACCATATCGACAGGTAAACGCTGTCTTCTCTTTGGCATCATCGGCGAGCCTCACCTGCCAATATCCACTGCGGAGGTCCAGACATGTGAAGAAGTGGGCCCCTGCAAGGTTTCGGTAACACTTGTCTATGCGTGGCAAAGGATACGCGTTCAATTTGGTGAGTTTATTGAGAGCTCGGTAGTTGACGCATATGCGCGACGTACCATCTTTTTTCGGAACCGGGAGTAAAGGGGACGACCAAGGTGAGTCCGAAGGTTCAATGACCCCTTCGTCTAATCCCTCGTCGATAAACTTCTTGATAGATTCGTGTTCGACCGGCGTAAGGGGCCGTCCGTATCATCTCAAAGGCTTCGCATCCCCTACGTCAATCTCATGGACCCATTTCCAGAGGGGTGGGAAACCCACCTTATCCTTGAAGGCTCCTGGTACACTTTCTTTTACGATTCGTTTGATATGTTCACCAAACGTTTCGTTAGTTGTTGTGGCACTTCCATTGCTCGCGACTATCAAGTCATTGTCCCGAGCTTCTGGCTGATTCGGTGTACAATGAAGGAGCGCGGGACGATGCGGCACCTGATGTTTTGGTCTCAAGCACCAGTGTTACGGTACGAACTAATGACCGGTTATGACTACGGTCCGGTATCAGTATTAGTCATGGACTCTTACATCGCATCAGTCAGCATAGTAGTTCGCATGTGATTGTGACTCATGTATGACTCATTCCTAGGATAGCTGTACTAGGGTTCAAGCTAGTTACGCTATTGGTTACGTATTATTCTAGCAGCGCTTTAAAGCCCGCGCGTATTTGTATAAGTAGTCGACTCAGAAGACCAAGAGTCCCCATCTTGGTCTTCTTCAATCCACCGCTTGACTCGTTCTCTTTCTTGCCTTAGTCTCAGACTAAGTGTGCCTCCACTCGTATCCACCAAGGGATACTACTTCTTCACTTTAAGCTGCAGCGTGTGCCGGAGTGCCCCTGTTCAGCTTGCGTTGGGTTGACACGTGATCCCCATTCACCTATCTCTGCTAAGTTGATTACGCCCTCATAGTGTCCAAGTCGGACTGACGCCGGTGGAGCATAACATTAAGACCAAGATCCTCAATCGTGGCGTATTCAACTAGAGACCAGTGGACGTCTTTCTGTCCTTACCATATTGAACGATGAGGAGATCGCAACGTACCAACAAGATTCCTGGAAGCAGCCCAGTGGAGGGAACGAGGAGAAGACACCGGGTATTTTGTAGAGTTTAACGGTCCTAACCGTTTCTGACCCATTGAGTTCAATTTCGAACACCTCTGTTGGACCGAGGTTACTTGGAACCCCATAGATCATCGCTGGGACATTGTACGACCAGCCGGAAGAAACTACAACTGTGACATCGACGCAAGAGAGCTCAATAGCCGAGCAGATTACGGTCCCATTGACGGACAAGCACAAGAACATACAGACGAAGGAGTTAGCAGAGAAGAAGCCTCCGAAAGCCAATCACCAAGCAGAAGAACCACACCAGTGGAAGAAGCCAGCTTGGGAGCCATTGGGGACCACATCATATGACAAACTGAGTCTCTCACCATTCACCAACCCGAACCAGAAGTAATCCATATTCACAGCCCAGCAGTCGCAATGGCCACTGCCACTATCACGCACGAAGAGTCCCTTACTGCCGAAGCAAGAGATCAAATAGCCCTGGAAGAACAAAGACGCATAGCGGAAGAATCCTGAGCCAATCTAGCCCCTATCAACCCGTACACCGGTCATCGAATGACCGACAACGACGTGGCAATTCACCGAGCCATCGGGCCGGACGTAGCAGATCCTCCTAGTGGAGGAGGAGGGGGACCCCCTGAATTACCAGGAGGAGGAGGACCCCCGTCAAGAGGACCCGGATTCGGAGGATTCCCTGGAGGGTTCCCAGGGGGACCACCAGGAGGAGGACCACCAGGAGGAGGGTTACCAGGTGCAGGTCCCATCATTCCCCCTCCAAGTAACAAATTAGCTGGCGAAGCACCTACAGTATTCAACGGAGAACGCGCCAAGGTAGAAGTGTTCCTTACTCAATGGCATGTCTACTGGGGCATGAACGCCGATGAAGGCATCATGGCAACTCCATACCGACGTGCCCTACTTTTTCTCTCTTACATCAAAGGCGTCAATGTTAGCGAATGGGTATTAGCCATGCTTACTTGGCTCAACGGCCAGATACAAGCTGGAATACCCCGTACTAGTGAAGGACTATGGAACGAAGTTACGCGCAGCTTCATGCAGCGCTTCCGAAATACTATGGAGCAGGAACAGGCCCAATACGAACTCAAAAAGGGAGTTAAAATGATTGGGGGCAACCTAGATGAGTATTGCACCCAATTCGAGCAGCTCATACGCCGCGCCCAGTACAGACTCGATGACCCCCAAACGTTGGATTTATTCGCAAGTGGACTGCCAAAAGACCTATATGAAAAGGTCTATACCCTCGACAATCCCCGCAACTACCGCGAGTGGAAAGAAGCAGCCACCACTCGCCAACAACAATACCTTCACCTTAAGGCGGTGTTAAACAAAGGAGCTCCTCCAGGACAAGGACAAGGACGACCCCGCCAGTCGCGACAGTGGCAAGGACCGCCAAGAAGTTCTTGGCAACCAAGGAATTTGCCCCGAGATCCAAATGCTATGGACACTTCTGCAGATCGAATCCGCGGGCGACTTGCAGGGGCCGAAGATATACTCGCCCCTCGTCCCCCATATCGACCAAGGGGAGGATTTTTGCAGAGAGGGGGAGGACGTAACAATCCAAGGCCAGTCACTTGTTATAATTGCGGAAAGGACGGACACATGGCCCGCGATTGTAGACAACCACGAGGAGGGTATCAACCCCAGGCATCAACCAGTCGGTATGTCGACACCGACTATCATCAACAAGAACCAGAGGTCGCTACCAGGGTGGTTCAAGACGTACCCCCTCAACAGCGCGCCAGTGACTGGCTTAACGGAGTAGCAGGAGAATCAGACGATGTAAAGGACATTATCCTCCAACAACTGTGGAAGAAGGAGGGTTTTCAGGACGCCCGAACCCATCGGCCTGGGTGAGGGCAGTTAATTGTAACAGTGTAATCATGACTCGCTATTGTTCTATGAGAGTTCCAGTATCGATTCGCACCAGTTACGCAATGGCTGACATACGAGCATTAGTCGACTCCGGAGCAACCCACTGCTTCATGAAACCCTCTTTTGCAAAAAGGATGGGACTTGGGACCAAATTACTCAATATCCCAAAGAAAATATGGAATATAGACAATACAGAAAACAAATCGGGGCGTATCACTCATTATACAGACGTTGACGTCCAAACTAAAGGCCTTCATAAGGAAATCCGCTTCCTTATCACAGATATCGGCAATGAAGACGTCGTCCTGGGATATCCTTGGCTCGCTATCTACGACCCGCATATCAAATGGTCGCAGGCGGCTATTCACGAAGATATGCTCCCCATCATCATTCGCTCAACCAACCCTCACATCAAGACAACACCAGTAGTAGCAACAACTATGGTTCAAGACGACTACGAAGTAGTACACTCTTGTGTCATTACGGATGACCAGCGACAACAATTTGAAGAGGGATGCCGAATCAGGGCCACCGCCACTGATCTCGCCATTGCTGCTCAACAATATGTTACCAAAGCTGAGTTGCCTCCTGAATATCGAGAATTCGAACGACTCTTCAGTGAAGAGGCATCGGACAGGTTTCCGCCCAGCAGGCCCTGGGATCACGCTATCGAGTTTAAACCAGGAACTGCTGACGCGATCGACTGCAAGATATACCCCATGACACAAGAAGAGGATAAGAAACTACGCGAATGGATTGACGAACAACTCAAAAAGGGGTATATACGACCCTCCAAATCCCCATACGCGTCGTCTTTCTTCTTTATCAAAAAGAAAGATGGAAAGTTACGACCTGTTCAAGACTACCGGAAAATAAACGCCGTCACCATCCGCAATCAGTATCCTCTTCCTCTTATCTCTGACCTTATCACCGATCTTAGCAACGCCCACATCTACACCAAACTTGACGTTCGGTGGGGGTATAATAACGTATGCATTAAAGAAGGCGATGAAGAAAAGGCAGCATTCAAAACACGTTACGGATTGTTTGAACCAACGGTGATGTTTTTCGGCCTAACCAACTCCCTGGCAACGTTCCAGACGATGATGAATTTTATCTTCAGGGACGTCATCGCGAAACACGAACAACGGGGCACAGTTATTCATGTCTACATGGATGACATTGGTATTGCCACGGGACTTGAGCATTCACTACCGGACCATATAGACGCTGTCAAGGACGTACTCTGCGTATCCGCGGAACATGATTTATACTACAAACTCGAAAAGTGTCTCTTCCACTCCCCGCACATGGATTACCTGGGGGTAATCCTTGAAAAGGGGGTGACACGCATGGACCCCGTCAAAATTTCGGGCATCAAGGACTGGCCTACGCCAACTAAAGTTAAGGACGTCCGCTCTTTCCTTGGCTTTTGCAATTTTTATCGACCTTTTATACGAGGATTCGCGACCAAAGCGCGACCTCTAAACAAACTCACATGCAAGGACACTGAATGGCATTGGGGAACTGAAGAAGAGAAGGCGTTTCAGGACCTCAAGACCCTCGTCACTAGCGAACCCGTCCTCGCACACCCAGACCTCACCCAGCAATTCGAACTGGAAGTCGACGCATCTGGTTTTGCCACAGGTGCAGTCCTTCTTCAACGAAAAACAGACGGCAAACGACACCCCATCGGCTACTACTCGTCCACCCTTAATGAAGCCGAACGAAACTATGACATCTACGACCTCAAACTCCTCGCAATCGTCAAAGCCTTCCGCCACTGGAGACCCCTCTTAGCGGGCTCTCCTCACAAGATCAAAGTGTTTTCCGACCATCTTAATCTACAATACTGGAAATCGCCGCAAAAGATTAGTAGGCGTGTCGCCAGGGAAGTACTCGAACTCTCGGAATATGATTTCGAGATTCACCACATTAAAGGAACTTCCAACGGACGCGCTGATGCACTGTCGCAAAGACCAGACTATGACCAAGGAGAAAACGACAACGAAGGAATCACGGTACTGCCCGAAAGCGTCTTTGCACGCGCCACCACATTGGAAGAACCACGACATCCGCACTGGAGACCTGAAATTCTACCAGTAGAGATGACTCCGGAACACCCCATCTACGAACAAAACACAGCTAAGTTGAAACCTTGGGTCGACGCTCACAAGCTAAAAGACATCGAAGGGACGTGGTATAAAGACGGACGCCGAGTGGTCACCGGCGGTATCCATGACAAACGCACTATTATTGCTGCTCACCATGACTCCCCCGTCTACGGCCACCCGGGTATCAAACGCACTCTCCAACTCACAGAACGACACTACTGGTGGCCACAAATGAAGAATGACGTCATAGACTACGTCAAAGGCTGTGCAGAATGCCAGCGGCACAAAGTCAATCTTCACCCCATCAGGGCGCCCTTACAACCCATCTATCCCAAACCGGAGGCTTTGCCGTTCGAAACCATTTCAGTGGACTTCATCACTAAACTCCCTGTTTCTCGCGGCTACGACTCTATACTTACCGTAACAGATCATGACTGCACTAAAGCAGCTATCTTTATCCCTTGCAATGAAGAAATAACTGCTGAGGGAACAGCTGCCCTGTACGTCTCCCACGTCTTCCCACGATTTGGACTCCCCTCACGTGTTATCAGTGACCGAGATCCCCGTTTTGCATCCAAGTTTATGCGGGAAATATGCAAAATCCTTGGCATTAGTCAAAACATCTCGACTGCTTATCACCCCAGAACCGACGGCCAATCGGAACGAACAAACCAATGGCTAGAACAATACCTCCGCTTCTGGGTAAATGAGCGACAAGACGACTGGGTCCGCTATCTACCTATGGCGGAATTCACACACAACAATTGGCCTAACGAAACCACGCAGGAGTCTCCCTTCTTTCTCTTATCAGGGTTCAACCCCTGTGCTGATTGGACCGATAGGCCTTCCCCTATCCCACAGGTGTCGCTGAGGCTAGACCAGTTCAAACAAGCGCGACAGCGCGCCTTCTCCTGCATGCTCAGGGCACAAAAGTCATGGGTCAAACACAAAGATACGCCCAAGTTCAAGAAAGACGACCTCGTGTGGCTAGAAGGACGCCACTTATGTACCCACCAACCAACCGCAAAACTAGCGGCCAAACGGCATGGACCATTTAAGGTCATCCAGGTGATGTCCCCTGTCAACTATCGCCTTGAACTTCCCACGCAGTGGAGCATCCATGACGTCTTCCACATAGATCTTCTCACACCTTATCGCGAAACACCCACGCACAGACCAAATTATCAGCGCCCACCACCTGATTTGGTCGATAACGAAGAAGAATATGAAGTCGAGAAGATTCTGGACTCTCGGCGATTCGGCAGAAGACGTCGGCTGCAATATCTCGTCAAATGGAAGGGCTACCCTGACTCAGACAATCAATGGATAGATAAGGATGACGTATTTGCCGATGAAGCCGTTCGGGAGTTCAAACATTCCAACCCCAACAGGGAAACGCATATAAGGATGACCCTTTGTCGTGATAAGTCCCCATCTCTCATTCACCCCATGTCCTCTACTCGACGCAATGACCAGCTCGCACTCCTCTCTACCCTCGTCAACAACTCCTCCGCCACGCTTGTTAACCCCGACTCCACCAACGACACCGCGACCACTGGAACTACAGATGGAGGCCGCACCTCCGTGCAGCATGAGGAAGATGGCCCTATCACTAGTGAAGAACTGCACCAGACACTGCAACGATTCCCTATGCCCGTACAGGGAACTCTCAACGACGATCCAGCAGCAACTCAACCAGCACCTCCGCCAATGTACGCCCTCACAAATCCCGACACCGGTGAGCCCGAAGCCTTCCTCACGGAAGACGAGCTTTTTCGGCTTCAAGCAGCTGTCCCGCACGGTGCAACCACCCAACGCCATGCAGAAGTACGAACAAGAATGGAAGGAGACGGTGGCGCGGTGGCAGCGGGAGCAACTGCATATCGCCGCTTGCCGACACTGAATGATGAAGGAGCGGAAGGAGTATTGGACAAAGATGAGGATGAAGACGAGCTTGGAGACCATTACCCCATCAGGCACGCATTCCTTAACCATGAATTCTACGCTGAAGATCCAGCCGCCACTCCCTACCTCATCGACGCAGCGGGGGGGCCTCTACACAGGGGACGAGTCGCCGTGGCACAAGCGGCTCATTATACACCAATGGGAGAACGAGACCCAGCAACCAGGGCCGTCGTCCCTGAAGGGTTCCGGGTCAATAGAGGACCCGATTACATTCCGTTCCCGATCAAGCTCCCCAACGGACCGACAGTACAAGCCTCCCACATACAGGTTATCCGAGGAGGAGACCCCTTCGTTCTCGGATTAGCTCCGGGATCGGGATTTCTCTACGGCAAACCCCTTTACGCCACCCCCCATCTCCCAAAGAACAACCGTGCATTCATACCCCATGAGGAGTATTTCATGCTCCGTGATCGACACCCCACTGACCTACTACTAATGCGCATTGGGGATGTCACTCTTACACAAGAACTACGCCGATTTCGGCAGTTCGCATTCACCGAAGACCAGTTGGAGAAGCGGATTCGGCAGATGCAGTTGGAAAGGGAGATGGTGGTTGCAGACAAAAAGGACAGTCTTTACTGCCTGGAACGAGCTAACATACTAGCACGGATGGAGGACGAGGCCGAGAAGATGAGACAAGAGTCGGTAGCGGATTAGTGAGGTGGGCCTCACTCTTGAAAAGGGGGTGATGTTACGGTACGAACTAATGACCGGTTATGACTACGGTCCGGTATCAGTATTAGTCATGGACTCTTACATCGCATCAGTCAGCATAGTAGTTCGCATGTGATTGTGACTCATGTATGACTCATTCCTAGGATAGCTGTACTAGGGTTCAAGCTAGTTACACTATTGGTTACGTATTATTCTAGCAGCGCTTTACAGCCGTTTTCAAAAAGATGCGGAAACCATTTTTTTCGTTTTCACCCATCAAGGCACGCCAGAAGGTCCACGGACCTTAGCTAATGTGGCACGTGGTGTTGTCATCGTGTTGAACAGACTCATCTTCGTCCATCCCCGTTGTCTGCTTCATGCCTCATGGCTCGCAAAAAATCCAACGATCTCAAGGCTCGCATTCCTTTCCTCTACTTTAGGGAGGGATACAGGGTGAAGGATATATGTAGGATTCTTGGGCTGGGTAAAACACTAGTATATGATTGTATCCGGAACTATGCACAGCACCTCCCTGCCAACAGACCCCATTCCCTGCCTCAAGCCCGGGGACGTCGTCGCATTGTCAAGCATGCCCATGTCAACTTCATCCGCCAACTGCTTTCAGCCCGCCATAGCCACTACCTTGATGAGCTCCAAACTGAGCTTTTTCGTGCATTCAACATCCACATCTCCCTTTCCACTCTTTCTCGAACCCTTCATCAGACTTCCCTGTCTCGTAAACGGCTCTGGAAGCAAGCAATTGGTTTGTCTTGACTTCATGGTGTCTTTCCAATGTCTGACTTTCACTATTTACCTACTAGAACGCAATGAGACCCTTCGGGCTGCCTTTTGGAACCGTGTTGCAGAGCTTGTAACTGATCTCAACCAACTCATGTTCACAGACGAGGCTGCCAAGGATGACCGCACACACTGTCGTACCCATGGTTACTCTGATGTTGGGACTCGGTGTGCTGAGCATTCTGCCTGGGTCCGTGGTCGGCGTATCAGTGTCCTTCCACTTCTGACACTTGATGGGATTGTTGCCTATGACCTTATTGAGGGTGCTGTATCATCGGCACGCTTTGTTCGCTTTGTTCGGGAACAAGTTGTATGAATTTTTTTTATTACACTGATAAGTGGACCGCTTGCTAACCGTCACTAGATACCGCTTACAAACCCTTATCCTGGGCCACGTAGCATTCTTGTCCTTGACAACTGTAACATCCACCATTCTGGAGAAGTACGAAAACTTATTGAAGAAGAAGCAGGTACGTTTCCCTTTACCTTCTACCTATTCCTTGGAATTTATGGTGTCTAGGATGCCGCCTTCTCTACCTTCCACCCTATTCACCTGATTTCAATCCAATTGAAGAGGCCTTTTCATCTATGAAGGCGTTTCTCTGTCGTAACTGGGAGGACACGTCACTTATGTCATTAGTTCACGCGCTTGGCCGAATTACACCGGAGATGGCTTTTGGCTGGTTCACGGACTCGGGTTATATTATCTGACCAAATTCAATGTACTTCACCTGTTCTACACAGTTGAGAGTCCGTATCATTGTCACTATTCACTAAGCTGCGGAGCTGTCCAACCCTCTGGGATGGGAAGCCATGTGTTTGACCCTCCATCATAATACTGAGTGTAGTGGTCATGTTCGCGTTGATTGCCTCGAATAAGTGAGGGAACCCAGTATGAGGCCTCCCCACCATCAGGGTACTGGACTCGGATACGCAAGGAGGGGCTTGTGGGAGTGGGAGCGGGAGCAAAAGCAGGATCACCTTCGAAATCCTCTCGTGCTCGCTTTGTATGACTTTTCCACCAGGATGGAGCGGCTGCCCGAAGGCGAAGAGCATCTCCATATGGCATGCCAATGTCGAATCCGGTAAGCTCCTGTATGTCAGCCTGATCAAGGATATCAGGCCCAAGATGTTTGTCACGCAACCCATCAACATAGCGGGCTGCATCCTTGATCCCAAGGTTGTCTTTGGCATACTTGAGGAACCGTGGGATGTCTGATGGACTAGGAGGTGGGAGACTGGGAGGGCTTTCCGTTTCTGGTCTGAGTTCTGTTCGTTGGCGTTTGGGTGTATGTGGCATAGTTGTCGGTGAAACACCAGCAGAGTGGGGTGGCTGTGCAAGTTGCTTTGCGAAGTCAAGCACTGTAGTTGCAAGTTGGGCAACAATGGTAAGACTGTCTGTCGCTGGGCCTGGGGTCCTAGTGGTTGCACCACCTATTGTTGCATGGAGCTTTGTGCGATCACGGAGCTCTGGCTGCTTATTTGCAATGTCAAAGGATGGTGTACTTGGCGGCTCGTCAAGAGTTGCTAAATTTTCTTCCTATTACAACCCAATTAGCAGCAATAGAGAAGGAGGATGGTGATTCAAGTACCAAAGCGATTGCCCATTCACGCAACATAAATGGTGTCAGGGGCAAGCCAGACCCGTCTTGATAGGTGTATATGTACGGGCCAGTTCCACCTGGCCCAGTAGCGTACTTCTTTTCAAGCTTACAGCGGCGCTTTGCAATACTCTTCTCAAGCTCTGTAAGGGTTCCCTCTGAAAGCCTCTGTGGTATTATTAGGTTCCGAAATTGAGTGGCACAGAGTGGGGGATCCCGAAAACATACACCATATGTGGTCCCACCAGTCTCATCGTCGTCATCATCATCATCGTCATCTTCTGGGGCCTATTTACCACAGAAATTGTTAGACAAGCCATATGGGCCTGGTGCAGAAGGGCCACAACAGAAGACACACCCGTTGAGCAGCCTTTTTGATCTTCTCGAGCTCAACAGTGAGCTTGGCCTTTTTTGCACGTTCCTCATCTTGGAGCAGCTCAACCATCTCCTGGAATTCAGCATAGGTTTCGATGTCCATTGTCTGGCCAGATCTTGAACTGCCAGGGAGGAAAATAAGTATGTATTTCTTATTTCCATAAGTAGAGTAAACGTACCTATTACCACCAACAACACATTGAAATATGTATGGCTTCTGGGCTGAGACCTTGTAGGGTTGGTTGTGCTTATCAACGATGGTTTGAAGCAATCTCTCATAGCTTGACATGCTGTTATCAATTGGCAGTGTAAAAACCTTCGTTCTGGTCTCTTTTGCGGTCTTCAATTTTCCCTTCTTATTTTGGGAGCCAGGTACCTCCACAACGAGAACAAGCTTTACAGAGAAATGGATAGAGAGTGATTCGGGCTCAGGAGTGCCAATATTGGGGGCCTCACCAGCCTCTGAGTCTGACATGATGTGGATGGATGTGTGCAATGGATAGTCACTACAGGAAGAGACTACACCGTACTACAGTGTTGAAAATTTACTTGACTAGCATGTTTCGGTAGCTATGTTTTCGCCACCAGCCACTAGTTGGCACTAAAAGCACTACACGCCACATTAGCTAAGGTCCATGGACCTTCTGGTGTGCCTTGATGGGTGAAAACGAAAAAATGGTTTCCGCATCTTTTTGAAAACGGCTGTAAAGCCCGCGCGTATTTGTATAAGTAGTCGACTCAGAAGACCAAGAGTCCCCATCTTGGTCTTCTTCAATCCACCGCTTGACTCGTTCTCTTTCTTGCCTTAGTCTCAGACTAAGTGTGCCTCCACTCGTATCCACCAAGGGATACTACTTCTTCACTTTAAGCTGCAGCGTGTGCCGGAGTGCCCCTGTTCAGCTTGCGTTGGGTTGACACGTGATCCCCATTTGCCTATCTCCGCTAAGTTGATTATGCCCTCATAGTGTCCAAGTCAGACTGACACCGGTGGAGCGTAACAGCCAGGCAATTTTTGTCAATAGGGTCGCAACCCCAGGCTTCTCCTTAGGCGAGCGCGGCTTGATGTAGACGCAAGTTCACTCATCTGGGTGAGTCAGCTCATACGCATCGTCATCCCATCGTGGAGCGGCATGATGCCTCTTAAGCCAGGTGCGTCCTAGCAAGAGATCATAGCGGAAGTGTGAAGCTTCATCTAGGACATAGGCATAGCACCGCGAGAGCAAGCCACCAATTTTAAGTACAAACGCCACGAACGCAGTAGTGGTCGTCCGTCCCGCGCCGACAATTTCTCTGGCTGTTATGGGGAATATTTGTGCTCCTGCGAGTCTCGCCTTCTGAGCGGTAAGATAGTTGGATTCTGCTCCTGTATCAAGGATAGTATTGACAGAAATAAAGGTTGAGACGTCTGTCGATAACGTCGACTTTGGGGGTCCGATCTCCATCTCGTATATCGGCAACCCAGGATGCGCTACATTGTAGACCTCAAGCGGATTTTCTTTGCTGCCTTCCGGAGGAACAGACGGTCTCTCGGGAAACACAGGGGAAACGGGTCGCCAACTTGATTCCACTACGGGACTGTCAGAGAATATAGGTGAGACAGGTCGCCAATCATCTTCCTCCGTTGGCCCGCCAAAGAATGGACTCGGGGTACTTTGCCACTTCTTCGGGACAACGTTGGACGGCTTTACTAAATCTTCACTAGGCAGACCGGGGTCTCCAGGGGGTACGAGTTGAACTGGCAGCCAGTATTGGCTCCAGTCATTGCTGCCTCCTTCACATTCACTGAAGACGATTTTGGCTAAGTCATCCTCTTCTTCTGTGGTGAGTGGGCCTCCATTGTCGTCCATTAAGTTAGCTTCAGTAGTGAGATATTGCAGCTCTAGATCCGGTTTGTTCGGATCATAATTCTCCGGCGTATATTCTTCAGACGCGTAGCGTTCGGGAGGATATGGAAGCACTGGCTCGGGTTCTTCAACAGCATACTCCTTCAGTGGCGACGCTTCTGGCTGATATTCTTCCGCCGTAGGTTCTTCAGCTATGTCTTCGAACAAATGTAGGGGTCTGGTCGACTTGGTACGTCCGTCCATAGTCCTCTTCTCCGCGCCTTGCGCTGATCGTTGCAACGGCTTGCGGCAATCTCGTGCGAAATGTCCCGACTCGTTACAATTGTAGCAGCGAGCCATGGGCGGTGGCTTACGCGGATCCCGACTCATGTTCATCGCATCCAAGTCCATTGGCTCAGAATGACCCGTCGACGCAGCAGACGACAGATAAGGCATGGTCGTCGTAGATGAAGGCGAGGTTTGATATTTCTTGAAAACTTTCAGGGGTCCGGGCTGAGTACCTGACGCTCCAGAGGCCAGCCGGTTAAGACTGTCCCATTGTCTAGCAGCCACGTAGAGGATCGCCATGTCTCGTTCAGGCTGGGCCATAAGTTGTATTGACAATTCTTTAGGGAGCTTCCGGGTGAAGCGATACTTGCAATCATTGAAGGTCACCTCATCTGCTGGCAACTGGGATTCGATATCTTCGAAGCGGCGAGTATAGTCAGTAACTCCCGCGCGACAAGTAAGATTTTCTAGGTGAGCCCGAAGCTCGTTAGCATGCGCCGGGTGAGCCCAGTGATCCATCATCATCTGCTTTAGCTCATCCCAAGCAGGAATGTGCCCTCCGAGGGCAAGCCTTCGGGCATGGTACCATGCAAGAGCGGCGTCCCGGAAAACTTGGGTCGCATAGTTTGTCCAGCGGGCCCTTGGTATGCGACAAGTGCCCAACACATCTTCTGCTAATACTAACCATGCGGCAACATTATCTGCAGGTTTTCCGGAAAACGGTTGGATCGTAAGACGTTGGAAATTCGCTTCGCTCGGAGACGAAGTACGCTGAGGGGGTGGGGGAGCTGCGATAGTAAGATTGGCGTGGGTAAAAGCAGTTTCTATTGCACTCTGAAACTGCTGCGATGTGACTATGGTACTTTCCACGGTCTGAAAACGCTGTTCAAACCCGTGAAATATCATACGCATAGCCTGGTACATGTCGGGCATTAATCCCTGCTGCAGGATCTCAATGGGAGACCTCCCGAGTCCCCCTGCCTGTCCTGCCGGGACCTCTGTGTTCGGTTCCATCTCCTTTTCGTCGGCGCACTAATACCGTGGGCCTATTGTATGGGTTGCGCAACCAAAAGAGTGTCGCGATAGCCAGAGTGCGAAAACTTGACTGGCCAGAGTTAGGTCAGCCTGGCGCTATTACAGCATTAAAGAATATACCTATAGGTCTTTTAATTTGTCGACGCGCTTCCCAATTTTTGTGCAAACAACTATTTCTTTTGCTTGACCGTGAACTTCCTAAAAAGGGTGCGAGCTGAGATTAGGGGTAGCCTCACACTTGATCAAGTGTGATGTTGCCCACTTCCGTGTGACTTCTTGACTAAGCGATTCGTAACGGCAGGGAATGATGGGTGAGAGAATTCTGTGATTCCAGTCGCCAACTCGCTGTTTAAATACATTTTGACTACACGCTTGTGCGTCGCGCTGACGCAGCCTACTCCTATCTTACAGGAATACATCTGAGACAAACCGTAGAGAACGATCTCGGAATACCTTCAATATACAGGCTTGCGCGTTGCTTTCATAATTCAGAAAGGTCACAAGACCACGATGAGTCACGCTGACTCATTCGGTTCACAACAATGGGATATGAGCACGTGGAGATTGTGCGCTTGTTGCTCGACAATGGCGCTGATATAAACGCTACACAGAGGGAGAATGCTACTGCAGTACACTTCGCATCGACCTACAGTCATTTCGAGATGGTACACTTGCTTCTTGAACAGGGAGCAAATGTGCAAATCCAGAATGTGTATGGTAGAACACCTTACCAAGACGCACGAAGGCATGGACACCGGAAGATTGCGCAGCTGTTGTTGGAGTATGGCGTCAGTGGAGTATAGGGGTATATAGGGATTCAATGGATGAAGGATTCGATGTCACTCACTCATCTAGGCCTACTACTAAGTGTATTGCCTTTGGACTCGAGCGCTATTTATAATGTCGTTACGGTACTGTAATTGGAGTCTCTACTCGCCGTTGTGTTACAACAGGATTGCGCCTAGGGCTGTGTACTGTACCCATACCGAACGGGCCAGACAGGTCTGTACTACGGTCACGGCACCGTGCCGTTTGAGCTCAAAACAACTCACCAGACGGACGGTGGAGGGGACGGCCATCACCCGTCTAAGACCATCACAGTATGACCGTCAACGGCACTAGACGGTTTGGACGGGTCTCTCCAAAAAAATATCTCCTGCATCACCAACTTAACGTTTGCTTCTTGCCCCCCTGGCACCACTATCAACCAACCGCTGATTCCTCCATCACGCTGAGCCATTCCAGCCTCAACCCCGAGCCTGGCTCTTTGACACCACCTTACCCACTTCTCCCACGATCATGATCATACACATCTCCAAAGTCTCTCCTTCCCTGAGTTGCAACAGGGCTACAACACACCTTGTCAAACTGCCACCAAATTACTCTGCAAGCACGCACATAGTGATTTGCCGACCCAGCCTGGAAGCTGGAAGCCAGCCCAAGCCGGCCGCTGGAAGCCAGGCTGAGCTGGAGCCGTAAGTCAGGCTTTTGTGGCCTGTGGCTCAGGCTTGAAATTCTCTGGGCTGGGGGATACGGCCTGCATCTCGGCTTCAAAATTGCAGGCTACAGGCCGAAAAAAAATAAAATCAAATGACTGCCAGTCACCAGTCTGCCAGAGTACATGTTGCCCACCTCCTCACAGTATGTACACCCCCATTCTCTGTGTGCTGCCCCTCTCTGATTCACCATCTAGTCATCAAGTTCTCCATAACTTTTGAGCTCCGTGTCAGTGTGGCTCATTATTTTAGTTCTCCAGCTTTCTGCACTTGTGCGCAGCATCATTGGCTCGAATAAAATGTATTCCTGACTCATGCGACTATCTACATGAAGTTTCGTGTCACACACAAACATGCACGACCTTTTCAACCACCTTCAACAACCTGACCTCGTTTCTGTTCCCGACCCCAGCGCATGTCCACGCACGTTTAGCCCTTCAAAAGTTACATGTCCCCAATTATTGCAAACCTATATACGACGGCGCACGTCCCGCGGATGCGTGCGCAACACCTTGCAATGTATCCCATGCCCCAAGACCTGCACATGTCTTGGGCATTTGTTGCCTCTCAAATATTCCCAAAGCCATGGCCTGAAAGCTGGGCCAGCCCAAGCCATGGGTGGCGGCTTGGGCCTCACATTTTCCAGGCCTAAGCCTCTCAAAGCTGGGCCTAAGCTGCAGCTTTCAGGCCAAGCCGGGCTGGCAAATCACTACATGCACAATTCATTTCCTTTACCAGCCCTGGCCTGGGTCCTGGCTGAACACGCAGGTGTGGGCCGATCTCTGACTATCCAGACCATGAATATCACATGGACGGGTCTGGTGTGTTGAGGAGTGCCAGGATCTGTTCAATCTTCCACCCGCACATCCTGTGATTCACACGTTGCGCTCTCTGCTGCGGGTGAACAGGGACCTTGGCATTGGTGGCAAATGACAAGTTCCACTGGCCATTCAAGGGCCACATGCACGACAGCTGCAGTGGCTCCATGCGCACGTATTCCTGACTTCTCGTTCAGCACCATGCACCTCTGGTGAGTTGCATGAGTCGTGTGCCGAGGTGATATCTCTGATCCACTTTTCAGGTCCGAACCTCTTAGCATCACAGTCTGGGACGATTGGTCGCAGATGTCCCCTCATGTGGCCATTCTGGATCGATTGCTCTGCCTCTCCTTCACAGTTTCAGGCACAGAAGTTGTTGCTGTAGGCCCAGTGAGCACCATACCGAAGCTCGTTTCCTACAGCTCCCGCTTCTTAGCAAATCTCGACGCACAGCGAGAAGGTGCAGCACGGGAGTCGAAAGCATTCCGAATTGCCCAGTCACCCAAGCTGGATAACCCCCTCTCTGCTTTCACCAATGCCATGCTCCAGATGGCACGGACATGCCTACATGAGAAAGAAGACAGCCTGTCGTATGTCGTACAGCAGTGGATGCAATTCTCACTTGGTCCCCTGAGGCTCATCATCTTCCTGCGGATGATGGAGGATAATGAAATGGCGTTGTTCACTGCGAGCGATCTGCATTCTGATCTCAACCTCATCATTCAATCTAGTGACCTCTGTTACGCTCCACTGGCGTTAGTCCGACTTGGACTTGAAGAAGGTGTAATCGACTTAGCGAAGTAAAGGCGAATGGGGATCACGTGTCAACCCAACGCAAGCTGAACAGGGGCAACACTGGCACATGCTGCAGCAGAGGGTGAAAGAAGAGTATCCCTTGGTGGATACGAGGAGAGGCACTCTTAGCCCAAGACTAAGGTGGATTAGAGACGAGTCAAGTGGTGGATTGAAGAAGACCAAGATGGGGACTCTTGGTCTTCCGATACAACTACTTATACAGATACGTGCGGGCTTTAAAGCGCCGCTGGAATAATAAGTGACCAATAGCGTAACTAGCTCGAACCCTAGTACAGCTATCCTAGGAGTGAGTCATACATGAGTCACAATCACATGTGAACTACTATGCTGACTGATGCGATGTAAGAGTCCATGACTAATACTGATACCAGACCGTAGTCATAACTGGTCATGAGTCGTGTGTAATGAGTCATCAAGTCCATACCGTAACATCACCCCCTTTTCAAGAGTGAGGCCCACCTCACTAGTCCGCTACCGACTCCTGCCTCATCCGTTCCGCTTCATCTTCCATTCGCGCCAATATGTTAGCTCGTTCAAGACGATTGTAACGCCGTCACGACGTCAGCTCGACTTGAGCTCGATAAGGCGACTTTACGACTTAGCTGGTCACGCCCGATGGCGTATGGCTCGAAGGCAGGTTCTAGATGTGCGCAGACACTAGGATTCTTGGTAGCACTCCCCTGATCGGAGTCACGAAGAAGAGACCGGAGAAGACAAGTAGTGACGATTGAAGAAGACCAAGATGGCGTGTCTTGGTCTTCCGTGGCTGTCTTAAATACAAGAAGAGCAGGCTTTCAAGCGCTGCTATGAGTCACCGTATCGTAGCGTCCAACGTATCGCGTAAGTACCGCAATCCTAATACTACTACTACCTGTACTAGGATCGAGTCACCCCTCAACGCCTAACTCCTATCGTAAATGCCGAGTCCATGACTAATCTACCTTACCGCCGTAGTCACAACCGGTACAGTAAGGGTCCAAAGCGTGCGATCGTAACATCACCCCCTTTTCAGCGTGAGACCCCAGACTCACCGGAAATCCCGTGCCGTCCACGTGGACTGTTCGTCGCTAATCCTCTCAAACACGTTAGCCCTCTCCAGTCGATAGATACAGTCCCTCTTATCGTCCCTTGCCAACAACCGCATGGCCTGAAGTTGGCGGATACGGGCCGCAAGCCGCTCCTCTTCGTATGCGGCTGCATGGTAACGGGTCACCTCCGCAGTCAGAGACTCATCTCCGATGCGGTTCAGTGCGCGGTCCGTGATCTTGTCCGCGGCGAGGATGACTAAGTCCTCGTGGGCGATGAAGGCGCGTCCCGCAGCCGATAGCATCGGGAAGGCGTAGAGGGGTTTGCCATAGAGATGGGGAGAGCCGGGGATGAGTCCCAACACAAACGGATTCGCACCTCCGACAATCTGAATGTGGCTAGCGTTCCTCTCTACGCCGTCTGGCCCGGTGATGGGGAAATGAATGTAATGGGGCTGTCTATTCGCCCTGAACCCTTCAGGCGCAAGGACCTGCGCGGGGTCTTCGTCGGGCGTAATGGGGGTGTGAAGTGCGACGCCGGGCAGTCGCACACGTCCTCGAGACATGGCGGTTCCGTCGGTGTGTACGAGCCAAGGGGTGATTCGGGGATTAGTAGGGTGGCTGTGCGTTCGAAGGAGGGGGTGTCTGACCGGGTAGTAATCCTCGTCGTCAGTGTGAGCCTCGTCGTGAGGGAGCGCTGCCTGCGCTGCCGCAACTTGCTCAACCTCTGCTGCGCTAAGCACAACTGTTCGTTGGCCCACTCCTTTGCCATCCTCCGCCAATCCTCCGCTGCTTCTAACTCCTGTTGGGTCCTCGAGGGGACGATCGGCAGGGAGAATTCCCCTCGTGCCGATGAGGTCGTCTCCTGGGGGGATAACGGCAATGGGTTCGCGATTGCCGTTGTCGTCTCGGAAGATGTGAGGGACGGCATGCTGCTGCTCGTCGTCGGGCTGGTGAGTCGGGTCGGGGAACCTCTGTAGGACAGCAGCCCATTCTTGAGCGGTGATATGCCCCGTTCGCACGTTTGCAGGTGTGTACGGAGTGAGCTGGACCGATTGAACCACGGTTTCTTGGTCGTCTTCGATGAGGTTGGCAGCGTCTTGTGCGACTTGGTCGAGGAGGATCGCCGTGGTGACATGTCTGAGGGGAGAAGTGGGCATAGAGGTCTGAGAGGATCGGATGTAGGAGTGATACTCTCCCTGACGCTCCTCGGTCTCATTTTTAAGTCTTCGTATGGCTGTTCGGCCCGCTTGGTATTCCTCTATTGCCTCCGGAGCAAAGACGTCATCCTTATCGACCCACTGATTTTCCGAGTCGGGGTACCCCTTCCATTTGATGAGATACTGAAGTTTCTTGCGGCGGCCGAAATGCCGTGAGTCCAGAACAGCCTCGACTTCGTATTCTTCTTCTCCTTCCACAAGATCCGGTGGCGGCCGAGGGAAATTTTCACCATGCATGGTCGTGCTTTTGTACGGCGTGAGAAGATCTATATGAAACACCAGGTGGATGCTCCACTGCGTGGGAAGTTCAAGGCGGTAATTGTATGGGGACATCACCTGGACTACTTTGAAAGGGCCGTGGCGTTGCGCCGCGAGTTTTGCCGTGGGTTGATTGGTTCGCAAGTGTTTCCCTTCTAACCACACTTGGTCACCTATTTGATATTTCGGGGTATCTCGGTGTTTCACCCAGCCATCCTGGGCCCTCTTGATGAGGGTTTGGGCCAGCTGTCGTGCTTCCTTAAGCTGTGTGAGTCGGGTGATAACGTTTGGAATAGGGGATGGCTTATCCGTCCAATCGGCTATCGGATCATAGCCCATAAGTAGCATGAACGGCGATTGTTTCGTATGCTCATGGGGCCAGTTATTATGAGCGAATTCTGCTACGGGAAGATACGCCGCCCAGTTATCTTGACGCTCGTTAGCCCAGAATCGCAGATACTGTTCTAGCCATTGATTGGTCCATTCTGACTGTCCATCGGTCCGTGGATGATACGCCGTGGAAATATTCTGCTTGATGCCTAGGATTCGGCATACTTCTCTGGTAAATTTGGACGTGAACCGGGGGTCGCGATCACTGATAACTTTGCGCGGTAATCCGAACCGCTTGAACACGTGAGCGACGTACAGAATAGCGGTTTCTTCTGCCGTAATTTCTTCGTTACACGGGATGAATATAGAGGCCTTGCTGCAGTCGTGATCGGTAATGGTGAGAATGCTATCATAGGACTGGGACGCTGGTAATTTAGTAATGAAGTCCAGTGCGATGGTGTGAAAGGGGGGGGCATCCGCTACTGCAGTAATAGGATGCAGTGGTGCACGCGTTGGTCTTGTGTTGACTTTGTTTCGCTGGCAGTCAGCACACCCCGTAACGTATTCGTACACGTCTCGGCGGATGCGTGGCCACCAGTAGTGTCGCTCCACTATTCGTTGAGTCCTACTGATGCCCGGATGTCCGTGGATAGGGGGGTCGTGATGGTCGTGTATTATTGTCCTGTACGCGGACGTGGGTCCCGTGATTACCAGTCGCCTGTCCTTGTACCATTCTCCTTCGATCTTCTTCAGCTGATGGGTGTCGACCCATCCCTGGATGATTTTTGGGTCCTGTCGCCGCCTCGGTATTTGCAACATTGGATGTATTTCCAGGGCACGTGCGGTATTAGCAGCTCGTACGAATACTTCGGGGGGTAGGACCACTACACCTTGGTTGTCCCCTTCCCCTTGGTCATAGTCTGGTCGCCTGGATAAGGCGTCTGCTCTGCCGTTGTTCTTCCCTTTGATGTGGTGGATCTCGAAGTCATATTCCATCAGTTCTAATACTTCCCTAGCGACCCTCCGACTAATCTTTTGTGGGGTCTTCCAGTATTGGAGGTTAAGATGGTCGGAGAATATTTTAATTTTGTGTGGGGATCCTGCAAGTAGGGGTCTCCAGTGTCGAAGGGCTTTGACGATGGCTAGAAGCTCCAAGTCATAGATGTCATAATTGCGTTCTGCTTCGTTTAGCGTGGCCGAGTAATATCCTATCGGGTGCTTGCGACCGTCATTTTTCTTTTGTAGAAGTACGGCACCTACTGCGAATCCAGATGCGTCGACCTCTAACTCGAATTGATCCTGTAAGCTGGGATGTGCCAACACGGGTTCTTCCGTAACGAGGCGTTTGAGGGTTTTGAACGCGCGGTCTTCGTCTTCTGTCCATTTCCATTCTGCGTCTTTCCGGGTGAGTCAGTTTAATGGTCGTGCGTGGGTTGCGAAACCGCGGATGAAAAGGCGGTAAAAGTTGCAAAAGCCCAAAAAGGATCGTACGTCCCTGACCTTAGTCGGGGTTGGCCAGTCCTTGATGCCGCGAACTTTTACCGGGTCCATGCGCGTTACCCCCTTTTCAAGGATTACCCCCAGGTAATCCATCCGCGGTTGGTGAAACAGGCATTTTTCGAGCTTGAAATAGAGATCGTGGTCCTGGGCGACGCGGAGAACGTCAGTCACAGCAGCAATATGGTCAGCCGAAGTGAAGCCTTCCCGCGTGGCGATCCCTATATCGTCCATATAGACTCGGATAACTGTCCCACGCAGTTCGTGTTTCGCAATGGTGTCGCGGTAGATGTGGTTCATCATCGTTTGGAAGGTGGCCGGCGAATTGGTGAGGCCGAAGAACATGACCGTAGGTTCGAAGAGGCCGAATTTGGTTTTGAAGGCCGCCTTCTCTTGGTCGCCGTCGCGTATGCGGACGTTGTTATACCCCCAGCGGATATCGAGTTTGGTATAAATATGGGCGTTACTAAGGTCGTAGATAAGGTCCTGGATCAGGGGGAGTGGGTATTGGTTGCGTATGGTATGTGAATTGATGACTCGATAGTCCTGTACGGGGCGTAGTTTTCCGTCCTTCTTTTTGACAAAGAAAAATGATGAAGCGTACGGGGAAATGGATGGTCGCAGATATCCCTGCTTGAGTTTTTCATCCAGGAACTCCTTAAGCTTCCCCTCCTCTTCTTTTGTTAACGGGTATATTTTGCAGTCTATCGCAGAGGGGGTACCGGGTTTGAAATCGATCGCGTGGTCCCAGGGTCTTGCCGGGGGGAATCGTTGAGATGCTTCTTCGCTGAAGAGCTTTTCGAAGGCTGCGTATACCGCCGGCAGTTCTACGGGTTTTTCTTCTGTCTTTGCCTGGATGGCCAGCTCTGTGGACGTGGTTGCCCGCAAGTATGTATCTTCTTCGTCCATATCAAAGACAATCGCCTCCTTTTCGTCGTTAGTGAGCGCAGCTGCAATAACAGTGTGACGATTTGGACTGTCCTGTGTGCTGATCACGACCGGCATGATTTCTTCGTGTATCACAGCGTCTCGCCAGTTGATAGTTGGCTCATAAGTTGCCAGCCAAGGGTAACCTAAGACAACTTCTTCGCTCCCGAGGTCGGTGATGAGGAAGCGCATAGTTCTGTGATACCCTTTGGCGTATACGTCTAGGTCAGTGAAGTGAGTGATGGACCCAGCTTTATTTTCCGTGTTATCTATATTCCAGATTTTTCGCGGTTTGGACAGGGGTTGGATTCCGATGCCTAACCTCTTGACGAAGGTTGGATGTATAAAGTTATCGGTCGCCCCTGAGTCGACCAGTGCTTTTATGTCGGCCATTCGGTAATTCGTGCGAATTGAGACTGGGATTCGAAGAGAACGAAAGCGCGTCATGATTACAGAATTACAATTTAAAGCCCTCACCCAGGCCGATGGGTTTAGGCGCTCCGAAAACCCTCCTTTCCCCACAAGTCCTGCAATATCAGGTCTTTTACTTCATCGGGCGCGTTCGCGACTCCCGTGAGCCATTCCTTGGCCCGTTCTTCGGCCGTTTTGTTAGTCGAAACAGCTTGTATTTGAGCTGGTGCTGTCTCTTGCGTATAGTAGTCCGTCTCCGTTGCTCGGACCGTGGAAGGTCCGGCGTTTTGCAGCTGCCACTGTCGAGGTTGTCTGGGATGGGGACAATTTCGTGAGAGATGGCCAGGGGCATTGCAGTTATAACACAACACCGTCCTTAAGTCTCGTTGCGATCCCCCTCGTCCTCGTCCCCTTGCTCCGGGTCCTCCTCGTGGCGGAAAGGGGGGTAGGCCTGTATAGGGTGGTTTACCGTAGTCGATTTCTTCTGACCCTGCCAGCCTTGCTTTTGTTCGATCCGCAGAGGTGTCCATCGCCCAAGGATTTGCGAGGTTCTGGGGTACGGTCCACCCGGCATTGCCCGTCTTCTTTGGTTTGGTGTCTTTGTATTCGTCTACTCGGGCTCGGATATGGATGTAATTTCGTTGTCGGCGAAGTGTTGCCCGCTTCCATTCGTCGAATGTTTCTGGTTCGTCTAGATCGTACGTCTTTTCATACAGCTTCTTGGGTAACCCCTTGGTGAACAGGTCGATGGTTTGGGGGTCATTAAGACGGTATCCGGCTTTCCTGGCGGCTTCTTCGAACTCATTGACATATTTGTCGATATCTCCGTCGATCATTTTGAGTCCCTTTCTTAGAAGCGCTTGAGCCTGTTCTCGTTCGAGGGTATTAACGAACCTTTGGTTGAAACCCTCTGCTACTGCGTTCCACAGGTCCCTTGTATGCTGATCTATTCCGCGTTGTATTTGTCGATTGAGCCATTTGAGGTACGAAAGCACCCATTCGCTGACCGATACCCCCTTTATATAGGACAGGAATAGGAGGCTTCGTCGATAGTCGTTGCGCATAACAGAGGTGTCGAGATTCATCCCCCAGTATACGTGCCATTGCGTGAGGAACGAGTCCACTTTAGTACGATCTCCGTCAAAGATGGTGGGAGGTTCACCGGTTAGTTTCTCGTGTCCGTGTCCTCCTCCTCCTGCTCCTCCATCGCCGCCTCCTCCGCCTCCTCCCGGGGGGCCTCCTTCTGGTGGGTTATTTGGGAGGTCAGGTGGGTTTCCTCCTCTTCCTGGGCGCCGAGGAAAATCGTCCCCGGGTGGTCCCCCCCATCCTGGCGGAGGGTCTAGCGGTATTCCTCGTCTTCCTCCATCTCCTGATGGGGGATCTCCTTGATCGGGTCCAATGGCCCGAAAGATTGCTGCGTCGTCTGTGGTCATGCGGTGCCCAGTTTCAGGGTTAATGGGCATGAGGTTTTGCTGTGATTCTTGTCTAATTGCTTCGGCCGCTTCTCGCGCCGCCTGTTCTCTGACGGTCATAATTTCTTCGGCCGTCATAGTGGTGGTTGCCATTTCTGCTGCTGGCGATCGTACGTGAATGACTTCTGGCTGGTCTGAAATATGTAGAGACTCAGCTCGTTGGATGGTGTACTGTTCAATAGGTCCGACGCTCGCGGGTCGATCTTCTTCGCTTTGCCCTTCCTCTTCAGTTTCTTCGCTCACTGCTTCTCCCGTGGAGTGTTCTCGCAGTTGGCCGTCAATGGGCCCCCAGTCGGCTCGTGAGTTGAGTTCGCGTGCGTCGATGTCGCACTGGTATTGTCTTCCTGCTGGTCTAACGACGTCCCAGCGGTGGTCTATGGGGTTCCACGTAATTTCCACCCAGCACAGGTGGTCGAAATTAAACTCAACAGGTCTAAACCTTGTAGGTCCGTTGAACTCTACAAAGTATCCGGTTTCGTCTCCCCGGTCTCTCCACCTGGCTGCTCCTAGAAATCGGGTTGGTACGTTACGGTCTCCTCTTCGGTCTAGATGATAAGGACGGAAGTTCGTCCACTGGTCCCTGGTATTGACAGTCGCCACAGTGAATATCTTGGTCTTAATGTAACGCCGTCACGACGTCAGCTCGACTTGAGCTCGATAAGGCGACTTTACGACTTAGCTGGTCACACCCGATGGCGTATGGCTCGAAGGCAGGTTCTAGATGTGCGCAGACACTAGGATTCTTGGTAGCACTCCCCTGATCGGAGTCACGAAGAAGAGACCGGAGAAGACAAGTAGTGACGATTGAAGAAGACCAAGATGGCGTGTCTTGGTCTTCCGTGGCTGTCTTAAATACAAGAAGAGCAGGCTTTCAAGCGCTGCTATGAGTCACCGTATCGTAGCGTCCAACGTATCGCGTAAGTACCGCAATCCTAATACTACTACTACCTGTACTAGGATCGAGTCACCCCTCAACGCCTAACTCCTATCGTAAATGCCGAGTCCGTGACTAATCTACCTTACCGCCATAGTCACAACCGGTACAGTAAGGGTCCAAAGCGTGCGATCGTAACAACGATAGAGACTGTCCTTTTTGTCGGCAACCACCATCTCTCGTTCCAACTGCAGCTGTTGAATCCTCTTCTCCAGCTGATCTTCGGCAAACGCAAATTGCCGGAACCGGCGCAGTTCTTGAGTGAGGGTGACGTCCCCGATGCGCATTAACAGTAAATCAGTGGGGTGTCGGTCGCGGAGCATAAAGTACTCCTCGTGTGGGATGAATGTGCGGTTGTTCTTTGGGAGATGGGGGGTGGTGTAAAGGGGTTTGCCGTAGAGGAAGCCCGACCCCGGAGCTAGTCCGAGTATGAAGGGGTCTCCTCCTTGGATAACCTGTACATGGGAGGCTTGTATCATCGGTCCATTGGGGAGCTTGATCGGGAACGGAATGTAATTGGGTCCTCTATTGACCCGGAACCCTTCAGGGACGACGGCCCTGGTTGCTGGGTCTTGTTCGCCCATTGGTGTATAACGAGCCGCTTGTGCCACGGCGACTTGTCCTCTGTGTAGAGGCCCCCCTGCTGCATCGATGAGGTAGGGAGTGGCGGCTGGATCTTCAGCGTAGAATTCATGGTTAAGGAATGCGTGCCTGATGGGGTAGTGGTCTCCAAGCTCGTCTTCATCCTCATCTTCGTCCAGTACTCCCTCCGTTCCTTCATCATTCGGCGTTGGCAGGTGGCGATATGCAGCTGCTCCTGCTGCCACCGCGCTGCCGTCTCCTTCCATTCTTGTTCGTATTTCTGCATGGCGTTGGGTGGCTTCACCGTGCGGGACAGCTGCTTGAAGCCGAAATAACTCATCTTCGGTGAGGAAGGCTTTGGGCTCACCGGTGTTGGGGTTTGTGAGGGCATACATTGGCAGAGGTGCTGGTTGAGTTGTCGTTGGATCGTCGTCGACAACTCCCTGTAGGGGCAGAGGGAATCGTTGCAGTGTCTGGTGCAATTCTTCACTAGTGATAAGGGCCATCTTCCTCATGCTGCACGGCGGTACTGCCTCTAGCGATAGCTCCATTGGCTGTGGCGTTGTTGGAGGGGTCGGGGTTGACAGACGTGGCGGAGGAGTTGTTAACGAGGGTAGAGAGGAGTGCAAGCTGGTCATTGCGTCGAGTAGAGGACATGAGAGGAGTGGAGGATGGGGACTTATCACGACGAGATGCCATCCTTATATGCGTTTCCCTGTCGGGATTTGAATGTTTGAACTCCCAAATGGCTTCGTCGGCAAATACGTCATCCTTATCTATCCATTGATTATCGGAGTCTGGATATCCCTTCCATTTCACAAGGTATTGGAGGCGACGTCTTCTGCCGAACCGCCGAGAGTCTAGAATCTTCTTGACTTCGTATTCTTCTTCATTATCGACCAAATCAGGTGGTGGGTGCTGGTAATTTGGTCCGTGCGTGGGTGTCTCACGATAAGGTGTGAGAAGATCTATGTGGAAGACGTCGTGGATGCTCCACTGCGTGGGAAGTTCAAGGCGATAGTTGACAGGAGACATCACCTGGATGACCTTAAATGGTCCGTGTCGTTTGGCGGCTAGTTTTGCGGTTGGCTGATGGGTGCATAGATGGCGTCCCTCGAGCCACACGAGGTCTCCTTCTTTAAACTTGGGCATATCTTTGTGCCTGACCCATGACTTTTGCGCCCGGAGCATACATGAGAAGGCGCGTTGCCGTGCCTGTTTAAATTGATCCAATCTTAGCGACACTTGTGGGATAGGGGAAGGTCTGTTGGTCCAATCAGCGCGAGGGTTGAACCCTGATAGGAGGAAGAAAGGGGACTCCCATGTGGTTTTGTTGGGCCAGTTGTTGTGCGTGAATTCTGCCATAGGCAGATAACGAACCCAGTCGTCTTGTCGTTCATTTACCCAAAAACGGAGATATTGCTCCAGCCACTGATTTGTTCGCTCCGATTGGCCGTCGGTCCTAGGATGATAAGCGGTTGAGATGTTTTGACTGATGCCAAGAATCTTGCATATCTCCCGCATGAACTTAGATGCGAAGCAGGGATCTTAGTCACTGATAACACGTGAGGGGAGCCCAAATTGTGGGAAGACGTGAGAGACGTACAGGGCCACTGTTCCTTCAGCTGTTATCTCTTCATTGCAGGGGATGAAGATGGCAGCCTTAGTACAATCATGATCTGTTACTGTGAGAATAGAGTCATAACTATGAGAAATGGGGAGTTTTGTAATGAAGTCCACTGCGATAGTCTTGAATGGTAGTGCTTCTGGTTTAGGGTAAATCGGTTGTAGGGGTGCCCTAATAGGGCGGAGGTTAACTTTGTGCCATTGGCATTCGGCACATCCCTTGACGTAGTCCATGACATCGTTTTTCATCTGCGGCCACCAATAGTGTCATTCGGTAAGTTGGAGAGTGCGTTTGATGCCAGGATGGCCATAGACAGGAGAGTCGTGGTGAGCGGCGATGATGGTGTGCTTGTCATGGATACCTCCAGTGACTACTCGGCGTCCATCCTTGTACCATGTCCCTTCGATGTCTTTTAGCTTATGCACATCGACCCAAGGCTTCAACTTAGCTGTATCTTGTTCATAAATGGGGTGTTCTGGGGTCATCTCTACTGGTAAGATTTCGGGTCTCCAATGTGGATGGCGTGGTTCTTCCAGCGTGGTGGCGCGTGCAAAGACATTTTCCGGTAATACTGTTACTCCTTCGTTGTCGTTTTCTCCTTGGTCGTAGTCTGGCCTTCGTGACAGTGCGTCAGCACGTCCGTTGGAGGTACCCTTAATGTGGTGAATCTCGAAGTCGTATTCCGAGAGTTCAAGTACTTCCCTGGCTACACGCCTGCTAATTTTCTGCAGCGATTTCCAGTATTGTAGATTAAGGTGGTCGGAAAATACTTTGATCTTGTGAGGGGAGCCCGCCAGGAGGGGTCTCCAGTGACGGAAAGCCTTGATGATTGCTAGGAGTTTGAGGTTGTAGATGTCGTAATTTCGTTCGGCTTCGTTGAGGGTGGACGAGTAGTAACCGATAGGATGTCGTTTGCCATCCGCCTTGTGCTGAAGGAGAACTGCTCCCATCGCGAAGCCTGATGCGTCAACTTCTAATTCGAATTGCTGTGTAAGGTCTGGGTGTGCGAGGATGGGTTCGCTGGTGACGAGGGTCTTGAGATCCTGGAATGCCTTTTCTTCTTCCGTTCCCCAGTGCCATTCGGTATCCTTACATGTGAGTTTGTTAAGGGGTTGCGCTTTGGTTGCAAATCCTCGTATGAAGGGTCGGTAAAAATTGCAAAATCCGAGGAAAGAGCGGACGTCCTTAACTTTAGTTGGCGTAGGCCAGTCCTTAATGCCCGAAATTTTGATGGGGTCCATACATGTCACCCCCTTTTCAAAGATTACCCCCAGGTAATCCATGCGCGGGGAGTGAAAGAGGCATTTTTTGAGTTTGTAATAGAGATCGTGCTCTGCAGATACGCAGAGGACGTCTTTGACAGCGTCAATGTGGTCTGGTAATGAGTGATTAAGTCCCGTTGCAATACCGATGTCATCCATGTAAACACGGATAACGGTACCCCGTTTTTTGTGTTTCGCAATGATGTCCCTGAAGATGAAATTCATCATCATCTGGAACATTGCCAGGGAATTGGTCAGGCCAAAAAACATCACCGTTGGTTCAAACAGCCCATAGCGCGTTTTAAATGCTGCCTTTTCTTCATCTCCCTCTTTAATGTGTACATTGTTATACCCCCATCTAACGTCAAGTTTGGTATAGATGTGAGCGTTACTGAGGTTGGTAATAAGATCAGAGATAAGAGGGAGTGGATACTGATTGTGGATGGTAACAGCATTAATTTTTCAGTAATCTTGTACGGGTCATAGTTTTCCATCCTTCTTTTTAATGAAGAAGAAGGATGAAGCGTAGGGAGATTTGGAGGGTTGTATATACCCTTTCTTGAGTTGTTCGTCGATCCATTCGCGTAATTTCTTGTCTTCTTCTTGAGTCATAGGGTATATCTTACAATCGATTGCGTCCGCTGTTCCTGGCTTGAATTCAATAGCATGATCCCAAGGTCTACTTGGCGGAAACCTGTCCGATGCTTCTTCGCTGAAGAGGCGTTCGAATTCGCGATATTCAGAGGGTAACTCAGCTTTGGTAATGTATTGCTGAGCAGCGATAGCAAGGTCGGTGGCTGTGGCTCTAATTCGACATCCTTCTTCGAATTGTTGCCATTGTTCATCTGTGATCATACAGGAGTGTACTACTTCATAGTTGTCGTTTTGAACGGTGGTGGTCGCGACTACTGGTGCCATCGTAAGGTAGGGATTAGTAGAATGGATGACGATGGGAAGCATATCTTCGTGAATGGTGGCCTGCGACCATTTGATGTGTGGGTCATAGATGGCGAGCCAAGGGTATCCTAGTACAATGTCTTCATTGCCGATGTCTGTAATGAGGAAACATATTTCCTTGTGAATTCCTTTAGTTTGAACATCAACGTCGGTGTAGTGAGTGATATGCCCCGATTTGTTTTCTGTATTATCAATGTTCCATATTTTCTTTGGGATGTCGAGTAGCTTGGTCCCAAGCCCCATTTGTTTTGCGAAAGAGGGTTTCATGAAGCAATGAGTTGCTCCTGAGTCGACTAGTGCTCGTATGTCAGCCATTGCGTAACTGGTGCGAATCGATACTGGAACTCTCATAGAACGATAGCGAGTCATGATTACACTGTTACAATTAACCACCCTCACCCAGGCCAATGGGTTCAGGCGTCCTGAAAACCCTCCTTCTTCCACAACTGTTGGAGGATAATGTCCTTTACGTCGTCCGATTCTCCAGCTACTCCGTTAAGCCAATCGCTGGCGCGCTGTTGAGGGGGTGTATCTTGAACCGCCCTAGTAGCAACTTCCAGTTCTTGTTGATGATAGTCGGTATCAATGTAGCGACTAGTTGATGCTGGAGGTTGGTAGCCTCCTTGTGGTTGTCTACAATCACGGGCCATGTGTCCGTCCTTTCCGCAATTGTAACAAGTGACTGGCCTTTGGTTATTACGTCCTCCTCCCCTTTGTAGGAATCCTCCTCTGGGTCGATATGGGGGACGAGGAGCGAGTATGTCTTCTGCTCCTGCAAGTCGTCCTCGGATTCGATCGGCGGAGGTATCCATTGCATTTGGGTCTCGAGGTAAATTCCTTGGTTGCCAGGAACTTCTCGGCGGTCCCTGCCATTGTTGTTGACGCGATCGTCCTTGTCCTTGTCCTTGTCCCGAGGGAACTCCCTTATTTAGCACCGCCTTGAGATGAAGGTATTGTTGTTGGCAAGTGGTGGCTGCTTCTTTCCACTCGCGGTAGTTGCAGGGATTGTCGAGGGTATAGACCTTCTCGTATAGGTCTTTTGGTAACCTGCTTGCAAATAGATCCAATGTCTGAGGATCATTGAGCCGATACTGAGCGCGGCGTATCAATTGTTTGAACTGGGTGCAATACTCATCTAGATTGCCCCCGATCATCTTGACACCTTTTTTGAGTTTGTATTGAGCTTGTTCCTGTTCCATTGTATTGTGGAAGTGCTGCATGAAGCTGCGCATGACTTCGTTCCATAGTCCTTCACTGGTATGGGGTATTCCTGTTTGTATCTGGCCGTTGAGCCAGGTGAGCATGGCTAATACCCATTCGCTAACGTTGACGCCTTTGATATAGGAAAGGAAAAGTAGGGCACGTCGATACGGGGTGGCCATGATGCCTTCGTCTGCATTCATGCCCCAGTAGACATGCCATTGTGTGAGAAACGCCTCAACTTTTGCGCGTTCTCCGTCAAATACTGTTGGTGCTTCACCAGCTAATTTGTTACTTGGAGGGGGAATAATGGGACCTGCACCTGGTGTCACGCTTCGACTCCCGTACCACTATATTTGACTGCAGACCCTTACTGTACCGGTTGTCACTACGGCTGTAAGGTATATTAGTGACGGACTTACCTACGACGTGCGGCGATACGGTAGCACGATAGGAGATACGGTACTGATAGCTGACTGAGGATGGACGCCACGAATACTAGTACTAGTAGTACTAGGGTTTGAGCTACTTACGCGACACGTTGGACGCTTACTTACGATGACTCATAGCAGCGCTTGAAAGCCTGCTGGTTCTGTATTTAAACTGTCTTGTGAAGACCAAGATATGCCATCTTGGTCTTCTTGAATCGTCACTTGTTTTCTCTTTCTCTTCACCTTCATCTCAGATAGTTGCCCGACTTCGCTCACAACCTAGATCTTCGACTTACTGGTATACCTCCATGTATTTACCACGACGTAAGCTTGGACCTCCGCGTCTTCAAGCCAGTAGGATTGTCATAAGCTTGGACCTCCGCATCTTCAAGCCCGTAGGACTGTCATATCGCTAAGTTGTTACCGCTACTTTGTGCTCAAGTCGAGCTAACGCCGTGACGGCGTTACATTAAGACCAAGATACCATCATGGCCGTAACAACAAGAGATCAGTGGACAAGTTTCCGTCCCTATTCAATCCCAAGGAGAGGAGAACGAAACGTCCCCACTCGCTTTCTACAAGCTGCTAGTTGGAGGGACAGACAAGAAGAAACCGGATATTTTGTGGAATTCAACGGACCTACCAGGTTCCGCCCAGTTGAGTTCAACTTCGACCATCTGTGTTGGGTAGAAGTTACGTGGAATCCAATAGACTCCCAGTGGGATGTAATACGACCGGCAGGACCTCGATATCGCTGCGATATCAACGCACGAGAGCTCAACAGCAGGGCCGACTGGGGCCCCATTGACGGACAAGTAAGAGAACACTCTACTGGAGAAGTAGTGTCCGAAGAAGAAGAAGGAGAAGAACAAAGTCAAGAAGAAAGCGAGGGGCGAGAACCCAATCAGACGGAGACCAGCGGAGGGGCAATACAAGATCTTCTCCTTGAACGAGCTGAGTCCACCCACATTACGGAGCCAGAACCCATTCACATTCGATTGCCAGCCATCATGGCCACCATCACTCAAGCAATGGAAGAGGTGGCGCTTGAAGAATCACGCGCCATACGAGCAGAGGCAAGAGAAATACTCATGCCTATCAACCCAGACACCGGAAGACGAATGATGGCAGACGACGCCGCAATATTTCGAGCAATAGGGTCCGACAGAGGGGACCCGCCATCGGGACGACCCCTTGCATTGGAACTACCTCCAGGAGTCGGAGGACCCAGTGGAGATCCACCACCGCCGCCGGGAGGAGGAGTCCCTTTCGACATACGAAGAACCGAGCCACCGCGAAGACCGCCCAGCGGACCACCTGGAGGCGGAGGCGGAGGGGGAGACGCCGGCGGGGGAGGAGGAGGACATCATAATGAGAAACTCACCGGCGAGCCACCTTCAATTTTTGATGGAGACAGACTCAAAATAGATCAATTCCTGACGCAGTGGCATGTCTATTGGGGCATGAACTTGGACGCCCCCATCATGTGAAACGACTACAGGAGATGCCTCCTATTCCTATCCTACATCAAAGGTGGAGCTGTCAGCGAATGGGTGCTATCCTTCCTGAATTGGCTCAATCGACAGATACAACGAGGGATTAGTCCCTATACTCCAGCACTCTGGGAAGCCGTTGCCGACGGCTTCAGCCAGCGCTTCGAAAACACGCTAGAACGAGAACAAGCCCAGGCTATACTACGGAAGGGCTTTAAAATGGCAGGCAAAGACATTGACAAGTACATCAATGACTTTGAACAGCTCGCGCGGAAGGCTCACTACCGCCTCAATGAACCGCAAACCATCGACCTCTTCACGTCGGGTTTGCCCAAGGAACTCTTCAAAAACGCGTTCCAATTCGACGACCCTGTAACATTCGACGATTGGAAGAGAGCCATCCTCAAGCGGCAGAAGAACTACATACACCTCAAAGCGAGGCTCAATGAGTACAAAAATACGACGACGCAGCCGAAGAAGCAAAGCGGCAACGCGGGATGGGCAGTCCCACAAAACCTACCACAGACCAACCCCTGGGCCATGGATACCTCGGCCAACCGCGCTAAGGTGAGATTGGTGGGATCCGAAGATATTGACTTCAACAAACTACCGCATCACAACTGGCCCACACTGCCATTCCCACCAAGAGGAGGACCGGGAGCAAGAGGACGCGGAAGGGGAGGCTCTTGAAGAGACTTAAGGAACGTCCTTTGCTATAACTGTCACGCTCCAGGACATCTCTCACGAAATTGCCCGCATCCACACGTACAGCAACAGTGGCCGACCGCTGCGTCCAGCAGTCGCATGACCGAAACTGCCGGATACCCCCAAGGGCCCGTATCCCAATACGCGCCCTCGCAATACGCCCCATCACTGCCGGGATACATGTCACCGGCACCAAGCGCGACGCCCATACCCCAAATCAACGCGGCAAATACGAAGACGGCCAGAGAACAGGCGAAGGAATGGCTCACACAGGTGGCCAACAGTACGGACGAAGTAAAAGACCTCATACTGCAGGACCTATGGGGAAAAGAGGGTTTTCGGGACGCCTGAACCCATCAGTCTGGGTGAGGGCCTTACATTGTAATTCTGTAATCGTGACAACGCGCTATCAATCATTGCGAATTCCAGTAACTGTCCGAACGGAATACCAAACGACTGAAACCAACGTATTGGTCGACTCTGGAGCGACTGACAATTTCATCCGACCAAGCATGGCAAAGCGGGCAGGAATCCTGGTACGCCCACTAGAAACACCGCGCAAAATATGGAATATAGATAATACGGAAAACAAAGCTGGGTTGATCACTCATTACGTTAACCTAGAAGTGAAAACACGAGGACAGGTAAAAAGGATGACCTTCCTGGTCACAGACCTCGGAAGTGAGGACATCGTCCTCGGGTACCCCTGGCTCAGCGCCTTTGAACCCACTATCCAGTGGGCTACGGCAACCATACACCCCGACATGCAACCAGTGGTGCTGGCCACCGAAGAAATGCTGCTTTCGGTAACCGCTACTCGAGCTCTGATAGTGGCCGAAAAGGAAGATATCGTACGAGAACTAGAAGAAGAAACGCATGCAAGGGCCACTACTTCGACAGAACTGGCCATACAAGCAAAACAACACCAAGCAACGACTGTCCTTCCCCCAGAATATGCCACATTCCGTAAGCTATTCAGCGAGCAAGCCTCGCATCGCTTCCCCCCGGCTCGGCCGTGGGACCACGCAATCGACTTCAAACTGTCCGTGCCGGCCGCCATAGACTGCAAAATATACCCTATGACGCAAAAGGAAGAAGGCGAACTCAAGGAGTTCTTAGACGAAAAATTGAAACAAGGCTACCTACGCCCTTTCATTTCCCCATACGCGTCATCTTTCTTTTTCATCAAAAAGAAGGACGGAAAACTATGCCCAGTACAGGACTACCGGGTCATCAACTCGCACACTATTCGCAACCAGTACCCCCTTCCGCTCATCCAGGACCTCATTCTTGACCTCAGCAACGCCCACATCTACACCAAACTTGATATTTGATGGGGCTACAATAACATACGTATCCGCGACGGCGACCAAGAAAAGGCAGCTTTCAAAACCAAGTTCAGCCTTTTTGAGCCTACGGTCATGTTCTTCGGTCTTACCAACTCCCCCGCAACCTTCCAAGCCATGATGAACCACATATACCGAGACACGATCGCGAAGCATGAACGCCTCGGGACCACGATACGTGTCTATATGGATGACATTGGAATCGCCACTCACTTTGATCATGACCTTGCAGCCCACGTTGCGGCAGTCCACGATGTCCTCCGCGTTGCGGAGGAACATGACTTGTACTTCAAGCTGGAAAAATGCCTATTCCACCAGCCGTGAATGGATTACCTGGGGGTAATCCTTGAAAGGGGGGTAACTCACATGGACCCCGTAAAAGTTCAGGGGATTAAAGACTGGCCAACGCCCACGAAGGTCAAAGATGTTCGATCCTTCCTCGGTTTCTGCAACTTTTACAGACTGTTCATTCGCGGCTTCGCCAACCACGCCAAACCACTCACCAGATTAACACGAAAAGACGAAGAATGGTGGTGGACAGATGAAGAGGACAAGGCATTTAACACGCTCAAAAACCTCGTAACCTCGTAACCGGTTCTAGCACATCCGGTGCTTCAAGATCCATTCGAGCTAGAGGTTGACGCATCAGGATACGCGGTGGGAGCTGTCCTATTACAGAAAAAGTCTGACGGAAAGCGACACCCCATAGGGTACTACTCCGCAACGCTCTCGGAAGCAGAGCGAAATTACAACATTTACGACTTGGAGTTACTGGCAATTGTCAAAGCCCTGAGGAATTGGAGGCCACTGCTCGCGGGGGCCCTGCACAAGATCAAAATCTACTCCGACCACCTCAACCTACAGTACTGGAAGTCGCCACAAAAGATTAGTCGACGAGTTGCCAGGGAAGTACTCGAACTTTCCAAGTACGACTTTGAAATTCACCACATTAAAGGGAAGAACAACGGGAGGGCGGACGCCTTATCAAGGCGACCCGACTACGATCAAGGGGCTGAAGACAACGACAAAGTTGTAGTCCTTCCCCCCGAAGTCTTTGTGAGGACCCTCAACATGGCACGCACCTTTATTGCAAATCCAAATCTACAACAACCGCGTCACCAACAGGACGAAGAGATCATCAAGATGTGGGTAGACCCCCATCAACTCAAAAAGATACAGGGAGAATGGTATAAGGACGGCAGGTTCGTGATAACCAGGCCCGCGTCCACACATCGTGTGCTGATACATGACCACCACGACCTGCCGATACATGGCCATCCAGGGATTGCAAGGACTCAACGAATCCTGGAACGACACTACTGGTGGCCACGACTGCGACGAGACGTATGCGAATACGTACAAGGATGTGCGGAATGCCAACGTAACAAAGTAAACACTCGACCCATCCGGGCCGCGCTGCATCCTATTACGCCAATACTAGAAGCCACACCGTTTTACACGGTGGCAATGGACTTCATCATGAAACTCCCTCCATCAAAGGGGTATGATAGCATACTAACAGTCACCGACCACGATTGTAGCAAAGCCTCCATCTTCATCCCATGCAAGGAGGAAATCACAGCCGAGGAAACGGCAGCCCTGTATGTGACCCACGTCTTCAAACGTTTCGGGTTACCACATAAAATCATTAGTGACCGCGATCCACGCTTCGCATCCAAGTTCGCCCAAGAAGCATGCCAAATTTTGGGGATCCAGCAGAACATATCAACGGCGTATCACCCACGCACGGACGGACAGTCCGAAAGGACTAATCAGTGGTTGGAACAGTACTTGCGCTTCTGGGTAAATGAGCGTCAAGATAACTGGACAACTTATCTACCAATCACCGAATTCGCGCACAACAATTGGCCACATGAACACACCAAACAGTCGCTGTTTCAACTTCTGATGGGATACGACCCTCAAGCGGACTGGACTGATAAGCCATCTCCAATCCCTCTCGTAAACGCACGACTGACACAGCTAAAGGAGGCTAGAGACAACGCCCAACGCCTTATAAAGAAAGCTCAAGAATCCTGGGTGCGCAACAAAGATACGCCCAAATTCAGCGTCAACGACCTCGTGTGGCTTGAGGGCAAGCATCTCTGAACGAATCAACCAATGGCAAAACTAGCGGCGCGATGCCACGGACCCTTTCGGGTAACACAGGTGATGTCCCCTTACAACTATCGATTGGAACTTCCCACGCAGTGGAGCATCCATCCAGTGTTTCACATCGATCTTCTCACTCCATACAAGCAAACCCTTTTACATGGAGAAAACTTCACACGACCACCGCCCGAATTGATAGAAGGAGAGGAGGAATACAAGGTCGAGGCCATTCTGGACTCCCGGCACTTCGGCAGGGGAAGGCGCCTCCAATACCTCATCAAATGGAAGGGATACCCAGACTTGGAGAATCAGTGGGTCAATAAAGATGACGTCTTTGCGCCAGAAGCACTCCGTCTGTATCAGGAAACACAGGCTCACGGAAAAAGAGATAAAGTAGGAGTCATTCGGACAGAGGACAGTCACCCCCTCTTCCTTCGCTCAGCCACTACTCTCATGCCCACTTCCCCATTGCGACATGTCACACAGGCGCAGCTCCTCAACTCCCTCGCAGAAGATGCCCGCGCCCTCTTGGCTGAGGACGACGACACCAAAGTCCCGAACACTCAGCTCACACCATGGACGCCTCTTGCACCAACAGAGGGGCCTATCACTGCGCAAGAATGGATCAACATCGTCACCAGATTCCCAGACCCAACAACTGCCCCCGACGACAACCGAGCCGTTGTCCACATCTTCCGAAACGATCGCGGCGAGCGAGAACCGATCGCCGCTATCCCCCCAAGCGATGACCTCATCGGCGTTCGTGGAGTTTTCCCGAGCAACGACCAGCGTTCAAGCGCTGATGGAGTACGAGTTGGAGGGTTGGAGGAGAGTAGCGGCGGAGTGGCAGAAGGAACAGCTCGACTCAGCAGCGGCCCGACTGAGGGAGATGCGCGAGCGGCGGCAGCGATGGCAGCAGCTGAGGCTGGCCATGACGACGAAGATTTTTACCCGGCGAGACATGCCTTCCTTCGAATGAAATGCGACGCTGATAATCCCCTCATCACGCCCTGGCTCGTCTACACCGACGGCTCCCCCATGTATCGAGGACGCGTGCGCGTGCCTGGTGCCGCCGATCACCGTCCGTTCACCGCCGCCGAGGACCCCGCGCATATCATTGCGCCTGAAGGGTTCCAGGTGAACCGACGACCCCATTATATTCGATACCCCATCACCGGGCCAGACGGAGTAGAGAGGGACGCGTCGCACGTCCAAATCATCGGAGGGGCAGACCCCCTCATATTAGGGGTTATACCGGGCTCGCCACACGTCTACGGTAAGCCCTTCTACGCCAAACCCCACGTCTCCGCCACACACCGCCCCACGTACCCGCACGAGGACCTCGTCGTCTTCGAGGCCGACAAGATTACCGACCGCGCACTCAATCGTATCAACGATGAGTCGCTCACCGCGGAGGTCACGCGCTTCCGCGTGGCCAGCTACGAGCTGGATCGACTCCGCGCTCGGGTAAGCCAACTCCGCGCGATGATTGAGTGCGCACAGGACGACAGACGCGACTCCATTTACTGCCTGGAGCGCGCTACCGCCCTGGAGCGCATCGCTGACGAACAGCGCGACTGGCCGGCCCGTGACTTTCGGTGAGTCTGGGGCCTCACGCTAAAAAGAGGGGTAATGTCACGCTTCGACTCCCGTACCACTATATTTGACTGCAGACCCTTACTGTACCAGTTGTCACTACAGCTGTAAGGTATATTAGTGACGGACTTACCTACGACGTGCGGCGATACGGTAGCACGATAGGAGATACGGTACTGATAGCTGACTGAGGATGGACGCCACGAATACTAGTACTAGTAGTACTAGGGTTTGAGCTACTTACGCGACACGTTGGACGCTTACTTACGATGACTCATAGCAGCGCTTGAAAGCCTGCTGGTTCTGTATTTAAACTGTCTTGTGAAGACCAAGATACGCCATCTTGGTCTTCTTGAATCGTCACTTGTTTTCTCTTTCTCTTCGCCTTCGTCTCAGATAGTTGCCCGACTTCGCTCGCAACCTAGATCTTCGACTTACTGGTATACCTCCGTGTATTTACCACGACGTAAGCTTGGACCTCCACATCTTCAAGCCAGTAGGATTGTCATAAGCTTGGACCTCCGCGTCTTCAAGCCCGTAGGACTGTCATATCGCTAAGTTGTTACCGCTACTTCGTGCTCAAGTCGAGCTAACGCCGTGACGGCATTACACCTGGTCCTCCTCTGGGAGGTCCTCCTCCTGGTGGTCCTCCTGGGAATCCACCGGGAAACCCTCCAAATCCAGGTCCTCTGGGTGGGGGTCCTCCTCTGGGTAAGTCGCCAGGAGGTCCACCTCCACCGCTGGGGGGGTCGGCTACGTCTGGTCCGATAGTGCGATGAATTGCCACATCGTCATCAGTCATTTGATGACCGGTATAAGGATTAATGGGAGCTAAATTGGCTCTGGATTCTTCTGCAATGCATCTCTGTTCTTCTAGGGCTATTTGATCCCTTGCTTCAGTGGTGAGCTGCAGTTCTTCTTGTGTAATAGTGGCAGTGTTGATAAGTGACCCTTGCACACTTAGCGGCTCTTACGGACCTGACTTACAGATACGGACTGCTGTAGATTAATTAGGACCGCTTTAGATTAGATTTGATCTGTACAATCTCGGACTTCTTTATCTATGACATCATGTACAGTGACATCATATGGACATATCCAGACCTTTCATTGTACTATGCGTTCTTGTATCTTTCTTTGTTCTCTTTTTGTTCTATCCTTATTATGATGTCATTATGATATCACTTACTTCTAGACTCTCCTTGTTCTTTCTGTCCTTGTTCTCAGAACGTCCACTCCTTTGTCCATTTGTAGAACAATAACTGTCTTGTAGTACGTGACTTGTGTTACATCCCTTGTATAGTGTCACTCCCAGAAAGTGTATAAGTAGAGTAGCATGTACGCTCCTGGTCCACATCAGTTCTCACTGTTTGTGTGCCAGACTCCCTTTGCTTTACTTGCAAGATCCCTGTCTCACCTCTGCTTCCAGCACTCCAGCATATCTCACCACAGTCTACTTTGTCTCTGTGAGTATGCCCTCTGTGTTTGCTGTTCATCAGGCAGTTGCCATTGCGACTGCAGGGTTGTGGATGTGAATTACCTTGGGTTCGGGTTGGTGAATGGTGAGGGACTCAGTTCGTTGTATAATGTGATTGCCAATGGCTCCTAGACTGGCTTCTTCTGCTGGCATTGTTCCTCTGCTTGGTGACTGACCTTCGGAGGCTTCTTCTCCACTAATTCCTTCATCTGTATGTTCTTGTGTTTGTCCGTCAATAGGACCGTAATCTGCGCAGCTATTGAGTTCTCGCGCATCGATATTGCAGTTGTAGTTTCTTCCTGCTGGTCGTACAATGTCCCAGCAATGGTCTATGGGGTTCCAAGTAACCTTGACCCAACAGAGATGCTCGAAATTGAACTCAACGGGTTGGAAACAGTTAGGACCGTTAAACTCGACAAAGTACCCAGTGTCTTCTCCTTGTTCTCTCCACTGAGCTGCTCCTAGAAATCTTGTAGGTACATTGCGATCTCCTCGTCGTTCAATATGATAAGGACGGAATGACGTCCACTGGTCTCTGGTCGAGTACGCCACGATGAGGATCTTGGTCTTAATGTTACGCTCCACTGGCGTTAGTCTGACTTGGACTTGAAGAAGGCGTAATCGACTTAGCGAAGTAAAGGCAAATGGGGATCACGTGTCAACCCAACGCAAGCTGAACAGGGGCAACACTGGCACATGCTGCAGCAGAGGGTGAAAGAAGAGTATTGTAACGTCATCACGACGTTAGCTTGACTTGAGCATGATGTGGTGATAACAACTTAGCGATAATCTCGACACGATGATGCGAAGGTCCGTGTTCTTGCTTTAGTGAATACACGGAGGTACACCGGCAAGCCTGGCTGACTCTATACTTGTAACAATCAGAGTTGGACCCAAGACGTTTGAGAGAGGAAGAGAGAAAGAGAGAAATCAAGTGACGATTCAAGAAGACCAAGATGGCGTATCTTGGTCTTCACAAGACAGTTTAAATACAAGTTGAGCAGGCTTAGAAGCGCTGCTATGAGTCACAGTAGTAAAGCGTCCAATGTATCGCAGAAACAATGCAAAACTAATACTACTAGTACCTGTACTAGTATCGAGTCATCAAGGCACCGCTCAGTCAGCTATTGTATCGTATCGCCTATCGCACTGCCGTATCACCGTAGGTAAGTCCGCAACTAATATACCTTACTGCCATAGTTGCAACCGGTACAGTAAGGGTCCTCAGTCGAAACATGACATCACCCTCTCTTCAGCGTGAGACCCTGACTCACCAAAAGTCTTTGGCCAGCCAATCGTGCTGTTCATCGGCGATACGCTCCAGTGCTGTCACCCGCTCCAGTCGATAGATGGAGTCTCGCCTGTCGTCCTGCGCACATTCGATCATGGCGTGGAGCTGGCTGACTCGAGCGTGGAGACGGTCGAGCTCGTAACTGGCGGTGCGGAACCGTGTGACTTCAGCCGTGAGCGACTTGTTGTTGATGCGGTTGAGCGCGTGGTCGGTGATTCGGTCCGCCTCAAAGACAACGAGGTCTTCATGGGGGTACGTGGGGCAAAGCGCGGCCGACACATGAGGCTCGGCGTAAAAGGGCTTACCGTACATGTGCGGCGAACCCGGTATAACTCCCAGTATGAGGGGGTCTGCCCCCCCAATGATTTGGACGTGCGACGCATCCCGCTCTACTCCATCGGGTCCAGTGATGGGGTATGGAATGTAATGGGGTTGTCAGTTCGCCCGGAACCCTTCAGGTGCAATGACATGCGTGGGGTCCTCGGCGGCGGTGAACGGACGGTGATCGGCGGCACCAGGCACGCGCACACGTCCTCAATACATGGGGGAGCCGTCGGAGTAGACAAGCCAGGGCGTGACCCCGGGATTATCAGCATCGCGTTTCGTTTGAAGGAAGGGGTGTCTCGCTGGGTAATAATCTTCGTCGTCATGGCCAGCCTCAGCTGCCGCCATCACTGCCGTCGCTCGCGCATCTCCCTCAGTCGGGCCGCTGCTGAGTCGAGCTGTTCCTTCTGCCACTCCACTGCTACTCTCCTCCACCCCTCCAACTCGTACTCCATCAGCGCTTGAATGCTGGTTGTTGCTTGGGAAAACTCCGCAAACGCCGATGAGGTCGTCGCTTGGGGGGACAGCGGCAATCGGTTCACGTTCGCCGCTGTCGTTTCGGAAGATGTGGACAACGGCTCGCTCGTCGTCTGGGGTAGTTGTTGGGTCGGGGAATCGGGTGACCATGTTGATCCATTCTTGCGCGGTGATGGGCCCCTCTGCTGGTGCAAGAGGTGTCCATGGCGTGAGCTGAGGGTTCGGTACTTCGGTGTCGTCGTCCTCAGCCAAGAGGGCGCGGGCGTCTTCTGCGAGGGAGTTGAGGAGTTGCGCTTGTGTGACATGTCACAATGGGGAGGTAGGCATTTGAGTGGTGGTAGAACGAAGGAAGAGGGGATGACTTCCTTCAGTTCCGGTGCTGCTCGTTTTAACTGTTCTCGAGTGTATCCGTGCTTCCTGATATAGGCGAAGTGCGTCCGGTGCGAAGATGTCGTCCTTGTTGACCCACTGATTCTCCGAGTCTGGGTATCCCTTCCATTTCACAAGGTATTGGAGGCGCCTTCCTCTGCCAAAGTGCCGGGAGTCTAGAATGGCCTCGACTTCGTATTCTTCCTCTCCGTCGATCAGCTCGGGCGGTGGTCGCGTGAAATTTTCCCCATGTAAGGGAGTTTGCTTGAATGGGGTGAGAAGATCGATGTGAAACACTGGATGTATGCTCCACTGCGTGGGAAGTTCCAATCGATAATTATAGGGCAACATCACCTGGGTCACCCTGAAAGGTCCGTGGCGTCGCGCCGCTAGTTTTGCCATGGGCTGATTGGTCCAAAGGTGCTTCCCTTCTAGCCATATGAGGTCGTTGATGCAGAATTTGGGCGTATCTTTGTTGCGCACCCATGCCTCTTGTGCCTTTTTCATGAGGCGTCGGGCGTCATCTCTGGCCTCTTTCAGCTGTGTCAGTCGTGCGGTTGCTTGGGGAATAGGAGAGGGCTTATCGGTCCAATCGGCTTGTGGGTCGTATCCCATCAAAAGCTGAAACGGCGATTGTTTCATATGTTCATGGGGCCAGTTGTTGTGCGCAAATTCAGTGATTGGCAGATAAGTGGCCCAGTTATCTTGATGCTTGTTCGTCCAGAAGCGCAAGTACTGTTCCAGCCATTGATTGGTTCTTTCCGACTGTCCGTCGGTGCGTGGATGGTAGGCTGTAGATATGTTTTGCTGGACCCCCAGGATTCAGCATACTTCCCTTGTGAACTTAGATGTGAATCGCGGGTCTCGGTCGCTGATGATTTTGTGCGGTAGTCTGAACCGCTTGAAAACATGATGGACGTACAATGCTGCGGTTTCTTCTGCTGTTATCTCTTCTCGGCATGGTATGAACACCGAGCCCTTGCTACAGTCGTGGTCCGTAACTGTGAGGATGCTGTCGTGCCCCCGTGACACTGGTAGTTTGGTGATGAAGTCTACAGCTACTGTTTGAAAAGGGGTTGCGTCAGGTATCGGTGCGATGGGGTGTAACGCCGCTCGTATAGGGCGTGTGTTGACTTTGTTTCGCTGGCATTCGGCACACCCTTGGACGTATTCGTAGACATCCCTTCGTAATCTCGGCCACCAGTAATGTCTTTCCAGGATTCGTTGCGTCCTTGTGATTCTGGGATGTCCGTGTATTGGCAGGTCATGGTGGTCGTGAATTAATACACGGTGCGTCGATGTCGGCCCCATTATTACGAACCTGCCGTCTTTGTACCACTCTCCTTGTATCTTCTTCAGCTTGTGGGGGTCTACCCATACTTTGATCACTTCTTTGTCTTGCTGGTGCCGTGGTTGTAGTAGGTTTGGGTTGAGGGTGAGCGCTCTGGCTGTATTGAGGGTTCTGACGAAGACTTCGGGTGGTAGTACCACAACCTCGCTGTTGTCTTCTATTCCTTGGTCATAGTCAGGTCGTCGCAATAGTGCGTTGGCCCTTCCATTGTTCTTCCCCTTGATATGGTGAATGTTACGATTTTCTGTCCTTGTCTTGCTCCTTTCTTCGGACTCGTTCTTTCCTTTCTCCATTCGACCCTCACTTTAGCATTACGAGCCCTGTATGACTATGCGGACACTACGTTTACCCGGTTCTTATCACGTGCTCTGCTTATTGTCGTTATCTTTCAATAAAGCTTGACATGTGCTAGTTTCCATTCACTCCTTGATCACGCGCGGACCCGCGTGATTCTCCTTTATTCTTGATACAGACATCCTTTGTTCCCATTATGTCTTACCTTTTGTTCTTCGATAAGGGATAACGTTACGCCCTTGTCTGTACGGTACGATACCACATGTATTTAAGCCCAGTACTACCTAGCTTGTATGGTAGACTAGACTTCTTGTGTAATACTACACTCGTCTACGCGAACTCTTCTGAGTCCCTTGTCTCCCGATCCCCGTCTGCGCTAGACCTTCGAGTCTTAGCCCTCCTCTATAGTCCAAGTGACGCGTGTCCTTGTGACTCTTGTGCATCATCACTTCTGAAGTCGAGCCTTTGAGCTTGGACTCCCGATTACTTGACTGACTTAGTACAGGTTGTACTGAACGCCCCTGTAGTGGCGTTACATTAAGTCTAGTCTCCACAGTGGCTCTCACCAGCTGAAGCCGAACACAGTTCGTCAAAGAGTACCTGGAGCGGCATCCTTACGACAACCTACGACCATCTATCAAAGGAACCGCTCTTTGGAGGAACACCCCACACGACGAAGGGTACTACGTCTACGACCCTGACAAACTCACATACGAACCAATCGAATACATCGAAGATCAACATATCTGGGCCTACGTTGCCTATTCTGACTCAAAGCACTCCTGGTACTCCTACAAACCCGTTCCTTCACACCTAGGTCTAGGACCAGGAAAAGGACAAATCAGCGCCATCGAAGCCGACTCTGACATCGAAGAACCATCTTCTGAACCTGACTTAGATAACCCAACACTCACACCTACCATTCAACGACCCGTGGACTTCGCATCGTATGCCAATATGTCCACCACCCAACTCTCCACCACCCTCACCACCTCGCAACCAGCCGCAGGCTCCTCAGCAGCGAATCCTACAAGTGGTGGAGGACATCCTGTGGGAGGAAGTATGTCGACAAGCGGAGGAGGCACTGCAGGAGGCGCAGGAGGCCATCATGGAGGCGGTGCGCCTGGAGGTGGAGGCGGTGTGCCTGGAGGTGGAGGCGGTGCGCCTGGAGGCGGAGGCGGCGTGCCTGGAGGTGGAGGCGGCAGAGCAGCAGCAGGTCCCATTGCCGGAGGACCCCCCCCACCAAACGGACGACTTGGAGGAAATCCCCCACCAGAATTCACCGGGGATCGAGAGGCCAGCAGAGCGTTCCTCAACGCTTTTGTGCTCTATCACGGAATGAATCCGAACGTCCAACAATTAACCCTCCCCTACTCTCGCGCTATGACCCTCCTCTCATACATCCGAGGACCATTGGTAGACGACTGGGTCAAAGAACAAATACAGTGGTTGGCCGACCAACTAGCGGGAGGAGTAACCATGAACGCTGAAAACCTGTGGAACACCATTGAAACAAGGTTTATCCAAGCATATACAGACACCACGCAGCAACAAAAAGCCCGCCACGCCATTCAAAGTCTACGAATGGACAAGGAAGACATCGACACATACATAGCCAAATTCTCCAATTTGGCAAACAAAGCAGGGTACAACAAAGACGAGGCAACGACCCTAGAAATCTTCCAGAAGGGACTTCCGAACGTGTTGGTCATAAACGCAATCAAATTCCATCATCCCGTAGATTGGGACGATTGGAAAACGGCAGTTACACTCCAACAAGCGGAATATCTTCTGCTTAAAGACAGGCTCACCAAAGGAAGAATGGACAAAAAGGGGGGGGCCTCTCGTGACCAGTGGCTAAACGCCCTCAACAAAACCAGAGACCTGAATGCAATGGATGTCAGCCGTACTCGCGCCAGAGCAGCAATGACGGACGACGAAAAGAAGCAACTCCAGAAAGAAGGAAGATGCTTCCGATGCTGAGGACAAGGACACATTTCTAGGTTCTGTCCCCAGAAACCAGCCACCGCCACCAAAACCGTGAGTACCAACGACCTCACCCCAACCACTGCCACCATCTCAATGACTGCGTCATGCCCCCTCTCAAACGAGGAACAAGCTGATGCCCAAGTAGCGGCTTTATTCGCCCAAACCCCCGAAGTACGAGAATTAATGGTGGACAAACTCTTTGGACAAAAGAAGGATTTTCTGAACGCTTGAACCCGGTGGCCTGGGCTAGAGCATTAAAACTTAGCGTGTACAATAGCAGATTCCGATCCATGTGAATTCCAGTACTTTTCAAATCTGCTCACACGACGGCCAAACGAAATGTCCTTGTAGACTCAGGCGCAACCGACAATTTTATAAGTACAAATCTCCTAAAACGGCTTAAAATTGCCTGGTTGGCCACCAAACAACCTATCAAGATATGGAACGTAGACGGAACCCACAATCAAGGAGGAGAAATCAAGTCCTTCACGGACCTTACTGTCAAAACAGGGGGAAAAACCCAAAACCTCCGATTTCTTATTACCGACCTAGGAAACGATGAGGTTATACTAGGATACCCCTGGTTCACAGCCTTCGAACCCAAGTTCCACTGGCGGGATGCCACGCTCGACGAAGAATTCCAACCGGTAGTCATCACCAGCCTAAACTTGTCCGACGAAGCCATGCCTTTAGAAGCAACTATTAAGGCATTGGAGACGTACCAACTGGACGAATTGGCCTGGGAACAACTGGAGAATGAAGTCAACCCCCACATCAAACTGCGAAAGATGACCACAGCATCCAAATTAGCACAACAAGAAGCGGCAAAAAAACCCCAAAGGACCTTTGAAGAGATGGTCCCAGAAGAATACTGCAGGCATCAGAAGGTCTTTAGCGAAGAAGCGTCTCAGCGCTTCCCCCCGTCGCGACCATGGGACCATGCTATTGATCTGATCCCGAATGCCCCGGAAACGATGGATTGTAAAGTATACCCGCTTACAATGCCAGAAACAGAGAAATTGACGGAATTCATAACCAAACATCTGGACAAAAGGTATATCCAACCATCGAAATCTCCCTATGCCTCCCCCTTCTTCTTCATCAAGAAGAAAGACAGGAAATTGCATCCCGTGCAAGACTATCGCCGTCTTAACGAACTTACTATAAAAAACCACTACCCACTCCCCCTAATCCCCGAGCTGATCGATAAGATTCGAGAAGCGCGACTCTACTCAAAGCTTGATATACGATGGGGATACAACAACGTTCGAATTAAACAAGGGGACGAATGGAAGGCAGCGTTCAAGACAAACCAGGGACTGTTCGAACCCCGAGTTATGTTCTTCGGCCTTACCAACTCCCCTAGTACCTTCCAAACCATGATGGACACCATTTTCTGGGAACTAGTATTGATGGGAGAAGTCATTGTCTACATGGATGACATCTTGATCGCGACCGCAGACGACCACGCCCACCACAGACAGATGGTACATCGAGTTCTCGACCTGTGCAACAAACACGATCTATACATCAAACCAGAAAAATGCGTATTCAAAGTCTACGAGGTCGAATATCTGGGGTTAATCATTGGGCACGGACAATTACGAATGGATCCAGTCAAGGTTCAAGGAGTACGCGATTGGAAGGCGCCGAAATCACTAAAGGAAGTACAGGCTTTCCTGGGATTCTGCAACTTCTACCGACGCTTCATAAAAGGGTTCTCGACCATCGCAAGACCGCTCCACGACCTCACAAAAAAGGACACCCCATGGGAATGGACAGAAGCTAGACAAAAAGCATTCGACACCATCAAGGAACAAATTAGTTCTGAACCAGTACTCCTATTCCCAAAACTAGATCAACCCTTCGAAATCGAAGTCGACGCTTCAAGTTACGCCCTGGGAGCTGTCCTAAACCAAAAAGGAGAGGACAATAAAATGCATCCGGTCGCGTTTTACTCCGAATCCCTGTCAGAGGCGGAGCGCAATTATGACATTTACGACAGGGAGCTACTAGCGATCGTCAAAGCGTTACGCACCTGGCGAACGTACCTTATAGGATCCCCCCACCTAACAACGATTCATACAGACCACGCCAACTTGCAGTATTGGAAAGAACCCAGAAAAATCAGTCAACGAGTAGCGCGGGAGTTCCAAGAATTGTCAGAGTACAATTTCATACTCAAACACATCCCCGGTACAAAAAACACACAAGCAGACTCCTTATCACGAAGACCTGACTATGATGACAGCACCAGTGACAATGATCACGTCATGGTACTTCCAGACGAAGTATTCCTCAAGATCACCCAGACATCCATGCACGACATGGACATATGGACTCAAATTGCACAAAATATGGACGAAGCAGCACTCCTCCCGTGGATCGAACCCCACAACCTAAAGAAACACGACAGGTTGTGGTGGAAGGGCGACGCCCTCATTGTTGTGGGAAACAACGAACTTAAGCGGGGGGTGATCACCTTTTTCCACGATACTCCAAGCGCAGGACATCCAGGAATCGCAAACACCCTAGATTTATTACGACGCGACTTCTGGTGGCCCAACATGCGCAAAGACGTGGAAGCCTATGTCAAGGGATGCGCAACGTGCCAAAGTAACAAGATCAATCACCACCGACAGAAACCCCACCTATTTCCCATCACCACCGAACCATCGGCCGAACCATTCAAAGTAGTGGCCATGGACTTCATAGTCAAACTCCCAATATCAAAAGGGTTTGACTCAATTCTCACCGTCACAGACCACGATTGCTCAAAAGCGGCAATATTCATACCGTGCAACGAAACCATAACATCAGAAGGCATGGCAAAGCTCTATCTCCGATACATCTACCCCCATTATGGCCTACCCCGAAAGATCATATCTGATTGGGATCCAAGATTCGCGTCCACGTTCATGCGACAGCTGTGTAAAACATTGGGGATACAGCAAAACGTATCATCAGCGTATCATCCTCAAACGGACGGTCAATCAGAGCGAACAAATCAATGGTTGGAGCAATACCTGCGACACTGGTGTAACGTACAACAGGACAATTGGGCGGAACTACTACCTATGGCGCAATTCGCTCACAACTCTTGGAAGAACGCCACCACCAGACACTCCCCTTTCTCACTCATTATGGGATGGGAACCGCGAACCATGTGGACACCCAAACCATCGCGCAATCCCGTAGTGGATCAAAGACTAGAAGAGTTGCAAATACTCCGACAACACGCACAAGATAGTATCAAACACGCGCAACACCTCATGACCCAACGAGGGAAAACAGGGTTCACACCCTATCAACAAGGGGACCAAGTATGGTTAGAAGGGACCAATCTCCGTACCTTCTACCCCACAAGTAAACTAGCCCCAAAACGATATGGACCTTTCAAAATCATCAAGGTTCTATCAGATGTTTCATATGAACTGGAGCTTCCGGCATCATGGAAGATACACCCAGTATTCCACGTGAACCTTCTGATGCCATATAAAGAAACGGAGATGCATGGCGCAAACTACACCCAACCTCCACCAGACCTTATTGATGGAGAAGAGGAGTACGAAGTGGAGCAAATCAAAGACGCCCAGGAACGAGGAAGAGGGCGTAAGCTCCACTACCTAGTAAAGTGGAAGGGATTCCCACTGAGCGATAACACGTGGGAACCCGCAACAAATATGACCCACGCCACAGACGTCATCAAGGATTTCTACCGACAATACCCGACCGCCAAAGGGGCTGGACGAACGATATAAAGACACCCTTGATCTTACCCCCACACCCCTCAGCCCAACAATGACCGACACCCCAGTATCCGACACCACCCTCGTCCACGTCCTCAGCAACCCGCAACTTGAAGCCACCCTTGAACAAGGAATTGTCACCATCGACCTCTCCGACATCCCCCGTCTATCACCTCCCCCGTCTCCTCAGCACATCACCATCACCAACCCTATCCCCATCAAACAAGAACCTGGGGAACTCACCCCGTCAACACCTGAAGAGGGACAGTACTCTCCAACACCCCCTCCTCAGCAACAGTCGACCCCTCCGCCTGAACCACGACCTCAGTCACCACCATCTTCCCCATCATCCACGCCAACCCCACCACTAGAACCGTTTACCCCAGTCCACGTCCACACCCCCATCAACTATGACCGACCCGACTCCCCTCCTAACGATACAGATGACCCCGGCGCCCCATTCTTCCCAAATACTCCCGGAACCCCCAAGTACTACCCATTACAGATCCCGCTACCAGATGGTGGATCTAACCCTGTGAAGTATATTTACTATCGCAAGGGGTTCACCGAGGTAGTGGGGACAATGGGCGCGGGGCAACCCCACTATGGAGAGGAGGTCTATCTTTCATCACTTAGACCGAACGTCTCAGCGCCCCCCTTTACAGCGGAACAACTACAGTTCTTCGACCCTCACAACGTCCGCACCTGTGCTCTAGACGAGACGCTCATAGAGCTTAACTCACCTCGTCTCACAGCCGAGATCACTAGGCTGCGAACGGGACTCTTGGCACTCAAAGAACTCGACGAGAAATGCGAGAAGCTGGAGCAGGACGCGCGCAAACTGCGGTCGGAACGGCTCACAGTCGACTTGATGCTAGCCAGCACCAAGAGGCGACTCCAGTATGCAGGGGCACTGGCTACCATCAGCAACGAGTACGCGCGCATGACAGCCCTACCAGCTCCACTTCGCCATTCCTGCTACGCTATTCCATTTTCCCCACGACATGGAGGACCGTTAGAGTTCCCCCGCCTCACCGACAAACCCCATCGCCGACGCTGTTATCACTGCAACAGCCCCCACCACATCGTACGCGATTGTCCTACCAGACCGCGACCTGCCTGCCGACACTGCCAAAGCCAGGAGCATCAATCTTATCGATGCATATTCTGCCGCGCGGGTATGGTCGAAGAAGTAATCACGACTTCTCAGGCAGACGAACGCATACGGCAAGCAGTGGCCACGGAGGCCACCACCTCCTTCACCGTCCCCAAACCACCAACAGTTGTGGCCCAAACCCAAGGGAGGTGGTGTGGGCGGTGTTTCCGCACTGATGCCAATCATGACGAAATTCAGTGCCCACAGTACGAAATGTGTCGCAAGTGTGGCAAACGCGGGCCGTTCCTTTTTCTCAAAACGCACTACTGTTGGCTCGACGTTTCTCCCTGGCCGGAGAACGACCTGGACGCTGACATCTATGACCTCGTTGATCCAGAGTGTTGAAGTCGAGGCGTCTTCAAGCCTAAATGGGGGGTAATGTTACGATTTTCCGTCCTTGTCTTGCTCCTTTCTTCGGACTCATTCTTTCCTTTCTCCATTCGACCCTCACTTTAGCATTACAAGCCCTGTATGACTACGCGGACACTACGTTTACCCGGTTCTTATCACGTGCTCTGCTTATCGTCGTTATCTTTTGATAAAGCTCGACATGTGCTAGTTTCCGTTCACTCCTTGATCACGTGCGGACCCGCGTGATTCTCCTTTATTCTTGATACAGACATCCTTTGTTCCCATTATGTCTTACCTTTTGTTCTTCAATAAGGGATAACGTTACGCCCTTGTCTGTACGGTACGATACCACACGTATTTAAGCCCAGTACTACCTAGCTTGTACGGTAGACTAGACTTCTTGTGTAATACTACACTTGTCTACGCGAACTCTTCTGAGTCCCTTGTCTCCCGATCCCCGTCTGCACTAGACCTTCGAGTCTTAGCCCTCCTCTATAGTCCAAGTGACGCGTGTCCTTGTGACTCTTGTGCATCATCACTTCTGAAGTCGAGCCTTTGAGCTTGGACTCCCGATTACTTGACTGACTTAGTACAGGTCGTACTGAACGCCCCTGTAGTGGCGTTACAGTGAATCTTGAAGTCGTACTCAGAGAGTTCAAGTACTTCCCTCGCAACTCGCCTGCTAATCTTTTGTGGTGACTTCCAGTATTGCAGATTCAGGTGGTCTGAGTAAATTTTGATCTTGTGTGGCACTCCCACCAGTAGCGGTCTCCAATTCTGGAGGGCTTTGACTATCGCGAGGAGTTCTAGGTCATAGATGTCATAATTTCGCTCTGCCTCTGAGAGCGTTGCCGAATAATAGCCTATAGGGTGTCGTTTTCCATCAGATTTCCTTTGTAGTAGTACGGCTCCCACTGCGTAGCCCGAGGTGTCAACCTCTAGTTCGAATGGGTCTTGGAGGATGGGGTGTGCTAACACTGGCTCTTCTGTTACAAGGCGCTTTAACATGTTGAATGCCTTGTCTTCCTCTTCTGTCCATCGCCATTCTTTGTCCTTTCGTGTCAGTTTGGTGAGTGGCTTGGCGTGAGTTGCAAAGCTGCGTATGAAGAGTCTGTAAAAGTTACAGAAGCCTAAGAAGGATCTAACGTCCTTGACCTTCGTTGGTGTCAGCCAGTCTTTGATTCCTTGGACTTTTACAGGGTCCATTCGGGTCACCCCCCTCTCAAGGATTACCCCCAGGTAATCCATACGCGGCTGATGGAACAAACATTTTTCGAGCTTGAAGTAGAGGTCGTGTTCTTGCGCAACCCTCAAGACATCTCGTACCGTGGCGACGTGAGCTGTCAAGTCATGGCCAAAGTGAGTGGCTATCCCAATGTCATCCATGTAAACACGTATCGTGGTCCCCAGACGTTCGTGCTTCGCGATTGTGTTGCGGTAGATGTGGTTCATCATGGCCTGGAAGGTGGCTGGGGAGTTTGTGAGGCCAAAGAACATAACCGTCGGCTCAAAGAGGCCGAATTTGGTTTTGAACGCCGCCTTTTCCTGGTCACCATCGCGAATTCGTATGTTGTTGTAGCCCCAACAAATGTCGAGCTTTGTGTATATATGGGCATTGCTAAGGTCGAGAATGAGGTCCTGAATAAGTGGTAGCGGGTATTGATTGCGAATGGTGTGCGAATTGATCACTCGGTAGTCCTGTACCGGGCGTAGTTTCCCGTCCTTCTTTTTAATGAAGAAGAAGGAGGATGCGTACGGGGAGATGGAGGGGCGTAGATACCCCTGCTTCAGTTTTTCCTCCAGGAATTCCTTAAGCTCACCCTCTTCTTTCTGTGTCATGGGATATATCTTACAGTCTATTGCGGCCGGCGTGGACGGTTTAAAGTCAATGGCGTGGTCCCAGGGCCTTGCCGGGGGAAAGCGGTGCGAGGCTTGCTCGTTGAACAGTTTGCTAAACATTGCGTACTCAGGGGGGAGTACAGCTGCTGTCTGTTGTTGTTTCGCTTGTATGGCCAATTCCGTCGAGGTGGTGGCTCTAGCGAAGGTTTCTTCTTCCAGTTCTCGTATGATATCTTCTTTTTCTGCTACAATTAGTGCTCGAATAGTGGTTGGAGAGAGTAATTCTTTGGTAGTGGCTAGTACTACCGGTAGCATGTCGGGGTGCATTGTTGCCGTAGCCCAGCTAATGGCAGGTTCAAAGGCACTTAGCCATGGGTAGCCCAGTACCATGTCTTCGCTGCCGAGGTCGGTGACCAGGAAGGTCATCTTCTTTATCTGTCCACGTGTTTTTACTTCTAGGTTAACGTAATGAGTGATTAACCCAGCTTTGTTCTCGGTATTATCTATGTTCCATATCTTGCGAGGCGTGTCTAGTTGCTGCACCGGGATGCCAGCCCGGGTGTCACGCCTCTGCGGGGGCGCGGTCTTCTGTAATGGCTTCCTGTCACGTGGCAGTCGACAGCCAAGTTGGATCGGCACTGTGTGCAACGACTCCTAAGGTCTTCTGTAACAGCTCCTATGCTAAGGTAGCTGAGTCTGTGGCAATCCCCCTGTGCTAAGGTGGGAAGGCCCTTCTGTAACAGTCCCTTGTGCTAAGGTGACTGAGTCTGTAGTAATGGACGAGCGCGGAGGCCTAAGTCCAAAGGTCACGTGTCACTGGGCTGACTAGTAAGACAGAAGGAGGGTAAGGGCGAAGTCAAGGGGAAGCCTGCACAGAGGCTGAGAGGGGAATGACCCAAAGAGGACAAGGGTCAAGGGTCAGAGGTTCTGGGTCAAGGACTTGAGTGCTGAAGGGACTGAGGCACTCAAGGAGTCAATGGAGATACAACGCAGATAATTGATTAAGCCAAAGCTAAGGAGCTTAGGTGCACTACAGGGTTCCTTATATAGTACAGGATTGTGCCTGAGCGCATAGTGCTACTGGTTGCTATAGATAGAACAATGTGCTGGCAAAATGGTATCAACATCATGCGAGATGGTGTTATGCCAGCAAGGCAGAAGAAAGATAGACAAGAATAGCACAGAAGGTGCTAGAACAATCAGATAAGGGAGAAGCATAGGTCTAGATGGGCAACTGCCAAGAAGGGAAGTAGATCAGATAAGGACGTAAAAGAAAAGGTAACAGGGGAGTTCATGACACCGGGCAGCCAAGCGTGGTCGAATGAAATTGTTGGTTGCTCCGGAGTCAACCAGCGCGTTGGTTTCAGTCGTTTGGTAATTCGTATGGACGGTCACTGGGATTCGCATAGATCGATAGCGTGTTGTCACAATTACAGAATTACATTGTAAAGCCCTCACCCAGACTGACAGGTTCAGGCATCCCAAAAACCCTCTTTTCCCCACAGATCTTGGAGTATGAGGTCTTTTACCTCATCCGTGCTGTTGGCCACTTGCGTGAGCCATTCCTTTGCTTGCTCTCCGGCAGTTTTCACAGTAGTAGCCGCGTTGATTTGTGGCACGGGTGTCACGCTGACTGGTGGCGATGCGTAGCCGGGTAGCGACGGTTTGTATTGTGATATCGGCCCTTGGGGGTACCATGTGGTTTCGGTCATGCGGCTACTGGAGGGAGCATTTTGCCACTGTCTTGGAGATCGTGGGTGTGGACAATTTCGTGAGAGATGTCCTGGAGCATTACAGTTATAACAAAGGACGTTCCTTAAGTCTCTTCGAGATCCTCCTCGACCTCGTCCTCTAGCTCCGGGTCCTCCCCTAGGCGGGAATGGAGGTGGGGACCATGTATGGGGCAGTTTATTGAAGTCGATATCTTCTGACCCCGCGAGTCTCACTTTGGTGCGGTCCGCAGACGTGTCCATCGCCCATGGGTTTGCTTGTGGCAAGTTTTGCGGGAGTGTCTATCCGGCGTTGCCGCTCTGCTTCTTTGGTGGTGTCGATGTATTTTTGTATTTGTTGAGCCTGGCCTTGAGGTGTATGTAATTCTTCTGTCGCTTGAGGATGGCTCGTTTCCAGTCATCGAACGTGATTGGGTCGTCGAACTGGAATGCGTTCTTGAACAGTTCCTTGGGTAACCCCAACGTAAAAAGGTCGATGGTTTGTGGTTCGTTGAGGCAGTAATGAGCCTTCCGTGCTAGCTGTTCAAAGTCATTGACGTACTTGTCAATGTCCTCTCCCGTCATCTTGAAGCCCTTTCGTAATATGGCTTGTGCTTGTTCTCGTTCCAGCGTGTTTTCGAATCGCTGACTGAAGCTGTCGGCTACGGCTTCCCATAGTTCTCGAGTGTAGGGGCTGATTCCCCGTTGTATTTGTCTGTTGAGCCAGTTCAGGAAGGACAGGACCCATTCGCTGACTGCTCCACCCTTGATGTAGGATAGGAATAGGAGGCACCTCCTATAGTCGTTCCGCATGATAGGGGCATCCAAATTCATGCCCCAATAGACATGCCACTGCGTTAGAAACTGATCCACTTTAAGTCTGTCCCCATCAAAGATTGAAGGGGGCTCACCGGTGAGTTTCTCGCTGTGATGTCCTCCTCCTCCGACGTCTCCTCCCCCTCCATCGCCTCCTCCGCCTCCTCCTCCTGGTGGTCCGGCCGGCGGTCTTTGCGGTGGCTCGTTTCTTCGTAAATCGAAGGGGACTCCTCCACCTGGTGGTGGTGGTGGGTCGTAACCTGGCCCTCCTGTGCCTGGTGGTAGTTCTAATGCTGGTCGTCTTCCAGATGGAGGGTCACCCCTGTCGGACCCTATTGCTCGAAATATGGCGGCGTCGTCTGCTGTCATTCACACCCCCGTCTCCGGGTTGATAGGCATTAGTATTTCTCTTGCCTCTGCTCGTATCGCATGTGATTCTTCCAACGTGACTTCTTTCATTGCTCGTGTTATTGTGGCCATAATGGCTGGTGATCGTATGTGAATAGGTTCTGGCTCTGTGATGTGGGCGGACTCAGCTCATTCGATGAGCAAGTCTTGTATTGCTCCTCCACTACTCTCGGTTTGGTCTGGCTGTCGTCCGTCTTCGTCTTCGTCCTGGGTTTGTTCCGCTTCTTCGGATACGGCTTCTCCCGTCGTGTGTTCTTGTAGTTGCCCGTCAATTGGTCCCCAATCTGCTCGGCTATTGAGTTCCCGTGCGTCTATGTCGCAGTGATATCTGGGTCCTGCCAGTCATATGATGTCCCACTGAGAGTCTATGGGGTTCCACGCAACTTCTGTCCAACACAGGTGATCGAAGTTGAACTCAACTGGTCGGAACCTAGTAGGTCCGTTAAACTCTACGAAATATCCGGTCTCTTCTTGTCTTTCCCTCCAGCTGGCTGCTTGCAAAAAGTGCGTAGGGACGTTTCGTTCTCCTCTTCTTGGGATTGAATAAGGACGGAAGTTCGTCCACTGATCTCTTGTTGTTATGGCCACGATGGATCTTGGTCTTAATGTAACGTTGTCACGACGTTAGCTCGACTTGAGCACGATGCGGTGATAACAACTTAGTGATAATCTCGACACGACAACGCGAAGGTCCGTGTTCTTGCTTTAGTGAATACGCGGAGGTACACCGGCAAGCCTGGCTGACTCTATACTTGTAACAATCGGAGTTGGACCCAAGACGTTTGAGAGAGGAAGAGAGAAAGAGAGAAATCAAGTGACGATTCAAGAAGACCAAGATGGCATATCTTGGTCTTCACAAGACAGTTTAAATACAAGTCGAGCAGGCTTAGAAGCGCTGCTATGAGTCACAGTAGTAAAGCATCCAACGTATTGCAGAAACAACGCAAAACTAATACTACTAGTACCTGTACTAGTATCGAGTCATCAAGGCACCGCTCAGTCAGCTATTGTATCGTATCGCCTATTGCACTGCCATATCACCGTAGGTAAGTCCGCAACTAATATACCTTACCGCCGTAGTTGCAACTGGTACAGTAAGGGTCCTCAGTCGAAACGTGACAAGTATCCCTTGGTGGATACAAGGAGAGGCACTCTTAGCCCAAGACTAAGGTGGATTAGAGATGAGTCAAGTGGTGGATTGAAGAAGACCAAGATGGGGACTCTTGGTCTTCCGATACAACTACTTATACAGATACGCACGGGCTTTAAAGCGCCGCTGGAATAATAAGTGACCAATAGTGTAACTAGCTCGAACCCTAGTACAGCTATCCTAGGAGTGAGTCATACATGAGTCACAATCACATGCGAACTACTATGCTGACTGATGCGATGTAAGAGTCCATGACTAATACTGATACCGGACTGTAGTCATAACCGGTCATGAGTCGTGTGTAATGAGTCATCAAGTCCATACCGTAACAACCTCCCAGTGAAGCGCAAATTGCATCTGGCATTTTCAGGCATGTCAGCCTCATGGGTTGGACTGCTCAATCATGGTGCGGTTCCTGCAGATGTTTGGACAAATGTATGATGGTGGCTCGGAGCGCTGCGCAAAGACACACCCTCATCGTCAACAATTGCATACCCAACAACAGCAGTCTCATCTTGAGTCAGGGTCATTATCATGATGCAGTGTTGGTCATGTTCAAAGAGTTTTTATTACTTGTACCCTTGCTTGTACTTCACCAACTCGATAATGCGTAAATACAATGGCCTGAACCTCTGAGTTTTTACTACTAGGACGACACCGTCTACCGTAGAGACGACCGTCACGGCCGTCTCCGTACCCATCCGTAGCCGTTGGGGCTCAGCTAACCAGACTTGACAGACGGCAGACGGCCGATCATACCCGTCACTTGACCGTTGATTGGACGGCCGTACCCGTCAGACGGTACGGTGCGCAGCCCTAATCGCGCCGTGTTCCAAGAGCCGAGGTGGTGCAAAATACGACATCATTCCGACTTGTGGTGCAATTACGATGCTTGAGAGCGCCAACTAGGAGCAGATATCAAGTTGTTCGATCAGAGATCGCACGCATTTCGAGATAAGGGACCAGCCTTCCAGATACAGAACCCAAAAAGTAAATTTTTATGAGGGCGTTTGGCCAACCCCTCGAGCGACCCCTCGTCATCGGGTCACGGAACCACGGCCCGGCCCCCCCTTGACTCGTCCACAAGGTCATACGTGGACAAATAGGCGTACACAAGGACTAGACAGAATGCCCACGCGTGCATCTTTATTGGAGACGGTCAAAATAATGCAATTTACCAGCCTAGCTGCTAATCTCATTTGAAAACTACCGTGCGCCGTAGACCTCGAGAACAAACTCGACCAGATTGGCGCCCATCATTGGCAAGAAGTTGCACACATCCTCAGCCGCGCATATGTGACCGTAACACCACTTCGTCCCGAAACTGTGTGCAAAATCATAAAGTGAATCAGAATGCGCTTCACGATGCAAGTGGCCTGCAGAAATTTCCACAAAGCGACGCACAGGCACGTACCAGCAACAGCAGGAGCACACGATACAGAGGTTGCACGAGCGGTGCCACGCGCGCCAAAAACCAGAGTAAGTCAATGCCCATACACGGCGGTTATAATCAGTAAAGTGGACAGCAGCACTTGAGAATGAGAAGCATTAGCTAAGCTCCTGATCTACGCATGGGCCGCGAACAGGTGACGTATCATCACATCTCCTCAAACTGTATGAGACCAAATGGGAGTCAGAACAACCTCTAGATATGGGCACACGCACGTACCAGTGGCGGTGGCAGTGTTCTCCTCACCATGACCTCAGGCGGACGAGACAGGACAAACGGCGTGACAAAATAACCTCACGCTAAGAGCCTTGGCCTAAGGTTGCACTGTCCAGTGCGATAAATGTGAGGATGAGGACGCTTGCAGTTGCAGGGAAGCTGCGCGGGTCGCAGAGCGGCGAGTTTACTTGTGAGCGATGCTGCGCGCGGCAGCAAGTAAATATAGCTCGTTCTCCATACAGCATACGGTGTTCGTTCTGAGGAGTTCCGAGCAATACACGGACAAATAAGTGGACGAAACGCCATAGCGTAGCGACAGTGGCCACGTCGGATTGTCGTCAACTCCAGTGGACTAGTTAGTATAGGACGGACGATACCTTTGGCCAGACAACAATGAGGTACGGCTAGGGGCGATGGAATATATGGTGTATATGTGATGGCCTGCGAAGATGATACGGGACCCTGATGAGGGACTCGAGTTTGTTCCATATGTTGATCGATCACGTGACCGCTCAGCGCATCAACCACGCGACTGCATCGGTACTCTAATACGCCCACCGCCCCACCCGTAGCTCCGGTTGAAGCGTTCTCTCTGAATCCCAACTCAAACACATTCCAGTCGACAATGTCTAACTTTCAATCCATTCTCGATGCATTGGATAAGTACGCTGAACAGACTGGGGTCAATTTAAACGAAAATCCGTTCGCCGACAAGGTCAAGGGCTGTGACTCTCCGCATGCCGTCCTCCTCCTACTTCAAGACGACTTGAAAGCGTTCACAGACTATAGGGACCAAAATCGGAAGTTCGTCGATTGCCTTAGCCCTGTAGTACAATTCGTTTCCTCCTTCTCTGAAATTCTTGCTGAGGCAGCTGGCCTGGTGAGCCCCGATCGATCACTTCGGACTTCGCCGCAATCTTTTTAAAACATTCTTTCTCCATAAGGTGCCTTTCCAACCTGCAAAATTAATCTTTGTCGGCATCAAAGTTCTTTTCACCGTGTGTGTCTTCGTTATTCACTGATCGAGTCGGTCTCATATCCGAGTAATTCCAGGCGGCCGATGGAGTCAGCACTGACTATGATGCCCTCCTTGAACTCTTTGAACGCCTAGGAAACTTTCTCAAACGTCTTCATATTTATTCTGGCGTCTCTTTGGACCCACTGATGACAGATATAATCGCGGAGATAATGGTCGAGTTGATTTCCATACTTGCCCTAGCAAAGAAACAAACCACCGAAGGACGACTCAGTAAGCGGGTTATCCCTATAACTATGGGCGACTCTGAACGTGTTGTAGAGAAATTCGGGAAGAAGTTGTTGAGAGATAACGAGATCGAGACCATTTTGAAGAGATTGGACAGACTCACGCAAGAGGAGGCCCGCATAACGGTGGCGCAGACCTTGTCCATTGTTCACGGTCTTATTAATAATGTGAAGGTGGTTATGGACGGTGAGTCAAGTTGCCTAGCGATTTCTAAACATCTACTCACCCTTTTTTCCGTGTAGGCGGCGAGGCGTCAATGGGTGAAATCCGACGAACTCTTGGTATGTTCTGCCTTTACGCGTGTCCCCCAGACTTATGGAGGATGCGTCTAGTTACCATGCAGGAGGTTGCGAATGAGATCAACAAAATGAGGTGTAGGTCGTCTCGTCCGCTCTTAGTATCGCGTGAGGATATACCTTTCCCACAGGCGACCAGCTACAAAAAGATGCCAGAAGCTGGATCTCACCACCGGACCCGTCCAAAAACCATATTATTGCACGCAGAATCCGTTCTGGTAAATCCGCGGTGTGGTTTACGCACGGCACCACCTTCGAAACCTGGAACCTGCAGGGCGGCCTTCTTTGGATACATGGTAAACGTGCGTGTTCCACAAACCCTCCCTACCTTTTCCATCTGGCTGATCGTCTGTAGCGGGATCGGGGAAGAGCATCCTATGGTACGTGCCACAAGTACATCCAGGTCTTCGTCTAGTCTTATTCACCTTGACACCGTCAACCAGTTCCAGCATCATTGAGCGGTCACTACGCTACGCGACGAGGGACTGGGATTGGTGGCTTATTATTACTTCGACTTTGGAGAAACAGCAAAGCAGGACGTCCGTGGCTTGCTATCTTCCCTTGTCGTCCAGCTCTGCGCCAAGTCGAATTTTTGCTATAACATCCTTTCTGGGTTATATTCCAAGCACGATGCCGGACTGCACTTGCCCGATGATGGCACGCTTACGCAATGCCTAAAAGACATGCTCAAACATGCAGATCTGCTCCCAATCTATATTATCGTCGATGCTCTTGACGAGTGCCCCAACTCATCTGGGATGCCATCTCCGCGAAAACTTGTACTTGACCTTATAAGGGACCTCGCCGGGTTACATCTTCCCGGTCTTCGCATTTGTGTCACGAGTCGTCCCGAGGCCGATATCCAAGTGGCTCTTGGGCCGTTGGCATCCCATTCTGTTTCTCTTCACGACGAAGCCGGACAAAAGCAGGATATCACCAACTACATTAGTTCTACTGTCCGGTCGGGTACAGAGATGGAACAGTGGGAAGCGGAAGATAGGAGTTTGGTCATTGACACGCTCTCGCAGAGGGCCGACGGGATGTAAGTAATCATCACTGCATCTAGATAGCTTTTTCATTTTACTACAGGTTTAAATGGGTCTCCTGCCAAATTGTATTGCTGCGTGACTGTTTCCCCCCGGACATTCGAGGCGCTCTCGAGGAATTGCCCGACACTTTGGATGCAACATACGAGCGCATCTTGCTAGGCATCGGGAAGACGAAACAGGAATATGCTTGTCGCCTTTTACAGTGCCTTGCGGTCTCCATTCGTCCGCTTCGTGTTGAGGAGCTCGCCGATGTTCTTGCCATTCGAGTTGACACCAGAAAGGATTCACAATATCGCACTGGCTGGCGCCCCGTAAATACACACCAAGCTGTGTTGTCTGCTTGTTCCAGTTTGATCACAATCGTCAACTGTTGAAGGAGAGTGTGCTCACGTGTGCGACACCTCGGCGTCGGGAGTCGGCCGCATCTCACGTGCGGAAGGAAGTACACCCTGGAGGTGTAATGGTAGAAGAGTTGAGATATATGGACTCATATCATTCAATTACTTTACGACTTACTTAGTTACAATCAAATGTGTGATTGGGGACAACCCCTGTACTTATGCTGTTGAGAAGTTGCAGTACTTTCGTAGTCTTTTATGTCCGATATGCCCGAACATGTATTCACATGTATTCACATTCATTAGCTAGTATTTATTCACACGTTTTGTGCACTGGCACTCCAGAAACTTACGTTCCTTCTGGTGTGCCAGGCAAGTAGTTCTTACACTCGTTCAATAACAGAAACTTATGTTCCTTCTGGTGTGCCAGACTTAATATCACTCGCTGTTGCATTTTGGCACGCTCGACCTGGCCAACTCGAACCCCACCAAAACAACACCGCTGCGATAATGCACAGTGGCTCAAGGTCTACCATTTCCATCAACATTTCACTTCAAACATTTCCAGACTCATAGGGGTCGCTTTCCCCCTTTTTTCACCATTCTCACTCTCTCCTTTATTTTTATCCAACTCCTGTTTCACATCCTACATGGCTCGTGCGTCTTTATGCCTCTTTACTATACTTTATTCTTGTTTCTGTTAAAAATGTATCTACATTGTATTAAAGTGTGCTCTCATGTACCAGAATCATTATCCAGTTGTTCTCCCTCTAATCCTCTCGTGTACCTCTGAAACTCCTCTCCAAAGTGAAGTCGCTTCACCTTTGTACATCTTCACTCGTGCTCTACCATCGCTCGACTTTGCGCTTTTCTCGTTGCCAATTGAACTGGCCTTATGGATCTTGTCACCTGACCGGCCCACTTAGCCGGATCACCCCTATCGCCCAACCTTTACACCACTTGCTGCGGTTTATTAGGTTATGGGCCCTGAGCCGTAATCTGTAAACGACAAGATCTACTCGCAATACAATACTGTGAGCATGTATCCATTATTTCCTTCCCAACTTGAGTGTGCCACTGCGTGTTGGTGCGCAAGTGTCTTGAGGCTCATGCTGGGGCCTAACCAGCCTTGCTCGACCCATGCCACAGACCCCAGGCGTGGGGAGACGCACAGGAAGACCCCTCCATCACTGTGCGCATTACGGTACTACTATCTTCTATTTCCGGGTTTTTGTCCTGATTTATTAGGCGGGGCTGGGGGAGCTCGGCCTGGCTATAGGCCCAGTGAACAGTTGGCCATTGCTGCCCATTAAGTTGGGAGCAGTTTTGGGGTGTCAAGGCTGGGTGGTAGTCACTCCACCGAAGCACTTGCCTCTGTTACAACTGTGCCGTGCTACATAATACTAGTAGTATCTACATAGGACATGAGTGGTGCGGCCTCTGCTGGCAGGGATTATTCCCTATAGGCACACTTCACTGATGTGTTCCTTCCCATGTGTTGTGGCGTTCACCAAGGACTCCCCCAAACAGCACGGCAGGCAAAGGTCTTACCTGAGCCTCTGTGGAATCTGCCGTGGGTGGCTCCTCCTTGGCGTGGGACCCCAGGATGCCTCTAAGCGCACTGTCGCTGAGCGTGCCTCGTCATTTAAAAACGGCATTGCTTGGCATGCACTTATGCTCCAGGTGGGGATAATTACATCACTATTACTATTTACAAGCCGCACACATGGGGGCAGGACGCACTAAGCATTCTGGCCATTACAGTTTCATGAGCGGGGTTGGAAGGTCATGTGATCTCATCTATGCAGTCCTGTTGCTGACTGCTCCTTGGCAACAGAAATGTCTCTAATCAATGTCATCTGGTTCTACCAATCCTGCACCCTCGGGTACCTCTGGCTCTGGATCTGGAGGCGCTGGCTCGGGCTCTTCCAAGCTACCTAGCATCGTGATGGCCATGCGTATCAAAGCCGCTGCCTCTAACCATTTCATGGTGCCATCTGGCACTCATCTCAAAGTCTTGAACGGACAAAACTGGTCCACTTGGGCAGAAACGCTCTGCACGCTCCTGCAACTGAATGAAGTTGAAGATATTCTTAGTCATGAAACCTATCCAACTGGGGTTGATCAGGACGACTGGACTTCCATTCAACGGAAGACCATGGTGTACCTCCATCTCCACTGCTCAGCAGACGTCTATTCAACTGTGAAATCTGATGTTGACTTCCCCGCGTTCAAGAACAAATTTGATCACCTTCAGGAGATCTATGGTGGCACAGGCTTCACCACGGCCTTCAACCTCTGGATTGAGCTTACCCGGGCACGTCTCGACAACAGTTCCCCTCTCGCTCCTCAGCTCGCAAAGCTCAACAAGACTTGCGTCAAACTGACCAATGCAAACATGGGTGTCACTGACGACCAGTTTTGCCTCATCCTCCTCCATGCCCTACCCAAGACTTACAAGGTAGTGGCGATGACTCTCCTCGCTTCCGGCCCCTCTCCCAGTCTCAAGAATGGCAACATTGTAGCTCGCGTGCTCAATGAAGAAGGGCGGAGGGCTGGACCTTCAGCTTCTCTCAATGTGGCTCGTGCTCTGATTCAGTCTGGCAAGAAAAAGAAGAAAGATCACTTGAATTTGACCTGCCATTACTGCAATAAGAGAGGTCATATTCAACCAGACTGCCACAAGAAGAAGAAGGATGAAGCGGATAAGAAAAAGAAGGAGGAGGAAGGCGGTACGGATGGTGGATAAAAGGCTGCAAATGCTCATGTACTAGTACCTACTACAGCCTCTATTGTAGAGGTTTCCGACAATAATGAGCTCCGTGTCGCCTTGTACTCTGCCGTTCGAACACGTTGGATGATGGATAGTGGCACGACGCACCACATGAGCCCCCATAAGATTGACTTCGCTGACTATACCCCATGTCAAGGAACTGTTCGCCTTGGGGATAAGTCGACCGTTGATCAGGTGGGGGTGGGGACTATCGTCTTCAAAACGAGTCAAGGGTCACAGATAATGTTGACCAACGTTCTGCATATCCCACAGCTCAAGACATGCTTTCTGTCAATGTGTGCTCTTGTGCAGAGGGGTGCTACTGTGATATTTACCCAAGGCTCTTTCGAAATCACTATCAATAAGCGTAGCGTTGGTTTGGGGTACCTGGAGGACAACTTATATTGGTTGGACGTCTCCATGGCTTCCCTCAACGTGCACATGCGGCGCACAACCATTTCTTTACATGTTTGGCATCAACGTATGGGGCATATGTCCCATATGGCCCTTAAGTCTCACGGTCCCTCTGCCATGATAGGCATGGATCTTGACGATTCCACCACAGCAATACCAAACACTTGCCACAGTTGTGAATTGGGCAAGTCTGCCCGATGTCCCTTCTCCGGGTCTAGCAGTAAATGTACGAGTTGGATATTTGAGGTCGTACATAGCGATCTTGCTGGCCTGATGCAGACCACCTCCATCGAGGGTTCTAGCTACATTGCCACTTTCATAGACGATCACTCGCGTTTCGCAGTGGTCTACTTCCTAAAAACAAAAAATCTATTTGTAGACGTGCTAAAGAAGTTCCTTGCCTGGGGTAGCACCCAGACATCTCACAAATTGTGTGCGCTACATTTGGATAGAGGTGGTGAATACATGGCTATAGTGTTGCCGTGGCTCGGCTCAGCTTGGCTTGGCTCAGCTAAGCACAGCTCAACCAAAAAAGGACGAGCTGAGCTGAGCCACTCCGAATTGAGCTGGCTCAAGCTAGGCTGAGCCGGCTCAAGCCACCCAAAAGTACGAATAGGAAATCGTACCATTTTGGGTAGCCTGAGTCAGCCAAGCCAATGAACACGCGCGTGAATCCAAGTCTTGAACTTCAAGCTTCAAGCCCTGAGTACTGAGTATACCTGGCTCCCCCTCAGTGAGACTGAGTTATCTGAACGACTGGCTGGGATCCCCAGTCATCCCCCCCCTCTGCACAGACTGGGCTTGCGGTCTGTGCGCTGTCTGCGCGCTGTTCGCGTTGTCCGCCCGCCGACCGCTGGCCTTGTCTGTGCTCTCGCCGCCCTCGTTGCTCTCTCTCTGGCCGCTGCTTCTTCTCGCCGTCGCTCGCTCTGGTCGCCGCTGGTCGCTGGTTGCCGCCGCTCACTCTGGTCGCCGCCGCTTGCTCTGGTCGCTGCCCGTCGCTCTGGTCGCCGCTGGTCACCGCCTCTCGCCGCTGGTCGCTGCCTCTCGCTGCTGGTCACCGCCTCTCGCTGCTGGTCGCCGCCTCTCGCTGCTGGTCGTCGCCTCTCGCCGCCCCTCGCCGCTCCTCTGGCCGCCGCGCAGCCGTCGGTGCCTCTGATGGCGCTGTCGCCATCGTCGCCAACGTTGTCGCCGTTGTCGCCTGCGCCGTCACTGTCACCGCCGCCTACTGTCTCTGCCACCACCTCCGTGTCGTCTTCGGCATCATCACCCTATGCCCTCACTTCTGCCGCTGCTGTCGCCACAACCGCCCTCGCTGCCGCCACCGCCACCACCCACGCTGCTGCTGCAGCTGCCGCCGCCACCGCCAACGCCCTCGCTGCAGCCGCCGCCACCGCCACCATCCTCACTGCCGCTGCCACCGCTGCCACCACCTTCGCTGTCGCCGCCGCCACCGCCCTCGCGTCGCCGCCACCGCCACCACTCGCTGCTGGCGCCACCACCGCCAGAGCTGTCGCCGCCGCCACCGTTCCACCGTCGCTGCCACCGCCAGCGCCTGCCCGCCTTCGGACGACCATTGCGTGCCCCTGGATGCCTCGGACACCCTCGGAAGGCCCTCAGACGCCCTCGGATACCCTCGGACAGCCCTCGCGCACCCTCCTCTTGCCCCTCCACACCCCCCTTTCTCTTCCCACCCCCTTTTCCCTCTCTGGCCACCCCAGGTGAGTCGCACAGGTCCCCTACTTTTATGTAGTTCATTCCTAGGTACAAATACATGTATATAGCCTTGTTGCAAATAAATTCTCTTAAACTACTGCTCACTAATGCCCCTGAGATAAGCCCTCAAGTCCTCAACTGGTCTGACTGCCTCCATTCCCTCCAGCTCTTCCATTTCATCCTTCTCTCCAAGCCCTTCAGTAAAATTGAGTTCCCTTTTATACTTTGCCTGAAACTTGAGTATCTGTATGGCTTCCATGCTGCCTGGCTTAAGGCGGTTCCTCCTGGCTCTAGCTGTCTCCTTGCTTGCTGAGAAGACACGCTCACATGGGACTGAAGTGGCTTGAATGGGGAGTAAGTCCATGGCAAGCTTGAAGAGTGTTGGCCACTTTTTCTGGTGTTCCTGCCATTCCAACTACTGTCAGTACTCCCTAACAAAATGAACCATTCTACATACCTGCCAGAACTCAAGAATATTGGCATATTTGACTGGGGCTGCTAGATAGTCATCAACTTCACCTTCTAAGGGATTTGCCTGTGGTCTGTAGACAGGCATTGGGCCAATACCAAGGTTTGCCAAAGTGGCCTGCATGCCACCAAATGGTTCAGGGGGTGGAGGGGGTACAGTTGATCTAGTAGGGGCTCTAGATGGTGTGTACAATGGTCTGAGCTACTTAGAATTTTAGTTTTAGAGTAGCATGATAAAATTAAAAGCACTCACTGCATCAAGGAGGTGGCGCTTTACTGCTTCAGAAACATTTGATTGGTAGTGTTGCTTGAACCATTCAAGCTTTGTCAAAGGGTTAAGAACTGTTCACATGAGATGAGAAATTATGCAGAATATTAAGACAGCCACTCACCCATTGAAAGCTGATATACTGGAAGGTCAAGGGCCTGGATAGAATATGGAACTATCTTCTCTGAAGCTTTTCCAATAATAAGACCAATATCCTGTCTCTCAGTCTCCAAGGTATTTGCCAAGTCATTCAGGGTTTTTAAAAAGCCCTCAAATGCAGCAACTGTGCCACAAAGTGTTGGCGTCTTCTCATAAGAAAGTGATTGCTGATACCAGAAGGGGATCTAATAAATAAATTAATAGACAATCAGAGAGAGAAAATGTCTGCACACCTGAAGAATTCTCTGAAGTCCCCCAAGGACCCTCCAATCTTCCTCATCTAATGGGTCTGGCCCTCCCTCCTGAGTAAACCTATCAATTGCCTAACTAAAAGTTAGCATTAGAATTTATTAAATGGCTTAAAAAATACCTCTCTCAAGATAAATGCCCTCTTGATCATTAAATAGGCAGAGGACCACCTGGTCTCCACATCAAGGATTAATTGCAAAGGAGGCACATTTGACTCCTTTGCAATTGCAGAAAATATATCACGCCTTCATGATGAGTTGCGGATCTATTATAAATAAGTTAGAAAAAAAAGAAAGAAAAAAAAAAAAGAAAAAACTCGGAAAAAGAAAAAGAAAAAGAAAAAGAAAAAGAAAAAGAAAAAGAAAAAGAAAAAGAAAAAGAAAAAGAAAAAGAAAAAAGACAAAAGACAAAAAAACTCGAAAAAAAGAAGGGAAAAAGAAGAAAAAAAAGAAAAAAAAAAAGGAAAGGCTCACATAAACAATAATTTGCTGAAGCCTTTTAACTTGGTCAAAACCAAGTTCAACTGCTTCCTCAAGCATTGCCTTGCATGCAAGATTTACAATATGGGCAAAGCATCTAAAAAGTGTTAGCAAAAAAATATTAAATAGTTTGACACTTACCTGATGTGGCGCTGCTCTGCAGAAAACCCAGTATTAGGATATTGCTTCTTTAACTGAGTTTCTAGTGCCTCCATCATAGAGCTGTTGTTGGATGCATTATCTGTTGTTATCCAACCAATCTTTATTTTAAAAAAAAATTAATTAGTCGAAATTTATATATAAAATGAAGTAGACATTACCTTTCTTTCAAGCCCCATCCTAGTAATGATAAAATGAAAGACCTCAGCTAACCTCTCTCCAGTGTGGGACCCAGGAAAATAGACAAATCCAATAAGGTCAGCTCTAAGGGTTAGCTTTTGCTGGCCATCTTGAGTCTGGATCTGCTCCAGCCAGTGAGCAGTAACAGCCATGTATGGCTTGAGGTCAGGGTCTGTCCACATGTCTGTGGTAAAAGAGACCCTCCCAAGGCAGCTTGTCTAAATAGAAGTTAGCCCTCAAGCACTAAGATATAATAATAAAATATTACCTGAATATGCTGAGACAAATTGTGGAGTGCCTCTGTACAGTTCTCCACAATGCGCTTCTGCATAGTGGTCCTGTGAGGGATGTCTGCATCACTCAGCTCAGGGCGGAGTAGGAGACACAGGTGGCGGAACTCTGGTCTCTCCACAATCATCATAGGCTAAAAAAAAAAAAAAAAAACATTAAATAGGGAAAAAAAATTAAAATTAAATAAAAAACCTGATCTGTGGCAACAATAAATTGCACAAGGCCATCTAAAAAGTTGTCTTGAGTGAAGGGAGTGCGGCGCCTAGCTTGATGCTCTACAGGAACTCCAGTAACTCTTGCAACAGCTTCTTCTCCCTCTTACCTCTCAGCTCAATTTTGAGTCTTTGGCACTCTGTAACCCACTCTTCTGCATGGTGATTGAGCAGATGGGATCGCAGAGGACCTGTTGCAGTAGTGGAGCGATATGAGTGTACTTTGATGGACGCATCCTCTTGATGAAGTATTCTACAAAAATAATTTTTAGAAATAAAAATAACAATAAAAATAAAAAAACTCACAAGCAAAACTTGCACTGTTTCTTCCCATCAACAGCTTGAAAAAACCTCAAGGTATCATCACCTGAGCCCAGCCTTGAACCAGCTTTTTGAGCCCTCCTTGGGCGGCGAGTTGGAGTTGGAGGGTCAGAGCTGCCATCCTGAGGGCTATTGAAATTAGTGCCACCCTCCTGAGAGCCATCTGACCCATTTCCAAGGTCAAAGTTCTCAGGTTGGGGTGAGCTAAGGCCTCCCTATATTAAATTTGTTAAAAAATGATTATAAAATTAATAAAATAGATACTCACTTGATTGGCAGCCTGAGCAGGTGAAGAACCTGCAAAGGGGTCCTCTCCCTGCTGTGAGGGTCCAGGAGGGCCACCTGAAGCTGCAGAAGAGCCTAGATTAAAGTGCACATGTCTGGCACTGGCAACTGATGTCTGAGCAGCTGTGGATGAGACTAACACAATATGAGTGTATGGATACCATCAAAACAATGAGCACATACCATCAAGCTGAAAAGACATCTCCAAAGCACCACCAGGAAGCTCCCGCTGTTTGACCTGGCTCTTCTTGGTCTTTGGCCTTTTTGGAGTCCTCTTGGGTGTTGAAGGGGCCCTCTTCCTAGATCCAGCCATAGTAGACGTAGCCAAGAGTAGTACAAAAAAAAATAAAAGAAGCAAGTTGAAGTAGATCAGCTGAGATCGGGCAGAGATGAGGAGAGATGAGACTGTAGCAGACAGCAGGAGCTGAGACGAGAGCGTGGGAATGCGCGTCGTACATGCGGTGGCTGCAAAAATTCCTTGCCATTGCATTGCGTAACTTGCATTCGTGCTTGCCAGCACGAGCACGAACCACTGGCACGGGTCTGCGACCCACCCTCTCTCTTGGCTATCAGGTATGTATTTCTTTTTTTTTCGTGGCTCACTGACTCGCCCACACGCGTGCCCTCGCAGGTAACAAGGCAGCGGCAAGACCTGCCCTGTGACAACGTCGCCCCGAACCCCCAAGCCCCCAAGGCAGCCACGGAGCGATGGCGCCAGCCCCGTGGTGCAACAACCGCGACCACCATCACCACGACCACCACCGCAACCATGACCAAAGCCGCAACCACAACCACCACCGCGGCGACCACAACAACCATGGCGACGACCACCACAACAGCGACTGCGACCATGACCGCGGCAACCACAACCATCACAGCGACCACGGCGACCACCATGGCGACCACCACCACAACCGCAGCGACCGCGACGACAACTGCGACCACCACCACCACCACCACCACCACAACCACGACCACCATGGCGACCACCACCACCACCGCGACGACCGCGACGACGACCGCAACCACCACCACCACCACTGCAGCGACCACAACCACCACGGCGGCCACCACCACGACCGCGGCGACCGCAACGACGACCGCGACCACCACCACCACCACTGCAGCAACCGCGACCACAACCGCGACCACCACAACGACTGCGGCGACCGTGACGACGACAGCGACGACGATGGCGAGGCAGTTTCGATTCCCCGGGCAGTAGATAGACATAAAATATATTCTCTGTACTATGTAGTCTACTTCAATACATATGTTTTATTTTATTTTTTGTCAGAGTTTGCACAAGGTTGTCTGAGGAGACGCCAAGAAAGAGAACCTACCCAGTTTTCTTCTGAGAGCCTTAGCGGACAGCGGACACGCATATTGAGCAAATATATTTCCATTTTTGGCCAGCTCATTCCTGGCTCAGCCAGACAGAAACCGTTCTCGCCCACTCACGCGTACTCACGAGCCGGGCGAGCCCTGCCCAATCTAATCATTCCCAATCGAGCCTGGCTCAGCCCAGCTCAGCCAGCTCGTGAGCCGAGCTGAGCCAATTTTGGTCATGAGCTGATGTGTCAGCTTGGCTCGGCTCAAAACAGCTCAGCTTGGCTGGCTCAGCCGATTTGAGCCGAGCCACGGCAACACTACATGGCTAGCACTGTGACGGAAATCTTAAATGAGAAGGGTATTGAGCGACATTTAACGATGCTGGGCTCACCTCAACAAAATGGCAAGGCCGAGCAGTTCAATTGCACGATAATGAAGAAGGCTATGGCCATGCTCCATACTGCTGGATTGTCAACTGGCTTCTGGGAATGCGCCATTGATATGGCAGTTCATGTCTATAACTGCAGTCCCACCAGGATGTTGAGTTGGTGTTACAGTACGGACTTGATGACTCCTTACATATGACTCATGACCGGTTATGACTACGGTCCAGTATCAGTATTAGTCATGGACTCTTACTTCGCATCAGTCAGCATAGTAGTTCGCATGTGATTGTGACTCATGTATGACTCATTCCTAGGATAGCTGTACTAGGGTTCGAGCTAGTTACGCTATTGGTTATTTACTATTCAAGCGGCGCTTTAAAGCCCGCGCATATCTGTATAAGTAGTTGACTCGGAAGACCAAGAGTCCCCATCTTGGTCTTCTTCAATCCACCATTTGACTCGCCTTTCGTCTGCCTTAGTCTCGGACTAAGTGTGCCTCCACTTGTATCCACCAAGGGATACTCTTCTTTACCCTCTTTCGCTGCAGTGTGTGCCAGTGTGCCCCTGTTCAGCCTGTGTTGGGTTGACACGCGTCCCCATTCGCCTAACTTTCGCTAAGTCGACTACGCCCTTTACGAGTCCAAGTCAGACTAATGCCGGTGGAGCGTAACAGTTGGTGCATGCTGTACGAGATCTGGAACTCTGGTCAGGTTCTGGATGTCTCCCATTTACGCATCTTCAGGTGCAAAGGGTACATGCACATACCTAAGGACAAGCGACAGAAGCTAGACACGAAAGCGACTGAAGTCGTTCTTGTCGGGTATGAGCCAGGTTCAAAGGGCTACCGGCTGTGGGATAGACATACCTGCTCTTTTCAATTGTCCCGAGATGTGACATTCAATGAGAGTACGTTTCCTTCCCAGGAGGGTGATGAGCCATGTCCTGCGCTTGTGTCTCCTGCACCTGTCAGTGTGCAAGCCCCCATAATTAGCAGTCCAGCTCCTGCTGCACCTAACACGGCAGCGGTGCCACCTGTCGCTGTTGCGCCTACTCAGCCAGCAGCGCAGCCTAGTTTACCGGTAGTGCGTCCTGCTCGTCCTGCTTCCCCTACGGACAGTGAAGAGCAGGTTAGAAATATACTACACCCCGATTCTGAAGTGTCTGACTCACCTAACAGGTCTCAGCAACCATCAACGCCCCCTACTCCTTCCTCTCTTCTGTCATCTCTGACGTCTCTCCCGTCCACACCTGAGCAGCCTAGTGCCATGCCCAGCGAACCGCCCCCATGCCGTAGTGCTATGCGTGTTGAGAATCGCCTGCCTTTGCCCTTGGCTGATCAGCCAGAGGGGTATGTGGATCGAATTCAGCGTGCTCAGTTGTTGTGTGAGATGGCAAACATACCTTGTCGCACTGCTCATGCTCCTGTGCCAAATCTGCGGTACTTTGGTGCCAACAATGTTGCGCAGCACAGCAGGTGTCTTGGGTACGCTGAGCTTTTGGCAGCTGCTCATGTGGGCAGGGATCTGGTGTCGTACAAAGAGGCAATGATCTCCACTGATGTGGATGAGTGGATGGCCGTGTGTCAATATGAAATTGAAGCATTAGCTAAGAATGGCATGTGGGATTTGGTGGATCTCCCACCTGGTTGCAAACCCATTAAGTCTAAGTGGGTTTTCAAATTGAAATCGGACAGGCACTATCACGCTAGGCTGGTGGCTAAGGGATTTATGCAAGTCCCGGGTATTGATTTCAACGAAACCTTTTCTCCCATTGTGCACTTTGAGTCGCTGTGCTTGCTTCTAGCATTGGCCGTGCTAGAGGATTGGCATATCCACCAAATGGATGTAAAATCCACGTTCCTCAATGGCGTGCTTGAGGAAGAAATATTTATGGAGCAACCTCAGGGTTTCATTGTAGCTGGACAGGAGATGCGAGTCTGTCGCCTGAAGAAGGCGCTCTATGGGCTTAAGCAGGCCTCCTGCGTGTGGAATCTCCAGTTCCACGGAGTCCTTACTGGGCTCGGCTTCACGTGGACGTTCACCAATGCCAGCGTTTACGTGTGTCACCAACATGGGGGGGATGGTCCTTTGATAATCGTTCTCTATGTTGATGACATCACATTGTTGGGATCTTTGTTGTCAAACGTCAAGCACATCAAGCAGTCTCTAAGCGATCGCTACGAGATGTCGGATCTGGGGGAGATCGAGTCTTACCTCGGGATCCGCATTGTGCAGGACTGAGCAGAGCGGCAACTTGAGATTGATCAATCTGGATACATAATGGATGTTTTGGAGCGCTTCGGCATGGTGGATGCCAATCCCCACAACATGCCGCTGCCCTCAGGGGCAGATGAGCATTTAATAAAGTACACCGGTCAAGCGTCAGAGTCTGATGTTAGGCACTACCAATCGTTGATAGGAAGTTTGCTATACATTCAGATAGGCACACATCTGGATATTTCGTTTGCTGTGTCACGCTTAGTGCAATATGCCGCAAACCCCTCACCACAGCACCTAAAGCTCGCACAATACGTTCTAAGTGTAGCAGTATGACTTATCGCAACAACTAGACCAAGCAAAGTGTAAGTGAACTGACACGGTACACACTCAAGCCTAGTGTGGAGACAAGTCACACGCTGAATGTACAGTCACAGCAGAGGGTAGACACACGTGAGGACTTTATACAAGTCCAAAGGTCAGATGATCACGCTGTGGCATGCTGAGTGGAGAACCAAGAGGACAAGTTACTATTGGTGAAGAGAGAGGGAAGTACAAAGGAGATACACACCTGAGTGGAGAACCAAGAGGACAAGTTGGTTCCACTCAGGACGCTACATGAGGGTTTATATACACTGCTGTGGCTGAGTTCGAATTACTATAGAACCTTGTTACTAAAGGTATGTGTAATAGTAATGAGTCAGACGCTGATGCATCATGTCTAATAATAGTGTTATCTATTGTGCTGACTGATGCACAGTCATTAACGCTGATAGAACAATGATGTGTCCTTATCTATGAGTCACAACCCTATGACAATGTAGTCTAGAACTATCTAGAATGTTCCCTGCTTATTGTCCAATAAGAAACTACTATACAAATGAGGAAAGTGACCTAAAGAGGTAACATCCAATAAGGAGGTTACTATCCCAGGGTCACGTGCTTGTGGGTACACATGTTGGCGTCATGTGACTAACCATCTTATCATATCTAATGATAAAGACTTGGATGTTTTGAGCACAACAATTGGAGACTCGTATCTGTACCAAATAATTCTGTAAAAATACAGAAAAATAAGGCAGAAATAGAGCGTCTGTGACACTAAGCTATTTAGTAGGAACAAAAAACATGTGTATATGTTTTGATGGCACTGCAGGTGACAGATTAGTTGGCTACAGTGATTCAAGTCTGGGTGATCAGACAGATGATAGGCATTCAACCTCCGGCTTTGTATTTTTGCTTGCGGATGGTGCGATCAGTTGGTCTTCGTGAAAGCAGAGGATGGTAGCTCAAAACACTATGGAAGTGGAGTACATGGCTATGACGGACACTGCAAATCAGGCAGCGTGGTATTGCAGTTTCCTGGAGGAACTGGGGTACACTGTGGACGATCCCATCCCCTTACACGGTGATAATAAAGGCGCAATAGATCTAGTGTTAAATCCAGTAATGGGAAGACAATCCAAGCACATAGAAATACGACATCATGTTATTCGGGAATATGTTGAGCGATCTATGGTTACACTAGTCCGAACTCGTACAGAGGACATGTTAGCAGATGGGTTCACAAAGCCACTTGCACGCGGATCACTCTTGAAGCACAACGAGAGCATGGGTCTATTTCAGCAGGTTGTCTGATCAGGGGGAGATGTTGAAGGAGAGTGCGCTCACGCGCACGACACCTCGGCGTCGGGAGTTGGCCGCATCTCACATGCGGAAGGAAGTACACCCTGGAGGTGTAATGGTAGAAGAGTTGAGATATATGGACTCATATCATTCGATTACTTTACGACTTACTTAGTTACAATCAAACGTGTGATCAGGGACAACCCCTGTACTTACGCTGTTGAGAAGTTGCAGTACTTTCATAGTCTTTTATGTCCGATATGCCCGAACACGTATTCACATTCATTAGCTAGTATTTATTCACGTGTTTTGTGCACTGGCACTCCAGAAACTTACATTCCTTCTGGTGTGCCAGGCAAGTAGTTCTTACACTCGTTCAATAACAGAAACTTATGTTCCTTCTGGTGTGCCAGACTTAATATCACTCGCTGCGGTTTATTAATTGACGAGCGGTGCCGCATCCCAGAAATTAGATACCATGGTCATTCGCCATACAGTGTATGGTGGGCACCACGTCCTTTCGGGGTCCAAGCCATCTGCGGACGCCGATAAGTGGAAGAAACACCACAGCACGGCAGCAACTACGTCAGATATCATTAGCTCCAATTTAGATGAGGACGATTTTGGGACATGCCTTGAGCCAGACAACGATAAGGCACAGTTAGGAGGGCGATGGAACGTAGTGCGACATGTAGTACACGTGATAACCTGTAAAGGTGGTTACTATCGCATTGAATGTTCCAGTAGTACGTCTGGACGCAGTGTAAAATCTCCCCGCAAACACGTCGTTGGTGACTCGGTCCACCGCCGCAAGGGCTCTACAGGCGTGAGACTGCAACGGCCCGGGCGCCGCCAGCTGCGCTGCACTGCGGCTACAGTACTGTACTGCCAGACCGTCGCATACGTCGTATCCACTTACAACTTCCATCCGAACTCGAATACGCCAACCCTCTCAAATGTCTAACTTTCAATCCATTCTCGATGCTGTCGACAAATACGCCGAGCAGACCGGCATAAATCTGAAGGACAATCCGATCGCCGACAAGATCAACGGCTGTGACTCTCCCGATGCAGTACTCCTCCTACTTCAAGATAATTTGAAAGCGTTCAACGACTATCGCGACCAAAATCGGAAGTTCATCGATTGCCTCAGCCCGGTAGTACAGTTCGTTCATGCCTTCTCTGCCGTTCTTGGTGAGGCAGCGGGTCTGGTGAGCTGCGAAAACCTACTTTTCTATCTATTTCTTTTTTACACACCCTCAATAAGGTACCGCTCCAACCTGCGAAACTGATCTTCGTCGGCATCGATGTCCTCTTCACCGTGCGTGACTTCAGTTCCTTATTCATTGATTTGACATCCGAGTGATCTCAGGCGGCTGATGGAGTAAGCGCGAGCTATGACGCCCTCCTTGAACTCTTCGAGTCCATCGGAAACTTCCTCAAACGTCTCCATATCTATACCGAGATCCCTTTGGACCCTTTGATGACCGATATAGTCGCGAAGATAATGGTCGAGTTGATCTCGATACTTGCCCTGGCGAAGAAACACATCCATCGAGGACGACTCAGTAAGCCGATTCTTTCTTTAATATCGGCATCAGTCTCTGAATTGGTTTTAGAGCAATTCGCAAAGAAGTTGATGGGGGATAGCGAGATCGAGAGCATACTGAAGAGATTGGACAGACTCACCCAAGACGAGGCCCGCATGACCGTGGCGCAGACCTTGGCCGTCGTTCATGGTCTTTTGAATAACATGAAGGTGGTCATGGACGGTGCGTCGAGCTGTGTAATGACTTAAAAGCGCTCTGATTGGACTGTTCTCTAAATAGGTGGCGAGGCGTCAACAAGGGCAATCCGCCAGACTCTTGGTACGTTTTGCGATTATGCGCGAGTCAGCTTTCTCTGGTCTGATGGGGAATGCTAGTCACCATGCAGGAGGTTGCGAATGAGATTAACAAAATGAAGCGTGCGTCGTCTCGCCCGTTCTTCGAGCTGTGGGATGAACCGCCCCTTCAGGAAACCAGTTACAAAAGGATGCCAGAAGCTGGATCTCGCCTCCGGACCCGTCCAAAAATCACGTCATCGCACGCAGGATCCACTCTGGTGAATCCTCAGTATGGTTTACCTGCAGCCCCACCTTCGAGAAGTGGAACCTGATGGGTGGCCTTTTGTGGATACATGGTAAACGTACGTCACTTTCATACCTCCCGTGATCTCATTTTTAACCGCTGATGGAAATTCGTGATGGTAGCGGGATCGGGGAAGAGCGTCCTATGGTAGGTGCCCCACCACGCATATCCTCGTCTAAGTATATTCACATCGACGCCTGTCGACCAGTTCCAGTATCATTGAACAAGCCGCTACGCTACGCGATCAGGGACTAGGCTTGGTGGCTTATTATTACTTCGACTTTAGAGATACCGCAAAGCAAGACGTCCGTGGCTTGCTGTCCTCCCTCATCGTGCAACTCTGCCCCAAGTCAGACCTTTGCTACGACGTCCTTTCTCACCTATATTCCGATCACGACGCCGGATTACACTTGCCCGATGATGACGCACTCACCCAATGCCTGAAGGACATGCTCGAACTCCCAGGACTGCCTCCGATCTATATCATCATCGATGCTCTCGACGAGTGCCCCGACACGTCTGGGGCGCCATCTCCACGTGAACTCGTACTCGACCTTTTAGGGGACCTTGTCGACTTACAACTTTCGAATCTTCGGATCTGCGTCACGAGTCGTCCCGAGGCAGATATCCAAGATGCGCTTGGGCCGTTGGTATCTCATCCCGTCTCTCTTCACGACGAAGCTGGCCAGAAGCAGGATATCATGGACTACATCAGTTCTTCTGTCGAGTCAGATAAAAAGATGCGAAAGTGGAGAGCGGAAGATAGGCAAATGGTTATCGATACGCTCACTGAGAGGGCCGGCGGAATGTAAGCAATCACCATTACTGTATCGTAACTATTTTTTCATTCGGTCACAGGTTTAGATGGGTTTATTGCCAAATAGAGGCGCTGCGACGGTGTTTCCCTCCAGCATTACGGCGGGCTCTCGAGGAGTTGCCTGAAAGCCTGGACTCAACATACGAGCGGATCTTGCTAGGCATCGAGAAGGCGAAACAGGAATATGCCTATCGCCTTCTGCAGTGCATTGCGGTCTCTATTCGCCCGCTTCGCGTCGAGGAGCTCGCGGAAGTACTTGCGGTTCAACCTGATGCTGGAGAGGACTCAGAATATCATTTCAACTGGCGCCCCGAGGATGCACATCAAGCAGTGTTGTCTGCGTGTTCCAGTTTGATCATGATCGCCAATATCGATGGCTCGTCGGTCGTACAGTTTTCACACTTCTCGGTGAAAGAGTTCCTGATGTCCTCCCGCCTTGCAAACGCGGCGGAGCATCTTTCCGTTTATCACATCATTCCTCATTCCGCCCACTCTATTCTTGCCCGCACCTGCCTCAGCATCCTGCTCAATCTTGGTGAACCGAGTCAAGTTGACAAAAGCGCAATAGAAAAACGACCATTTGCAATTTACGCGGCTCGGTACTGGGTCGACCATGGCAAATTCCAAGGCATGTCGTCAAGTATCCAGGATCTGATGGAATGTCTCTTCGACCCAACCAGACCCCACTTCGCGACATGGGTTTGGATATATGACGTTGACCGCCGTTGGAAACGACCGATGGCGACAGTACGCCCAACGCAACCTGAGGTCGAGCCATTATACTATGCAGCACTATGCGGTTTCGGCAGCCTCGCAGAACACCTCATCACTGCGCATGCGATGGACGTTAACGCTAGGGGCGGGAACTTCGGCTCTCCGTTGAATGCGGCGTTGATCAAGGGAGAGATTGAGATTGCTCTGAGATTACTTGAGCTCGGCGCGAATATAAATGCCCTGGATGCCATAGGCAAGAGTTCATTGCATAAAGCAGCAATTGGTGGCCATCGTGTCGTCACAGAATTGTTACTCGAACATCAAGCAGATGTTAACGTCCTGACAACCGACAAGCGCGAGACCCCGTTACACTTGGCGGCGCTGACTGGGGGACTGGATGTTTGTCGGCTGCTGCTCAAGCACGGGGCAGATATAGCGTCTGCAAATGTCGATGGGCAGGCTCCTTTGCACATAGCATCCCGGCGTGGACACCTCGATATCGTTCAAGAATTGCTTGACCACGGAGCCGATCCGAATGCGCAGCAACTCAAAGCAGACTATTGGCGTCCATTGCACTTGGCATCGCTCGCAGGAAATCTCGAGATTGTCCAATTACTAGTCAGACGTGATGCAAGACTCGAAAAGACGAATCCACACCAAGAAACGCCATTACACATGGCGTCCCGTTTCGGGAATGTCGAAGTCGCCCTCTTCTTAATCGAGCAAGGCGCAGATATGATGTCCAAAGACGAGTGGGGTTACACTCCATTGCACAACGCAGCATGGTGCGGAAGTCTCGACCTCGTGAAGATATTTCTTAAAGGCGGCGTGGACGTCAACGTGCGAAACGCGGCCGAGAAGACTCCCTTGGGCGTCGCATCGGACCACGGCAAGCATGAAGTTGTTCGCTGCCTAATCGAGCGTGGAGCAGATATTGACTGCTGCGACAAGCAAGGGTGGACCCCTTTACATGCAGCCGCACAAAATGGGCATCTCGACATCGTGCAGCTTTTACTCGACTTTGGGACCGACATCCACGTCCGGACTGCGAATCACCAGACTCCATTGATCCTAGCATCACTGGGTGGCCACACGGCGGTATCGGTTAATTCAATCGAAGAGGGGGGCTGGACGTCATTGCATTTAGCATCACTAGAGGGCTATGTGGACATCGTTCGGCTGTTACTTGACCATGGGGCGCATGCATATGTCCAGAATGTGGATCTCTGGGCTCCACTCCATCTCGCATCATATAATGGACGCCTCAAAGTTGCAGAGTTGCTAATCGAGCGCGGTGCAGAGGTCGACGTGCGGAATAAGGACCAGAAGACCCCATTGGACCTAGCGTCTGCAAACGGGGAACTCGAGGTTGCGCACCTGTTAGTCAAGTGCGGCTCAAATGTTAATTCACAAGACAGCGAAGACTGGACGCCATCACACTCAGCAGCATGGAATGGACATCTCAGTCTCGTGGAGCTACTCCTCGATTCTGGAGCGGACATTAGCATGCGGAATAGCAGCGAGCAAACACCGATCGATCTTGCACATGAAAACGGGAAACGCGACGTTACGAGCTTCCTAGCAAGGCGTTTAGGTGATTTACGATTCTTGAACATGGAGAGCTCGACCCCATTGGAAGCAGGGCCACAGATCAGCATTCTCGAGATTGTGGAGCCCCAACCGTACATCGACGATTCATCTGACAATTCATCTGACAATTCATTGCATAGTGCTATAGCAAACGGACACGTTGGCATGGTCCAGAGGCTACTCGATCGCGGTGCAGATGTCGAGGAAAGGGACGATGATCTCCAGTCTCCGTTGATTGTAGCGTCAAGGGATGGGAAACTCGAAATTGCAAGGACATTAATCAAATATGGGGCGGATGTGGGCTCTCGAAACAGAGCTGGTTGGACTCCGTTACAGGCGGCAGCACTGACTGGGCACATCGACATTGTGCGGTTGTTGCTCGACAACAGTGCTGATATAAACGCCACGCAGCGGGAGGATGCTACCGCATTGCATATCGCTTCGGACAAAGGTCATTTTGGGGTTGTACGCCTGCTCCTTGAACAAGGAGCGAATACACAAATACGATCTGTGTATGGCAGGACACCATTTCAGGATGCACTAGCACAACGACACCGGGAGGTTGTGCGTTTGTTGTCGGAGTATGACATCGGTGGAGTATAGGGATTGAGCGACCGGAAGATCAATGGGACAGTATAGGTTTGGATTATGGCCTTTGGAGTTGCACGCTATTTATAATGTCGTTAGTACTCTAATCGGAGTCGCTACTCGTTTGTATGTTACAGACCAATTATCAACACAGCAGAGTCGACTGCAGGACCGCGGCGCAGTCCGAGAGACGAGGTACAGTAGTAGGTCAGTATGCTAGTCCCCCGGGGCGGGCTAGAGGATACCGAAGTTTGTCGGTACGTCTCGTGATTACATAATCACACAATTCCCTTTTGCGTGACACCTTTTCACGTCGACGATGTTTGCCATTCTTACAACCTCTTCAAGGGTTTTCACCCTCAAGGGCCTTCCAAAATCTCTGCATACTGCATTTATGTGTAGCCCACAATGGCACCACAGCTTTCTGCACTGTCGCTACCCTCGCGTTATCACCACCACCCCAACCCCTCTCACATACTTAGAGCTAAGCACACACTCCCGCGTCACCCTCGACGCTCTGGCATCTCCCTCGGAAAGCGCATTCAAGGCCTCTCGCCGCTCTCGGCTTGATGTGGTGCATGCAGGCTGTGTATCACTTGCACACGCCCGAGGCCGCTGCCATGATACTCGCTGTGAAGGAACTCGTGGAGGTGGAATATGTGTCCGCAAGCGCTGTGCGGATGGTGGGACAGCAGAGAGCGGAGCGCAAGACCCGCGCGGGTTTGTCATGGTTAGATCAAGACTTGTGTCGCTGTGACTGGTTACGTTTGTAGGTCTGTGCCCGTCTTTGCGTTGAGCGTGATGATAGAGTACTCACCTAAGTTCATAGGGAATTTCCATGCCGCCGAGGCTCGTACGGCCGTCCCGAGTGAGCTCTTATTGATGCTCAGGAGACCAATCAACCTCATCTATCTTCGTTGACCCTACCCGGTTTCATTCCTATTGAAAGATCTACTAAAAGCGTCGAGGATGGCATTCACGATATGCATCCCATTTCACCATTGCTATATCCCCCGGACCCTCTACTCGAGAGCGGCGCAGCTGGGTGCAACAATGCGACAGCATCGGTACTCGAATACTGCCGAGACAACAGTTCGCGAGAAGAGGCAGGAAGTCGATGCCTGCACGCAATTGGTTAAGTGGACGACCGTACTAGCTGCTGGTAGACTCGTTGGCGAAGCGCGCCGTGCTAATCATTAGCAAGACGTTGGGCATTCTGCTGGCGCATATTGGTGAATTGTCACATTTCCCCGAACTGTGTAAAACCTAATGAGAGTCAGACCAACAATCTCTAAGACATAGGCACCAGCCATGGTGAAAATACTCTCCTCACCATTACCACAGACAGGACGAGACGAGACGAACAGAGACAACCCACGTCAAGAGGTGATACCAGAATGGGGTCTTTTTTAAAAAAAAAAAAAAAAAAACACAATACGATACGATACGATGCCAGAAAATAGGGGACTTTTATAATTAAACGACTTCGGAAATAAAACCTTTCCCCCCAAGTTCCCTCCACTTCCGCGGAACAACGCGGTAGCGGGGATTGAGACAGCTTGGCGCACGGAACTTGAAGCATCACCTTGAGCACCACCGTTCTCGTCTGCGGCCCGGGTATGTGGTTTCCCAATCTGCTACGCAACAAACCGTGCCTGGCATCCGAGCGAGTCCCTGACAATTGATAGCTGAGGTGTCCCCTCAGCTCAGTCGGGACAACGACAGAGTAACGTTGTTTAGTCTGTTACGGACTTTCCCCCTTCATCGGTGTGCTGTTGACACCTGGCAACCTCTGACATCGTCACAGCACAGAATAGATGAACAGTTGGTTGCAAATTGACGAGCAAAGCGAGACTGCTTCGCGCACTTTCTGACACGACGAAGGGTCACGGTCAAGGAGTGTGGTGACTATCTTTGAATCAAGGGCCCTACGGTATGATATTTCCGCCCGCCGAAGTCTCCGCCAGCACAGGAACTCCAATCTCGAGGTCACGTTGACGACGAACTTATTGGGATTCTTCTAACCGGGGTAAGTACACCAAACTCTGTGGTCGAGTATTTTTCTACTTCTACATTATTAATCCAGTCAACTACAGGGATTAATCTATTCAGTAGTGAAAAGTGGCTCCAACGTTGAAGATCAAGCTTTGCTGAAGTGACAGATTTTGGATGGTTGTTATCAAAGTAGGAGTGGGAAGGAACGCGTGGATGTCGTGCTGATCAATTGTCGTAGACAGTGGAACTTCACGGACTCAAAGAAGACAAGTGTTCTGGGACTTGCCCAACGGAGTGGTCATCCAATCACATCGCCTCGATTAGATTAACAAAAATAAGGAACGGATCACCGACTCGGATATAGATCCAGTCGATCCCTTCGACATTCGCCTGCGACCCGTGGTATTTCGAATATAAACCCATGCCCTAGCCGTGAACCCTCAAGCCGAACTCTTCCATCATGAATCTACACTCCTTTCCTTTCCTTCCATCTTTTCAACTCTGTCTAGTGGCCGCCGCTTACTCGCTGTGCTACGGCCTCCTTCGGATTACCTACAACCTCTTCTTCCACCCGCTCTCTCACTTCCCTGGTCCGCGTGGTGCCGCATGTACAAGATTCTGGCTCGCATACATGGAGATCGTGAAGCGTGTCAGTCTTTCTGACTTGCGAGCGGAGCTCCACCGGAAATATGGTAAGCCTTTTCAGCACTGGTCTTCTCGTCACGTTAATGCCGATGGTTGACTTAGGTGATGTCATACGGATCTCCCCGAACGAGGTAGGCGCCATGTTTTGTTGTAGCGGTCGACTGAGCTGTTCACACCTCGTGTTCCTAATCATTTCGGTCAGCTCCACTTTGCCCACCCGGCCGCGTACAACGAGATCTACAACCCACAAAATAAGTGGGATAAGGATCGCAATTATTACCGTGCCTTCGACATGGGCGAGGCGTTCTTTGTGCAGGCCAACTACCTCAAATCGAAGCACAGCAGGGCGCTAGTATCTAATTTCTTTTCCAGGCAATCCATTTCCGAACTTCAACATCTGATCCGAAGCCTCGTACGGATTCATTTTCCATGTCGCGTGCCTCACCTGATGTTACATTCGCTATCCAGTTGGATCAATTCTGTGACCGGCTCAGAGATCAAAACAGGGAAGGTCGGTTCTTTGGCTCACCCTCCCGTTGGTTGTGTGTGACGCTTATAGGATGTGAAGGAAAGTCTAGCGACTTGTATCTTGGGTTTCAATGCTTCAGCGCCGACACGATCACCAATTTCTGTTTCGCGGCCTCTTTCAATCAACTGTCTTTCCCAGATTTCCGAGGGGACATCGTGCTCGGCGTTGACATCTCCATGGGCACGGTCACTCTGCGGAAGTTCTCCGATGTTCTTATCTGGCTCATGCGCAACTTTCCCCATTCCTTACTCGCCCGGATTTCCCCTGTGCTGAGAGGATTGCTTACGTTTCGGAGAGTAAGCCAACGATACCATCCATTTCTAATCATCCTTGTCTAAACTTAATATTCAAAAAAAATGTTATTCAGGCTCTCAAGAATCAGATCGAGGCTATCCTGCGAAATCCCCAGGCAATGGACGATGCGCCACACCGCACCATTTACCGCGAATTGTTGAACCCAGAGGCCATCAAGGGGGGTTCCATTCCCACTGCGCAACAACTCCTGAACGAGGCAGAGGTTCTATTTAGTGCGGGGTCACATACGGTCGGCACGGTGCTCATGATAGGTGTCTATCATCTACTGCACAACCCCGGGGCAAAGCAGAGGGTAGCGGACGAAGTTCGGAGCGCTTGGCCTGTCCTCAACAATCCTCCCGGCTATGAGGAGCTCGAAAAGCTGCCCTTCCTAGCGAGTACTCTCCTTGTTTAGATGTTTCGTGATCTAAAAGGAGCAGACTGCGGTCATCAAAGAGATGCTACGAATCGCCCCAGCTGTCCCAGCTGGCCTTCCGCGTGTCGTCCCACCATCTGGCACCGTAATCGCTGGCATCAGAATACCAGGCGGGGTCCGTGTTTCTCGCACTCCACCTTTTACCTCTTCTCCAGTGTCCTGACGTCGTCCCAAAAACAGGCGGTCGTGAGCCAGAGCCCTCTTTTCCTCCACTTTTCTGATCAGATCTTCCCAAAGCCGCACGAATTCCTCCCCGACCGCTGGCTCGAGCCGGGATCGAAGGCGCTAGACAATTATCTGGTCGCGTTCTCGAAGGGCCCACGGAGTTGTCTTGGCATAAAGTGAGCACCCATGCCTGCCGCAGTGGTCTGCCTCCGTGCTTACTGTCTACTCCAATAGCCTGGGCTATTGCGAGCTGTACCTCACCCTCGCGTATCTTTTCCGTCGGTTCAACGTTCGGGCAGATCTGGCAAAGTAAGAACCGCGCGTGCCACTTGACCCATCCGATACGAACTGACGGCCGTTGATAGGCCCGCTGACCTGAAATGGTCGGAGCACTTTTTGCCCATTTTCGAAGGCCAGCACCTACACGCTTATTGTGACCCAGTGGATGAATGAATGACCATAATATCCCCTTCGTTATGCTTCCGCCCCGTAATTTAAAGTCTACGAATACCCGTTATGTTATGTGGGTTCAAGGGACTTTGTGAGGTGTACCAGATTATAAAGATATCGATATTTAGAGCCAGTCACGCGTTGAGCGACGCAGTCCGAGTCTGCCGTTTGTTTACTCATAATTGATGGAATTATGAATTATGTGTTGAAGTGATGTAAATTCTCGGTACCGTATCGATTCTCCCGTTCGTATCCGCATGGATGTTGTGCCATTGCAACGAAGTGCCAAGGCTTAATATCGATTATCCCTCATTGCGGTCCTGTGCCAGTGAAAGGCCGACTCCTTGAAGTCTTCGTTCATTCGCGTCTGATCAGTGTCATTTCTTGGTCTCCGGCTTTTGCTCCCATTAGAATCCCAGAAAGTCTAGCGATGTCGAGGCTGGGAGGTGGACACCGGCGTGACCTCTTACTTACGCTCTTGGGAACAAACTTCGTCTACTTATCGATTCTTTCCGGAACCCACCTACCTGTCCGACACACTCATCGCAAAGCTGTGCGTCCAGTGACTTCGAAGTGGGTTATATAAACGACGCAACAGGAGCTACACGTATGCACTTAACATCGACGCTGTATCCCTCGGCGTAGTTCTTCCTCCCTGGTCAATCGAAAAGCCCAGTCAGCAATAAATCGGGCTGGATCCAACAACAACAACGACACCACCACGTACCTGTACTCGAACATGAGTTGCACGCCGACGAACAGGCACGCACAAGCGCCGAACAAGAAGCGAATGCCTGCAACGTTTGCGCGTCCCCCCAATCAGCAAAGAGGGGGCCCAACAATAGTTCTCAAAAAAGACGTACCCGCCCAGCTGCCGATCAGTTCATGCGCGAAATACTGCGCGCCGTCGATGCCGAGAACGAACCCGACCAGATTCGCGCCCATCATTAACAAGACGTTGCACACCCCGCCAGCCGCGCACGCATGATGGTACCACCACTTGTCCCCGAACTACGCAAAAAATGAGCTTCACGTCCCAAGTCGTCCGTTCCCCCCGCCTGCACGTACCAGCGACGGCGGGAACGCCTTCCTCGCCGCGACTTCCGGTAGAATGAACAGCGCGGCGAGCCAGCCCCAAGCCAACAGCCTTGGGCTCAGGTCGTGCCAGAGCGCGACGAATGTAAAGACGACGATGCTGGTCGCGGCGAGCCGCTGCGTGCCGCCGAGCGGGACGTAGAGGTATCGCACGATCCAGAGGTTGTACGAGCGATGCCATGCGCGCCAAAAGCCCAGCGCCGAGTAGTTGTTCGCCATGCAGCGTACCATATTCTCAGGGGGGTCGAGCCCGTCCACGAGTGCCCACAGGCGGAAGAAACGCCAGGGTAGCAGCAGCTTTACGTTAGTTCATCAGCCCACTTTTGTCCCGTGGATTTATTTTTACGCACTTTGAGCCAGACGAAAATGAGGTTCCAAAAGCCGACCATGGACAGTTGGGCGGGAGTCATGCCGCCCCACGCGTGCGCGTCCTTGATCGCGACGACGTACATCACGTGTATGAGCGTTTCCATCGTAAGCAGTCCGATGAGAAATCGGACCGCGTATCGAGCCGTCGCCCGCGGCGCGATCTCTTTTGGGCGCGAGAGCTAGATTCGCCAAAAAAAACGCCTGTAGCAGGGGCTACGGAACGAGAGATGGGGGTGCGCACCTGCCACATGAAATCGTTAAAGGTAAGTATCGGGCCCGCGATGTAGAGCGGCGCGTAGAGCGCGTACGCGAGATAATTCTTCAAGGTGTACGTGGCGCGCGGGTGGTACACAGCCGCGCGCTTCTTGTCGGTTAACGCGCCTCCAGGCTGTGATCACTCTGCGTCAGCCCCGTGAACTCGCGAGGACGTTAACGAGTAGGAGGATGTCGTACGTCCGCGATGCCGATATGGTTGCAGGCCCAATGGTAGTCAATGCTGAACGACACGAGGCGCAACATGGTAATGTTAAAGCTGACGTGCCAACGAGGATATACCCCACGCCAGCCGTCCTGTCAAGGGGCAATTAACTCCAAGGTAAAACGTGCGGTAATGAGCACGGCGTACCAGGAAGGCAAATCCCGAGTGCAAATTAGCAAAGGCATAGCCTCCGTACCACTCGTTCGCAACGAGCACAGCACCATTGAAGAGCCACGTGGCTGGAACGGCAAGCCGTGTTCCGGCCGTCGCTTTGGCAAGTACATAGTTTGCTGATAATATGATAAGGACCTTGATAATACTGGCACCGTGTAGGACGGAAAGCATGAGTAGTGAGAAGATAAGATAGAAAGGGATGCGGTGCAGGTTATTAGTCGGAGATGAGTCGCGGAGAATGGGGCGCGTGTAGACATATTTGAGAGCGAAGAAGGCGGCCATGAGCGCGGCGAGGGCCGGGAGGTTTAGACGAAAGGAGCGGTACTGTGCATCGCTGTTGTCCTGTGATAGCACGTCAGCATATTTGAACGTGTGAATAAACGGTCAGGGAATTTCGAAAGATTCATGACGGGTGACATGGATATTGAGTAGTAACGCGGAACAACAATAACTACAAGAAGCAAGACTCACAACTTTGCTTCCAGGTAACCAGCCATCAGCTAACCTATGCCGATACAATTCGTAATTGGGAAGTGTTTCTGAGACGAATGCCGTCTGAGTTGGGGGAGCCAGTATGGATGAGAAGAAAATACACGCACTGGAGCTGACCTCGATGGGTGTGTAGACCATCCACGAAAATGCGACGGTAAATACGAGATAATAGAGGAAGAACTCGTACGTTCGCCATCGTGGGGGCTGCGGTTCGCCCGCTGCGTGTGCTGAGGGCGCGTCAACGGTAAGGCGGACGATACCGCCTCGGCGCTGTAACTTGTCGGGGTCGTTTTCGCCGGTGATGACCTCGAGCTGGGAGCGGGGACCTGCAGGCATTTGAAGAGTAAAGTCTCCCTGTGCTAACATCCGTATCGATGGGACATACGGTTAACGGTCGACGTTGGAGTAGCGGCGCGCTGGACGGTCGGATTACGGGATTGTCGTGAAGGATGTGACATTGATCTGGTAAGACTTGTCACAGAACACTTTCAAAAGCCTCTGCCAGCGATAAAGGCCAGTGAGTGAGTGAGCGCACCAGAACACACCCGCCTCGCGCCCTTTGTCTCATGCTTCGACGAACAGTGGACGACGCATCGACAGGCTCAGACTCGGATTACTCCAAGTAAGCCCATCTAACCCCCGTCATCAGCGCCAGCCGAGCTCACACACACACGCTCAACCGCAAAGCTCCTGGATATCCTGGTTCCTCTCATCCAAGGGGAACGAGTATTTCTGCGAAGTTGAGGAGGATTACATCCTCGATCGCTTCAACCTCACTGGCCTCAATACCGAAGTCCAAAACTACACCCAGGCCTTGGACCTGATCACCGATAATCTCGGTGCGTGTCCACATCTTCCTCCTACGCCTTCCAGTCACCTACATAACACCGAGCGCAGATGACGACTTTCAGGAGGAGCTTCGAGGGTCATTAGACATCCAGGCACGGTTACTTTACGGGCTCATCCACGCTCGCTGGATAGTAACCGCGCGTGGACTGGCCAAGATGGTTCGTCCTGCCTCCTCCCATCCAAAACCCCAAACCCTCTCTCAGACAAAAAAAAAAAAAAAAACAGCTAGACAAGTACAAAAAAGCCGATTTCGGGCGATGCCCACGCGTGCTCTGCCAGGGCCAGCCGCTGCTCCCGATCGGGCTCACGGACGTGCCGTACGAAAAGTCCGTCAAGCTGTACTGCGGACGGTGCGAGGACATCTACTCGCCCAAGTCGTCGCGCCACGGCTCGATCGACGGCGCGTACTTCGGCACGTCCTTCCCGCACCTCCTCTTCCTCGTCTACCCCTCCCTCTTACCGCCCAAGAGCGGCCCGACGGACCCCACGCGCGGCACAGGCGCGGTCGGCCTCGTGCCAGGCGCCGGTGCGACGGTGGACGACCCGCGCCGGCGCGGGCGTGCGCGCGAGGATTTGGTCGAGGGCTCGGATGGCCTCGGTGATACTATCAATACTGCGGCGGTCGCGCTGCGGGCGGAGCGGTATCGCCCGCGCATATTTGGGTTCCAGGTGAACGAGGTCGCGAAGCTGCAGCGCTGGCAGGAGGCCGTGCGGGACAGGTGCGTTACGCATGCATTTCTTCTTTTCCCGGGGAGGCCGCCTCTGACAGAGTGCTTGTATTCTATATATATACAGACAAGTCGCGCGCCTTGAAGCGCTCGAGGGCCCTTAGACGGACTTTGTACTTGTACTCGCCCTTGTTTTTCCCAATCTTACGTCTTTGTGTATATTCTTTTGTTCTCGTTCTGTGTTGCGTATAACCTTTATTTCCATCTCCTTCGATGTGAAAGTGTCGGTTGGTAAGTTAAGTTAGCATCAGTGATCTCTCTGATTGGACAAGGGGATCATATCTCGTTGGCCACGAGACCCACATGCCTTACTGTGCTCCGATAAGTCCGAATTTTGTCCGCCGATGGAACGAACCGTCCCGTCCGAGTCGCACGCCCTGGGGAAACACATTGTGCCCGTCGCAGTCCGAGCGAGGTGCGCTTACCAGTGTGGGGGGGCACAACTCTGCCGGCGGCAAATTGATCGCCCCCCTGGAGCACGGCGAGACGAGATTTTTTCACTCGCTTTCCCACGAGAATTTTATCGGGTCCATCTTTCGAAACAGAATCTTGATGCCCCTTCACAAGTTGGTCCTGGATACGACTGACGCCGCGTTGGCAATTACTGTAAGCCTGATGCGAACGACGTCTTTTAAGGAACAAACAGCTGCGAGCGGGTCAGACGGCCATTCGCCATCATGCTCTCTCTTCCAACGGCCGCCGTAAGCTACATGTGCATTCACCACCGATAGCTTCCGTCCGTTGTGTCTATTTCTGTTGTGGCACGGTGCCAGTGATATCTACCCCGCACGCGACCGAAAAAGGCAAGGAAAAAGGCGTCGAAACTTCCATAATTAATTATTAATAGAGGTTTATTTTCGGTACGTGTGAGTTACTATACAGTGGTGTATTCCTGTTTGTGGAAATCATCGTAAAGCTTTGACTCCCCTGCGCGCTACGGTGCCTTTTGTGCTTTCCCTACAGCAAGCAGTACAGTACGATTCTGAAACCAAAAATAGCTTTTTTTTTTTTTTTCACAAACAAGTTTCAAGTTGAGAAAAAAAAAAACTAGCTTTGTGTTCTGGGAGCGATTCAGAGTTTGATTCAGCGCTGCGAGTGCATGATGGTTCAAAAGATCATCTTCGTCGTCGTCGTCCATCAACGTCATCGCTCCGTGCATTTGTGTCCACACGCGGCCCGCTATGGGAGAAAACTCCGAAACCGCGACACGATCTCAGCTGGGGGCCTAGACACGAAAGATAGCTCGCTCTCACCACCTGCCGGCCCTGGCCCACATGAGTTCCTTCCATGAGGACGTCCCATCATAGTACCATGTGCATTTGTGATTGATGCGGTATTGCTTCCCTACTTGAGACTCGGAGCGGTTGAAGGGCCATTGGGTAAGTTTTTTTTTTTAACACTGCGGTGCGACCGCAGTGTTGGGTCATGTCTAGGCATACATGCGGTACTAGTGTACATGTGTACGGTACAGCTTCGTGAAACGGGGGAGACAGGAACGACTCACTGGTATCCTAAATAGGGATAAAAGCACCTACACCTCGAGCCAATTGCAGCAAAAAATGACGTCAGTGGCGTGGTCGCGAATTATGCGAATATGCGTAAAAGGGGGGGTTGTAGGGCGTTAATGGGGGGGGGCGTGAAAGATCGTGGCGCAGGGGTGATTACAACAGTGTGCAAAACTGTACTAAACTTAAGTACAAAGGACGTTATATCTTGTGGTGGGTATGCATTCGTCACCATCTATGTCCGTGTATTTTTAGATAGATCTCGTGTTTGTCGTGGGGTTCCCAGGGGGAAGAGTGAGGAGGTAGGAGGGAGGGGGGGTATGGGTATGCAGGCGGCACGCTGTGTATAGGTAGGGGGTAGCGGTGTTGGGGTTGGGGACGAGATCCCTGAGAGTCTTGTGAAGCGCACGTAGGGTACGTGCACGAGGGAAGGGAGGGAGGATGCCGTCTCACGCTATTCGCACATTCACGTCGAGCGCAAACAAATCCATCCGCACATCGTTTTCTAGGTGCGCCGCCTTGGCTCGTTCCTGGAGGAGGCCCCATTGGACCCACCAATTGTCCGCTTCGTCCTCTGCGTCGTACCCGAACAGCTCGCGGTTGCGGTCCCACTGCGCGACGGTGCCGTCTTCCAGCACGTTCCGGCCCTGGTCGTGCCTTGCGCGCATCATTTTGTCTCGCATCTCGGTCATCTCTCCCGTGGGTACCATCATGAATTTGATGTTCCCGATGTCGAGCGCCCGGTTCGACTGGCAACGCCCCTCGCGCAAGTTTTGGAACGCGTATAGGAACGACCGTATTTGTTCTTCCCTGCCTAGGTGCGAGAACAGCTTGGCGAGCACAGAGGCGTCCTCTAAGCTCATGCTAGGACCATACATAACTGCGGGCTGCGAGCAGACGCTGGTCAGTGATAGCCGCTGGGGTGCAGTGCAAATAGTACCGGGAATGGATGTGCGGCGGAGCCAATGATGACCAAACGCCCGGTTTCGTGTACCCACTCTTCCGGGATGATGCGCTCCATCATCCGGATTCGAGTTGGACGCGCTAGTCGCCCCAATTTTTGGATTCTGAAGAGGAACAGCTGAGTGGACGCGAAGGGTGTGTGCTAGTTGGTGGGGTCTCAGACTGACCGTGGCTCAGTGCCAGATAAGTAAGGAGCGAACTGCTCGGGTGATAAGATATCGTCCCATCCTTCCGTCGCACCGTCATCTATGGCGTAAAAGTGAAATGCAAGGTCTAGATCTTGAGATGGCCCCTGGAAGTAATTTAGATGTAACAAATGGGGTACCGCCATCAGGTTACCGTCACTTACGATAGGACAGCAGAGCGACGCTCGCTCATGGCCAAACCACGCCCACTGCGAGACCTTGTGGATTGAGTTTGGGTCATCATTCAGCGTCAAGGGGAGAATGCTTTGAGTTACCTGCTCTCGTTGCAACAACGAAGAGAGCTCGGGATCGGCGCGAATGGAATCGCCCGGTATAACCGAACTGATAGACAATTAAGAAGAGGTCAAAAGAAGCGAAGTATCGACACTCACTCAAACAACATAACTCCAGTACCATTGGGGGGATCATCTGGACAAAGAAATTTGCGACACAAGCCGCGACTACCGTCTGCCCCAACAATGACGTCTGCTTGTATGACTTCACCTGAAGCTAGACGCAACGAACGGCAATCTGCAGCGATCTCTACTACCTCTGCGTTTGTTCGTGTGACGGCACCAAGCTCGAGAGCGGCTTCTAGCAGGAGCTTGCGAAGACGATAGTGCTATATAGAACAAGAAACACAAGTTGGGAAAGTTGGAGCGGAGGTGGGAATATGAGACACTCACAGACACAGCTGTGAATTCCCCACCTGCCTCCTGAACCAGCTCATATTCCCACTGGTGAATGCCGAGCAGGAACGCATTCTCGACTAATCCGGATAAGTGGAGGACGGACAATGAGAACGGTGGACAGGAGGGAATCAAAGGGGGACTGAGCGTACGCCTGGAGATGATTAAGCGATCTACGGGGGTTCCAATGTCGTCCACATCGCCATTCATGCCCCAGTAATTGAAGATTTTGGTCATATTCGGCGGCATGCGGATTCCGCGACGTTTGCTCGACTGGGCGAGCAAAGGCGGGATGGGGATGGCAGACAAGGAAGGGAGGAGAGTGAGGTACTCACTCCGACGAAATTCGGATCTTTTTCGAGAACAGTGACCTGGTGCCCAACGCGTCGTAACGCGACCGCACAAGCAAGACCGGCCGCGCCACCCCCAACAATGACAAATCGGATTTGGAGGGTTGCCTTCTTTGCAGTTGCATGACTACGCTTCTGGGGACGATAGGGGTCGAGATAAGCACCATGGCTGAGGACAGAACGGGGAAAGAGAGATATACAGGATGGGGTATTTGAACTTTTGCCATGGATATCGAGTGAGTGGGATTGATTCAGGGATGGCGGAAACGGTACGAGATGAGGGAGAGTCGCTGCACGGATACGTAGCACAAAAGGAGTCTACTCACTCACATATACAAAGGCGATTTGATTGCACAGGTCCCGGTAATCTGGCGCTCCGCCGAAAAAAAGGGGGCTAACACCTTGGGTAAAACACTTATCTTTATGCAATTGTGTCCCCAGAACGGGGGTCAATCTGATCTTGCCCTTGTATTTTTTAAAAAACATTTTAATTTTGTATTTATTCCCGACCGTCGTTGTCTGCAGGCAATGGTCGGGTTGTGCATCGCCACCTTTCACATCGCAAGTGGGTCGGTTCTCTTTCGAAGTGTTTGAGATCTGCCTCGGGCGTTCCAGGAGTTTGTCTCGGATTACGGAACCTATCCACGCGTTCGCACCCACCCCTGGCTTCGATTCCCACTTCTGGCCGATGGGCTATCACCGAATAAATCCAATATCTCCCCATAGCCACCGCAGCCAGGTGTCATCTCTCCCCCCGCCACATTGCACCTGCCAAGCACCCCAGAATAGCGCACAGAGTCACCTCGTGACGGGATCAGCGAGTCTGGATGACGCCCGCAAATACTGTTCTGCTCATCCTCGGATCCTGGATTTTAAGCCTCGTCCAAGGCCACTAAAATCTTGCCACATAAGTTTACCCTCTATAGTATAGTCGCGAATTTTTGGTTTCTTCTTCTTCCCCTCCGGTAATCGGTCGCCAGTGACCAACTGCCGCGACACGCACGAAGAACGTTCCAACATGAAACCGGTGAGTGCAGGTATCCTGTCCGGCTTCATACGGCGCCGATCCAGAGTTAGAACACGCACAGCAGTTTTCTACCAATCAGAGGAATATCCGGTAACTCCCTTCGCCAAGCTGTACGGCGTTCTTATTTCCGTTTGGTTAGATGCATTTTATTGCTGGCGTAAGTTCTCCCACAATTGCTTGCAACGTGGATGTCGTAGTGGAAGCCAAACTCGAAGCATCCAGACGGGGATCACGAAGTCTTCAGGACGCTTACAGTATACCTCGCGCTAATATCAAGGTACGTACAGTTACTACATTATCTCCATTTTACCGACATCGTCACATTCCATGATGGGATAACAGCGTACGCCATGATATTCTAAAACAAAAAGGAAAACAAAAAAAATGATGCCGATATGCCAGTTAGTCGGCAGTTCCTAATAGAGAAGAACGTGGCGGGTGAATCTGTCTTGGCTTTCACCGATGATGATCCAGGTCGGGGTGCCTTGGTGCCAGAAATGCTTCCGACACAGTAGACATGTCAACGGCGATTGGCATCAGCCAGCGAGGGAACGACGCAGCGCCGGAACAACGGAAATATCAAGCTTCCAGAAGGCACGAACCCACAGGACCTGGATCGGGGGCAGTACAGTGCACCCGTAAACACCCTATGAGACCGGAACTTGGTATGAGTGAAGGCTGTATCTTCGAGCTCCAGGATGCACGGGTGAGACTTTTTATTTTTATTTTTTTGCTATCCCCAACTGACGCGTACACTGGGCGAGACATTCTGACAAGACACGGGGTGTGTAGATCGGCCAAACGACCCTGCCCGATACCTCCGATTTGCAAGCTTAGACGATGCGCGTTCCAGTGACGGGAAGCGCAACCATTGGAGATATACCTGCGGCGCACCATGCCCGCTTCGACTAATAGACTAGCCCTCAACTTCTCCTGTCCGGCGGCACCACTGGCTTAATTCGCGGTCGATGTGGGGAGGTTGAAGTCGACGGTTGAAATTGATCACATCTAATATCGCTTGGCGCTCCGGTATCTAATTTGTTCTCCGATAGAGGCGCTAACGCGCGGTCCGGTAGTCCACTAGGGACTTTTTTGTAGTCACTCATGGTCCCACTCTCCGGTGTACTGCATGTGTACAATTCGCAAATGGAAACAGGATGGCCTACATTTTCTGATAACAGAACCAGGTGTGTCACGGATGAGCTAGAATTTACGTCTTGTCAGGACACCCATCGTCCTACCCTGCCCACGATTGGACGCCATTTAGGACACGCCCCTCACTTTTACTATATATATTACACTGCTTCCCATTCAGGGAATCGACAACAAGTGGTGAGGGATGTTATGTGGCGCCAATTGCGTGTTGTATGTGCCTCGCGATTCTTATTGTCAGATAGAATCGCATGGCTTGTCACGTGATCTGTCAAGCTGTATGTCCGGTACTGTGACGAACGTTCGCTCTCCTGGCGTATACCGTCCACATGCGTGCCCAAGGCAGAGCCCGGCGAGCGTTCCTCGGATTCGAAAGTTGAAACACCTCCCCGACGCACTGCCTCCTAACGAACAAATTTCGTCTTCACTCTGCTTGCGAAACTTGTAGCCGTGCGACCTCAGGCTGACCCCAGCAACACGAGTTGGAATAATGTCATATCTTGTACCACAACACAACGTAACATACATATACAGTGGAATTGACCCCGAGCCCAACCTTCGCCAAACCCTTACACTCCACCCACTGGCATGCCCGGGACGTACTCTGACAACAACTGCGCGATCTCCCTATATCCATACGTCAATGCGACTTGATATGGCGTCCTTCCGTAGACATCCCGCAATTGTACATCTGCTCCCCGCCCGAGTAGTGACCATACGACTTCGATTTGACCATTGCCCGACGCCATGTGCAGCGGAGTAGAACCTTGTCGCTGAGAGGCATTTATATTGGCGTTGTTGTCGAGTAACGACCGCACAACGTTGTTATGCCCAATTCGTGCTGCCACGTGCAACGGGGTCCAACCGTCTCCCTCCTGTGAGTTCACATCCGCGCTATTATCGATCAGGAACTGCACAACGTCGATATGCCCAAACCGTGCAGCCTTGTGCAATGGAGTCCACTGGCAGCCATCAATGTCCCGCGTGTTCACATCCGCGCCGTATTTGATTAACGTCCTCGCAAATTCGAGTTGCCCGTCCATCAATGCCACGTTCAACGGAGTCTGGAGTTGTTCGTCCCGTTCGTCGACATCTGCGCCGCAGTCAAGTAGTCTCTGAAGTACGTCAAGACGCCCGCCCTCCAATGCGCTATGTAGCGAATTGCCCTCATCATCATCAGATGATTCACCACTGTATAGAGCTCGTAAATCTCCTAAACGCCTCTCCAGGAAGCTCGTAATGTCGCGGTTCCGGCTCTCATGCGCAAGATCTAAGGGCGTTTTTTCGCTGCTATCCCGCATGCACATGTCTGCGCCAGAATCAACGAGCAGCTCTACGAGACTGAGGTGTCCATTCTGTGCAGCCGAATGTGATGGAGTCCGGCCCTCGTTGTCCTGTGAATTGACATTTGAGCCGCGCTTGATCAATAGGCGCGCAACCTCGAGCTTCCCATTTCCCGATGCCAGGTCCAATGGAGTCTTCTGGTCTTCATCCCTCACGTCGACTTCTGCACCGCGCTCGATTAGCAACTCTGAAACTTTGAGATGTCCATTAGCTGATGCGAGATGAAGTGAAGACCGGAGAGCCGCTGTCTGGACATTTATATCCGCCCTATGATCGAGTAAAAGCCGCACGACGTCCGCGTGACCATATCGTGACGATGAATGCAGCGACGTCCAGCCCCTCTTGCCGATTGAATTAACGTCGGCTTGATGGTCGATCAGAAAGCGTGATACCGCTATGTGTCCGCCCAATGACGCCAGGATCAATGGTGTGTCGTTATTCCCATTCCTGACGTGGACATCAGCCCCAAGGTCGAGTAAAAGCTGTACGATGTCGAGATGCCCATTTCGTGTGGCTGCGTGGAGAGGAGTCCAGCCTTTCTTGTCACGGCAGTCAATTTCTGCTCCATGCCCAATTAGACAGCGAGCAACTTCATGCTTGCCCTTGCGCGATGCGAATTTCAAAGGAGTCTCCTCGTCTATGTTTCGCGTGTTGACGTCCACGTCACATTTAAGTAATGTCTCCACGAGGTCGAGGGACCCGTATCGTGATGCATTGTGCAGTGGTGTGTCACCGTCTTTATCTTTGGCCATCGTATCTGCGCCTTGCTCGATGAGGAAGTGAGCGACTTCGACGTTCCCCGAACGGGACGCCACGTGTAATGGCGTTTCCTGGTCCAGAGTCGTCTTGTCGAGTGCTGCGTCATGTTGGAATAGTAATTGAACAACCTCAAGCTGGGATGGTACAAGGGATGCTATGTGCAAAGGGGTCCACCCATTGATATTTACGGACGCTACATCTGCCCCGTGCTTGAGCAGCATCCGACAAACATCCAGTTCTCCAGAACGTGCCGCGAGAAACAATGGGGTATTGCGGGTGTTGTCTGTCTGGACGTTGACGTCCGCTTGATGCTCGAGTAACAATTCCACGATGGCACCATGACCACCAATCGCCGCTCTATGTAATGAACTCATGTCCATGGCATCCAGGGCGTTTATATCAGCGCCATTCTGAAGTAACGCCAGAGCGATGTCGATCTCTCCCTTGACGAATGCCGCATTCAACGCCGTGCCGTAGTTCCCGCCCCTAGCGTCAACATCCACCCTATGCGCGACCATGAGATGTTCCGTGAGGCTGCGGAAACCACATAGTGCCGCATAGTATAATGGCTCAGCCGCCGGTTGCGTTGGGTGTACTGTCGCCATCGATCCTCTCCAAGGACGGTCAACATCATAAATCCACACCCACGTCGCAAAGTAGGGCCCAGTTGAGTCGAACAGACATTCCATCAGACCATGGATACTCGATGACGCGCCTTCGCATTTGCCGTGGTCGATCCAATACCGAGCCGCGTAGATTGCGAATGGTCGTTTTTCTACTGCGCTCTTGTCGACTTTGTCACCGAGGTTGAGAAGGACGCTGAGGGAAGCCCGAGCGAGAACCGCGTGGGCGGAATGAGGAACGATGTGATAGCGGGAAAGATGCTCTTCCCCGTTGGCAAGCCGAGACGACATCAGGAATTCTTTCACAGAAAAGTGTGAAAATTGAACGACCGCCGAACCATCAACATTGACGACCATGATAAGACTGGAACAAGCAGACAGCACAGCTTGTTGTGCATCCTCGGGACGCCAGTCACCGCGATATTCCGGATCCTCTCCGGCGTCAAGTCGGACGGCAAGTACCTCGGCGAGCTCTTCGACGCGAAGCGGGCGAATGGAGATCGCGATGCACTGGAACAGGCGATAGGCGTATGTTTGTTTCGCCTTCTCGATCCCCTGCAATGTACGCTCGTATGTTGCATCTAGGGTTGAGGGTAATTCTTCGAGAGCACGCCGAATTGCCGGAGGAAAACAGCCACGCAACGCTTCGATTTGACAAAACACCCATCGGAACCTGTGACCGAATGAAAAGATAGTTGCGATACAGTAATAGCGACTACTCACATCCCATCTGCCCTCTGGGTGAGTGCATCGATAACCAATTGCCTATCTTCCGGTCTCCACTTGCGCATCTTTCTATCTGACTGAACAGCAGAGTTGATGTAGTCCGTGATATCCTGCTTTTGTCCGGCTTCGTCGTGGAGAGAAACCGAATGCGATACCAACGGCCCAAGCGCATCTTGTATATCCGCCTCGGGACGACTCGTGACACAGATGCGAAGATTTGGAAGGCGTGACTCGACAAGGTCTTCTATCAGTTCAAGGACGAGTTCGCGTGGAGATGGCGCCCCGGATGAGTTGGGACATTCGTCGAGAGCATCGATGATGATATAGATTGGCGGCTGGTCTGGGAGTTCGAGCATGTCTTTCAGGCATTGCGTGAGCGCGTCGTCATCGGGCAATTGAGATCCGGCGTCGTGTTCGGAATATAGGTCAGAGAGGATGTTGTAGCAAAGATCCGACTTGGCGGAGAGCTGGGCAACAAGGGAGGATAGCAAGCCACGGACGTCCTGCTTTGGGGTGTCTCTAAAGTCAAAGTAATAATAAGCAACCAGGCCTAGTCCCGCCTTGCGTAGCGTCTTGGCCTCTTCAATGATGCTGGAGCTGATCGACAAGCGTCATAGAGATGGACGAAGACATTTATGCGGTGCTTACCATAGGATGCTCTTCCCAGATCCCGCTACAGTCACGAATCGTCATCAGCGGCTAAAAAAAAGTATGGAAGGTTTGAGAAACACGCACGTATTCCATGTATCCAAAGTAGGCCGCCCGTCAGATCCCAATTCTTGAATGTGGGTCCTCGGGTAAACCATACCGCCGATTCGCCATGGTGGGTCCTGCGTGCAATGACATGATTTTTAGACGGATCCGGAGGTGAGATCCAGCTTCTGGCATCCTTTTGTAACTGGTCGCCTATCGAAAATTATGCCCCCGTGGTAAACAAAAGTACACGAGACGACGCACGCCTCATTTTATTGATCGCATTCGCAACCTCTTGCATGGCGACTAGCGTCCTCCATAAGGCCTGGGAACATCGATTCGCGCAAGATGATACAACGTACCGAGAGTCTGTCGAATTGCTCTCGTTGACACCTCGCCACCTACAGACAACAGTCTGATCAAGATGTTTTCTATTCGCTAGGCAGCTTGACTCACCGTCCATGACCGTCTTCATATTATCCAAAAGACCGTGAACGATAGCGAAGGTCTGGGCGGCGGTCATGCGGGCCTCCTCCTGGGTGAGTCTGTCCAATCTCTTCAATATCGTCTCGATCTCGCTATCTCCTAATAACTTCTTTGCGAATTGCTCTGCAGAACATTCAGGCATAGTTGGTTGTGATCAGAGCAAGGGCACACTCACTGAGTCGCCCTCGATGAATCTGTTTCTTCGCTAGGGCAAGTATGGAGATCAGCTCGACCATTATCTTCGCGACTACATCCATCATTGAAGGGTCCAGAGAGATCCCGGAATATATATGGAGGCGTTTGAGGAAGTTTCCGAGGCATTCGAACAACTCAAGGAGTGCATCATAGCTCGCGCTGACACCATCAGCCGCCTGGGATTACTCGGATATCAGATGGGATCGTTGACTAGTAAGAAAGACACGCACGGTGAAGAGAACGTCGATTCCGACGAAAATGAGTTTTGCAGGTTGGAATGGCATCTATTAGAGAGTATTTACAGCCAGTAGGGAACGAAACGGTTGTTCGCAGCTCACCAGTCCAGCTGTCTCACCAAGAATTCCAGAGAACGCGTGCACGAATTGTATCACTGGGCTAAGGCAATCGATGAACTTCCGATTTTGGTCGCGATATTCCTTGAACGCTTTCAAGTTGTCTTGGAGGAGTAAGAGGACGGCATTTGGAGATTGACAGCCCTTGACCTTGTCGGCGAACGGATTTTCGTTTAAATTGATCCCAGTCTGCTCGGCGTATTTATCGAATGCATCGAGAATGGATTGAAAGTTAGACATTATTTAGTAGAAAGAGAGGATTGGTGGATTCGAATTTGGATGGAACGCTTGAAATTGCAACAAACTCGTGTACTTGGCACTCAGGCCGGGCTGGACCCTCTGGATAGACGCCGGGATAGCGCCCAGTGATTGATGAATATGGATTCGCGAAATTCACTGCCTGTGCAATAGATACATGCTGTTCGCTACGCTGAGACTATGGGGACATTAATTAGTCTCTCAAGTACTAGTCTCCTGCGTGCCAGTTCCTGGCTATACAGACAAGAGGGTGCTTTGCCGAACCCCCCGCACTCCTGGGTATTTCAAGTATCCAACTCTGATTGACATCGTGAAGTCGGTGTTAACATGAAGCAGGTCCGTGTCTCCATCACGAATTTTAAGGGTGGGTACAATATTGAATATATTTTCGTGAGATCCTGTTTCAGTTTGTTCGTATCTTCGTGTTCCATGCGGACATTGTGCAAACCCACGCGATTATTTCGCACCTTGGCTCGATTCACATCTTTGCGAGTCGCTGGTTTGCTTCTCGTGGGTGGGTTTTGTGCGGTGTCGGCGAGCAGGGGGAGAGGTCTCGCCGATGCGCGCTACAAAACGTTGGACGACGCTTGGGAAGAATGATCGACTATGATTCATTTCAGGTGGATAGTTCAGGGGACTTTGTACAAGCATTGTAGGTAATTAGGAAAGCTATAGAAGGCCTAGGGTAATTCAACGCTGTAGAGGGAACGGGCCAAAGCGCGAAGCGCTTCTCGATCAAAGATGAGACTTTGCTGCAAAGCCGAGGTCGCTCCGGGTGGGTGGGACCCTCCCGGAGCGATCAGAATGGCATCGGCGGATGCAATGAAGCACATCATCGATCCCATGGCAACAGGGTGTGGCGGGTGGGAAAAAGAAATGATTCCGGTTTTTTAGGCCGGTTGAAAAAGTGGGCGGGCAGGTGGCGGCAGGCAAGGAAGGAATGGGCCACGTCCGCATAGCCCGCTCACTCAAAGACCCTGCTTCAAGTTTAAGGCACCGCTCGCGCCTGGCTCCGCCTTGGACCCGCACTTACTCGGACGCCCGGTCCGGTGTCCCGTTTCCCCTTCCGGTCGTACCGGCGCGGATTCATTGTCTCGTCGCCCTGCGGAAGCAGAGCATTTCCTACTGTACAGTTCTATACTCGAGAGCTATATAAGTCCTTATTTCTGTAGTGTAACACCTCAGCTTTGCCATTCTAGCGTGTGCAATAACTGAGCGTTGTCTTCTCGTGCAGGCACCGCAGCGCACACATTATACTAATCCTTTATGTTTATTCACCCTACTTCGGTCCTATACGCGTCCATACCTCTTCGATACAGCATCGGCTTTTGGCATCGCTTTTTTGTTTTCCTCAGTACTACTGTATGACCCCGACTCATCTCCATTGAACGTTATTGAACCCTTACACTCCCGGGCCACTGGCACCCATGCCGTACTCCGACAACAACCGTACAATCTCCCGATATCCATACGTTAACGCGTCTTGACGGGGTGTCTTTCCGTACACATTTCGTATTTGTACGTTTGCTCCACGTTCAAGTAGCAACTTCACAGCTTCGAATTGACCATGGATCGTCGCCATGTGTAGCGGAGTAAGTCCTCGCCGCTGAGAGGTATTTATATCGGCGTCGTTGTCAAGCAACGTCCACACAACGTCGATATGCCCATGTCGTATTGCCGTGTGCAACGGAGTCCAGCCATCCCCCTCCTGTGAGTTCACATCCGCGCCGTTATCGACCAACAACCGCACGGCGTCGATATGCCCAAACCATGCTGCCGTGTGCAACGGAGTCCATCCATCGACATCGCGTGAATTCACATCCGCGCCGTATTTGATTAGCGTCCTCGCAATTTCGAGTAACCCGTCCCTCGCTGCTGCGCCTAATGGGGTCTGTAGTTGTTCGTCCCGTTCATTGACATCTGCACCGCGATCAAGTAGTCTCCGGAGTGCGTCAAGGGGCCCGCTCGCCAATGCGCTATGCAGCGAAACGCTCTCCTCATCATCAGATAATTCACCGGTGTACAGTTGCAGCTCCGCAATCTCGGGAAGACTGTTTTGTGACCCTGCTTCCAATGAGGTCGAGCTCAGGGCTCCTAAACATCTCGTTAGGAAGCTCGTAACGTCTTGTTTCCGGTTTTTTTGCGCAAGATCTAATGGTGTTTGTCCGCTGCTATTCCGCATGCCAATGTCTGCGCCAGAATCGACGAGCAGCTCCACGAGACCGAGGTGTCCATTCCATGCCGCTGAATGTGATGGAGTACAGCCCTTGCTGTCCGGTGAATTGACATTTGAGCCTCGCTTGACTAATAGGCGCGCAACCTCGATGTCGCCATTTTCCGATGCCAGGTCCAATGGAGTCTTCTGATCCTCGTTCCGCACGTCTACTTCTGCACCGCACTCGATTAGCAGCTCTGCAACTTTGAGATGTCCATTAGCCGATGCGAGATGGAGTGGAGCACAGAGATCCGCTTTCCGGACATTTGCATTCGCTCCATGGTCAAGTAAGAGCTGCACGACGTCCACATAACCACACCGTGATGCCAAATGTAGCGACGTCCAATCCTCATAGCCGGTTGAATTAACGTCGGCTTGATGCTCGATCCCAAGGCCGACTAAAAGCCGCACAACGTCAAGATGCCCACCTTGTGCGGCTGCGTGAAGAGCGGTCCAGCCTTGCTTGTCGCGACAGTCAATATCAGCTCCACGCCCAATCAGATGGCGAGCGACTTCATGCTTGCCGCCGCCCGATGCGACTTTCAAGGGAGTCTCCTCGTTTCCATTTCGCACGTTGACGTCCACGCCGCCTTCGAGCAACATTTCCACGAGGTCGAGATGCCCGTGTCGTGATGCGTTGTGCAACGGAGTACAACCGTCCTTGTCTTTGCATGTCGTATTTGCGCCTTGCTTGACGAAGAAGTTGGCGACTTCGAGACTCCCGGAACGGGACGCTACATGTAATGGCGTCTCTTGTTCTACATTTGTCTTGTCAAATGCTGCACCATGTCGGACTAGCAATTGGATAACCTCGAGATGTCCTGCGAATGATGCCAGATGCAATGGAGTCCAAAGGTCTTCCTCCTGGGCATTCGCGTCGGCGCCATGGTTGAGGAGTCCTTGAACGATATCGGGATGTCCACGGAGGGATGCTATGTGCAAAGGAGCCCATCCATTGATATTTCTGGACACTACATCTGCCCCGTGGTTGAGCAGTAGCCGACAAACATCCAGTTCCCCGCCCGCCGCCAGATGCAACGGGGTCTCGAGCCTGTTCCCTTCATGGGCGTTAACATCTGCTTGATGTTCGAGTAACAATTCCATGATGGCACAATGACCACCCATTGCCGCTCTATGCATTGGGCTCATGCCCGCGGCATCCAGGGCGTTTATATTCGCGCCATTCTGAAGTAATGTCAGAGCAATCTCAATCTCTCCCTTGATGAACGCAGCATTCAGCGGGGTGCCGTAGTTCCCGCCCCTAGCGTTGACATCCATCCTATGCGCAATCATGAGGAATTCCGTGAGGCTATGAAGACCACATAGTGCCGCATAGTATAATGGCTCAGCCTCTGGTTGCGTTGGGTGTACTGTCGCCATCGATCCTTTCCAAGGATGGTCAACGTCATAAATCCAGACCCATGTCGCAAAGTAGGGTGCAGTTGGGTCGAACAGACATTCCATCAGACCCCGGATACTCGATGACGCGCCTTCGCATTTGCCGTGGTCGATCCAATACCGAGCCGCGTAGATTGCGAATGGTCGTTTTTCTACTGCACTCTTGTCGACTTTGTCACCGAGGTTGAGAAGGACGCTGAGGGAAGCTCGAGCGAGAACCGCGTGGGCGGAATGAGGAACGATGTGATAGCGGGAAAGATGCTCTTCCCCGTTGGCAAGCCGAGACGACATCAGGAATTCTTTCACAGAGAAGTGTGAAAATTGTACGACCGCCGAACCATTAACATTGACGACCATGATAAGACTGGAACAAGCAGACAGTACAGCTTGTTGTGCATCCTCGGGACGCCAGTCACTGCGATAGTCTGAATCCTCTCCGGCGTCAAGTCGGACGGCAAGTACCTCGGCGAGCTCTTCGACGCGAAGCGGGCGAATGGAGATCGCGATGCACTGGAACAGGCGATAGGCGTATGTTTGTTTCGCCTTCTCGATGCCCTGCAATGTACGCTCGTATGTCGCATCCAGGGTTGAGGGCAATTCCTCGAGAGCACGCCGAATTGCTGGAGGAAAACAGCCACGCAACGCTTCGATTTGACAAAACACCCATCGGAACCTGTGACCGAATGAAAAAATAGTCGCAATATAGTGATGACGAATACTTACATCCCGTCTGCCCTCTGGGTGAGTGCATCGATAACCAATTGTCTATCTTCCGGTCTCCACTTGCGCATCTTTCTATCTGACTGAACAGCAGAGTTGATGTAGTCCGTGATATCCTGCTTTTGTCCGGCTTCGTCATGGAGAGAAACCGAATGGGATACCAGCGGCCCAAGGGCATCTTGTATATCTGCCTCGGGACGGCTCGTGACGCAGATGCGAAGATTCGGAAGGCGTGACTCGACAAGGTCTTCTATCAGTTCAAGGACGAGTTCACGTGGAGATGGGGCACCGGACGAGTTGGGACATTCGTCGAGAGCATCGATGATGATATATATTGATGGCTGGTCTGGGAGTTCGAGCATGTCTTTCAGGCATTGCATGAGCGCGTCGTCATCGGGCAATTGGGATCCAGCGTCGTGTTCTGAATATAGTTCAGAGAGGATGTCGCAGCAACGATCGGACTTGGCGGAGAGCTGGGCGACGAGGGAAGATAGCAAGCCACGAACATCCTGCTTTGGGGTGTCTCTAAAGTCAAAGTAATAATAAGCGACCAGTCCTAGTCCCGCCTTGCGTAGCGCCTTGACCTCTTCAATGATGCTGGAGCTGATCGACAAGCGTCATAGAGATGGACGAAGACATTTATGGGGTGCTTACCATAGGATGCTCTTCCCAGATCCCGCTACAGTCACGAATCGTCATCAGCGGCTAAAAAAAGGTATGGAAGGTTTGAGAAACACGCACGTATTCCATGTATCCAAAGTAGGCCGCCCGTCAGATCCCAATTCTTGAATGTGGGTCCTCGGGTAAACCATACCGCCGATTCGCCATGGTGGGTCCTGCGTGCAATGACATGATTTTTAGACGGATCCGGAGGTGAAATCCAACTTCTAGAATCCTTTTGTAACTGATCGCCTATCGGAAAATTATGCCCCCGTGGTAAACAAAAGTACACGAGACGACGCACGCCTCATTTTATTGATCGCACTCGCAACCTCTTGCATGGCGACTGGCATCATCCATAAGGCCCGGGAACATCGATTCGCGCAAGATGATACAACGTACCGAGAGTCTGTCGAATTGCTCTCGTTGACACCTCGCCACCTACAGACAACAGTCTGATCAGATGTTTTCGATTCGCCAGGCAGCTTGACTCACCATCCATGACCACCTTCATATTATCCAAAAGACCGTGAACGATAGCGAAGGTCTGCGCAGCGGTCATGCGGGCCTCCTCCTGGGTGAGTCTGTCCAATCTCTTCAGTATTGTCTCGATCTCGCTATCTCCTAACAACTTCTTTGCGAATTGCTCTACAGCGCATTCAGACGTAGTCGATTATGATCAGAGCAAGGACAAACTCACTGAGTCGCCCTCGATGAATCTGTTTCTTCGCCAAGGCAAGTATGGAGATCAGCTCGACCATTATCTTCGCGACTACATCCATCATTGAAGGGTCCAGAGAGATCCCGGAATATATATGGAGGCGTTTGAGGAAGTTTCCGAGGCATTCGAAGAGCTCAAGGAGTGCATCATAGCTCGCGCTGACGCCATCAGCTGCCTGAGATTACTCAGATATCAGATGGGATCGTTGACTGGTAAGAAAGACACGCACAGTGAAGAGAACATCGATTCCGACGAAGATGAGTTTTGCAGGTTGGAATGGCATCTATTGGAGAGTATTTACAGCCAGTAGGGAACGAAACGGTTGTTCGCAGCTCACCAGTCCAGCTGTCTCACCAAGAATTCCAGAGAACGCGTGCACGAATTGTATCACTGGGCTAAGGCAATCGATGAACTTCCGATTTTGGTCGCGATATTCTTTGAACGCTTTCAAGTTGTCTTGGAGGAGTAAGAGGACGGCATTTGGAGATTCGCAGCCCTTGACCTTGTCGGCGAACGGATTTTCGTTTAAATTGACCCCGGTCTGCTCGGCGTATTTATCGAATGCATCGAGAATGGATTGAAAGTTAGACATTGTTGAGTAGAAAGAGAGGATTGGTGGATTCAAGTTTGGATGGAACGCTTGAAATTGCAACAAACCGGTGTAGTTGGCACTCAGGCTGGACCCTCAGGATAGACGCCGAGATAGCGCTCTGTGATTGATGGATTCGCGAAATTCACTGCCTGTGCAATAGATACATGCTGTTCGCTATGCTGAGACTATGGGGACATTCGTTAGTCTCTCAAGTAGTCTCTTGCGTGCCAGAGTCTAGCTCAGGCTGTACGGACAATAGGGTGCTTTGCGGAAACTCCCGCACTCTTGGCATTTTTCAACTCTTTGGTAACGCTTTTTTGTCCTCCTCAGAGTACTGCTGCATCGTACAATACATACTATCTTTTAAGTTATCACACACACAGCGCACTTTATCACGTTACATCTCCATGATACCCTTCACGGCGAGTTTCATGTCAGCGACCTTGGCCGTGTACGACTAGTACGCCGTCTGCACGCACCACCTCAAGCCAAGACTGGCGAGCATATCTTGAATGCGTTTCCATAGGAAGATGCCGGCTCGTCGGGGGGCGATGTGGAAATACGAGTTTGGATGTAGAGGGAGGTACGAGAGAGGCCGAGGGTGATGTTTAATTGAAGACGCGAGCGATGTGATGGTGCGGGATGTAACTTGGAAGGCTATTAAGGGGCGAAAGTCCTTCAAAAGGGGATGAGGATCATCCGAGTCGCCGTGAGCGTGGTTACAGTGCAGTGCAGTGGCAGGAGTCGTGCGGTGCTTATATCAGCTGCAACATTGAACAAGTCGACCCATCACGGAAGCGACTCAGAAAAGTAAGCAGAAAACTCAATCCTCGAGTCAATCACCTCACTTGATCAGACACTGTCGATAACGGCACACAGTAAGCTACAGTGTCTGCTATATGTGTAGATCTTGCTATGTCTGTACAGAGCTTATATTATGACGACCGGCCCAACCAGACTCGAATCGACTAGGCTGCCGAGGCACGCAATTTTGGCCCAATTTTTGGAAGGTCATGATGAAAGTGCCCGCTTCTGCTCTCCATGTGATTCTGATCGAATGATGCAAGTACTCTGTATGCAACTCTTACAGACTCCGAGTCTCTGGTCTTAGTTTCTAGTTATAGATACGTTCAGGTGCCAGTGGATGCTTTGTCCCAACTCGAGATGAGGTAATCGCCGAGGTCTTTCATTCCGGAGCCCCTCCGTCTTATTCGCATCATCTCAAAGTTTCCGACAGTGTATCTGACCGCGGATTCCTTTGTTTTTGTCTTTATCCGAGTAAGGTTCCGAGTATCTGTACTGTAGTCGTCCTGGTGATTCATCGCATGGCGGTAAGACAGAGGCACAAAACTTGGCTAGGCGCTTGGCGAACCGAGGAACGCCCGACGCGGCGCGAGGAGCTGGGCAGGTCTGGTAGAGAAAGCGGCATATATAATCCAGCCCTCAAGTCATGGCCTCTTGCAACACTGTGTTCCCATCATGGCCCCTTTACTCAGTTCGCTGGAAATCGGGTTCCTAGTGACGGTTGTTCTTTTCCTCGTTTATTCCTACGTTCAAGACAAGAGGCGCAACCCTGCCGGCCTTCCATATCCGCCGGGTCCGAAAGGCTACCCTATAATTGGCAACCTCTTCGATATCCCGAGTGTCTTTATTTACAAGCGTTTCCGGGAGATGAGTCGCGAACTGAGTGAGTGTTCTCCACCCCGAGACTTGTCGCTCTGCTCTGACGAATCACCACACACAGATTCTGACATCGTCCATCTACAAGTGTTCGGGTTTCATCTCATCGCATGCAACAGCAAAGGCGTTGCAGATGACCTTCTTGATAAACGGTCGTCCATCTATTCGGACAGGTAACACACCGTCAATCGTTTGGTGAAGAATGTGTCTCACACTACTTTGGATCAGGCCGCGTATGCCTATGATAGTCGAACTGTGCGTGAACACAATCGCTTGCCGGTGTCGTGAGAACATTCTCACCTGGGCTCGTTAGCATGGGCTTCGGTTGGTCGCTCGGTTTTACGCCATACAACGAGTGGTGGAAACACTCCCGCCGGCTGTTCCACAAGCACTTCCAACCCTCTGCGGTTCCCCAGTTCCGTCCGAAAAATCTCAGGGCCGCCCACGGATTCTTGCGGAGACTTTTGGACTCCCCTGAGCACTTCCATGAGCACATGCAGTTGTACGTACCCGCGTTAGACCCAGCGTGGGAAAGGCTACTCACCGCTCTTGATGGGGGTAGGATGGCTGGTAGCACGATCCTCGACATCGCGTATGGGCTCGACATCCGCACCGCGGATGATCCTTACCTCAAGCGAGCTGAAGAGTGCCTGCAAATCTTGGCCGAGGCTGGTAACCCTGGGTCTTTCCTCGTGGATATCATACCCGCATGTACGCCTCGCCATTCATTCCCTTCCGGCTCTCTTGATCCTACTCTCGCTTAGTGAAATACGTACCCGAATGGGTACCTGGGGTGTCGTTCAAGCGCAAGGCCCGCGAGTGGCGCGCTGTGGCAGAACGCTTCTACACTATCCCCTTCGATTTTGTGAAACAGTCGATGACAGACGGAACAGCCAAATCGTCTTTCACTTCCCTTGCGCTGCGCGATATCACCGAAAACGACGATCGCAAATACCAGGAAGAGCTGATCAAGTGTCTCGGCGGAACCATGTACACTGGTATGTGGGTCCGTTGTTCTATAGTGTACCCCATCTTATGTTGCGGTCCGCAGCTGGCGCAGATACGGTACGGACCCGGCACATATTGGTGCGAACAGAGCTCACACGGATCGTGCTTGTAGACTGTGTCGCTCATCCTGACTTTCTTCCTCGCGATGTTGATGAACCCAGCCGCACAAGACAGGGCCCAAGAAGAGATCGACCGCGTGGTCGGCACCGATCGCTTACCCACATTTGACGACGAGCCCAACCTTCCTTTTGTGGCCGCGATGTCCAAGGAGGTCTTCCGGTGGCAGCAAGCCGCGCCGTTCGGTACGCGTCCGCAATCTCCCTGCGTTGATTCTTTCTTACATTCGCACTCCACTGGCAGCGATCCCGCATCGCCTGATGGAAGACGACGTCTACAACGGCTACTTCCTCCCCAAAAACTCGATCGTCCTCGGAAACGCATGGTACGTATCCGGGGTCTCTGCGCCCCAACGATGACCCCGCTGACGACGAGGGGCGCGTTCAGGGCGATCCTGCACGACGAGCGGCTTTTCCCCGACCCGTTCACGTTCAAGCCGGAGCGCTTCACCGATCCCAATGTCGACCCACGCGTCCCGGCCGCAGTCGACTACGCATTCGGCTTCGGGCGGCGTGTCTGCCCCGGACGCTGGATGGCCCACTCCTTCGTCTTCATCGTAGTTGCGAGCGTGCTTTCCACCTTGCGCATCGAGCGGGCTGTGCGCGACGGCCGCGTCATCGTGCCCTCTGGCGCATATACCCCCGGCATCCTTGCGTGCGTGCTACTTCTTTTATTCCCCGAGAAGGTTTCAGTACCTGAGCGGGCTTCCCATCATTTTAGGAGTCCCGAAAAGTTTGAGTGCACGATCAAGCCGCGGTCGAGGGAAGCCGAAGCCCTCATCCGCGCCACCGCGACCTTGTAAGTGTTGAAACTGACACGGTGGCGGCGCTACATTGCCCCCTTCCCCGGGCCCTCCGATCCGTTCCCCCTGGGACCTGATGTAGGGGCGCTTTCGCGGTTGATGTAACATCCGTATAGGCGTGATCATGTAGAATGTAATATTCAGTATACTGTAATTTCGTGAACATGAATAGAAGGAACGCGGCTGAACTTACACATTCGTAGGAATGAGCGCGAATAGCGCCGTCTCGCGTGGTTGGGTTGATATTACTGTAACTGCGGCGACCATGATCACCCGATAGGAATCATTTGAGTATCGTATTATATGCACGCGGTACATGTCCAGGGTATTTTGAACTGCCAGGGTCATGGGGATGTACAGAAAGAACCTGAACGTTTGTTCGAAACATGACTGTTGAATTACATTCTCATGTCGAATGGTTTAATGCGATAAGGTGCTATTATTCGCGGCTGATGGTAGGAATTTCGAATGGCGATAGCAAGTATTTGCAGGACCGATGCGCGTAATCCATCTGCGGCAATCGTTACAAGTCTACTCTAGAAAATCTCAAATGAACAAAGTTGGACATAGGGATTCATTCGGTCCATCAAATCTGACAAGTGTTTTTCTCATAGCGCTCAGTACGGGGTGACATCCACAACAGGAGAACGCAACATCAGAGGCACAGACCGGAGACAATAGAAGGACCAGGTACTGCGGCGTTTCTCCGGGACGAGCAGAAGAGAGATCTTCCCAAGATTCCAGAGAGAATGTAGTATTCAGAACGCCGGGGCTTTCAATGGACGCGTGGATCAATCTCATGCGAGTCGATTGCGCCACCAATCGTCCCACTGTCGCGTACGAGCGTTTGGCTAGCCCCGCGCAGTTCCTTTGCACGTTGATCAAGAGCAGAGTGTTCGTCTGAGAGTCTTGTATGCAGGGACTTGTACAGATTCATCTTTGAGCTGACAATCGCCCGTGCGTGATATTCGGATCGGGTCAACAAAGGAGAGACAACAAAGGAAAGGAAAGGAGCATCAGATGATCGAGAAACGCACCTCATGTGGTCCTTGATCTGTAAGGTGAAAGGGGGATTGGGAATGCCGAAGTGAGGTGCGCAAAAAAAACAAAAAAAAAAAACCTACCATGTCTATCATCTCACCAAACTTCGCTAGTACGTCGTCTGCACCAGCCACCCATTCCTCCATCGGAGCTTTCGACCACCGCTCGCTTCCTTGCTCGTACAGTTCTACATATCGCGCTAGATCAGCCTCGGAGAATTCTAGACCTGGCAAATCTCCCATGGCCGCCATAGGGTGGGGTATGTGTGGCGGAAGGACGAACGCCGGCGCACCCTCCTCATCTGGGGCCGCGCGCGACGACAGGGACGGGCTACGACGGACGCAAGGGCGCTTTGGGAGATTGCCGCGCGGTCGATTGGACTGTTGGACCATGGGGCCGTCTTCGTCGTCGCCATCATTACCAGGCGAAGCGGGCCTGACGCGCTTCGTCGAATTCACGAAACGAGCATCTACATCATCCGGGACCGCGTGCGCTTTGACGCTCCTGGGGTCGCCAGCAGCATGCTTTACAGGAGCGAACCGATCGGCCTCCGTATCGGTATGTTCGGAAAAATAGCCGCTGTCGTCCAGATCACCGCTGCCGCCGCCGCCGCCGCTGGAGAGGAATTTCGCGTTCCCGAAGAACGACTGTTCGGTCGATGGAGGAGGAGGACGGCGGGTGGTAGTAGTTTGAGCGCAGGACTTTGGGCGGAACAGGTTCAGGTTCGTGATGGTGGCATCTGCGGGAGGCGATATATGCGCGTTGGTATGTCCCTCGTCGGCGGACCTGGAAAAGGGGAGCGAAGGCGTTTTGAACTCGGGCGTCGGAAATCCTGCGAGGGAAGAAGATACGCCCGCGGACGGAGTGGACGGATGAGGCGCATATATGCGCGCCGGGGTGGTGCCTTTTTTTACGGCCGACCGAGGAGGGCCCTGGGCCGCCGCCTCGAACTCCGCTGCCCCCGTCCCGAAGCTCGGAGTGCGCGGCGGTGCTGATTTTTTGAAGCTGGCGATGTTGAGAGCGCGGGTAGGTTTCTGGTTGTAGTGTCAGTATTCTTTTTTTTTTTTCGAGATTTCGGTGAGGTGGACTACTTAACCCCAAGTTCTGCGCTGTCGTTTGCGTCGGATGGGAGATTGCTATTAGGCAATGCAGCGCGAACAGGGGTAGTGCCCGCGTCGTCGCCTCGGTTCACGGTTCTCGAGGCCGGACGCGAAGGGAGAAAGGGCTGCCTTGCGCTCATCTGGGTGTCGTGGTGGTCTGCAAGCGACGCGACGCGACGACCTCTCGGTAGCCCGGAATTTTCCGATCGCTCTCGATCAACTATCTAAGATCTAAGGTAGACGATACATTATTCTACAACAACCAAAAATTACTCAGAGAAGGCATCTGCGGCCTGCTCCTGCCACATAGAATAGTAGAGACCACCTGCCCGCAAAAGCTCTTCGTGAGTACCTTGCTCGACCACTGTGCCCTCCTTGAGCACTATGATCACATCTGTCAAGGGGTCAGCGCGTCGCCAAGGTGAGGGACATTCCGCGCGGGAGCTCACCTGCTTCGACGACAGTCCGTAGACGGTGCGCGATGAAGATGCTCGTACGTGCGCTATCGAGAAGCGTCGCATTGATGTTTTTCATGAGCTCCGACTCTGTCTGAGCGTCAAGTGCGGCAGTCTGCGTTCGCGTCAGTATTCAGGACCTGAACCTCAGACGAAGCACACGCTTACCGCCTCGTCAAAGAACAAAATCGGCGGGTCCTTCAGAAGAGCACGCGCCACTGCGAGCCGCTGCTTCTCGCCCCCGGACACCATAAGCCCGCGCTCGCCGACATTCGTCGAGTACCCGTGGGGGAGCCTCATGACCGCATCGTGTATGTGCGCTTTCTTCATCGCCGCAATGACCTCTTCGTCGCTGGCATCCAGCCGCCCGTACCGCACATTATGCATGATGTCCGCATGGAACAGCGGTGTGTCCTGTGGGACGACTCCAACTGCAGCACGAAGCGACGCGAGCTGCACCCGTGATATGTCCTGGCCATCGACGAGGATGCGCCCCGCTGATGGCTCGTAGAAGCGGTACAGGAGACGGAAGACGGTGGACTTTCCACATCCCGACGGCCCCACGATCGCGACCTTCTTTCCGGCAGGAATTGTGAACGAGATGTCACGAAAGATCGGGCGGGATGGATGATACGCAAATGCGACGTTCTCGAAAGAGATCTCTCCCCCTGAAAGGGAAAGAGGTTTTGCATCTGGCGGGTCCTATGGCCTAACTTCAGCTGAGAATTCGCATGATGAGACTGGTAAAAACCTTAGCGGGGGTATGTTCCGCTTGGAGATTGAAGAGAACCTCCATGTCTAGCAAGCTCTGCCTGACCTCGCGATAGATGGTTCCAAGAAAGTTCAGAGGCATGGACAGCTGGAACACGAGTTGGTTGACCATGACCAGGTCGCCAACGGTCATTGTCCCTATCCAAGATCATGAGAGGCACATGGACTGATGCGATACGTCCAAAACGAACCGTTGATGACGCCCTGCGCAGCTAGGAACATTATCCCAGTAAGCGCAGTTGAAAAGATGACGTTCTGGCCCGAATTGAGGAGCGCGAGAGACGTTGCTATCTTGACAGACGCCTTCTCGTACGCGCACAAATGCGCATCGTACTGCTTGACCTCATACTGCTCATTATTGAAATTCTATATGCGTGATAGTGGTCAGTTCGGGACTTTCATCACGCGAAAAATGGCGGGTGCAGACCTTTACGGCTTCATAATTAAGTAGTGAGTCGACGGCAACTGTCGCAGCCTTGTTGTCCGCCGAATTGGCCTGGCGACGGAACTGTGTCCTGATAATGTAATGGAGAAGTGGTCAGGGTGAAGGTCGGGAGGCAAAAGGTAAGACTAGCGCACCGCCATGCAGTAGTACGAACGGTGAACCAGGTATACGCCGCCATGGTGGCGAGCGTGATGGCCGCATAGTCCCAACCGAACTTGTACGTCTACACGTACCACGTCAACCAGCATGCTTGGAAAGAGGGCTCTGCGACGCACCAAAATCCCACAAACGAGCGATATCTCAAGCGCCGTGGGCACGACCCGGAACAATATGGCTTGCAGAATGAACGTTACACCCCTGCCACGACAGCGAGCTAAGCTCTTCCATGGCACCAGAAAATTAAAGGGGGGGTGAACGTACTTGGTTCCACGGTCTATAGCGCGCGTGAGTCCGCCTGTCTGCCGAGAAAGATGGAACTTGAGGTCGAGATTGAGCAGATGCTCAAACGTCTGGCGCGCGACGGTGCGCACCGCGCGCTGGCCGACGTTCGCGAACACCGCGTTCAGCAGCTCGCCGAACAATGTCGCACCTATGCGCGCCGCGCCATCTACCGAACCAGTCAGCTCAGCTCTACCACCGAGGGATACAAGAAAAGGCATACACGCAAGAACGACCGAGCCACAGACGACCCATACTGTAGATTGTGCGTCAAGAGGGATATTGAGTGTGTCGATGATTTCCTTGAAAAAGAGAGGGACCTGCACGTTCAGCAGCTGTGAGGGAATGATGTTAGCCCAACGAGACGCGCGCGGGATGGCTGAGACGACGGACCTTGCCACCAACGAGGAGCCCAACACCCAAGACGACGCGTCCCCTTGTCCCCCAATCATTTTTCGGCCATATGTGCACCGCGAGCCTGCGCACGATCGCCCAATCCCGTCGTCGCTGCTCCGCATTCGATACAGCCGCCTTTGGTGCCGCCGGTGTGGCCTCTTTAGGGGCAACGGTGGTAGTGGACTTGGGCGCGCTCTTCTCCTGCTGTGTAAGCTGACGAAACGTGCGTGAGTTGGGCGGGACCGGCCGTGGTGCAAGGTAAAAGTTTGAGTGAAAATGGTGCGGGCCTAGGCGGACCGCGGCTCTGTTCCAGTACGCCGTTGCATGCGAGTGTGCTGATCTTTGAGAGAGTGGGATATGGACGCGCGATACCCGGACGTAGCGGAAAGCTGTAGCGCTCCGGAGAGCGTTCATGGAGACCAGAGGACAATTCTCACACACACCGTCGAGGTAATTGTCGGCGGCCGCGCGGGTGGCCGGGCTGACGTGCTCCAGGGGACATATGATGCACAGACGATCCCTCGGGCCGCATTATGCCGAAGCGCGGTACCAACACGGTTCCGTCTTCGTCGAGGCTTCTACGTTACAGTACTACTGGATACTACCTGGTAACCACGTTCATGGTGATGACGACAATCATCTTCACCACCTCTTCACGGTCTATCGCCTCTTAATTTTCCAGAGGCTCTTTACGCACCGCACCCCGCTTGCGTCTTCAACACCACCCTCGGCAAACCCCTTGGGTTCTCACACACCTGCATCCAAGCACGCACCGCAATGCCACCCTCTGGTGCTCCGGCGTCGTTCTAGGAAAGCGTGTTCAAGATACCCCCGCCGGTCTTTGCCTGAGGTGGCGCTGCAGACGGTGTACCAGTCGCGCACGACCGAGTGAATGGCATAACTAACACTCGCCATTAAGTAGTCGTAGCGGTAGAAAATGTGCCCACAAGCGTAGTGCGGGATGGTGCGACGAAAGGGAGCGGAGGGCAAGATTCCCCTGCGCGATTTTGTCGTTGTTCAGCTCGAGGGTTGGGTCACCGTGGCCGCATACATCGTAGGTCTGTACCCATCTGCCTGGTACCAACGACACCATGTATAAGAGAAGGGGGGCCGATCTCCCCGAAATATAAGAGCTGGACCAATCTCCGAGGAGTAGGCGCTTGCGCATACCAACGACGGGCGCAGCGCCATCCTTACCACGACCTCAGACAGGACGAACAGCACAGCGGGTCAACTCTACCACAGGAGCCCTTGGCCCAAGACCGTGCTGCTACAACGCGATAAATGTGAAGATGTAGATGGTGTCGGGCCAAGCTGTTGCGGGCCATCGAGCAGGCGCACGATCGAGAAGTCGTAAGTTATGAGCTATGCAACGCGCGCGAGCAACCGAATGCCAACTGAAGTTGTCGTTCGGCGTGTCATGCGAAGAATGTTGAGAAGGCCTGGCCCATCCGCAGACACCCATAGGTGGAAGAAATGTGAGGCCGCAGCAACTACGTAGATACTATTAAGTATCCTGAGACGCGAGTTGGTTGCAATTTTGAATTTCCGTGCCGCGCTGGGTAGAGCGCCGGTTACAGCCGGAAAGGCACGGCACGGAAAAATGACGCTGCCGGTGAGACGATAATATCAGGCTGCATTTTGACGGCGACAAGGGAAGAACCGTGTATAGGTATTATGTATGAGAGTCCAGGCAGTAAGAGATGGAGAGCGCGTAAGAGATTGGGCGAAAGCGCGACGGAAGCGCTTCTCGATCGAAAAGGTCGCTCCGGGTGGGTGGGCCCTCCCGGAGCGACCGGATGAGCCGCATCATGAGCGTCGGTGGACACAGAGAACCTCATCGTCGATCCTTTTATATAAATGGTGTGGCGGCGCGGTTAAAACGAAAGTAATCCCGGTTTTTCAGATCGCTTGAAAAGCAGGGCGGGCGCGGCACGCAAAAAAAGAAATGAGCACGTGCCGCATCGCCCGCTCTCTCAAAGACTGTGCTCGAAGGCACCGCCGCTCGTTCCTCGCTCTGCCTTAGATCGGCTGAATCCTTTCGTTCTCTTGTTCATTTTACTCAATCATGTCTAACTTCCTATCGATTCTCAATGCATTGGATAAATACGCCGAGCAAACTGGCATCAATCTAAACGAAAATCCGTTCGCCGACAAGGTCAAGGGCTGTGAATCTCCAAATGCCGTCCTCTTGCTACTTCAAGACAACTTGAAAGCATTCAAAGATTATCGCGAACAAAATCGGAAGTTCATCGATTGCCTTAGCCCAGTGATACAATTCGTGCATGCGTTCTCTGGGATTCTTGGTGAGACAGCCGGACTGGTGAGTCGCGAACAACCGTTTCGTTCTCTAGTAGTTTGACACACTCTCCAATGCTAGGTGCCGTTCCAACCTGCAAAACTCATTTTCGTCGGAATTGATGTTCTCTTCACAGCGCGTATCTTCCTTAATACTCGCCAACTCCATCTGACATCTGAGTGATCGTAGGCAGCTGATGGTGTCAGTGCGAGCTATGATGCACTCCTTGAACTGTTTGAATGCCTCGGAAACTTCCTCAGACGCCTCCATATTTATTCCGGGATCTCTCTGGAACCTTCAATGATGGATGTAGTCGCGAAGATAATGGTCGAGCTGATCTCCATACTTGCCCTAGCGAAGAAACAGATTCACCGAGGGCGACTTAGTGAGTGTATCCTTTCTCGAACCATAATCTACTACGTCTCAGGCTGAATGCGCTGCAGAGCAATTTGCAAAGAAGTTGTTGGGAGATAGCGAGATCGAGTCGATACTAAAGAGATTGGACAGACTCACCCAGGAGGAGGCCCGCATGACCGCCGCCCAAATTTTCGCCATTGTTCATGGTCTTTTGGATAATATGAAGGCGGTCATGGACGGTGGGTCAAGCTGCCTGGCGAATCTAAAACATCTGATCAGACTGTTGTCTGTTTAGGTGGCGAGGTGTCAACGAGAGCAATCCGACAGACTCTTGGTAAGTGATGTCATTTTGCGCGAATCGGTGTTCCCAAGCCTAATGGAGGACGCTAGTTACTATGCAAGAGGTTGCGAATGCGATCAACAAAATGAGGCGTGCGTCATCTCGTGTATTCCTTTTTACCACGGGATATAAGTTTTCCATAGGCGATCAGTTACAAAAGGATTCTAGAAGTTGGATCTCACCTCCAGATCCGTCTAAAAATCATATCATTGCGCGCAGGACCCATTATGGCGAATCGGCCGTGTGGTTTACCCGGGGCCCCGCGTTTAAGAATTGGGATCTGACGGGCGGCCTACTCTGGATACATGGTATACGTGGGTGTTTCTCGGATACTCTCTACCTTTTTCCGCCACTGACGGCAATTCGTGATTGTAGCGGGATCGGGGAAGAGCATCCTATGGTAGGCACCACATAAATGTCTTCGCCTATCTCTATAACCCTTGTCGATCAGCTCCAGCGTCATTGAAGAGGCCAAGGGGCTACACGAGGCGGGACTAGGCATGGTCGCTTATTATTACTTTGACTTTAGAGACACCCCAAAGCAGGACGTCCGTGGCTTGCTATCCTCCCTCATCGCCCAGCTCTCCGCCAAGTCCGATCGTTGCTGCGACATCCTCTCTGACCTATATTCCAAACACGACGCCGGATCGCTGCTTCCCGATGATGATGCGCTCACTCAATGCCTGAAACACATGCTCCAACTCCCAGACCAGCCACCAATCTATATCATCGTTGACGCTCTCGACGAATGTCCCAACTCGTCCGGTGCCCCATCTCCACGCGAACTCGTCCTTGAACTGATAGAAGACCTTGTCGAGTCACGCCTCCCGAATCTTCGCATCTGTGTCACGAGCCGTCCCGAGGCAGATATACAAGATGCGCTTGGGCCGTTGGTATCGCATTCGGTTTCTCTCCATGACGAGGCCGGACAAAAGCAGGATATCACGGACTACATCAATTCTGCTATTCAGTCAGATAGAAAGATGCGCAAGTGGAGACCGGAAGATAGGCAAATGGTCATCGATGCACTCACTCAGAGGGCAGATGGGATGTGAGTAATCGTTATTACTGTATCGCAACTACCTTTTCATTTGGTCACAGGTTCCGATGGGTGTTTTGTCAAATCGAAGCGTTGCGTGGCTGTTTTCCTCCGGCAATTCGGCGTGCTCTCGAAGAATTACCCTCAACCCTGGATGCAACATACGAGCGTACATTACAGGGCATCGAGAAGGCGAAACAGAGATATGCCTATCGCCTGTTCCAGTGCATCGCAATCTCCATTCGCCCGCTTCGCGTCGAAGAGCTCGCCGAGGTACTTGCCGTCCGACTTGATGCCGGAGAGGATCCGGAATATCGCGGTGACTGGCGTCCCGAGGATGCACAACAAGCTGTACTGTCTGCTTGTTCCAGTCTTATCATGATCGCCAATGTTGACGGTTCGGCGGTCGTACAATTTTCACACTTCTCTGTGAAAGAATTCCTGATGTCGTCTCGGCTTGCCAACGCGGAAGAGCATCTTTCCCGCTATCACATCGTTCCTCATTCCGCCCACGCGGTTCTCGCTCGAGCTTCCCTCAGCGTCCTTCTCAACCTCGGTGATCAGGTCGACAAGAGCGGAGTAGAAAAACGACCATTCGCAATTTACGCGGCTCGGTACTGGATCGACCACGGCAAATGCGAAGGCGCGTCATCGAGTATCCAGGGTCTGATGGAATGTCTGTTCGACCCAACTGCACCCTACTTTGCGACATGGGTCTGGATTTATGACGTTGACCATCCTTGGAAAGGATCGATGGCGACAGTACACCCAACGCGACCAGAGGCTGAGCCATTATACTATGCGGCACTATGTGGTTTCCGCCGCCTCACGGAACACCTCATGATTGTGCATGGGATGGACGTTGACGCTAGGGGCGGGAATTATGGCACGGCGTTGAATGCGGCGTTCGTCAAGGGAGAGACCGACATCGCACTGGCGTTACTTCAGAATGGCGCGAATATAAACGCCCTGGACGCCATGGACATGAGTTCCTTGCATAGAGCGGCAATGGGTGGTCATCGTGACATCGTAGAATTGTTACTCGAACACCAAGCAAGTGTTAACGTTCAGACGGGCGACTGGCTCGAGACTCCATTGCATCTGGCGGTGCAGGCTGGCGAACTGGATATTTGTCGGATGCTGCTCAAGCACGATGCAGATGTAGCGTCTAAGAATATCAATTTGTGGGTTCCTTTGCACAAGGCATCCCGACATGGACATCCCCATATCGTTCAAGAACTCCTCGACCACGGGGCCGATGCAAATGCGCAGAACGAAGACCTTTGGACCCCATTGCACCTGGCATCAGCTGTGGGGTACCTCGAGGTTGCTCAATTACTAATCCGACATGATGCAGCACTCGACAAGACGAATCTGGACCAAGAAACACCGTTACACGTGGCGTCCCGATACGGGAATTTCGAAGTCGCCCACTTCCTCATCGAGCAAGCCGCAGATACGATGTCCAAAGATAAAGATGGTGACACACCGTTGCACAATGCATCCCGACGCGGGCATCTCGACATCGTGAAGATATTGCTTGAAGGTGGCGTGGACGTCAACGCGCGAAACGCAGACGAAGAGACACCCTTGAAAGTCGCATCGAGCGACGGCAAACATGAAGTCGTTCGCTGCCTAATCGAAGGCGGAGCAGATATCGACTGCCGCGGCGAGCAAGGCTCGACCCCTCTGCACGCAGCCGCACAAAATGGGCATCTCGATATCGTACAGCTTTTACTCGACCTTGGTACCGATATCCACGCCCGGAATGGGAATCACGACACACCATTAATCCGGGCGTCACTGGGCGGTCACGTAGCAGTATCGCGCCTTCTGATCGAGCGTGAAGCCGATGTTAATTCAGCCGGCTATGAGGGCTGGACGTCGCTACATTCAGCATCGCGATATGGTTATGTGGAAGTCGTGCGGCTCTTACTTGACCACGGAGCGGATGTGAATGTCCAGAAAGCGGACCTCTGGTCTCCACTTCATCTCGCATCAGCTAATGGGGATCTCAAAGTTGTAGAGTTGCTAATCGAGCGCGGTGCAGAAGTCGACGTGCGGAATGAGGACAAGAAGACACCGTTGTACCTGGCATCTGGAAATGGGGAACTCGAGGTTGCGCGCCTATTGATCAAGTGCGGCTCAAATGTCAATTCACAGGACAACGAGGGCTGGACTCCATCACATTCGGCGGTACAAAATGGACACCTCAGTCTCGTAGAGCTGCTCGTCGATTCTGGCGCAGACATTTGGATGCAAAATAGCAGCGAAAAAACGCTCTTAGATCTTGCGCATGAAAACCGGAAACGCGACGTCACGAGCTTCTTGGCGAGGCGTTTAGGAGATTTACGAGCTCTAAGCGTGCAAGTGTATGGTGATGAATCATCTGATGATGATGATGAGGGCAATTCGTTAGATAGCGCATTGGAGGGTGGGCGTCTTGACGTACTTCAGAGACTACTTGACCGCGGCGCAGATGTCGACAAACGGGACGAACAACTCCGAACTCCGTTGGACGTAGCATCGATGGACGGGAAACTCGAATTCGCGAAGACGTTAATCAAATACGGCGCGGATGTGAACTCACGGGACACCGATGGATGGACTCCATTACACTTTGCAGCACGATATGGGCATATCGACGTTGTGCGATTGTTGATCGATAATGGCGCGGATGTGAACTTACAGGAGGGGTATGGCTGGACTTCGTTGCACGTGGCAATACGACATGGGCATATCGACGTTGTGTGGACGTTACTCGACAACGACGCCAATACGAATGCCCCTCAGCGGCGCGGTCTTACTCCGCTGCACATGGCGTCAATCTATGGTCAATTCGAAGTTGTGAAGTCGCTGCTTGAACGGGGAGCAAACGTACAGACATGGAATGTATACGGAAAGTCACCGTATCAAGACGCATTGACGTATGGATATCCGGAGATTGGGCGGTTGTTGTCAGAGTACGGTATGGGTGGTGTGTAAGGGTTCAGCGGCGAAGGTGATGTCCGGGATCGAAGTCTTTATTCGTGACGTTACTCACTAATACAACAGGATAGTGGCGCGGTCCTACTAGCGGAGACCAAGTTGTATCAGTTATGAAGTGCCAGTGTTCCGACTCGCGTGTGAAGGTTAGATCACACAATTACAATTTTAATAGCACCAGCTTCTAGTAAAGACGGGATTTGTTTGTTTGTTCGACTGGAGAGCCGAACTGTGCAGTGCATTACTGTAGTTCATGGCCAGCCTATGAGGAATCGATCATAGTTTAGTGGTCACGTTGCTGCTGGTAGATTATCTCGCGTCCCTCACAAGTTGTCCATACAGTACTTGAGGCTTTTTTTCAGATCCATTTGAGTGTATCTTGGGGTACACGGTGTCATGGCACTATGTGGCACTATGACACAGTGTTGTACAAGTCGGGGTCACGAGGGTCAACTGGGTCATACTGACCACACTGACTTCTTGACGGGTCGGTCAACAAATCGTGGGAATAGATAAGGTCATTCGATCTGTGATGGGGGTGATTGCGACGTTTTCAAGCGGAGACTCAATTTGAGATCGGCGGGAGAACTGTGACGGAGCGTCTGAAGCTTGCAATTAGAACGCAACATGTAATTTCCCACTGGCCCTTGACTGGAGCCGGACCACTACAGTAAATGACTAAAATGTATCAGCTGGTGCGGGTTAGCGCACCCGAGTCATGACATCGCTGTGCTGCAGTGCCCTCCGACTCGGAGTTGTCGGTATACAACTTCCCTACCAGCAAACTGGCTCAATCACCTTTGAGAGAACACTCCCTGATTGTCAATGATCGCACTTCGTCTGTAGAACTAGGCCGTCAAAGGCTGCCAGGACTGGTCTGGAACCGGTTCTGACAACCTTTTACAGGCTCATTTGTATCTACAGGCACTTTTTTCTCCTGTATTCCGTCATCGAATGTCGAGCGTTTGTGTTATCTCCATGTGCTTTATCGACAACCCATGATGTTGATTGCCGCTGGCTCTACCATATGTAGCATTATTGCCAGTGGTCACAGCCCTTTACACCCAATTATATCCACACTTATCCACACTGATCTACATGCCCCGAAAACGTTGCCCAAGGGAACGCCAGCGCTGATCTATTCCCTTACAGAAGAGAAGCTTAAAGCCCGTCAAATTTTTACAGCCACTCCTAAAGATAGATCATCCGATGAGCACCAAACTGTTTTGAAATGACGCTGACAGAGCAGTATTATGCACGAACCATTCTGGAAATGTAGGACAGGGCCGTGGCATACAACTTGTTATGCATCGGCAGGTTTAGGTAGTTTACAACCAGAGGTTTGGCCAATAGCATTCAACTTATAAGCCATCTCAAAGTCCCCTGCCAGTTCGTCGCATCGTCCCATTTCCATCTTTCTCACCATCCCATTGTTTCATACTTACAAATGACCCCGCGCGACCATGACGACTCGGACTTGGATGAGAAGGCTTCTAATACATCACAACCCGAATACAAGCCATCGGGTCAAGGAGGTCGGTCAATTTTCTGTCTGATGAACCATATTCTCATTTGTGTACCAGGGCAGACTTCTCAAGGCCCGTCTGGGCTGTGGTTGGAGTATCTCGATGAGATAAGGAAGCGCGATGAAGCTATGATCGAGAGGTACAAGGGAGGAGCCGAAAGCTTACTCTTATTTGTATGTGCTTGTCCCACAATCTTCTGCGTGTTTCCCTTACTATCCCACCCGGCTTGTTGCAAATGTCACACACTTGCAAAATTGAAAAGATCTCATGATATCAGCACTTTCCGGGGATCCTTTCTTCCCAAAAAAAAAACAGTATATTAAATAGGTTCTATAGATATGAGATCATATAAAAAATGGAGGATCAGTTCAAATTTACAAGTACAGAAAAATCGTATTTGTGAGGGTGTCAACTGGAATGGGGTGTCCATGCCCCCAGATCTGGGCGATCTCATACTCGCACATACAGATACATTGCTTTTATGATAGAATAAATTACCAGCACTATACACAATGAATTTAGAGTCAGTATCTTGAGCTGATCGAGTTGCAGAAACAAAACTCACCTGGGTGCACCAAGAGGTGACAGACATGTGACGGATTTTGGGCTCCTGTTTAATCTCAGCCGGCATTACCACCAGCGTCTCTGCCTGCCGAATGCTGCCGTTGGCGTGACAATATGTGACAAATTTTTGCAAAGGGGGGTGAAAACCATTCACTCTGAACGGCCTTGAAAACTCATAAGAAAAAAAACGTATGTGATGGTAAACATGTATTTATATCACTATGTAAAATATGAGGTGTGTGCGACGCGTTGTTGAGGCTATAAAAAAAGTTTCGTGATTTTTTGCAACAAGCCGGGTGGGATAGTATCCAGAACATCTTAAAGGCTGGTCTGCTCATGGCTGCCATTACAGTCGCCATTGTTGAAAGCTACAAGTGGTTATCTCCTGATCCAGCTGACGAGACCATCAAGCTACTCGCCCAAATATCTCAGCAACTCATCAATATCTCCAACGGGATCCCTCTCGAGAGTATCTCAGAGAGGAGCCAGCCGTTCCAGCCAACGACTTCTTCCATCATTGTCAACACATCATGGTTCTTCAGTGGTATCGCTGCCTTGGGTTGCTCGCTCTTTGCGACTTTAATCCAACACCAGGCCAGGCAGTATCAGGTACTTACGCAGAGACCCGGCGCACCTACCGAGTGGGCGCGTTTGTGAATGTTTCTGTCCAACAGTGCTCGAAGATTCCGTGTGGAAGCAACCTACCACTTACTGTCCATGGGCATGCACTTGTCCATCCTATTCTACTGCATAGGCTTTGTCACCTTTGTTTTCGCTCTCAGCAACGGCATCGGATCCCTCGGTCTCGGACCGTTCATCCTTAGATCCCTCCCGCTCGGCTATCTCGTCTTCGGCGTCAACCTCGTCTGCGTTATCGCATACGTAATCGTGACACTTTTGCCGCTACGATTCCTCGATTGCCCATATTCCACACCTTACAGCGCATTCTGGTGGTGCTTCTTCCATCTTTCCTCGTATTGGTTTTTTTCGGCCATTCGGCCGATGGTCCTACTAGTAATTCGTGGACGTACAGAGTGGCTCGAAAAGCAGACCAACAAGCATAAACAGAAGTTTTGGGACGGCCTGTATAGGACCGTCGAGCTCCACGGCATCGAGGCTCAACAAAGGGCGGACGCAAATGCGCTCGAATGGACCCTTAAAGCTCCCGTTAAAAACAAGACCGAAAACTCCGCTGCGTTGGTCCCAGAATTTTTCGACGACTATGCTCTGAGGTCCGACCTGCGACCGACTAACCCCACCTTCGTCTCTCGTCTCCTGACTCTTCTTGGCTTAAAGACGTATATACAAGGAAAATCCGCAAGAGAGCACAAAGAGCGTCTCCGGGTGAGCCTGAAGTGTCTGTGGTGTTGGGTAAGGGTGTACAATCGGAACGCGGTATCCTTGCCATCCGATTTTCCCCTGCCAGATACCGACATGATTCGCCGCCTTCAGGACGACCAAGACCCCACTTCCGGTACGATAGGACGATGTTTCGGCGCGTTAGTTGCCAAGAATCTCGCAACCGACATCAACTCGAGCCATGACCCGGATGCTATCAGTAATGTCCGCAGGGCGAAGCTACAGCCCTTACTATCAGCTATTCTGGGACCATCTGTGGAGACTTTTCTCGGCCAGCCAGGCGCCGTCAGTCTTGCGAGCATCATCTTCCTCACACCGAGAGAGGGCGTAAAACAGGTACCATCAGATGTACTGGACATATTCCGAACGACTATCCGCATCCTCGCAGAGGATATCCTGACCTTACCCAAGCCGCAGCCTGAGCCACACTGGCGGGATCTGGTAGCTCTCTTTGACAACGCGTATTCTAGGGCACAACGATTTCCAGCTCTTGATCCGCTGACGGACCAACTGAGGCCGATAAAGGAAAAGTTGGACGCGCTCAACGCTGGAGAGCTCAACGCCGGAGATGGTTACGAGGTCGTTCCTATACTCAGTGTCTGAACCCGCTTGGGTAACGGATCGATACCACCGACAGTACTACAGTACAATCGCGTGAGGGCCCAGTAGTACGGGATCACACGATGTTCTACTCTGAGCCTGTGACGCAGTATAGACTCGACCTGACTCGACTTCATGTAGTTGACACTGTTTGATTCGTGACCCGATTCTACAGACCACACATAACCACCCAGAGCCCTAAGCTTGACCTACTGTATTCGACTGCAGTAAATCTCTCATAAAATATTTCTTTGGCTTCACAAACGACGATCCCCGAATGCGAATCCCCTCCCATCTTGTGAATTGTCACTCGGATTCGCTCCGCCGTCCGATCGTCGGCAATCGGCTTTGGACATTTAAACTCCAATATTATCGAACCGTAGAACGAACATCAAACGAACAATGACATGCCTAGTGCTCTAGCAACGATATATCTGACTACTTCTTACTATTCTACTGTCGGCTCACTTTCTCTACGCCTGTGAAACAAAAATGCTTTCATCCCCGCGTTAACCGAGATCAACTTGCGTCCGCGTCCGCGTCCACGTCTTTGTTTACGCCTCTGACAAAGTTTAACTTCGTCGCTTAAAGTGATTTCCAAACATGAATAAGTAGAAAAGTATAGATCCTGGGGCGCGGTTGACAACACGGTAATTCTGACTTGGATACTAAATGCGGTGTCACGGAGTAAGGTATTCATATGCGGAAGAAAACGGGAAGGGAAAGAACCTGGTTGCAAGCCGAACCCTGGTCGTTCACTTCGAAGGCAAAAACCACAGTGGTGACATTCGACCTGTTGTCACACTTGACTTTATCGTTTACCAGACCAGGCCAAAAGAAGATGACTGGGGCACCGAGGAAGATAACGAGATCGTCTTGGGACGTGCAAATAAATATTCACAGTTGTATGAGAGTGAGCCAGGACCTCCACAAACCAAGTCGGGTAAGCGCAAGGCCCGGAACTCTGACGAAGTTGCAGGGTTAATGAAAGATAAGAACGATAAGGGAAAAAAAAAGGCGAGGAAAGCTCCAATTGAAGTAGGTGTTCCCAAGGTATCGTGTAATCTGTACTATACTATCATGTAAACCCTTCCCAGTACGGACAGCCCGAAGAGCCGCCCACAAATGCTAGTCACACATAACTCCAGAAACTGCAATAATAATTTTTTAAGCATGCCAATAATAATGGGGCGCTGAGTCTGGGCCCGAAATAGACGTACGACCGAAGTGATATGCTTATCAGCAGTTGTTTAACAGATGATGCAGTTCCCCTCGGTATACGAAGTCTTCTGTAGCTTGACATCCAACTGGGCGTTCAACGTCCCGTCCGCGTCAACCAGCGAAGTGGTGCTGAAACAAAACAAAAAAAGTTAAACCCCGAGCAAAGACACAAAAAAAAAGGGGGGGGAGGTGGAAGAAGACTCGCTAATTCTGCAGGCTTGTACCAAAAGCGGACTTCTCGAGGGATACAACGATTTGGCGCACGCGTCCACTTGGAGAGAGTTGGTGCGTCTTTGTTTTGATCGCGAGCGATGCGGTCGGGCGTTGTTTACCATGGTTAGGTTGATTTCGTGGAAGAGAAAACCCACGGAACGCTCCTCCCAGACCAGTTGTCTGTGGAGGATCTGGATCTGGTGGGGGCAGAGACTGGCCCAAGGCCGAGAGGCGCGCGTCGACCCACGCTGGGGAGCTCGGCTCGCTGAGACTCAGTGAGACGAGCCACTGGCCAACACGGCCTGGGGGTGCGCCGGGTGCACCAGCAACCGCAAACACGAGTTGCCACAATCTCCCTGGGACACCACGGGGACATATTTTTTTTAATACATACAGACAGCGGGGGAGGGGAGAGAGAGAGAGAGAACCAGCGGCAAACGCACCACGTGCAATGAATTCGACCCGGGCTAACTTGGACGCGCGCATACGTAGCGGGAACTGTGCAAGGGAGAAGCGCACCGTGAACGCATCGCCACCGCGTGGCTCGTCCACCACCACCACGGAGTCGACGGTATCGGCACCGCCGAGCAGCACCTTGTCCGTCCCTAAATGCGGCGAGAAACCCTCGTAGCGCTGCCCCAAGCGCACGAACAGGGCGTTGTCGGAGACGGTCATGCACGCCAGACGTGTGTCCGCGACGCTCTGGGAATTGAGCGGAAGGGAGGCGTCCAGGATGGCCATCACGAGCGCATCTGGGTCGGTGGTCGGGGTCGTGTGGTCGGCCTTGACGGGAATGACAGGACGCTTGAGGATGGCCCAGTATACGGGGGTGTGGCCCTCGACAAAGGGCTCCTGCAGCAGAGCCGAAAAGTCGAGGCCCTGCGCATCGCACGCCTCGGAGCAGCTGGTGAGCACGGAGAGCCACTCGTGCTCGGAGGGCCGTGCCTGGGAGAGGAGGTCTCGGAGGAGGGATTGAGTGGTGTCGCGAACTTGCTTTGCGGTCTTGGAAAGACCGAATATTGAGGTGGGGAGCCATCGCGAAGGGGCCGATGATTCCTTTGGGTGAACCCTCGTAGTATGGCGCTTTGGATCAGTCGTTGGCTGTGGATCTAGTGCCGCATTGGGATTGGGTCCCACTCGGGGGTCGGCCTTGGGTTTAGCGGGAGCCGTGGAAAAGTTCTGAAGGACGTGTTGATAGGATGGTAGGGCAACATTGAAGCCTTCAGACTTGTCAATCACGGCCGGTGCGAAGATTGCTCTGCGGGTTCGAGTTAGGGACTTCATCAGTAAAACTTGAAGTAACTGGCCCTACCCAACCCTTAACACGTCACGTGATGTCACACTGAGTAAAAACGAAAAAGTCGGATTTGGTCAGCTGGAGTGAAGGTACCGTAATCGCTTCTAATGAGTTCATGCGATTAAGCCCAGAATTGGCTTTGGAGTCTTATCGTAGGAGTGCTGCCATAGATTCCTTCAATCCAAGAGTCAAACTTGAACTGGCCAACTACACACTAGTGTCGATGTTGGTGTAACACCAGTGCGTGGCTGATGCCACTCAAGACAAGCAAGGACAAAGTTAGGACTTCAGTATATTCCTCAAGCACAATAGGAGATAACGAATACAAGAGAGTGAGAACAAAGAGGTGGATAAGATAAGATAAGGGGAAGAAAGAGACTGAGCGACCGTCGTTTGAGCTCGCTATATTTAACTGGTCTCCTCTGTACCAAGTCTCTGGATGAAATACTCCTGAGTTCTGACGTGTGCGAAAGTAGAAGTACTCGACGATCGACGTGATCGGAGCGTGTTTGGGTAAGTTATATTTACAGTTGGTTGGGGCTCACTCGCTCTACCAAGACAGAAGAACTATTTGCATTACGCATTACAACAACATCATGATACAGTCATATGGCTTGGGTCGTTTCCGTACACCTTTAAAAAAAAAGCCAAGCCAGCTCGAGTCGTAAAGTAAAAGTATGGCGATCAAAACGAACAAGCAATCAGTCTAGAACACAGGCGCCATGGGGGGGGGGGTGTTTAATGTAAGAGAAGTTCACCTGACGGAAGAATAAAATAAAAAATACCCGGGTTCACACATCCTCGTGGAACCGCGTGTTGTCCCCACCAGCACCCCCACCAGCACCTACGCCCGCGTCTTCAGCAGGCCCCGCACCGTCCGTCTCATCCTCCGCGTCCGCAGCTGCGTCGACGCCCGTATGCGGCGCGCTGCTCTCGGGCGATTTTTCCTGCTGGCGCTGGCTAGGTCGGCGCGAGACGTTCGCGCCGTTCTCAGGCGATGGCGTGCCGCGTGATTTTTTACCGTTATCGTTCTGTTCCTGTGTCAGTGTAATTTCTTGTCCATGGACAAGCGGAGGAAACGCACGAGGTATCCCGGCTGGGCGGGGTCCGAAACGCCATGCGGGTGTCCGCGGTACGACGGCGGCTCGGTGACCTCGTCGACGTCGTGCATGTCGCGGTACGTGCCAGGCAAATGCACTTCCTCCTCCTCCTCCTCTGCGGCGTGCCGCTCCTCCTCGACGCTGCTTCCTTCCTCCTCGCCCTCTTCCTCCTCCTCCGAGACGTACCCGGCCGCGCGGACGGCGGCTGCGACGGGCCCAGAGCGCTCGAGCGAGTCGCTCGCGACGAGGTAGCGCGCGCATAGCATGCGAATGTCGTTCCACCACTCCATCATGTCCTCGTGCGAGCGTGCGCGGAAACTCCACGCGTGCTGCCCGGGGCGCCCGATGCGCAGAGACCCGGTCTTGATCGAGCCCGCGCCGTCCTTGCGGCCCTCTATGTGGAACTTGTGTGACTTGGCGCTGGAGCCCGCGGCGGGGCCGAGCGTGCAGAGGGGGAGGAAAAGGGAGAAGAGGGGCGAGGCTGCCTGTGCCGGATCGGACGAGCTGTATTCGTGCAAGAAGCCGGATGGTGTGAGGACAAAGTAAGACTCGCGGTACGTGCGTGTGAACCGTTTCTTGCGTTCGAGATAGCCAGTGTGAACGGCGATCACGGACGGGTCCTCTTTGCTTGGGTAGTTGATAGTCTCTGGGTTGCGAAGCGGCGTCTCGGGATCGAGGAGGTGATCAGAGCGAGCAGAAAATGAGATCCATTCCTGGTCAGCGGGAATGGAAGCCATATGCGCGCCGAGTGAACGCCAAGTGTCCTGGACAGAAGCGGACATGCGGGATTGCCATTCGTCAAACGTCTGCCAAGCTGACTGGATGGCGCGGACGATCCCCTCCTCAAAGTGGGCGGAATTCTGTTGCATGATGATGATCGACTTTTGAAGTGCATTTTCCTCGTTGACCTGCTTGTGAAGTTGACGGATGACAGCGATATTGGCGACGTAGCTGGGGGGGAATCAGGTGTATGGCAAGGAAAAGAAGTTACAGATACGCACGGGTCGGTCTTGGCGGTAACTTGAAGGGGCGTGTTCTTGAAAGTGGAGATATCGTTGGTCAGATCTGCGACAAGACGCGATGATAGTTCACGCTCTTTTGCGACACTTGTGGCGAGTCGTCCAGTATCGTTCTGGACATTCTAGAGCGTTGTTTACGTTAATATAGGAACAGCAATATTTGGATGCGCAGCAGTTGCGGACCTTGATGTGGGCCTTGATCTCAACGCGCAGTTTTTGCAGGTGCTGTACGATAGAGCCATCAATAGTACGACCCAGATTTGCGTGTTGATCCGCAATGACACGAGTCTTGTCCCGTATGCCGTAGTAGACGTCCTGGCATACTCGGGTGAGTACAAGGTCAGAGGGCTGTGGAAGAAAACGATCCCGCACCTGAAGCCCACCCTCGCCAAGGAATTGGTTGGCAGAGCGGAATGGTACTTGGATGACGGCGGCGAGTTTTGTCATTTCCTTTGCGGTGTTATTCTCGATGTCCGCGATACCCTACCCACCAACACAGAGGATCAACCAGGGTGTGCATGAAAGTAGTAACAGGAACCCCACCTCAAAGTAGGCCACGAGCTGCTTCACGATGGCCTTCCATGCGACGAATCGCTCAATGAGCACGTCCGAGGGGCGAAGGTCATGAGGGGCGATGTTCTTCTTGATCAAAGACTGAGAGCGCGAGACGGTCGAGCCCTGTTTGCTAGCGCGGGAAATGGAGGTCGCTCTGGATATAGAGGCGGTGTCGTTCATGCTGGTGGTTGTTGGGGAAGAGCGAGAGGGGCGCAGGACAGGGTCCTCTTGTAATTATAATCTGAGCTCCAACGCGACTCGGACGCGCGAGTCGGCCCTTGACGTCACCAGACCCCGGTCACCCCCAGGACCCCGTGGGAGCCTGCCACCTGGACCGCTTCCAAGTCCTTGCCTTGATTCTAACCTTCTCTCATCACTTCCTCCGGCGCCGAGTTGCAAACATGAACGGTCCAATGCAAAGCCTCGCCATTTCCCTTGGCGTCATGCAACGTATTGTCATCCTTCTCCTATTCTTTTTTTTATCTTCTGACTTTGCATACGTGTCCCCCTAGTCGCCCGAAAGGTCCCATTCGAGGATCCCAAGGTGCTCGATTACGTCCGGATAGCCTACGTCGCGAGCCAGGCCATATCTCTTGTCGTATATTACTATACCTCTTCCAAGGTGCGACACTTTCTTCTCGGTAGCCCCAACCTAGGCCCTTAACGTGTGCGCTGTTTAGATAAAGGCAAAGAACGACCAGACAATGCTCAAATACGGTGCGCAGCAATGCTAGTTTCGAACTTTGTTGTTTCTGACACACCTTCTTTCTCAGTGGAAGCGGGAAATCCAATGGTACGGGCGAAACAAAACTTAACTTAACACTGTTCCCTTCATGACATGACCCGTCCGTTGTTTCACCTATAGTCTCAAGAGCCAGGCAAGCTCGTAACGACCACAGTGCGGGACTACGATCTTTCCGAAACATCGAAGCTCGTGCGCAGTGTCCCTCTACGTGTTTTGACTGGGTGAGACTTAACCCCGTCCTTGTTTCGGCAGATCAAGGGCGTATACACCTCCGTCGCGATGATGGCCTTCCTCCATTTATACCTCAAATATACCCAGCCGCTCTTTGTGCAGGGCATCATGGCCTTCAAGTCACTCTATGAAGCCAAGACCGTCAAAATCCACGTACTTGGTCAAAGTGCCGATGGCGACCTCAAGCGGCCGTTCAAAGCCGGCGCCGGCCTTTTCGGTGGTGCGTGTTCCTCCCCTTTCCGTATCACCCACCCTCCACATCGTCTCATTACCGAAACTTGCGCAGCTTCTGCGGATCCCCAGACTGATAAGGCTGCCATCGAGGAGGCAGAAAAACGCATTGGCGCCAAGAAGGAGGAGTGAGCGATGGGGGGTACCTTGGATGCTAGACTCGAGATAATATACTTTTTGCTATCCATATATTCTTTCCTTGTAACCCCTGCGTATCTGTACTCCTGGGCGTGGCAGTAATTGGAGGCGCGCGTGGCACATTCTATGCGAAAATGTCTGAGCAAATGGGGTTGTGTGTGATACGTGATGATCTCCATGAAGCGAACAGAGACCTCACGTGCCGTTTTTGCTCCATCTTGCCAAACGACGACGCGGAACTACTCCGGAACAGATCAATCGATACGTCCACCTCGACGCCATCGAACTGCGCCGTTGGTGGCATCCATCACTGGAAAAAAAACAAAAAGGCATTCGGATACGGGGAATCGAACCCCGAGCTGCCGCGTGAGAGGCGGCAATGTTAACCGTTACACCATATCCGATAATGAACCTGTACAAAAAGAACATGGATATCTGACTTACACACCTGAAACCTGTTTCGGCGCTTTAGCTCGCCGGAGCTAATACTAGCGCTACACTGCACTGTAATACCCCGGACCGGGGATAGGTACGATCGCGAGCGCTACACCGTCGTATCGCCGCGATTCGAAAGGAATGGAAGGGAGGAGAAAAAAAAAAGAGCTGATCGCGACTCGAAGAAAAGGGGCTACTAATTGAATCGACGTCCTTTAAGGTGTGGGACATGCGGGGGGTGGAGAACGGCAACTGCAGCGAGGGGGGGGCGCTCGCCACGAAAGGGGCCTGGCATTCATTCATTGTCCATGGCACGCATCGTATTATTCGTGTCCGTGCAAAGTGTTACGTATTACAAACATGTTGATTTGGTTTCCAAACAAGGCCTCGAGTGAGAATCATATGCAACAAGCCATGGACGCGACACATCATGTGCCCCCTGCGCGTGTCTCCCGCCTGATAAATTACACACTTTACCACCTGATCTGCTCCCCTCCCCCCCTCCCGAACCGAATAAATACTCCAAGACTTCCTTGACACTAAACATTTTTACCTACACACATCTCTCTTCTCTCCCCCCCCTGACTAAAAAACGACAATGAGCGACGAATACGCGAGCTCCGGTTTCAAAGGCTCCCTCGTCAACCCCTGTACGCGCCGTGCTCTCTTCTCTCTTCCTCCTCACATCACAATCGCTGAACCTCTCTCCTTCCCGCGTTCCCCACAGCCATCGACGACGTAATGCCTCCCCGCCAACGAGAATCTTACCCTCTATTTTCCGACTACGCAACGAAGAACTACCCCCCTCCCGGCGACAGTACGTCCTATCCTATCACCACTGGTCTTAATGCAAGTACACTAAACGCTACTCTAGCAACGTCTTCTGGCGGCAGACGCACAGGTCCCCCCGATAGCAACGGCTTCACCGGACCGGCGATCCAGCAGTCGCAGCAGCAGCAGCAGGGCGTCGAGCCCCCGCGCGGTCGCGAGCAATATCGTGATGCGGAGAGCCTCGACACGCGCAAAGAAGCGGCCGACGCGCTCGCTGCTCGGTACCGCGCGTCCCGCGAGCGATTGGGCGGAGTGGGCGCATAATGGGTTTTCCCCGGTAGTACAGTGGCTTGATGCATGACTTCTTTTGTCCCTTTGCGTTTTTCGAATATTTAAATCATCGTGCTCTACGCCCGTGTGAGTGGATTGGCTACGAGAGATACGGGAATCTCCGTGTGTATGCGCCGTTTTTTTTTTTGACCAATTTTCGCCCGCTTTTGAGGCTTTGATCGATGTGTCGGTACCGTGAGGAACCAACTGATTGGTCTGGACGCATTGACAGTCGCGCCGAGGTACAGTTCGAACCCCATGTGTTTGTACACGAATTGCCTCACGCATGCTGAGAATTTAATTTTGGACAAGCGATATAGCAAAAGATAGTAACTAGATTACCTAACAGTCCTAACTAACGCGCCAATGCGACCCTTAGAGACTCGAAAACGGGGAAAAATGCTTATGCGCACACCCATCAGATGGGTAGTGTGGGACTCAGATGCTAACTTCGGGCAGAATCTACTACCCAGCATTTCGATTTATCCAGGGTCGCAGTACCTCATAATTCTGGGTGTTTTTGACGACATTTATGTAATCTTCTCTTCGGATGATCTCCGTGTTCAACTTCCCTCAGGGGGGGGTTTCTGCGTAGGACACAGCCCTCTAGTAGGTATGTGGGAGGCTAATGCCCTCAAGGTAGGTGTGAGGAGGTTGTCCATTGGGTATGTGTGAGGTGGCGTTCCTTATGGTATACGCAAGGGCCTGGTGTGGGAACCGACCATGGTCGCGTGCTGAGAATTTACACGGGATAGTCGCCTCAACCGATCCAGCTACCCCGGGCCGGCTACAAGAGCGTGCGGCCCATCCGGCGCGTCGCTCCTCTCTTTGCACGGCGGCCATCACCAGCTCATCATCTCATCTCGTAAACGAAAGGAGCACCGAAAAAAACGATGACATTTCACCAGATCACGTGGTCTTGAAACCTGAGGATGGCTTTCGTTAGTTGGTCTCCTTTTTCTCCTACTGGCTAGTGCTCTTGGGAATCAGAATCGTCCGGATCGACACTTCGCTTCTGAATCTGCGGCGGTGCGATCTAACTATATCTGTCGCATAATAACATAACGAGCAGTAGAGACATTGATTGTGATAAATGACTCAGAACGCTAACGAGGTAGTACTGTACATCTGAACCAGTGCCATTGGATCCGTCTCACGTTCACTATTCTTCACGCACACCATACTCTAAGAACAACCGCGCAATTGACCTCTTTCCTCCCCTTGTTGCTTCCTGAGGAGGCGTCTTGCCGTACGCATTCCGTAATTGTGCATTGGCTCCTCGCTCGAGAAGCAACTTGACGATCCCGAGGTGTTCGTTACACGACGCGATGTGTAATGGGGTTGCGTAGTCCCGTTGTATGGCATTCACATCGGCGCCATTGTCGAGTAGCAACCGCGCGACATCGATATGCCCATATCGTGCGGCCGTGTGCAAGGGGGTCCAACCAATGGTATCTCGACAGTTCACATCCGCGCCGTATTTGATCAATATCCTCGCAACGTCGAGTTTCCCTTCCATCGACGCCACGTCCAACGGAGTCTGGAGAAACTTGTCCCGCTCGTCGACATCGGCGCCGCGGTCAAGTAGTCTTTGGACTAGGTCGGTGCGCCCGTCCGCCATCGCGCTATGCAACGAAGTGCTCTCCTTGTCGTTAGTCTCGTCGACGTCAGGAGGGTTGCCACAGGACAGTTGCGACTCCACGGTCTCGATCTCGGAAAGACTGTATTGCAACTTCACCGCCAACGAATTCGAGCGTACGGGGCGTTCGCGTCGAGAACCAAGGGGGGCCTCACGTTCGGCGACTAGTAGGAAGCTCACGACGTTGCGCCTCCCATTTTCAAGAGCGATGTCGAAGGGTGTTTTGTCGCTCCTATCCCGCATCCCGATATCCGCGCCAGAATCAAGTAACAACTTCACAACGTCGAGATGTCCGCTTTGTGCTGCTGAATGTGACGGTGTCCAGCCCTCGTTGTCTTGTGAGTTGACATTTGAGCCGCATTTGATTAGCAGTCGTGCAACATCAATGTTCCCATTCCCTGACGCCAGGTCCAGTGGAGTCTTCTGATCTTCGTTCCGCGCGTCAACTTCTGCGCCGTGATCTAGTAGCAACTCTGCAATGGTGAGATATCCGTTAATCGACGCAGAATGGAGTGGAGCCCATGGACACGCTGTTTGGATATTCGCGTCCGCCCCATGGTCAATTAAGAGTTTCGTGACGTCGACGTGACCGCCTTGTGACGCTGAGTGAAGTGAAGTCCGGCCCGCACTGTTGGCTGAGTTCACATCGGCTTGATGCTCGATCAGGAAGCGCGATACCTCTACGTGGCCGCCATATGACGCCAGGATCAATGGTGTGTCGTTATTCTCAGTCGGGGACTGGACGTCAGTGCCAAGGTCGAGTAAGAGCCGCACGACGTCGAGACGCCCATTTCTTGCGGCTGTGTGCAGAGGGGTCCAGCCTTTGTTGTCGCGGCAGTCAACATCCGCTCCGTGCTTGATGAGGAGGCGAACAACTTCCAGATGTCCGAGGCCCGACGCGAGGTCCAAAGGAGTTTCCTCGCGAGTAGTTCGCGAGTTGACGTCCACACCAGCACCGAGAAACATGTCCACGAGCTCGAAATGCCCGGATTGTGATGCGCTATGCAATGGAACCCAGCCGTCTTCATCTTTGGCCATCGTGTTTGCGCCTTGCTCAATTAAGAAAAGGGCGGCTTCAAGATTCCCAAAGCGGGACGCTAAGTGTAGTGGCGTTTCTTGTTCCGCGTTCGTCAGGTCAAGGGATGCCCCATGCTTCAGCAGTAGCCGACAGATCTCCACCTCTCCAACTTTTGCCGCAAAACATAACGGGGTCGTGGGCACACTGTGCTCCTGGATGTTGGCGTCCGCTTGGTGTTCGAGTAGAAATTCCACGATTTCAAAATGTCTGTTTACTGATGCTGCATGCAAAGAACTTCGGCCCGACCTGTCCAGGGAATTTATATCCGCGCCGTGCTCAAGTAATACCAGAGCAGTGTCGACGTCTCTTTGCGCAAGGGCGGCATGCAACGGGGTGTCATAACCTCCGCCACTAGCGTTGACGTCCTCTGGATGTCTTGTGGCGAGGTATTCCACGAGGCTGGGGAGACCACACAATGCGGCGTAGTATAATGGCGTTGCCTGCGGTTGAGCTGGGAGAACTGTCGCCATGCGTGCTTCCCAAGGACGGTCCACGTCGTACAGCCAGATCCATGTCGCAAAATACGGTTCGTCCGCATCAAACAGACGTTCCATGAGATCATGGATACCTGATGTCACACCCTCGAATTTGGCATGGTCGACCCAGTGCCGAGAAGCGTAAATTGCGAGTGGATGCCTTTCTATTGTCTTTTTGTCAACTCGGTCACCAAGATTGAGCAGGACGCTGAGGGAAGCTCGGGCAAGAATGGCGTGGGCAGAATGCGGGAGGATGTGAAAGCGAGAGAGGTGCTCTCCTGCTTTGGCGAGGCGAGATGACGTAAGGAATTCTCTCACGGAGAAGTGTGAGAACTGGACCACAGATGAACCGTCCACATTCACAATGGTGATCAGACTGGAACATGTGGACAACACGGCTTGGTGAGCGTCCTCGGGGCGCCAGTCCACGTGATATTCTGAATCCTCTCCGGTGTCAAGTAGAACGGCAAGTACCTCTGCGAGCTCTTCGACGCGGAGCGGGCGGATAGAGACCACGAGACACTGAAAGAGGCGGTATGCATAGTCTTGTTTCGCCTTCTCTATGGCTAGCAAGGTGCGCTCGTATGTGGCGTCCAATGTTTCGGGCAATTCGTCAAGAGCACGCCGAAGCGCTTGGGGATAACAGCCGCGCAATGCTTCGAGTTGACAAAATACCCATCGGAACCTGTAGACAAATGAAAAAATTGTCAAAATAAGTAGTGACATAACGTACATTCCGTCGGCCTTCGGCGAGAGGGTATCGATAACCAAATTTTGATCTTGCGCTCTCCATCTTCGCATCTTTCGGTCTGACCGGACAACAGAGGCGATATAGTTGTTAATATCCTGCTTTTGGCCGTCTTCGTCGTGAAGCGAAACAGTGTGAGATGCCAAGGGAAGAAGAGCATCCACGATATCCGCCTCTGGCCGGCTAGTCACGCAGAGACGAAGATTCCGGAGTTCAAACTCGACAAGGTCCTCGATGAGATTGAGGACCCGTTCGCGTGGAGGAACTACTCCCGAGGTATTGGGACACTCGTCCAGAGCATCTACAATGAGATAAGTCACCGGCTGCTCCGGGAGCTCCAATATGTCCTTCAGGCATTGGGCGAGCGCTTTATCATCGGGTAACCGCGATCCATTATCGTGGGTGGAATAAAGGCGAGAAAGGATATCGTAGCAAGGATCTGACTTTGCGCAGAGTTGCACGAGTAGGGAGGAGAGTAAACCACGAACGTCCTGCTTTGCGGTATTTCTGAAGTCGAAGTAGTAAAATGCAGTCGAGCCCAATCCCGCGTCACGTAAGGCCATAGCCTCCTCGACAATGGTGGAACTGGACGACAATATCAATATAAATCGGGCGTTCCAAGGTATACAGTAGTAGCGCCCACCATAGAATACTCTTCCCCGATCCCGCTACAATGATGAGTTGCTGTTAGTTGGTAGAGACAAAAGGACGAATCACGTACGTTTGCCATGGATCCACAGTAGGCAACCGTTCGCGTTCCAGTTCTCGAAGGTGCTGCCTCGAGTAAACCAGACCGCAGATCCATCATGATTTTCCCTGCGCGCAATTACTTGATTTTCTGACGGATCTGGTGGGGAAAGCCAGCTTCTAGATTTGTCATGTAGACGATCACCTGTAGAGGCGGTTTCACCCTTCGGAGACATGCACAATGGATGAGACAACATACGGTTCATTTTGTTCATTTCGTTTATCGCGTCCTGCATGGCAACTAATATTTATCCATGAGCAAGGCTCGGGATATGGACCACTCGCGTATAACCATACCAAGAGCTTTTCGGATAACGTTGGTCGATACCTCGCCGCCTACGGGGACAACACTTTGATTCGAAGCTCAGAATCAACTAAGGGGCCCCACTCACCGTCCATAACCACTTTCATATTGCTCATAAGACCGTAGACGACCTCCAATATGTGCGCATCCATCATGCGCGCCTCGTCCTGTGTGAGCCGATCCAATCTCCGCATTGTGTTTTCGATCTCGCTGTCCCCTAAAAGCTTCTTTGCAAATTTCTCTGCAACGAGTTCAGTAATAGTAACCTATACATAGGTAGGGAAAACGCTCACTGAATCGCCCCTGATTGACCTGTTTCTTCGCCTGGGCAAGGATGGAAAGTATTTCGACCATTATCTTTGCAATTATCTCCGTCATCAAAGGGGTCAAAGGTATCTTGGTATAAATTTCAAGGCGTTTGAGGAAACTCCCGACGCATTCAAAGAGCTCAAGGAGGGCGTCATAGCTAGCGCTGACTCCGTCAGCCGCCTGACATGAGCTGGTATTAGAGGGGCGGGTGGTCGGTGACTCGGTATAAGCCAGAAAAATACGGACGGTGAAGAGGACATCGATGCCGACGAAGATTAGTTTCGCAGGTTGGAACGGAACCTGGTGAGGAGTGAAATAGAGAAGGAAAGGATTGTTCGGGGCTTACCAGACCAGCTGCCTCGCCAAGAATTGCAGAAAAGGCGTGAACGAATTTTATTACCGGACTAAGGCAATCGATGAACTTGCGATTTTGGTCCCGATAGTCTCTGAACACTTTCACGTTCTCTTGAAGTAGTAGGAGGGTGGAACCAGGGGAGTCACAGCCACGGACCTTTTCAGCGAATGGATTTTCTTTTAGATTTATCCCAGTCTGCTCCGCATATCTATCCACTGCATCGAGAATCAATTGAAAGTTGGGCATCGTCGACTGGCAGGACCGTATTCGAGATCGGAGGGAACAATAGAATTTCGGGAGTGGTCACAACAAGGGACGCCGGTAGGGCGCTTGATAGCGAGGCCGTAATCGATTCGCGAGAGAAATGTAGGCTTGGGTGTACTGTACTGTACTGTAGACATGGGCGGGAGACGCACCCCCAACACAACAGCAGCGGCTTCACCGGACCGGTATTCCAGCAATCGCAGCAGCCACCGTGCAGCCGCGAACAGTATCGTGAGACAGAGAATCTCGACGCGAACAAAGAAGTGGCCGACGTGCTCGCTGCTCTATATCGTGCTTCCCGCGAGCGATTGGGTGGAGTAGGCGGGACCCCAGTAACTGATGTCCTCCCAACGTTTTTTGTCCCTTTTTCTCAAGCAACAAGCTTTTTTCTTTTCGAACATTTAAATCGATTGCTTCTCGTACTACGTGTGTGAAGGACTTTCGCGGACTGATCAAAGGCTACAGTACACGATATGGGGATGGGCGTGTATGCGCCTTCTTTGATCACCTTTCGCCCGATCTGGACACATTGACAGCTGGGGATTGCGCCAAGCCGCGGGCCGGGGCCGGTTGTGGGAGCGCATAGCGCACGGCCATCCGGCGCGATATACGTCGCTCTTCTCTTTGCACGGGGACCATCATCGTCTCATCTCGTAAACGAGGCGCACGGAAACGTGACATCATGTAGTCTCGAAACCCGAGCCCTCGCTGGTCTCCAATTTGACATATCCTGTATCATTTCGCTCATGGCGGTGCGATCCAACTGTGTCCACCACATAATGACATAACGAGTAGTCGACTACGTTCGAGTCATACATTTAAACCAGCACCATCGGTACCATGCTCATTGAATCCCTACGCTTCACGCACACCGTACTCTGAGAACAACCGCGCAACCGCCCCATTTCCTCTGTTGGATGCTTCTTGAGAAGGCGTCCTGCCAATGTTAGTGTTGCCGTGGCTCGGCTCAAATCGGCTGAGCCAGCCAAGCTGAGCTGTTTTGAGCCGAGCCAAGCTGACACATCGGCTCAGGACCAAAATTGGCTCAGCTCGGCTCACGAGCTGGCTGAGCTGGGCTGAGCCAGGCTCGATTAGGAATGACCAGATTAGGCAGGGCTCGCCCGGCTCGTGAGTACGCGTGAGCGGGCAAGAATGGATTCTGCCTGGCTGAGCCAGGAACGAGCTGGCCAAAAACGGAATATATTTGCTCAACGTGCGTTTCCAGTGTCTGCTGGGGCTCTCAGAAGAAAAGTGGGTAAGTCCTCTTTTTTGGCATCTCCTCAGACGACCTTGCGCAAACTCTGACAAAAATAAAATAAAACATTTGTATTGCTGTAGACTACATAGTATAGAGAATACATTTTTTTTTTCTATCTACTGCCCGGGTGCGGCTGAGTCGAAGGCATCGCCATCGTCGCCGCGGTGGCGGTGGTGGTCGCGGTGGTGGTCGCGGTCGCCGCGGTGGTGGTGGTGGTCGCGGTCGTCGTCGCGGTCGTCGCGGTTGCCGCGGTGGTGGTCGTGGTCGCCGCGGTGGTAATCGCGGTTGCCGCGGTGGTGGTTGTCGTCGCGGTCGTGGTCGCGGTCGCCGCGGTCGTGGTGGTGGTCGCGGTTGTCGTCGCGGTTGTCGCGATGGTCATCGCGGTTGCCGCGGTGGTGGTGGTGGTCGCGGTGGTGGTTGTGGTCGCAGTTGCGGTCGCGGTCGCTGCGGTGGTGGTTGTGGTCGTGGTTGTGGTCGCCGCGGTCATGGTCGCGGTCGCCGTGGTGGTCGCTGTGGTGGTCGTGGTCGCCGTGGTGGTCGCGGTTGCCGCGGTGGTGGTCGTGGTGGTCGTGGTGGTCGTGGTCGTGGTTGCGGTTGCGGTTGCGGTCGTGGTCGTGGTCGTGGCCGTGGTCGTGGTTGCGATCGTGGTCGTGATCGTGGTCGCGGTCGCCGTGGTGGTCGCTGTGGTGGTCGTGGTCGCCGTGGTGGTCGCGGTTGCCGCGGTGGTGGTCGTGGTGGTCGTGGTGGTCGTGGTCGTGGTTGCGGTTGCGGTCGTGGTCGTGGTCGTAGTCGTGGTCGTGGTCGTGGTCGCGGTCGCGGTCGTTGCACCCCAGGGCTGGCGCCATCGCCGTGGCTGCCTTGGGGGCTTGGGGGTTCGGGGCGTGGCTATCGCAGGGCAGGTCCTGCCGCTGCCTTGTTACCTGCGAGGGTGCGTGTGGGCGAGTCAGTGAGCCAGGCAAAAAAAAAAGAGCACTTACTTTGTGGCCAAGAGAGAGGGTGGGTCGTAAACCCGTGCCAGTGGTGCTCGCGAGCACGAACGCGAGTTGCGCAATGCAAGGGCAAGGAATTTTCGCAGCCACTGCATGTACGACGCGCATTCCCACGCTCTCGTCTCGGCTCCTGCTGTCTGCTACAGTCTCATCTCTCCTCATCTCTGCCTGATCTCAGCTGATCTACTTCAGCTTGCTTCTTTTATTTTTTTTTGTACTACTCTTGGCTACGTCTACTATGGCTGGATCTAGGAAGAGGGCCCCTTCAACACCCAAGAGGACTCCAAAAAGGCCAAAGACCAAGAAGAGCCAGGTCAAACAGCGGGAGCTTCCTGGTGGTGCTTTGGAGATGTCTTTTCAGCTTGATGGTATGTGCTCATTGTTTTGATGGTATCCATACACTCATATTGTGTTAGTCTCATCCACAGCTGCTCAGACATCAGTTTCCAGTGCCAGACATGTGCACTTTAATCTAGGCTCTTCTGCAGCTTCAGGTGGCCCTCCTGGACCCTCACAGCAGGGAGAGGACCCCTTTGCAGGTTCTTCACCTGCTCAGGCTGCCAATCAAGTGAGTATCTATTTTATTAATTTTATAATCATTTTTTAACAAATTTAATACAGGGAGGCCTTAGCTCACCCCAACCTGAGAACTTTGACCTTGGAAATGGGTCAGATGGCTCTCAGGAGGGTGGTGCTAATTTCAATAGCCCTCAGGAAGGCAACTCTGACCCTCCAACTCCAACTCGCTGCCCAAGGAGGGCTCAAAAAGCTGGTTCAAGGCTGGGCTCAGGTGATGACACCTTGAGGTTTTTTCAGGCTCTTGATGGGAAGAAACAGTGCAAGTTTTGCTTGTGAGTTTTTTATTCTTATTTTTATTTTTATTTCTAAAAATTATTTTTGTAGGATACTTCATCAAGAGGATGCGTCCATCAAAGTACACTCATATCGCTCCACTACTGCAACAGGTCCTCTGCGGTCCCACCTGCTCAATCACCATGCAGATGAGTGGGTTACAGAGTGCCAAAGACTCAAAATTGAGCTGAGAGGTAAAGAGGGAGAAGAAGCTGTTGCAAGAGTTACTGGAGTTCCTGTAGAGCATCAAGCTAGGCGCCGCACTCCCTTCACTCAAGACAACTTTTTAGATGGCCTTGTGCAATTTATTGTTGCCACAGATCAGGTTTTTTATTTAATTTTAATTTTTTTTCCCTATTTAATGTTTTTTTTTTTTTTTTTAGCCTATGATGATTGTGGAGAGACCAGAGTTCCGCCACCTGTGTCTCCTACTCCGCCCTGAGCTGAGTGATGCAGACATCCCTCACAGGACCACTATGCAGAAGCGCATTGTGGAGAACTGTACAGAGGCACTCCACAATTTGTCTCAGCATATTCAGGTAATATTTTATTATTATATCTTAGTGCTTGAGGGCTAACTTCTATTTAGACAAGCTGCCTTGGGAGGGTCTCTTTTACCACAGACATGTGGACAGACCCTGACCTCAAGCCATACATGGCTGTTACTGCTCACTGGCTGGAGCAGATCCAGACTCAAGATGGCCAGCAAAAGCTAACCCTTAGAGCTGACCTTATTGGATTTGTCTATTTTCCTGGGTCCCACACTGGAGAGAGGTTAGCTGAGGTCTTTCATTTTATCATTACTAGGATGGGGCTTGAAAGAAAGGTAATGTCTACTTCATTTTATATATAAATTTCGACTAATTAATTTTTTTTTAAATAAAGATTGGTTGGATAACAACAGATAATGCATCCAACAACAGCTCTATGATGGAGGCACTAGAAACTCAGTTAAAGAAGCAATATCCTAATACTGGGTTTTCTGCAGAGCAGCGCCACATCAGGTAAGTGTCAAACTATTTAATATTTTTTTGCTAACACTTTTTAGATGCTTTGCCCATATTGTAAATCTTGCATGCAAGGCAATGCTTGAGGAAGCAGTTGAACTTGGTTTTGACCAAGTTAAAAGGCTTCAGCAAATTATTGTTTATGTGAGCCTTTCCTTTTTTTTTTTCTTTTTTTTCTTCTTTTTCCCTTCTTTTTTTCGAGTTTTTTTGTCTTTTTTTCTTTTTCTTTTTCTTTTTCTTTTTCTTTTTCTTTTTCTTTTTCTTTTTCTTTTTCTTGTTTCTTTTTCCGAGTTTTTTCTTTTTTTCTTTTTTTTTTCTAATTTATTTATAATAGATCCGCAACTCATCACGAAGGCGTGATATATTTTCTACAATTGCAAAGGAGTCAAATGTGCCTCCTTTGCAATTAATTCTTGATGTGGAGACCAGGTGGTCCTCTGCCTATTTAATGATCAAGAGGGCATTTATTTTGAGAGAGGTATTTTTTAAGCCATTTAATAAATTCTAATGCTAACTTTTAGTTAGGCAATTGATAGGTTTACTCAGGAGGGAGGGCCAGACCCATTAAATGAGGAAGATTGGAGGGTCCTTGGGGGACTTCAGAGAATTCTTCAGGTGTGCAGACATTTTCTCTCTCTGATTGTCTATTAATTTATTTATTAGATCCCCTTCTGGTATCAGCAATCACTTTCTTATGAGAAGACGCCAACACTTTGTGGCACAGTTGCTGCATTTGAGGGCTTTTTAAAAACCCTGAATGACTTGGCAAATACCTTGGAGACTGAGAGACAGGACATTGGTCTTATTATTGGAAAAGCTTCAGAGAAGATAGTTCCATATTCTATGCAGGCCCTTGACCTTCCAGTATATCAGCTTTCAATGGGTGAGTGGCTGTCTTAATATTCTGCATAATTTCTCATCTCATGTGAACAGTTCTTAACCCTTTGACAAAGCTTGAATGGTTCAAGCAACACTACCAATCAAATGTTTCTGAAGCAGTAAAGCGCCACCTCCTTGATGCAGTGAGTGCTTTTAATTTTATCATGCTACTCTAAAACTAAAATTCTAAGTAGCTCAGACCATTGTACACACCATCTAGAGCCCCTACTAGATCAACTGTACCCCCTCCACCCCCTGAACCATTTGGTGGCATGCAGGCCACTTTGGCAAACCTTGGTATTGGCCCAATGCCTGTCTACAGACCACAGGCAAATACCTTAGAAGGTGAAGTTGATGACTATCTAGCAGCCCCAGTCAAATATGCCAATATTCTTGAGTTCTGGCAGGTATGTAGAATGGTTCATTTTATTAGGGAGTACTGACAGTAGTTGGAATGGCAGGAACACCAGAAAAAGTGGCCAACACTCTTCAAGCTTGCCATGGACTTACTCCCCATTCAAGCCACTTCAGTCCCATGTGAGCGTGTCTTCTCAGCAAGCAAGGAGACAGCTAGAGCCAGGAGGAACCGCCTTAAGCCAGGCAGCATGGAAGCCATACAGATACTCAAGTTCCAGGCAAAGTATAAAAGGGAACTCAATTTTACTGAAGGGCTTGGAGAGAAGGATGAAATGGAAGAGCTGGAGGGAATGGAGGCAGTCAGACCAGTTGAGGACTTGAGGGCTTATCTCAGGGGCATTAGTGAGCAGTAGTTTAAAGAGAAATTTATTTGCAACAAGGCTATATACATGTATTTGTACCTAGGAATGAACTACATAAAAGTAGGGGACCTGTGCGACTCACCTGGGGTGGCCAGAGAGGGAAAAGGGGGTGGGAAGAGAAAGGGGGGTGTGGAGGGGCAAGAGGAGGGCGTGCGAGGGCTGTCCGAGGGCGTGCGAGGGCGTGCGAGGGCCTTCCGAGGGCATCTGAGGCATCCAGGGGCACCCGATGGTCGTCCGAAGGTGGGCGGGTGCCAGCGCCGGCTGTGAGGGTGGTAGCGGTGGCGGCGGCGGCGACGCGAGGGTGGTGGCGGCGGTGACAGCGAGGGTGGTGGCAGCGGCACCAATGGCTGCGCGGTGGCCAGAGGAGCGGCGATGGGCGGCGACCAGAGTGAGGGGCGACGAGCGGCGGCGACCAGAGCGAGGGGCGGCGAGGGGCGACGAGTGGCAACCAGAGCGAGCGGCGGCGAGGGGCGACGAGTGGTGACCAGAGCAGGCGAGCGGCGGCGAGTGGCGACCAGAGCAGGCGAGCGGCGGCGAGCGGCGACGAGTGGTGACCAAAGCAGGCGAGGGGCAGCGAGCGGCGACGAGCGGTGACCAGAGCGAGCGAGGAGCGGCGAGGGGCGACGAGCGGCGACCAGAGCAGGCAAGGGGCGGCGAGGGGTGATGAGCGGCGACCAGAGCAGGCGAGCGGCGACGAGCGGCGACCAGAGCGAGCGAGGGGCGGCGAGTAGCGATGAGCGGCGACGAGCGGTGACGAGCGGCGACGAGCAACGACCAGAGAGAGCGAGCGGCGGCGAGTGGCGACGAGCGGCGGCGAGGGGCGGCGAGAGCACATAAAAGGCCAGAGGTTGGCGGGCGGGCAACGCGAACAGCGCGCAGACAGCGCGCAGACCTCTGGCCAGTTTGTGCAGAGGAGGGACGACGGGGGGGGGATTCGAATCTTCAGAGCTTCAGACCCAGGGCTTGACTTGTCTGTACAATTTGAGGGTCGAATTCACACGCGTTAGACCTCCAGTGTGGCTTCGTTGGCTTGGCTGACTCAGGCTACCCAAAAAGGTACAATTTCTAATTCGTACTTCTGGGTGGCTTGAGCCGGCTCAGCCTAGCTTGAGCCAGCTCAATTTGGAGTGGCTCAGCTCAGCTCGTCCTTTTTTGGTCGAGCTGTGCTTAGCTGAGCCAAGCCAAGCTGAGCCGAGCCACGGCAACACTACCTGCCATACCTGTTCCGTAAATGTACATTTGCTCCCCGTTCGAGAAGCACTTGCGCAACCTCAAAGGATTCGTTACACGATGCAATGTGCAACGGGGTTTGGTAGTTCCTTTGCACCGCGTTTATGTCGGCGCCATTGTCGAGCAGCAATCGTGCGATATCAACGTGCCCGTGTAGTGCGGTCGTGTGCAGTGGGGTCCAGCCAATAGTATCTCGAGAATTCACATCCGCACCGTATTTGATCAATATCTTCGCAATTTCGAGTTTCCCGCCCTTCGATGCTACGTCCAACGGAGTCTGGAGTAGCTCGTCCCGTTCGTCGACTTCGACACCGCGATCAAGTAGTCTCTGGATCACGCCAATGTGCCCATCCATCACTGCGCGATGTAACGAGGTGTTCTCGTCGTCGTCAGTCTGGTCGTCGTCAGGAGAATCGCCACAGGACAATGCCGGCTCCACCGGCTCGATCTCGGGAAGACTGTTTTGCGACCTCGCTTCCAGTGTTAAGCGCGCGAAGTCTCCGAGTGGAGAACCCTCGTGCATGGCTAGGAAGCTCCAAACGTCGCGTTTCCTGTTTTCAAAAGCAATGTCGAAGGGTGTTTTGTCGCTCCTATTCCGCATCCCAATATCCGCGCCGGAATCCAGTAGCAGCTTCACAACATCGAGATGTCCATTTCTTGCCGCTGAATGCGACGGCGTCCAACTCTGGTTGTCTTGTGAATTGATATTTGATCCGCACTTGATTAGCAGTCGTACAACGTCAGGGTTCCCATTCCCTGACGCTAGGTCCAATGCAGTCTTCTGATCTTCGTTCCGCGCGTCAACTTCTGCGCCGTGATCTAGTAGCAACTCTGCAACTGTGAGATATCCATTAGAAGATGCATGGTGGAGTGGAGACCACAGATCCGCTGTCTGGACATTCGCGTCCGCCCCATGGTCAATTAAGAGTTTTGCGACATCGGCATGACCGCCTTGTGACGCCTTGTGAAGTGGAGTCAGGCCCACACTGTTAGCTGAGTTTACATCGGCTTGATGCTCGATCAGGAAGCGCGATACCTCTACGTGACCGCCCTGTGATGCCAGGATCAACGGTGTGTCGTTGTTCTCAGCCGGGGACTGGACGTCAGTGCCAAGGTCGAGTAAGAGCCGCACGACGTCGATACGCCCATTTCTTGCGGCTGTGTGCAGAGGGGTCCAGCCTTTGTTGTCGCGGCAATAAACATCCGCTCCGTGTTCGATAAGAAGGCGAACAACTTCAAGATGTCCGCGGCCCGACGCGAGGTCCAAAGGAGTTTCCTCGCGAGTAGTTCGCGAGTTGATGTCCACACCGCCATTTAGCAACATCTCCGCGAGGGTGAGATGTCCATATTGTGATGCACCGTGCAACGGAGCCCAGCCGTCCTCGTCTTTGGACATCGTATTTGCGCCTTTATCGATGAAGAAGCGGGAGATTTCAAGCTTCCCTAAACGAGATGCTACGTGTAGTGGCGTTTCTTGGCCTTTAGTAGTCTGGTCAAGGGATGCCCCATGGTTCACCAGTAGCCGACAAACCTCCAGTTCTCCATTTTGCGTCGCCATAAGCAAGGCGGTCCAACGCGTATCGTTTTCTTGGATGTCAACATCCGCATGGTGTTCGAGCAGGAATTTTACGACGTCACAATGACCGTTTAGTGACGCCGTATGCAAAGAACTTCGGTCTGACCTGTCGAAGGAATTTATATCCGCGCCATGCTCAAGTAATACCAGAGCAGTGTCGATATCTCTTTTCGCAAGTGCTGCATGCAACGGGGTGTCATAACCTCCGCCACTAGCGTTGACGTCCTCTGGAGTTGTTGTTGCGAGGTATTCCACAAGGCTGGGGAGACCACACAATGCGGCGTAGTATAATGGCGTTGCCCTCGGTTGCATCGGGCGAATTGTTGCCATGTGTCCCTCCCAAGGACGGTCCACGTCGTACAGCCAAATCCATGTCGCAAAATATGGCCTGTCTGGATCGAACAGACGCTCCATGAGTTCCCAGATACCTGATGACACACCCTCGAATTTGGCATGGTCGACCCAGTGCCGAGAAGCGTAAATTGCGAGTGGATGCCTTTCTATTGTATTTTTGTCCACTCGGTCACCAAGATTGAGCAGGACGCTGAGGGAAGCTCGGGCGAGAACGACGTGGGCGGAGTGGGGGAGGATGTGAAAGCGAGAAAGGTGCTCTCCTGCTTTGGCGAGGCGAGATGACGTAAGGAACTCTTTCACGGAGAAGTGTGAGAACTGGACCACAGATGAACCGTCCACATTCACAATGGTGATCAGACTGGAACATGTGGACAACACGGCTTGGTGAGCATCCTCTGGGCGCCAGTCCACGTGATATTCTGAATCCTCTCCGGTGTCAAGTAGAACGGCAAGAATCTCTGCGAGCTCTTCGACGCGGAGCGGGCGGATAGAGACCACGAGACACTGAAAGAGGCGGTATGCGTATTCTTGTTTCGCCTTCTCTATGGCTAGCAAGGTGCGCTCGTATGTGGCGTCCAATGTTTCGGGCAATTCGTCAAGAGCACGCCGAAGCGCTTGGGGATAACAGCCGCGCAACGCTTCGAGTTGACAGAAAACCCATTGAAACCTGTAGCAAAATGAAAAAAAAAAAAAAAAAAAAAAAAAAAAAAAGATCGTCGATCGAAGAAAAAAGATGACTTACATTCCGTCGGCCTTCTGCGAGAGTGTATCGATAACCAACTTCTGATCTTGTGCTCTCCATCTTCGCATCTTTCGGTCTGAATGGACAACAGAAGCGATATAGTTGTTAATATCCTGCTTTTGGCCGTCTTCGTCGTGAAGAGAAACAGTGTGAGATGCCAAGGGGAGAAGAGCATCCACGATATCCGCCTCTGGCCGGCTAGTCACGCAGAGACGAAGATTCCGGAGTTCAAACTCGACAAGGTCCTCGATGAGATTGAGGACCCGTTCGCGTGGAGGAACTACTCCGGAGATATTGGGACACTCGTCCAGAGCATCTACAATGAGATAAGTCACCGGCTGCTCCGGGAGCTCCAATATGTCCTTCAGGCATTGGGCGAGCGCTTTATCATCTGGCAATCGCGATCCATTATCGTGGGTGGAATAAAGGCGAGAAAGGATATCGTAGCAAGGATCTGACTTTGCGCAGAGTTGCACGAGTAGGGACGAAAGTAAACCACGGACGTCCTGCTTTGCGGTATTTCTGAAGTCGAAGTAGTAAAATGCAGTCGAGCCCAATCCCGCGTCACGTAAGGCCATAGCCTCCTCGACAATGGTGGAACTGGACGACAATATCAATATAAATCGGGTTTTCCAAGGTATACAGTAGTAGCGCCCACCATAGAATACTCTTCCCCGATCCCGCTACAGTGATGAGTTGCCGTTAGTTGGTAGAGACAAAAGGACGAATCACGTACGTTTGCCGTGGATCCACAGTAGGCAACCGTTCGCGTTCCAGTTCTCGAAGGTGCTGCCTCGGGTAAACCAGACCGCAGATCCATCATGATTTTCCCTGCGCGCAATTACTTGATTTTCTGATGGATCTGGTGGGGAAAGCCAGCTTCTAGATTTGTCATGTAGACGATCACCTGTAGAGGCGATTTCACTTTTAAGAGCCGCGTAAAATGGACGAGACAACATACGGTTCATTTTGTTTATTTCGTTTACCACCTCCTGCATGGTAACTAAGATTGTCCATGAGTGAGGCTCTGGATGCGAATAATTGCGTAATTCGACCATACCAAGAGTTTTTCGGATTGCACTGGTTGATGTCTCGCCGCCTACGGGGACAACTTTTTGATTCGAAGCTCGAAATCAACTGAGGGGTTCTACTCACCGTCCAGAACAACTCTCATATTGTTCATAAGACCGTAGACGACCTCCAATATGTGCGCATCCATCATGCGAGCCTCGTCCTGTGTGAGCCGGTCCAATCGCCGCATTATGCTCTCGATCTCGCTGTCCCCTAAAAGCTTCTTTGCGAATTGTTCTGTAACGGTTTAGTAACCTATAGACACGGCCTTCTTAAGGAAGCGCTCACTGAATCGCCCCTGATTGACCTGTTTCTTCGCCTGAGCAAGGATGGAAAGCATCTCGACCATTATCTTTGCAATTATCTCCGTCATCAAAGGGGTCAAAGGTATCTTGGTATAGATTTCGAGGCGTTTGAGGAAACTCCCGACGCATTCAAAGAGCTCAAGGAGGGCGTCATAGCTAGCGCTGACACCTTCGGCCGCCTGATATAAATGGTACTATCAGAGGGGAGGCCAATACAACAGCCAGGACTCGAAGAACACGCACTGTGAAGAGGACATTGATGCCGACGAAGATAAGTTTTGCAGGTTGGAATGGGACCTGGCGGATACAGAGTAAACAAAAACAAAATAGAGAAGGATTATTCGCAGCTCACCAGACCAGCTGCCTCGCCAAGAATTGCAGAGAAAGCGTGAACGAATTTTATTACGGGGCTAAGGCAATCGATAAACTTGCGATTTTGGTCCCGATAGTCTCTGAACACTTTCACGTTCTCTTGAAGTAGTAGGAGGATGGAACCAGGGGAGTCGCAACCACGGACCTTTTCAGCGAATGGATTTTCTTTTAAGTTTATCCCAGTCTGCTCCGCATATCTATCCACTGCATCGAGAATCAACTGAAAGTTGGGCATCGCTTGCTGAAAGGAGAATATTTGAGACTGGAGGGAACGATGAAGAGTTGGTAGCGGTCACCGGTCACAGCGGGCACAGCAGAACAAGCAGCAGAACTCAAGACGCAACCAGTCGGACAGGTACTTGACCAAAAGCTGTGTAACGAACTCAGGTACGAGATCTTGGGTAATGATAAAGTAGACGCTAGTAGGGCGCTTGATTGCCACGCCGTAATCGATTCTGGAGAGTCGAGACAGATATGCAAGGATAGACGCAGTCATCAAAGGCGAGCTCATCAAGACAATCATCAGGAAATACACATCTCACTGTCCACGACCCATCCGACCAACTGACAGTGTAACTCTGAGGTCCTGCGGATCGAACGGGACAGTCGGCCAAATCATCTACTTGTAATAATCCCGAGTCCAGTTCTCGGCCACGACCGAACGCTCGAACTAAAAATTCCACAAGATGAAGTTAGATACCTTAAACTACAGTACAGTAATAGTGAGTCCTCGGATGGGGACACGAAAATTGACGTGTCTGACGCCAGGAACTGGCCTTACTAAGCTTGGCGTGAACTCGAGCACAACCGTCATCAGGAAAAACCAAGGGAAAAACCTACTTGGATAATTTCCATATTGAGTAAGAATTATTGACATCATAAGTAACAGCTAGTCTTAATTATTATTAATTATCGCGATTATCACGGGAGGTATTTCCTGATGGCCAGGAAGCCCAAAGCCATCCCTAGCACCGTAATTATTCTCCCGCCGCTGGAAGTCACGGAGGCACCTTAGATACGTTTTAGGATATCATGTAAAATGCGCTGCGAGTGTCCGGTCTGAGTCTATGGCCCGTACTCCGGTAGTATAAATTGATTCAAAAAATAATAATATAAAAGTACTGTAACCGCGGCACACATTAGTTGAACCCCCTATGCTCCGCGTACGCCATACTCTAATAATAACTGCGCAATCTTCTGGTATCCTGTTGTTGATGCTTCTTGAGATGGTGTCCTGCCGTACGCATTCCGTAATTGCACATCTGCTCCATGTTCGAGTAGCAACCGTACAACCTCGATGTATCCGTTACACGATGCGATGTGCAACGGCGTTTGGTAGTTCCGCTGCAAGGCGTTCACGTCGGCGCCATTATCAAGCAGCAACCGCACGACTTTGATATGCCCATGTCGTGCTGCCTTGTGCAACGGGGTCCAGCCAATGGTATCTCGAGAATCTATGCCGGCGCCGTATTTAATCAATGTCTTCGCAATTTCGAGTTTCCCGTCCTTCGATGCTACGTATAACGGAGTCTGGAGCAGCTTGTCCTGTTCGTCGACGTCTACACCGCGGTCAAGTAGTCTCTGGACCATACCAATGCGTCCGTTCGCCACTGCGCTATGCAACGAAGTGTTCTCATCGTCGGAAGAGTCGCCAACATACAGATGCGGCTCCACAATATCCGCTAGACTATTTTGCAAGTCCGCTTCCGATGGAGTTGAGCGCGCAGAGTCTCCAAGTTGAGTCTCCAGGTTCCCGAAGTACTTGGATAGGAAGTTCCCAACGTCGCGCTTCCCGTATTCAAGGGCAATGTCGAAGGGGGTTTTGTCATTCTTGTCCCGCATGTCGATGTCCGCGCCGGAATCAAGTAGCAACTTTACAACGTCGAGATGTCCATTTCGTGCTGCTGAATGCGATGGCGTCCAGCTTTGGCTGTCTTGTGAATTGACATTTGATCCGTACTTGATCAACAAGCGTGCGACTTCGAGTTTCCCTTTTCCCGATGCTAGGTCCAGTGGAGTCTGCTGGTCCTCATTTCGCGAGTCGACTTCTGCGCCGCGTTCGATTAGTAACTCTGCAACTCTAAGATGTCCATCCGCTGATGCACGATGGAGTGGAGTCCAGAGACGCGCATTCTCGACGTTTGCGTCTGCCCCATGGTCTAATAAGAGCTGCACGATATCGGCATGACCGTTTCGTGATGCGAAATGTAGCGACGTCCATCCACCATCGCTGACCAAATTGACGTCGGCTTGATGCTCGATCAGAAAGCGTGATACTTCTATATGTCCGCCTCGCGACGCCAGCATTAGTGGAGTGTCGTGCTTCCGATTTCGGACCTGGACGCCAATACCAGAGTTGAGCAAAAGCCGCACGATGTCGAGGTGGCCGTTTCGTGCCGCTGCGTGGAGAGGAGTACAGTCTCCTTTGTCGTAGCAGTTTACATCCGCTCCGCGCTCGATTAGGTAGCAGACAATTTTGAGGTCCCCGCGGGCCGACGCAAGATCCAAAGGAGTACCCCCATCTACATCTCGCGCGTTGACGTCCGCGCCGCTTTCGAGAAATGTTTTCACAAGGTCGAGATGCCCGTATCGTGATGCACTGTGCAACGGAGTCCTGCCGCGTTTATCTTCGGATATCATATTTGCGCCTTCCTCGATTAAGAAGCGAGCAACTTCGAGAGTCCCGAAACGGGACGCTACGTGTAGTGGGGTTTCTTGGTCTTTAGCAGTCTGGTCAAGGGATGCCCCATGGTTCACCAGTAGCCGACAAACCTCCAGTTCTCCGTTTTGCGCCGCCAAATGCAACGGGGTCCAGTGTGTGCCGCGTTCTTGGATGTCAACATCCGCTTGATGTTCGAGTAGAAATTTCACCACGTTACGGCGGCCGCTTCGTGACGCCGTGTGCAAAGGACTTCGGCCCCTGTCGTCTGAGAAGTTTATATCCGCGCCATGCTCAAGTAATGCCAGCGCAGCATCGACTTCTCTCTTGGCGGACGCAGCATGCAACGGGGTGTCGTAACTCCCGCCACTAGCGTTGACGTCATCTGGGTGTCTTGTGGCGAGGCATTCTACAAGATTGCGGAGACCGCACAGTGCGGCGTAGTATAATGGCGTTGCCCTCGGTTGCCTCGGGCGAGCTGTTGCCATGTGTCCTTCCCAAGGGCGGTCCACGTCGTACAGCCAAATCCATGTCGCAAAATATGGCCTGTCTGGATCGAACAGACGCTCCATGAGGTCCTGGATACTTGATGACACACCCTCGAATTTGGCGTGGTCGACCCAGTGCCGAGAAGCGTAAATTGCGAGTGGAAGCTGTTCAATTGTGTTTCTGTCAACTTGGTCGCCAACATCGAGTAGGACGCTTAGGGAGGCTCGGGCGAGAACGACGTGGGCGGAGTGGGGGAGGATGTGAAAGCGGGAAAGATCCTCTCCTGCTTTGGTGAGGCGAGATGACGTAAGGAACTCTTTCACGGAGAAGTGTGAGAACTGGACCACAGATGAACCGTCCACATTCACAATGGTGATCAGACTGGAACATGTAGACAACACTGCTTGGTGAGCATCCTCGGGGCGCCAATCCACGTGATATTCTGAATCCTCTCCGGTGTCGAGTAGAACGGCAAGAACCTCTGCGAGCTCTTCGACGCGGAGCGGGCGGATAGAGACCACGAGACACTGAAAGAGGCGGTATGCGTATTCTCGTTTTGCCTTCCCTATGCTCAGCAGGATGCGCTCGTATGTCGCGTCCAAGCTATCGGGTAACTCGTCAAGAGCACGCCGAAGCCCCTGGGGATAGCAGTCACGCAATGCTTCGAGTTGACAAAAAACCCATCTGAACCTGTAAGGGAATGAAAAATATTGACAAAATGAGTCATGGTAGTTACTTACATCCCCTCGGCCCTCTGCGAGAGCGTGTCGATAACCAGTTCCTTATCTTGCGCCCTCCATTTTCGCATTTTTCTGTCATGCTGGACAACATAACTGACGTAGTCTAGGATACCCTGCTTTTGACCGTTTTCATCATGAAGAGAAACCGAATAAGATGCCAATGGCCCAAGAGCTTCCTGGATATCAGCCTCGGGACGACTAGTCACGCAGATGCGAAGATTCGGAAGATGCGACTCGACCAGGTCCTCTAGGAGGTCAATGACGCTCTCGCGTGGAGATGGCACCCCCGAGTCGTTCGGGCATTCGTCCAGAGCATCTACGACGATAAAAATTTGGGGTTGTCCTGGTAGCTCGAGCATGTCTTTTAGACATTGTTTAAGCGTTTCATCATCAGGCAGCTGTGATCCGGCATCGTGCTGGGAATATAGGTGAGAAAGGATGTCATAGCAAAGATCCGAGTTAGCACAGAGCTGGGCGACGAGGGAGGATAGTAAGCCGCGGACGTCCTGCTTTGCGGTATCTCTAAAGTCAAAATAGTAATAAGCCACCAAGCCCAGTCCCGCGTCGCGTAGGGTCTTGGCCTCTTCAATGATACTGGAACTGGGCGACAGCGTCAATATAAAGCTAGTAGGAGATATGTACGTCATATATGACACCTACCATAAAATGCTCTTCCCCGATCCCGCTACAGTCCCAATATTCAGTCAGCTGCTGGAGAGGATCGGTAGGGTTTGAGAAACACATACGTTTGCCACGTATCCACAAGAGGCCGCCGGCAACAACCCACTCATTGAAGGTGCTGCCACGGGTAAACCACACTGAGGATTCATTGTGGTAGCTTCTGCGTGCAATGATGTGATTTTTAGACGGATCTGGGGGAGAGATCCAGCCCCTTGCATCCTTCTGAAACTGATCACCTGGGGACGACGTTAACCCATCAAGGTCACCGATATTAGACGAGATAACGCACGCTTCATTTTGTTGATTTCGCTTGCGACTTCCTGCATCGTAACTAGTATTGTCCATGAGACCGAGATACACCCGATTCACGTGCACAAGTTGAACGCACCCAGATTCTGTCGGATCGCACTCATTGACGCCTCGCCACCTACAAAGACAACAGTCCAGCCAGATGATCAGCAGCTAGCCGGCTTGACTCACCGTCCATGACCACCTTCATATTATCTAAAAGACCAAGAACGACGGCCATGGTCTGCGCCGCAGTCATGCGGGCCTCCTCCTGCGTGAGTCTGTCCAATCTCTTCAGTATAGCCTCGATTTCGCTATCTCCCAACAACTTCTTTGCGAATTGCTCTACAATGCGTTCAGAGGTAGTTGCACATAGCCAGAACCCGCTTACTGAGTCGTCCTCGGCTGATTTGTTTCTTCGCTAGAGCAAGTACAGAGATCAACTCGACCATGATCTTCGCGACAATATCCTTCAATGGGTCGATGGAGATCTCAGTATAAATACGGAGGCGTTTAAGGAAGTTTCCAAGGCATTCAAAGAGTTCAAGGAGTGCATCGTAGCTAGCGCTGACACCGTCTGCCGCCTAACATTACTCTGATATCAGATGGACCAAGTCGGTGATTAAGAAAGACACGCACAGTGAAGAGGACATCGATTCCAACGAATATTAGTTTTGCAGGTTGGAAAGGCACCTTGTGGGAAAAAAAGAGAAAGAGTAAAGAACAATAGAGAGCGAGGTGTTGTTCGTGGCTCACCAAACCGGCGGCCTCACCAACAATTCCAGAGAAGGCGTGAACGAATTGTACCACTGGTCTAAGGCAATCTATGAACTTCCGCTTTTTGTCCCGGTAGTCTTTGAACGCTTTCGCATTCGTTTGAAGTAGTAGAAGAGTGGCGTCGGGAGTATTACATCCATGGACCTTGTCAGCGAACGGATTTTCTTTTAGATTTATCCCCGTCTGTTCCGCGTATGCATCCAATGCATCGAGAACCGACTTAAAGCCTGAGTTAGACATGGTTGACTGGAGGGATAGGCAGGTACGTTTCGAGAGAACGATGAAAAGTCGCAAGCACTTATAGAATGCGTGGTAGCGCCCAAACCAAAGAGCCCCTTAGGAACAACTACGAGACCGAGTGCCATGGACGAACATACGTACAAGACAATGAGACGACTTTTGACGTGGGAGAGCGCTTGATTAGCTTGGCGCTTGGTTCAAGTTGAAGCCTTGATTTCAATACCGTACAAATCGCTTGACGAGATGGGTGCAGTCACTAGACGAGCTCACCACGCTGACTTACTGGCAGAGATTATCCAGAAATATACACCTGGCTAGCGTCTATGTACATTTGAGCAAATGCAGTATTGTGGAATTTGATAATGGTGGTGGACTCGGAGACAGCGAGTCTGAGAAGTTATAAGTTCTCACGCTTTGTTCCCAAGTGAGAACCTGTCAGGCGCATAATTATTGTCATACACGGCATCAGCCAACATAGAGAATGGTGTCTGATTGGTGTTCTGTCTGTTAAACAAGGCTTTCGGCAAGTAATGGTCAGGGTCCAGTCTCTTTTTCTTTCTTTCTTTCTTTTTACGTCTTTTATCAAATTTTTTGTTATTTGTACGAGGAAATACAAAAGTCAACATGCGGAAAGAAACCAAAACATAAAAATGACTCGTTCGTCCCCCAATCCCCTCTTATAGTTACTGATTGGGGTGAATAAGCAGAGTAATAATGTCGACGCGCAAGAAGAGACGGCTCGAATGAGAACTCCTATTCCGCCCTGAGGCCAATTTGCGAAGAATTACTGCTTAGTATAGTACAGCTGGTTCCATGACGATTGTCCCCTGCCATTTTGAGAACATAGTCGGCCATCCAAAACTCGAGAGCGGGATTCATAATTAAGTTGAGGGAGAAATTCTCAGGAAATCAGGTTATCTCACAGAATTAAGGTTATAGAATAGTTATCTTGTAATAATTGGGGTTATGGAATGGTTATCTGTATTGCTGCGCTCGAGAGCTGTGCCATCTCGGTGGCGGAGTTACCAATTCAAACCTCGCCTATGTCCAAAATTTGGTCACCAGGGGACAATCGTTATGGAACCAGCTGTAATATCGAACCCAAGTCGGTACTAGTAGTGCGTGCCTTGATACTAGCTTGATACACCATCACCAGAAAATTGATCTCACGCTAGTACTGTAGTACCAATTGGGTCTGGACGCCCACGCTTTAAATCGTTGTATCTCCTCCCCCCTTGCGCAGAAATGCAGAATAGGCCGACTAGAACACAACTCGATTGCGAATAGAACGGTCAGAGCGGACCAGACCTTTTGATGAGCCCGCGAATAACTCAGCGAAACAATTACGAACAGTCAAACGCTTGAAAAGTCACACAAATGGTGGTGGAAAATCAAATATCTAGGTATCTCCGCGGTTGTCATCCTATTCCCGTTCTGACATTTCTGCCCCCGAATTCAACTCAACTTTGACCAAGACTCTGAAGAGATGCACCATGAAAGCCAAGGTGAGAGCTCTGCATCTCAACTAGGCTTTCAGCGTTCCGGTTTTTTTCGAGGTTTGAAATCTTCCCGACACCATCCCGCAGGCTTTGAATGGCCATGCGCACTCGCTCCTTGTGCTTTCTGTCCTCGACGCAGGGCTCCGTCCCCTCGAGACATCCCTCCCACCACATTGGGGCGGTATATGGGTGAAGCACTCGTGGAGTATCGTCCCAGAAAATTGGGAAAGTCCGGGCCACCCTCCTGCCGGAGCTACAATCAACCTCCATGTAGTTTTCAAGTCCCAACGTGAGGGTGCCTTTGTTGATACCCTCCTCTGGGTCAGCGACACCGCCCATCAAAAGTACGTCGTCCACTACTCCGCTCACGAATGTACCCGTGCGTACCGCTGCGCCGTTGCAGATATAGGGCTCACTTGTCCAAGGAGCTGGTCACGACGTTGCGCTGCGTATAGATACCCTTGAGCTCGTCAAATCTTGGTTTGAACATTATAGAGTGCCCACCCTAATGATCTCAATGATTCATGGCGGCAGCTGGCTGACGGCCGGGGGCGTGATGGTGTCCTGAACTAACGACCGACCTCTTCGGCGCACTTTACCAGCTCTACCAGCACGCCGCAGCGAACTCACCGTTCTCTACACGATTAGTTACGGGTTCCCAGTGGAGCTGCACGCGCACGTGAAGATTGTCGCCCCGACGACGTACATAGGCTCGCCGCGCATCCCGTCAGACGTCAATCAAGTGCCCAGGCAGAGGAGAAGTGGTATTGTCGAGTCGTGACATGGACGTCACACCATTGTCCCTGTATTTTCTGGACAAGAAAATGGGCTACGTTCCCACCGCAGTGGGCCTGAATAGGCCCAGCATTGAGGGCTTCCTCAGGTAGTACCCGAGATCGGACGACCTGCGGATATTTATGAATGAATTTCCCACAGACAGGGCCACCGCGAATTTCAGCGTCGTCAGGGTCAGCGGAGGTGGGTACGATCCAGGAAATCCCGGCTCGGAGGCGAACGAGTACGCGTTGGCCATAACGTACCTAACTCCGCTCGTCTTCTACAGCCTGAACATGTTAAACGATGATCCATACCTTGACTGGCTCAACGACTTGCTGATCCAGAAGAGCATCCCGCAGATGATCTTCGCGTTGTACAGCACCCCCGAGTATAACATCTTGTCGGAATTAACGGAAAGCGTGTGTGACCTGGCTACGAGAGCCACTGCCTAGTTCTTCGTTTTGGGTTCAGTGTGGCGCCGGGAGTGAATGGGACCGGCGCAAGGCATTGACGAATTTAATGTGAAGACCAACAGGTAGTAATGATAAAACAACTAAGTTGGCTGACTACACTGTCACTGGGCGAGAGAACGCTTCCATTTATGGGCGCGTTTGCTCTCGTCGCCTGGGCACCGGGTTTTACTTTTTCCTGTTCTTTAAAACCAATGGTATGTCCTGTACGCCAACTGACGTCGTAAAAATCGATGATAATTAAAAAGCAAGTACTAGTAGCAGTGCTCATCGATCATTGAAGCGGTTACATAACGTGGGATAAAACACGAATCGGAAATCCAAGAGTAACTGTGTAGTCCACAAAGTACGATTCCATTCAAGTCGCACCATGCTCTATCAGTAATTGTACGACCTTATTCTTCTTATTCAACTGCGCTCCTTGGAGTGGTGTAAAGCCATGATGGGCAACCGCGTTGACATTGGCCCCTCGTTCGATCAGTAGCAGCACGATCTCGAAGTGCCCCTGAGATGAGGCGTAGTACAATGGGGTAAGACAACCCCGATTTGTCGTGTCGACGTGGGCACCGCGATCATCAAGCAACAACCGAGCGATGTCGAGGTGTCCGAAATGAGATGACATGTGTAGCGGAGTGTGACCGCCCCTGTCACGACAATTCACGTCTGCGTTGCGGCGAATCAGAAGGCGTACGACACCCGATCTTCCTTTCGCCGATGCCACGTGCAAAGGGGTTCGTAGGTTTACGTTCTGAGTATTGACATTTGCCCCGCGATAGAAGAAAGATTCGACCTCTCTCCAGGATCCACGTGCTGATGCGGCGTGCAGTGTCATCTTGTCTTCATCTTCCAAAGACAGCTGATCGATGTCCGGTGGAGCGGAGCGCTCGGCAAGAAAGGCTGCGACTTCGACCTTTCCGTTGCGATAAGCCAAGAAGAAGGGTGGTTCATTGTTGCCGTCCCGCACATCGATATCCGCTCCCGACTCCAGTAGCAGCTCCACAACGTCTAGGTGTCCCCCTCGTGCCGCTGCGTGTAATGATGTCCGCCCCTCGCTATCTCTTGAGCCCACATTTGAGCCACACTTGACGAGGAAACGTGCGACCTGGAGCTTTCCATTACCCGATGCGTGATGTAATGGGGATCTTTGGGAGCCATTTTGCTTATTGACGTCTGCACCGCGCTCGACCAGCAATTCCGCAACCTCGAGATGTGCATGCGCTGATGCGATATGAAGCGGGGATGAAAGATCAGCACCCTCGGCATTTACATCCGCGCCAAATCTGATGAGGAAACGCGCGAACTCAAACTTTCCTCTTCCCAATGCGCAATGTAATGGTGCTTGCTGGGAGCTGGTTGGTTTATTGACGTCTGCGCCGCGCTCTACTAGCAACTCCGCAACCTCTATATGTCCATTGGATAACGCACTATGAAGTGGAGACGAAAGATCAGCATCCTCGGCATTTACATTCGCTCCACGCTCGATGAGGATTCCAGCAACGTCGAGCTTCCCGAAGCCTGAGGCGGTGTGCAAGGGTGTTTTCTCTTTTGCATCGCGTGTGTTGACGTCTACTCCGGCTGAAAGCAAAACTTCCACGAGGTCGAGGACTCCTTGTCGCGACGCTTGGTGTAACGGGGTCTGGCCGTCCCGACCTTGGGACATAATATTTGCGTGATGCTCGATGAAGAAGCGGGCGACTTCGAATTTTCGGTGGCGCAATGCCAGGTGTAGCGGGGTATCTTTGCGCAGGTCCGTCTTATCCAAGACCGCACCGTGTTGGACTAGCAATCGAACTATGGCGAGGTATCCGCCGCGAGATGCCAGATGCAATGGTGTCTCGCGAGCATTGTCTCGAACATCAGCACCGTTAACAAGTAAGTCCCGGACGATATCGAGATGCCCATGCTCTGATGCCAATCTCAATGATATCGACATCTTGGATTTGCGGGATGCTATATCTGCGTCACTCTCGATTAAAATGCGCACGATTGCCGCGTGTCCACGTGTTGATGCCGTTGTCAATGCGGTGTGGCCTTTTCGGTCGGGGAAATCGGATGCGCCGCTGTCAAGCAACAATTTCACGACTCGCGAATGTCCGCCCCTTGATGCTACTTGCAATGGGGACTCAGTACCCTTCATGGTAGATACCTCTGCTCCGTGCTCTAGTAGTAGCCGGCAGACCTCCAGTTGACCGGCCAACGCCGAAAAATACAACGGGGTGCAGACTAAGGTAAAGCCGCCCTCGCGCATGTACGCCTTGGCGTTGATATCTGCTTGATGCTCGAGTAATAGCCGCACCGCGTCAAGATCGCCGCCTAATGACGCGCTGTGCAATGGACTGAACTTGCTCATACCCGGGGCATTTATATCTGCGCCATGCCGAAGTAATGCACGAGCGACGTCAAACTCTCGGTTCGTGAACGCAGCATATAAGGGTGTCACATAGTGACCGCCGCGACCATTGACGTCCCCCGGGCAGGTAACTGCAAGATGTTCTACAACGTGGAGGAGACCACAGAGTGAAGCGTAGTATAGTGGGGATCCCTCTGGTTGTTTTGGGCACGTCGTTGCCATTTGTCCTTCCGAAGGACGATCAAAATCGTATATCCAGACCCATGTCGTAAAGAATGGCCTTCCCCGGTCAAAGAGACGCTCCATGAGTTCCTGAATACTTGATGATGACACACCCTCGAATTTGGCATGATCGATCCAGTGCCGAGCCGCGTAGATAGCAAGAGGACGTTGTTCCACCATACTCTTGTCGAGCCGGCCACCAAGGCTGAGTAAGACGCGGAGGGAAGCGAGCGCAAGAATGGTGTGGGCAGAACGTGGGAGGACATGATAGGGAGAGAGGTGTTGCGTCGCATTGGCAAGGCGGTCGGACGTCAGGTATTCCCTGACTGAAAAATGCGTAAATTGAACAACCGGCGAACCATCGATATTGATGACAGTGACTAGGCTTGAACAGGCCGACAATAGAGATTGTTGTGCACCCTCAGAACGCCAATCTATATAGCCCTCTGAATCACGTTCAGTGTCAAATAGATCGGCAAGGACCTCTGCGAGCTCCGCAAGACGAAGTGGGCGGATTGAGACGCAGAGGCACTGAAAAAGGCAGTGGACGTGTTCTCGGCTGTCCTCGTGGATGCCTAGCAAGATTCGCTCATATGTTTCATCCAAGGTCTGAGGCAATTCATTCAGAGCGCGCGCGATCATTCCTGGATTGCGGAGACGCAGCGCTTCCAGTTGGCAAAAGACCCACTGAAACCTATGACCAAATGAGAAAGAGTTAAGATCCGATGATGGCGATTACTTACATCCCATCAGCCTTCTCAGAGATCGTATCGATAACCAGTTTCTTATCCTCCGCTCTCCATTTCCGCATCTTGCGATCCGAATGGACAACGTAAGTGACATAGTCAATTATATCCTGCTTTTGGCCGTCTTCGTCATGAAGAGAGACGGTATGAGATGCCAAAGGTTCGAGAGCTTCTAGGATATCGGCCTCGGGACGACCGGTCACGCAGATGCGAAGATTCGGAAGATGCGACTTGGCGAGGTCTTCTATGAGCTCAAGAACACCATCGCGCGGAGGTGGTACCCCAGATGTGTTGGGACACTCGTCGAGAGCATCTATGATGAGATAAACCGCTGGTTGCTCAGGAAGCAATAACATGTCCTTTAGGCACATGACCAGCGCATTGTCATCGGGCGACCGTGTTCCATTATCGCAGCCGGAATAAAGACGAGAGAGAATTTCGTAACAAGGGTCTGACCTAGCGCAGAGTTGCACGAGAAAGGACGAGAGTAAACCGCGGACGTCCTGCTTTGCCGTATTTCTGAAGTCAAAGTAGTAATACGCCGTCAAGCGCAATCCCGCGTCACGTAGGGTCATGGACTCCTCAATGATGGTGGAACTGGTTGACAAATTTCAATATGAATAGAGCTACGAGGTAAATGGGTGTGGCACACACCACAAGATGCTCTTCCCGGATCCCGCTATAGTGACGAACTGCGTCAGTTGTTGTGAAAGGAAAATGTTGAAATCCCTTACGTTTTCCGAAGATCAAGAGAAGACAACCGTTCGCGTTCCACTCCTTGAAGTTGCTGCCTCGGGTAAACCACACCGTAGACCCGTCACGAATATGTCTGCGTGCGATCACTTGATTTTCTGACGGGTCTGGCGGGGAAAGCCAAGTAATAGATCTCTTATGCAAATGGTCACCTGTGAGGTAAATTCACCCTTCTGATCCATAGATGGTGGATAATAGAACACACGATTCATTTTATTTATCCCGTTTACGACCTCTTGCATGGTAACTAGCGTTCGACACTAAGCGTGGGATATGATTTGTAAGCAATCCCTTAACGTACCAAGAGTTGTCCGGATCGCAATGATCGACGCCTCCCTACCTAGACGGACTTGTTCAGAAGTTCAAAACCAACAAAGGGGCTTCGCTCACCATCCATTACCTCTTTCGTATTTTTCATAAGACCGTGGAAAACCTCCAAGATGTGCGCATCCGTCAAGTGGGCCTCGTCCTTGGTGAGCCGGTCCAATCTACGCAGTATACTTTCGATCTCGCTGTCCCCCAACAACTTCTTTGCGAATTGCTCTGGATTTAGTTCAGAACAAGAACATATACACATAGTAATGAAGTGCTTACTAAATCGCCCTTGCTTAATTTGTTTCTTCGCTTGGGTAAGGATAGAAAGCAATTCGATCATTATCTTCACGATTATCTCGGTCATCAAGGGGCTTAAGTCGATCTTGGTATAGATTTCGAGGCGCTTGAGGAAGTTTCCGATGCACTCAAAGAGTTCAAGGAGAGCATCATAGCTCGTGCTGACTCCTTCAGCCGCCTGATGTGATCATGTGATCAGATATCAGTGGGATATGTGCACCAATACAAAACGAAGGAAAACACGCACGGTAAAGAGGGCATTTATGCCGACGAAGACCAGCTTTGCAGGTTGGAACGGAATCTGGTGGAGAAAGAGTTATAAAAAAAAAAAAGGAGAATGTGAAGATCGCTTGAGGTTCACCAGACTCGTCGCCTCGCCGAGAATTCCAGAGAAGGCGTGAACGATTTGCACAACCGGGTTGAGACAATCGATGAAATTCCGACCCTTGTCTCTATATTTCTTGAACTCATCCCTATTCCTTTCGAGTAGCTGAAGGATAGCAACGGGAGAGTCACAGCCCTTTATCTCTTCAGCGAACGGATTGTCCTTGAGATCTATCTTCATCTGTTCGGTGTACTTCTCCAATTCATCGCAAATCAACTGAATGTTAGAGTAAGACATTGTTGACAACGAGTTGGTAATAGTCGAGTTCAGTGAGGACGGCCACTAGTTGCAATCAATCACAGCGTGTACTGTACTTCGTTCGTCAGGCGGACAACCAAACCTTAGGTCACGATTGGCACTGCACGATAGGCGCCGGTCGCGTGATGGCACGGATGACACCGTCACTAACGACTTCACTTAGCTAGGAATACTGTACAGTACTCTTAACGGCTCAGTGTGTGTCGCCGGTGTCACGGTTAATTCACAGCAAGATTCACAGATGATCTGTGGAACTGCTAGGCCGAGGTGGTCGCGTGTTGAGCGCCACACTGCCAGTGACACTGACGGTCTTCCCGTTCCCGGCAACTCCCACGCCTTGGTCACGGTGCTTGTCCAACACCGACTCTTGCAAGCGGGCAATCCTGTCATCGCCGCTGCAAGGACAGTGATACACAAAGCTCGAGTCCACTAAAAATCAATACCAGGAGGGAACAAATGCGCTTTCCAACAAAAAAAAAACCCCATATTTTTGTACATGTCACCACACGGAGATGTCACAAGAGGGAAAAAATTGTTTTTTAAGTAGGAAACGATAAGATAGGCGTACTCCCTCCAAGTACAACATCATACAAGGCTCAACTACGACTCGGACCCCCACTTAGTCGTCCTTCTTCCTCGTGTCCCTCGGCGGTGGCGGAGCCGCAAACCCACTCAACGGCGAGCGCGGCGTGGGCGGGAAGTGACCAAAGGCAGGTGTGCCAAGTCCAAGCGTACCAAGTCCCAGCGCTGGTGAGCTCAGCGTAGCCGCTGTTGCTGGCATGCGCAACCCACTGCCACTAATACCGCCTGGCGGTCAGGTCCAAATAGGCCGGGGGAGAGTCCGAGCCCGGACGGCGTGCCGGGGTAGCTGCTGGATAGCGTGCGGCCAAAGAGCGGCGGCTACACCGTGGCAGGCGAGTAGGGGGAGTACGGGAGCATCGGCGAGCTGGCATAGCTCGACACCTCGCTGTTGGTCGAGCTGTAGTCGCCCTTGAGTTCAATACCGTAATCGCATGACGAGATGGTGGAGTCACTTGTCACCAGAGACAAGCTCACCACGCCGAGATTATCCTCCACGCTTTGTTCCTAAGTGAGAACTTGTCAGGCGCATAAACGATTGTTGCCATGGGGGTGGCAGGACTGGATATTTTGACATGACGTCTCGATTGTTGCACACGGATCAGCCAGCGCCCTATGCATATGGATGAGCGACGACCCAGGACGGATAGGTGTCTGATTGTGTGTCTGTTAAACAAGGCTTTCCGGTGCGGGTTGCTCACCGGAAAGTAAAAAGTGGGGGGACCAGTTTCTCGCTTTTTGTTTTACGTTTCTTGTCAAGTTTATTGTATTCCTGTTTGTTTTCTATTTTTACAAGTAAGTAAATGAAAATGACTCGTAATTCCCCAATCCCCTCCTGCCGTTATGGAGCGTATGAGCAGAGTAATGTAGGCGCGCCAAACGAGGTAGGTTGCGCTTTGGCAGTTTGCGAAGGGCATACAAATTTACCTCCTAGTAATATCGAATCACTGGTAATGCATGCACCACCACTTCCCAAGCGCAAAATCGATCTCACTCTACCAATTAGATCAGGACGCATGTTCAAATCACTAGTGTAGTCCCTCCCCTTCGCGCACAAATGAAGCGGTCAGAGCGGACCGGACCGTGAGATGAGCGCGTGATAAACTCGGCGAAATAAGCCTGAATACTGAGTAATTCTGGGCTACCCTCTCTCCGGAGCTACGATCGACCTCTACATGGCGTTCAAGTCCAACGTGAGGGCGCCTTGGTCGATGTTGCAGATATAAGATACACTTATCCAAGGAGCGGGTCGTTGAGATGGTCACGCCGCGCTGAGACACCCTTGACCTCGTCAATTCATGGTTTAAGCAGCACAGAGCCCCATCTTCAGTGGTCTCAATGACTCATGGCGGCAGCTGGCTGGCGGTCAGCGACGTGCTGGTGTCCCAAGCCAACGACCGGCACACCTTACCAGTTCTACCAGCGAACTCGCCGTTCTCTACACGATTAGATACGGGCTCCCAGCGGAACTGCACGCGCACGTGAAGATTGTCGCCCCGACAACGTACTTAGGCTCGCCACGCATCCCGTCAAACATCAATAGAGTGCCCAAGCGGAGGAGCAGTGGTACTTTCGAGTCGCGACATGAACGTCACGCCATCGTACCTACCTTTTTTGTACAAGAAAATGAGCTGCGTTCTCACCGCACAGGGCCTGAATAGGCTCGGCATTGAGGGCTTCCTCGGGCAGTACCCGAGCTCGGATGACCTGCGGCTATTTATGGATAAATTTCCGACAGGGCCGCGGTGACCTTCAACGTCGTCAGGGTCAGTGGAGGTGGGTACGATCCAGGAAATCCCGGCTCGGAGGCGAACGACAACGCTCAGTACGTGTTGGCCATAGCGTACCCAACTCCGTTCGTCTTCCACAGCCCGAACACGTCAAACCGTAATCCATACCTTAACTGGCACAACTACTTGCTGGCCCAGAGGGGGCGTCCTGCAGACGATCTTCGCATTGTACAGCACCCCCGAGTATGACATCTTGCCGGAATTAGCGGAAAGCGTGTGTGACCTGGCTTCGAGACTCACTGCCTAGCTCTCCATTTTGGGTTCAGTGAGGCGCCTGGAGGGAAGGGGACCGATGCATGGCATTGTCGAAGCTACTGTGAAGACCAATAGGTAGTGATGATAAAACAGCTAAGTTGGCGGACTGCACTGTCCCTGGGCAAGAAAACGCTTCCATTTATGGGCGCGTTTGCTCTTATCCTCTGGGCACCGGGTTTTACTTTTCCCTGTCCTTTAAAACCAATTTTATGTCCTGAACGCCGACTGACGTCGCAAGGGTCGATGATAATTAAACAGCAAGTACTGTACTAGTAACTTCGTATCGGTGCTCATTGATCATCGGTTACATAGCGCGTGTCAGGGATAAAGGATGATTTGGAAATCCAAGAGTAAATGTGTAGTCCAGAAAGTACGATTCTGTTCAAGTAGCACCATGCTCTATCAGTAATTGCACGACCTTATTCCTCTTATTCAACCGCGCTCCTTGGAGTGGTGTAAAGCCATGACGGGCAACCGCGTTGACATTGGCCCCTCGTTCGATCAGCAGCTGCACGACCTCGAAGTGTCCCTGAGACGACGCGTTGTGTAATGCAGTGAGGCGATTCTGACAAGTTGTGTCGATGTCGGCACCATGATCAAGTAACAACCGAGCGACGTCGAGGTGTTCGGACTGAGATGACAGGTCTAGAGGAGTGTGACCTTGATCGTCACGACAATTCACGTCTTCCCCCTGATCAATCAGAAGGCGTACAGCCTCCAATCTTCCTTTTTCTGATGCTACGTGCAATGGGGTTTTGCGGTTCCCGTTCCAAGGATTGACAGGTTCGGGCGGGCCAAAGCGCTTGGCCAGAGGTATCGTGATCTCGTCCTCCCAGAAGCCGGGCGCCAAGTCGAAGGGTGATCTGTTTCGGCTATCCCGCACATTGATATCTGCCCCCATCTCCAGCAACATCTCCACAATATCTAGGTAACCCCCTTTTGCCGCTTCGTGTAAAGATGTCCGCCCGTCCCGATCTCTTGAGGCCAAATTTGAGCCACACTTGATGAGGAAACGCGCGACCTCGAGCTTTCCGTTATCCAAGGCGCAATGTAATGGGGTGCGTTGAAAGTAGTTTTGTTTGTTAACATCTGCGCCTTGCTCAACAAGCAACTCGGCAACCCCGAGGTGTCCGTTGGTTGATACGGCATGAAGCGGAGACGAAAGATTAGTATCCAAGACATTCACGTCCGCTCCACGCTCAATGAGGAAACCGGCAGCCTCGAGCTCCCCACGGTCCGATGCGAGATACAACGGAGTCTCCCGGTTTGCATTCCGCACATTGACGTCGACGCCGCCTTCAAGTAGCATTTCCATGAGATCGAGAGCTCCATGTCGTGATGCATGGTGCAGCGGAGTCTGGCCGTACCGATCTTTGGACGTGAGATTGGCATGGTGCTCGATTAAGAAGCGCGCGACGTCGAAGTTCTTTTTGCACAAAGCCAGGTGTAGCGGCGTTTTTTGGTCACGGTTCGTCTTTTCCAGGGATGCACCGTGTTGGATTAGCAATTGAACAACGCAGAGGTACCCCGCGTCTGATGCCCGATGCAATGGAGAGTCAGACCATCCTTCCGGTCCATTTGGGTCAGCACCTTTATCAAGTAAGACTTGAACGACATTCAGATTGCCCCCCGTCGATGCCAGGTCCAATGAAGTCGATACCTTGGATTTGCGGGATGTTACATTCGTATCGTTTTCGATTAAAACGCGCACAACCTCCGCGTGTCCGCATGCTGATGCTGTCATCAATGCAGTTTGGTTTTTGCGATCGGGGAAATCGGATACACCGCTGTCAAGCAACAATTTCATGACATCAGAATGCCCGCCTCGTGATGCCGCTTGCAACGGTGACTCGGTGCCTTGTTTTTGGGCATCTATGTCTGCTCCGTGCTCCAGTAGTAGCCGACAGACCTCCAGTTGACCAGCCAATGCCGAAAAATACAACGGCGTGAAGGCCAAGGTGAATACGCCCTCCTTCTCGTACTTCTTAACGTTAATGTCTGCTCGATGCTCGAGTAATATTCGCACCGCGTCAAGATCACCACCTAATGAAGCGCTGTGCAATGGACTGAACCCCTTCATACCTGGGGCATTTATATCCGCGCCGTGCCGAAGTAATGCACGAACAGCCCCGAACTCTCGGTTGGCAAGCGCAGCGTATAATGGTGTCACGTAGTGACCGCCCCAAGAATTAACATCCCCTGGGCGGGTGACTGCGAGGTGTTCTACAATGCGGGGTAAACCACAGAGCGAAGCGTAGTATAATGGGGATGCCCTTGGTTGATTTGGGCACGTCGTTGCCATTTGTTCTTCCCAAGGACGATCAAAGTCGTATATCCAGATCCATGCCGCAAAGTGTGGCGCGTCCTGGTCAAAGAGACGCTTCACGAGATCCTGGATACCCGGTGACTCCGGCGGTGACTCGCTCTCGAATTTGGCATGGTCGATCCAGTGCCGAGCCGCGTAGATAGCAAGTGGTTGTTTTTCTACGCCACTCTTGTCGACTCGACCATCAAGGCCAAGTAAGATGTTGAGGGAGAGCCGCGCAAGAGTGATGTGTGCGGATTGAGGGAGGATACGATAGCGAGAGAGACGCGTGCCCGCATTGGCAAGGCGGTCGGACGTCAGAAATTCCCTGACCGTGAAATGCGTAAATTGAACGACCGGGGAACCATCGACGTTGACGACGGTGATTAGACTGGAACAGGCCGATATCAAAGCTTTCTGAGCATCTCCAGAGCGCCAATCTATGTGGTCCTCTGGATCACTTCCCGTGTCCAATAGAATGGAAAGGACATCTGCGAGCTCCGCAAGACGAAGTGGGCGGACGGAAACGCAGAGGCACTGAAAAAGGCAGCGGGCGTATTCTTGGCTGTCCTCATCGATGCCTAGTAAGATCCGCTCATATGTGTCATCCAAGGTCCGAGGCAATTCCTTCAAGGCCCGCGCAATCGTCCCTGGAATGCGCCGACGCAAAGCTTCCAGTTGGCAAAAAACCCACTGAAACCTATAATCAATTGAGAAGACGTTGAGGTCCGGTAATAATGATTACTTACATCCCGTCAGCCCTCATGGAGATGGTATCAATGACCAGTTTCTTATCCTCTGCACTCCATTTTTGCGACTGAACGACAGTGGTGACGTACTCAATAATATCCTGCTTTTGACCATCTTCGTCGTGAAGAGAAACCGTATGAGATGCCAAAGGCGCAAGGGTATCCAGGATATCAGCCTCGGGACGACTGGTCATACAGACGCGAAGATTGGAAACGGGTAACTTGACAATTTCATTTATGAGTTCGAGGACACGTTCGCGTGGAGACACTACTCCGGAGGTGTTGGGACACTCATCGAGGGCATCTATGATGAGATAAATCGCCGGCTGCTCGGGGAGCTGTAGCATGTCCTTTAAGCATTGGACAAGAGCTTTATCATCGGGCAACCGCGATCCATTGTCGTAGCTGAAATAAAGGCGAGAAAGAATCCGGTAGCAAGAGTCTGACTTGGCGCAGAGTTGTACAAGGAGGGATGATAATAGACCACGGATGTCCTGCTTTGTCGTATTTCTGAAGTCAAAGTAGTAATAGGCCGTCAAGCGCAATCCTGCGTCACGTAGGGCCATTGACTCTTCAATGATGGTGGAACTGTTGTCAAATGTCAATATGAATGTAGCTAGATGAGGTAAACGGATGTGGCACGCACCACAAAATGCTCTTCCCCGATCCCGCTACAGCGACAGGCTGCGGTCAGTCGCTAGAAACGAAATGAAGATTTTGGGATCGCGTACGATTACCGAGAATCCACAGAAGACAACCCTTCGCATTCCACTCCTTGAAGGTGCTGCCTCGGGTAAACCACACCGCCGATCCATCGCGAATATCTCTGCGTGCAATCACTTGATTTTCCGACGGGTCTGGGGGAGAAAGCCAACTTCTAGAGTTCTCGTGCAAACGATCACCTGTGAGGGGAGTTCACCGTTTGGAGCCACTTAAGGTAGATGAGAAAACATACGGCTAAATTTGTTTATTTCGTTTACTACATCCTGCATGACAACTGGGACATGTTCATGAGCGCAAGATACGGTACGCCCGGGCCGCATAGTCTGGACGTACCGAGAGCCTTTCGAATTTCACTGGTTGACGCCTCGCCGCCTACAGACGATAGTCTGATCATGGGTTCGGAACCAACCAATGGGCTTCACTCACCATCCATGACCACTTTCATATTGTTCATAAGACCGTGGACAACCTCCAAGATGTGCGCATCCGTCATCCGGGCCTCGTCCTGCGTGAGCCGGTCTAATCTACGCAGTATACTTTCGATCTCGCTGTCCCCCAACAACTTCTTTGCGAATTGCTCTGGATTTAGTTCAGAACAAGAGCCTATACACACGGTAAGGAAGTACTTACTAAATCTCCCTTGCTTAATTTGTTTCTTTGCCTGGGTAAGGATGGAAAGCAATTCGATCATTATCTTCACGATTATCTCGGTCATCAAAGGACTCAAGTCGATCTTGGTATAGATTTCGAGGCGCTTGAGGAAGTTTCCGATGCACTCAAAGAGTTCAAGGAGAGCATCATAGCTCGCGCTGACTCCTTCAGCCGCCTGATATGATTGAGTATCAGAGGGAAATGGTTGGCCGATTAAAAATGGATGATAAAACGCACAGCGAAGAGGACGTTGATGCCGACGAATATCAATTTTGCAGGTTGGAACGGGACCTGGTTGGGAAAGAGTAAAATGAGAACGTGACGATCGTCGCTCGCGGCTCACCAGACTAGTTGCCTCGCCAAAAAATCCAGAGAAGGCGTGAACGAATTGCACAACAGGGTTGAGGCAATCTATGAATTTCCGATTCTTGTCTCGGTACTCCTTGAAGTCGCTCCTATTCCTTTCGAGTAGTTCAAGGACGGCACTTGAAGAGTCACAGCCCTTGATCTCTTCGGCGAACGGATTATCTTTTAGATTTATCATCATTTTGTCAGCGTAATTATCCAATACGTCGCGAATCAACTGAAAGTTCGGAGAAGACATTGTGGGGTAGTGAAATTTAATGAGGATGGCCACCTGTTGCCAGTGCAAGCGTCAGACTCGCAGCGTGGACGGTGTTGACAGTCCCGGCCTGGAAGGTCGCCGGTCGCCGGTCCGTCACGCGTCACGATTGGCGCCGGTCGCAAATTTATTTTCAGTCACCAAAGGTTTCACCTAGCTAGGAATACCCCGATGAGCTGAACGGTTTAGTGCTCTGCATGTCCCATTAACGAGTGAACTGCCAAGTGAATTGCGAACCCGAGGCCCGGGGGCCGCGCGCGAGTGAACATTGGCATATGACTTACAGCTGTTTTCATAACATCTGTCGGGTCGCGACCATTTTTCGCTTACAGGCGTAGTCTGAATGGGCATCTCGGTGACCATGCCGAATTTTCTTCCCACAAAAATAAATTGTAGTAATTAAAAAAGAGTTTACTTAAGGCAACTTAGTCTCCAGTGACAAAAAATTGATTTCAACGGGAAAGGAAGGAGTAATCATATTGAAAGAACATATTACAAGAGCTAGAGGGGGGTTGGAAACTGCTCAGCACTGTTTGTGCATGCAGCACAAAACTTAAAGGATTAGTGAACAGGAGGACCAAGTTGGACGAAGAGGATCATGTTACGCTTGGGGCAACGTCGCGTCATGTGAGGTGGATTCGTCAACTATCCCACGGTCGTCGGACAGCCAGGTGCTTGGCGGTATCTCTCAAGCGACCGTATACTGATTCCAGTGAGCTCATGGATTTCTGAGTCACGCACTCCCCGATGCAACATTGACAAGGCCAACTCCTTAATGTCATTGGAGTACCAGACCATTGTTGAGGGTTTGGAAGGGACGACAACGGAAGGGAGTAAGCTGCTGAGCATGACGACACAGATAACTATTCTATAACCCCAATTCTGTATGATAGCCCAATTCTCCTGTCCACTTAACTATGAACCCCGCTCATGAGTTTTGGATGACCGCTGGGCTACGCGAAAACTGACCCGCCATATGTTATGAAAACAGCTGTACCAACCAACGTCGAGGTCTTCAAACGCACTTCAAGTTGCGAGTCCACGCAAGATAAACACGAGAGAACAAAAAAGCTTCCTTCCCAAACGATACTATGGCTCATCACTACGCAATGACGAGAGACAGTTTTAGTGGGAGACGAGAGAACAGCGGACTCGCTGAGGTACAACATCATACACGATTTCAACTACGACTCCCGCCCCAACCTAGGCGTCCCTCCGCGTGGAGGGGTTGTGATTCGTACGGGAAACCACGACAAGATGAGACCAGAAGAGGTGTGGCGCGGTGGTCAAGGAATTGGGTAAAAGTTGTCGTGCAATGCGTGATAGTGTGGCGGACCTGCTCAACGCCAGACCCGAAGGCCTGAAGGCTCCCATAATTCGTAGATGGTAGCTAGTTGTTGCTCGTAGCGCGCAATTCTGTACTGATTCGCAGGTAAGCTTTGGAGCGTGGGTCGTTGGGAGGAGGCAGTGGTAATAACAAGATGCAACAAATTATGCAGAATATTAGAGGAGGAAACGAGGAAACACTCGAAAAGGAAAATGGACCACCGAGAAGCTGTAGATTCACTACGAGACTCCCACTGGACGAAGTTTAAGACGTGGCGAGAATCATGACTGCCAGGGCCAACGTAGCTGACAGGAAGGATGAGAGAACATACAGCTGCAGTCAATGACTATCATAAGTTAGCCGTAGCGAGGCATAACACATACTGTAGCAGTGTGATGGCTTCAGGTTGCTGCTTGCGTTGAGCGGTAAATGAGAACGCCGCACTCGCTCTGAGTACAACATCATACATTGTTCAACTACGCTATGACTCCCCGCCCTGACCTGATCACCCTTCTTCGCCATATCCCTCGGCAGGGGCGGAGCCACAACGCGCGACGTGGGTGGGGAATGGGCAAGGACAAGTATACCAAGGGCCGGCACCACCTGGAGGGCCCGGGCCGAACAGGTTAGAGGAGAGTCCGAGCCCGGACGGCGTTCCGGGGAAGCTGCCAGATGACGTGCGGCCAGAGAGTGGAGGTAGCGCCATGGCAGGCAAGTAGGGGGAGTACGGAGCACCGGGGAGCCCACAGGCGAGCTGGCATAGCTCGAGAACCCGCTGTATGTCGAACTGTAGCGTGATCTACCTTCCGCCTAGCCGCCCAGGCGCGGCGGTGCTTTGCTTGGGTGCACACGGAGGGCCAGTTGGTTCATTTGCCACGCAGGACGATCGGTGAGGAAATATGTGTCGGTACGGTGCTACCTGTGGTGTCTGGCCTTGTAATGGCCAATTTCATGCCGCCTGTTGCGCGGAGGGCCCCACGATGCACAAACGAATGTATTTCCGACAACGCCGACACAGCTGTGGTACAGATATGGCGAGAAGATGAAAACAAAAGAAGGGTGACGGGCCAGATGAAGATTTGGGTAAGTGTGGTGGTACACTGGATGAGGGCAAGGTGAGACGGACAGGCTCGATATTGAACTCGAAGATCCCCAGCACGCCCGAATTTGGACCGAGCTTTCGTTCGTAGTGTGTGATGTTATACTGATTTGTACGTAAAGGCCCAGTGCGTGGGGCAACTTAAGCTGTCGGGACGACACGGGGAAAATTCGACTATATCTGTAGGACCATCAGCGAGGACACTTTCAGGAAGAGAGCGACGCACCAACGTGAGTGATTCCAAATGGACTGTCAAGGAAGAGGTTGACGGCCAAGTCTAAGGATACACTATAGGCATCTTGATACGCACATATGCAGGACATAATGATGATCAAGTCAACATTGACATCCAGATAACTCGCGGGTGTGGTCTACGCCAAGCTCGTAATCCGGCCAGCTCATAGGGACTCACCAATGCCATTCGCGACGAGAAGAGAAATGGTGGTAATATAGAGGGTGAGGAAACTGGGCTCACTTGGGTCTGTGAAAGCACCAAAAGACTCTGAAGAGTGGTAGGTGCAACGGCATCGATCTTGTCTAGGAGCGAGGGCTCCCCATACGAGTCCATGACCGCGACCGACTCGGAAGGGAAGCCCAAAAGGGTGATGTGGCAGGACCCCGAAACTACACACCCTTCTGTCACCCACGTCCCCGTCCCGTCACCAACGATGGGCTTAACATCACTTGTATTGACTCAACAATCTCAAGCGGGTCCATCACAATGAAATGGTCGCAAAACGGAAGTTGGACGGACTACGCCCGGTGGCACAGCGGGGCATGGTGCCTAGTCTCTATATGGGAGAAGGGCTCTAGGTTGTTTATCCGAGTCCCACATGGTGCGTCCGTCTGCCACGCGTCTCCGAGGATAAGGGTCTGCCCAGAGTCAAGTAAAGAGGAGGTCAGTAGTGGTTTAGAGCCTGCGAAAGCTCTCGTCAGGGGGCTACCGCTACCCCGACCGCCATCCTTCTGAGACCATTTAGGACGCCTACCAGTCTCGAGAGACCCCAGGCTGATTTCATGGGGAGGGGAGAGGGCTTCCCGCTCAGCAATAATATTATAGCCAGCTGGTGTCCCACAAGTACATCTGGCAGCACAATCTTGAGCGCAATCTCCTTCCGGGTGCGCTTCTCCAGCTCCATGTGGTCCCCGCGGCGAAACTAATCGCCGTGGGAACCTTCCACCATCCTCTAAGAGGATTCGCCGAAGCGACAGAGATTGAGGACCAAACCCACCGCAATCACAGCGTACACTTCACTTTCTACTCTCCGCGGGCCCTAGGATAAAGGGTTCTGGTCAGTTCCTTTCTGCTTCGCACATCCGAATCGTCTGACACGCTATCGAAGAATACTGGTGATACCTTCACCTTCCTCTCATTGGAGCTGCCTCTTCCTCGAAATACACTCACATGCCCTCCTGGCCCCTCTCCTCCTGATAATACCTTCCATTCTATGTCCTTGTTCCGCTCATGCCAGTCCACATGGAACGAGAAATTTTGATGTCCTTCTCATACAATCTCGGGAATCTTCCTGCGTGTTCGCGTGTTCGGGAGTTTGTTGAATTCATACGTATTATGTTGTAACCACGCACGGGTGGTCGCTAAGCGCTCCCGCTACGCTCCCCTTCACGTCGTTACCAATACCATTTCTTCCGTATGTTTCTTGTGCTTTAGGTGTGCTGGCGCTTTTGTCAATATGTTTGCCACCCTCGAGTGGTTCTAACCTCCCATCCTTGCTGTATGATAATGGGTATGTACGATCTCCGGGAGAAACCAACGGACTCACTTTCTATGATAGAGCCTTTCTTTTTCGATCGTTATGATCTTTTTATTGGTATTAAGCTCTACGCGAGCAATTGGGCCATTCGTGTCCTTGATGATGCCAATGTAACCCTTTTGAGGACCTTTCACCACAGTAACAAGAACACCAATCAGCCGGTCTCGCAGACCGTGGTCCATACCTGATTCGGCCATCCCAACCGTCACGCCATCGCTCAGGACAGGGTTCATTTCAGTAAGGTCGGCGACAGGTCGGATAATGTTGCCTTTTGGAGCAAGGGAAACAAGGGACCTTGTGCACGTCACAAACACCCCCCCGTTTTCCACGATTCCACGATTGTGCAAGAACGCGAAGAAAGACTGGTTAATGTGAAGAATGCGACCTTTCCGACCCTACCCTGGCATATATAAGATGCAGACAAAGTGATGGGGGGAGAAGGGATGCTTCTCACCTCGCCATCGTTTTCCTTCATATTATTACCAACCCGTAGTTCATATCCCTCCGCATCCGTTGCCATAGCACGGTTGGAGTCGCGACGTATAGATATCTGATGTGGTTGCACTAAACGCACTTCACCATTTTGGTCCAACACATGAAAAGAGTCTCGCTCTGTTTTAAAGATGACGCCGACGCTCTGGTTTCTGGGTTCGGAGTGAGATCCTCGCAACACACCACATAGAGAAGGATACCTACTCCAACTGGACCAAGTCATGGAGTTTGTAGTTGCCCACGACGTTCGTACCCGTGCTAACTTTGGCGGCCTCACGAAGGTTTTTAGAGAACACCGAAATCTGCTAAATGTTTTGGTGTGACGTGCAGGGATTGAACAGAACTAACCTCCTGCAAGGACATGCTAGACAAGAAGGTGACGATATTTCCCGCAATGGACACGACGAGGCCTGACTCGTTGGCGTTTTTCCCAGACACGACTTCAACATAGTCGCCAGGTTTGAAGCACTTCCTGACGCTCCGTACTGGCACCTGCACCTCCTGTTCTTCAAGATCGATGGAAACAACTGGATTGACCGTGACAATGTCTAATTTGATGGATTTGACGACACCATGAACGCCAGCTTGTTCGCCTTCGAACACTTCGATGTAATCACCAGGCTGCAACACTGCAATTGCCGCCTTACGCGAGGCCTCGGTGATAAGAGAAAGGTCAATGCCGTCCTCTTTACCCTCGCCTTCTTGGTTGCACCGCGCAAATCGTGTGATTTCGTCCAGTGTAGGGTTGATGTCTTCCGTCACTGTAGAACTGAGTTTGAAGCTTTTCTCAATAAAACCATCTTTGTACGTGTCGTTTTGGAAGATGTACGATTGACTTCGTTTCGACACCATCTTGCGACCATAGACCTTGACGACCTCTTCGTAGTTGAAAAATCGCTGTGGCGGGCGGATATCAGTTTTTTTGTGCTTTTTGCCATCGACCGCAACTTCATCTTTCGGACTGAGGTCGATTCGGGGAATGAACTTAAGTCTAAACTCCTCCCCGTTTTCGGTGATATATACCACTTGGGCAAGATCCCCTTGATATTTTCCCCGTCTAATGCGGACCCAGTTGCCCGGATTAACGGTTGTTTCCTGCTTCTTGATTAAGAATAGATTGGGGATTTCGTCAATAGGTACCAGGGTGACACCACGACTGGGATAGATTCCAACGAGCCCATTGCAAGCCTCGCTGACATGCTTCTGACTTCGGGCCTCAACGTAGATCCTGCCAGGGAAGGAGTCGCGCTCAAATACGGAAAGGATCTGCAAGGGACGGTTGGAGAATTCGAGGTCAAGCGACTTGCGCATGAGGCTGAAGACAAGGTCCCGCTCGCGACCGGGCTGAATGTTATTCCATCAATGATTCGGTCCTAGATAGTTTGGCAAAACGACTTTGAATGCTTGCCTTGCACTGCACATGCCAGAGGTTGGCATCTTGGACGGAGGGCATTAGAAGGTGCTGAGGCATTTTGTAGAGATATGTTCAGGAAATACTTTGGGGATTCGGACAGACGATGAACAGCAAGCAAGCTGGACTTCCCATTCAGTTATCCGTACCCTTGCCGTACCGTGCACACGATGCGCATGTGGCTGACTAATAGTACATATTCGGAGATCTGGCCGTGGTCATTCGAACATCCAAACCGTCTGACGTTTGACCCGCTATCGAACTTGAAGAACGCCAGTCATACAAAGAACAGCTCCTTTCGCTCCACCTTCCCCCCTTGCTGTGCAGTCTCCTCCTCGAAATACGCGTACATTCGCCCCTGCCTCCTTGGTCCGTCCCTTCTTGATAGCACCCGTCGTTCTATCTCCTCGTACCGCCCATCCCTGTCCATATGGAACAATGTCCTTCGGAATCATTATGTAATCTCGGGAATCTTCAGACTGTATCTGAACACCGACTGATGCGACGTCGCAAAGATTGACGATAATTAAAAAGTAAGGAACCGTATACTCGACCGTAATAGTGCACATCGGCTGACGCGCGTAGGGATAAAGTACGGATTGTAGTAACTTCGTAGTAATGAGGTTATGAACCGGGGGATGAATTTAGATAGCGAAAAAGCGTTAATTGAGAGCATACGTGCGCCTCAGTGATGAGAGAATGAGTGCAAAAACGAAAGGGTTAAACCGATTGCATTTAGGGGCTCGCTTTCGAGCCTGAGTTCCCTTTATACTACTCATACAAGTACCATACCTCGTAAAGTAAGCCGAGAATTTTGTGATGCAAACGCGGCGTCATTTTGCTACAGTAGGGACACCCGAGACGCACGACTCGGCACGAGCTTGATATAGTAAGTGACACATACACGCAAGCACAGAAACACAGCGCGAACATGAGGGCACATGTCGACAAACAGTAGATATACCAATAACACAACTGGAAATTATAACCGAGAACGTACTTAATTCACCACGTGGTTGGGTAGTTGCGATTCTGTTCAAGTTGCGCCATGATCTACCAGTAATTGTATCACACTACGCTTCCCTCCTATACGTGCTACTCGGAGCGGTGTCATCCCGTAATTGCCAACTACGTTGACATCAGCCCCTCGTTCGATTAGCAGCCGCACAACCTCGGTGTGCCCAAGTGCTGATGCACGGTGTAATGGAGTCAAGCGATACTGACACATCGTGCCGACATAGGCACCACGATCAAGTAACAACCGAACGAGGTCGAGGTGTCCGTATTCAGACGCCTTGTCCAGCGGAGTAAGACCCTCCTTGTCATGACAATCCACATCTGCACCACGATCAATCAGTACGCGTGCAACCTCCAACCTTCCTTCGGCAGACGCCACGTGCAATGAGGTTTGGCGGTCGGTATCCCGAGAATTGACGTCGATGCCATGGTTTAGTAAAGATCGAACGACGGTCAAACGTCCGCGTGCAGATGCGGCATGCAGTGTCATCTCTTCTTCGCCATCGGGAGGATCTTCGTCACTGGTACTTCCGCCATTTGTATCTTCTAGTAACAACTCATCGACATCTGGACCGTCCTGAGATGCCACTTCTGGTGGTGCCAAACCCATGCGCTCGGCCAGAAACCTTGCGACCTCGACCTTTCTGTTCCGAGACGCCGCGTATAAGGGGGATTCGCCGTTGCCATTGAGTACATTGATATCCGCTCCCAACTCCAATAATAACTCCACCACACCTAGGTGCCCCCCTCGAGCCGCTGCGTGTAATGGTGTCTGCCCTTCGCTATCTCTCGAGCCCACATTTGAGCCAGACTTGATAAGGAAATGCGCGACCTCAAGCTTTCCGTTACTGGATGCGCGATGTAACGGTGTTTCCTGGGAGCTGGTTTGTTTATCGATGTCTGCGCCGCGCTCAACCAGCAATTCCGCGACCTCAAAATGTCCATTGGCTGATGCGTCATGAAGCGGAGACGAAAGATCATCATCCTCGGCGTTCACATCCGCTCCACGCTCAATGAGGAAAGCAGTAGCGTCAAGCTTCCCGTCGCCCGATGTGAGGTGTAAGGGAGTCTCCCGCCTTGCATTCCGCACATTGACGTCGATGCCGCCTTTAAGTAGCGTTTCCATGAGGCCGAGGGCTCCGTGTCGTGATGCATGGTGCAATGGAGTCTGGAAGTCCTTATCTTTGAGCATGAGACTTGCGCGATGCTCGATCAAGAAGCTCGCCACTTCGAGTTTTTCGTCGCGCAGCGCAAGGTGTAGTGGCGTTTCTTGGTGATGATCCATCTTGTCCAGGGCTGAACCGTGTTGGATCAGCAGCCGAACAATATCGAGGTACCCTGCGGATGATGCCAGATGTAACGGAGTCTGGAGATCTTCGTCCTGCACATTTGGATCAGCACCGTTAACAAGTAAGTCCTGGACGACGTCGAGATGCCCATTTTTCGATGCCTGGCACAATGGTGTTGACTGTTTCTTATCGCGGGATGCTACATCCGCACCACTCTTGATTAAAACGCGCACAACCTCCACGCGCCCAACTAGCGACGCTATCGCCAATGCAGTTTTGCCTGATTTCTCTCGGAGTTCTAAGGATGCTCCGCAATCGAGCAAATATTTCACGACATCCGGATGCCCGGACCTTGATGCGGCTTGCAATGGGGACGCAAAACATTCGTCCGGGGGATTTATATGTGCCCCACTCTCTACTAGCAGCTGGCAAACTTCCAGTGCACCAGTGACTGTCGCGAAAATCAATGGGGTCAGGCCTGATTCGTCCGGGTCGATGAGGGCGATGTTAACGTCTGCTTGGTGCTCGATTAAAAATTGCACCGCATCGCGATCGCCGTTGAGTGATGCGCTGTGCAATAGACTTTGCCCCTCTATACCCGGGGCGTTGATATCCGCACCATGCCGAAATAATACACGAACAACATCAAAATCTCGGTTGATGAGTGCGGCAAACAAGGGGGTCACGTATTGGCCACCTCTAGTATTGACATCTTCGGGATGGGTGACTGCGAGGTGTTCTATCATGCGGCGAAAACCACAGAGCGAAGCGTAGTATAATGGAGATCCCTCTGGTTCCTTCGGACGCATAGTTGCCATTTGTCCCACCCAAGGATGGTCAAAGTCGTATATCCACACCCATGCCGAAAACTGTGGCGTATTCCGGTCAAAGAGACGCTCCATGAGACCCTGGATACTCGATGACACGCCATCGAATTTGGCATGCTCGACCCAGTGCCGGGCCGCGTAGATCGCAAGCGGCTGCTTTTCCACCACACTCTTGTCGACTTGGTCATCAAGGCTGAGTAAGATGCTGAGGCAAGCTCGCGCGAGAGTGGTGTGTGCAGAATGAGGGAAGACATGATATCGAGAGAGACAGTCTCCTGCCTTGGCAAGGCGGTCAGATTCTAGAAACTCCCTGACCGTGAAATGCGCAAATTGAACGACTGGGAAACCATCTACATTGACGACAGTGATTAGACTGGAACAGGTCGATATCAAGCATTTCTGCGCGTCCTCAGAGCGCCAATCTATCTGGTCCTCCGAATCACCTCCGACATCGAATAGAACGGCAAGGACGTCTGCGAGCTCTGCGAGGCGAAGTGGGCGGACGGAGACGCAGAGGCACTGAAAAAGGCAGCGGGCGTATTCTCGGCTATCCTTGTCGATGCCCAACAAGATACGCTCATATGTTTCGTCTAAAGTCTGAGGCAATTCCTTCAGGGCCCGCGCAATCGTTCCTGGAATGCGGCGACGTAACGCTTCCAGTTGGCAAAAAACCCAGCGGAACCTATGATCGAATGAGATAAAATTAAGGTCCAGTGAAAAGGATTACTTACATCCCGTCGGCCTTCTCAGAGATGGTGTCGATAACTAATTTCTTATCTTCCGCTCTCCATTTTCGCATCTTGCGGTCCGAATGCACAACAGAAGTGACATAGTCGATGATATCCCGTTTCTGCCCGTCTTCGTCATGAAGAGAAACAGTGTAAGATGCCAAAGGCTCGAGAGTTTCTAGGATATCGGCCTCGGGACGACCGGTCGCACAGACGCGAAGATTCGGAAGGCGTGACTCGACAAGGTCTTCTATGAGCGCAAGGACCCGATCGCGTGGGGAAACTACGCCAGTGGTGCTAGGACACTCGTCGAGAGCATCTATGATGAGATAGATGGTGGGCTGCTTTGGGAGACCGAGCATGTCCTTTAGGCATTTGACAAGCGCTTTGTCATCGGGCGACCGTGATCCATTATCGTAGGTGGAATAAAGGCGGAAAAGGATTTGATAGCAAGCGTCTGATTTGGCGCAGAGCTGCACGAGAAGGGATGATAGTAAGCCGCGGACGTCCTGCTTTGTCGTATTTCTGAAGTCGAAGTAGTAATAAGCCGTCAAACCCAATCCCGCGTCACGTAGGGCCATGGACTCTTCGATGATGGTTGAACTAGTAATACCGATATGAATAAAGCTGGACGAGGTAAACGGACGCGGCACAGACCACAGAATGCTCTTCCCCGATCCCGCTACAGTGACAGGCCACCATCAATTCCCGTGGAAGGGAAACACGTTCGGAATCGCTTACGTTTGCCAAGGATCAACAGAAGACAACCTTTCGCGTTCCACTCCTTGAAGTTGCTGCCTCGAATAAACCATACCGCAGACCCGTCGGTGATATCTCTGCGTGCGGCTACTTGGTTTTCCGACGGGTCTGGGGGGGAAAGCCAAGTAATAGATCTCTCATGCAAACGGTCACCTGCAAGACGAGTTCTCCTTCCGATTCACGCATAGTGAATAAGACAATACACGATTCATTTTGTTTATTTCGTTTATGACCTCTTGCATGGTAACTGTTTGACGATAAGCGCGGGATATGATTAATAAGCAATATTTCGGCGTACTGAGGGTCGTCCGGATCGCAACGATCGACGCCTCGCCACCTATAGGCAACCTGATCAGATGTTCGGAATCAACCAATGGGCTTCACTCACCATCCATGACCACTTTCATGTTGTTCATAAGACCGTGGACAACTTCCAAAATGTGCGCCTCCATCATACGGGCCTCGTCCTGCGTGAGCCGGTCCAATCTACGCAGTATACTTTCGATCTCGCTGTCCCCCAACAACTTCTTTGCGAATTGCTCTGGAATAAGTTCAGGACAAGAGACTATACACACGGTAAGGAAGCGCTTACTGAGTCGTCCTTGTTTTATTTGTTTCTTCGCCTGGGAAAGGATAGAAAGCAGTTCGACCATTATCTTCACGATTATCTCTGTCATAAAAGGGCTCAAGTCGATCTTGGTATAAATGTCGAGACGCTTGAGGAAGTTTCCGATGCACTCAAAGAGTTCAAGGAGAGCGTCATAGCTCGCGCTGACTCCTTCGGCCGTCTGGCGTATTCAGTTCAAATGTCACATCATATCAGGAGAATGTTGGAAGATAGAAAACGAAGGAAAATACGTACGGTGAAGAGGACATTGATGCCGACGAAGACCAGCTTTGCAGGTTGAAATGGAACCTGGTGGAGAAAAAGTAAAATAATTAAAAAGTAAAAATAAAAACCCCGTGACGATCGCTCGCGGCTCACTAGACTAGCTGCCTCGCCAAGAATTCCAGAGAAGGCGTGAACGAATTGCACAACCGGGTTGAGGCAGTCAATGAACTTTCGATTCTTGTCCCGATATTCCTTGAACTCGTCCCTGTTCCTTTCGAGTAACTGAAGGATGGCACCGGGAGAATCGCAGCCGTTTATCTCTTCGGCGAACGGATTGTCTTGCAGATCGATCTTCATTCGTTCGACGTAATTATCCAACGCATCGCGAATCAACCGAAGGTTCGGGGAAGACATTTTTGAGAAGGAATAGAGAGTTGGCAGTAGTCGAGTTCAGTGAGGATGGCCGCCAGTTCAAGTTGCAATTGATCATAGAGTGTAGTCAAGATCCTCGCGAATTTCCCACGGAGAAATGACCAATCAGCCTTTGTCACGATCACGATCAAAGGTTGTGAGTCGTCCGCACTTGACCACTCCGAGTCCGGCTCCATGTTCTCCTTGATTTTGGTGTGATACATGGCTACTGGATCTCCAAATCGAGAAAGCGTCTCTATCACTGACGTTGCTGGCCCTCTGAGGCATTGAAGTCAAGTTTCAGAATACTGTACTAGCAAATTTGGAATGGGGTCCAAGATTGGACGGACTCGGAGTCACGCGTGATCCGGTGATGAGCTCACACGTTCCACGTCCCACTTGTCACAGTGGGGCCCATGGACGTTCATGAACTTCTTTGCCAAGTTCGTACTATTGAGTTTGATTTCCTGAGTCACGGAGGCCCCATGTCCACACCAACTGGCTGAATGTTGACTAGCACCACCGCCCATAATCATGAACTCTGTCACCTGTGTTGCCACTGCCGCCCATCACAGTGTTCATCAACAAGCGCATCAAAACTTACTTATAAGCAAGGTTTGGTGAGTCTTTGTTTCCGAGTATCGCAGACCGTGTCCAGTTGGCAATCCTATCATCGCTTTCGCAAGGAAAAGTGATCCGTAAAGCTTGAGTCCACTCGAAAAAACGACAATGAGAGAACAAAGGCACTTTCCAAAAAAAGAAAAAAAATTAAGGCTTCATCACAACAAGACGGAAAATCTAGTTTTTTTGGGTGAGGAAACAACACGAATGCCGCACTCGCTCCATTATACACGGCTCAACTACGACTCCCACCTCAACCTAGTCATCCTTCCCCGTGTCCCTCTGCGGCGGCGGAGCTGCAAACCCACTTAATGGTGAGCGCGGCGTGGGCAGGAAGTGACCAAAGCCAGGTGTACCTCGGCACTCGTGGCCACTTTTGGCGACGTGCGGCCTAGAGAACGGAAGCGGGACCGAGGCAGGTGAGAAGTGGGAGTCGGTGAGCCTGCGGGAGAGCTGGCATAATTCGAGGCCCGCCTGCAGGTCGAGCTGTACGGCGATCTGACCTCCGCCCAGCCACCTGGGAGTAGCGGGCGCGGAGCGTCCCACTAGTTCATTCGCTGTGCAGGACGCTCCGTGAGGAATCGGGAGCCGGCGATGCTACCTGTGTCATCTGACCCTGCGACGGCCAATATCACCAGTCTGTGGCGTGGAGGCCCCACGATTCGCATTGATGAGGGTCTCGTTCAATCCCATGGAGGAGCACCACTAGTTCTCTTGAGGTAAGCGAGCCATAAATTCGGCGCGCACAACCTCGATTGCTGTCTGGTTTGTACAAATCGAGCGAGCGATGGAAGAGATCTGCGAGAGAACCACGCGACTTGCACTAGCCGTGCACCTGGGCGTGTTCTAATTATAATACATGACTGGTCCAACAGGGATCACGTGAGCGACTCACTTGTGTAATAGCTTATCCAGCGCCAAATGCGCCGTCCCGGTGGAATCCTTTCCTAAGGTATAATCTGTCACCAACGTCATGCAGGTCGACGGTCAAATCTGAGAATACGGTCAGCATCTTGCGGTCCAGCAGGGAGGTATGATACACATTTACAGGGCATATCGACGATCAAATCGACATTGACGTCCAAATAACTCGCGGGAGTGTGATCCACGCCAAACTCGTAATCTGGTCAGTCCCATACGAACTCGCCAAAATGACATTCGCGATGAGAAGAGTGATGAGGGTAATGAAGAGGGTGAGGAAACTGCGCTCGCTTGAGCAACTGCGATATGAATTTAGTAAAGGCATCAAACTCTCGAGGGAGGCAGGTGCGACAGTGTCGATCTTGTCGAGGGGGGTCCTGTTATGCGGGGTCCTCGGACCGACTTGAAAGGGAGGGGGAAGGGGCACTTTATAAAGAAATATTGCAACGTTGAGCTGTGCAAGTTATGTGTTAATACACTTTAGGCTGATATAGCAGGACTCCGGAACCACGCACCCTTTCAAGACCCTCAGCCGCCCACTTCCCCCATCAAATGGTGGTTAAAATTAACATAACTCGCTACAAGTCATATTACCCGCATCGACTCGACAACACCGAGCTGGTCGCAACTAGATAGAGGATGTCGATCGCCATGTCGGGTTAGACGCTAACCGACCTGTGATCTGCATATGAGACCACGAAGGACGAGATCGGAAGAGGTGTGGTACGCCGGCCGAGGATCTGGGTAGTGAAGCACAACGCATGGTGAAGTCTTGAGCGAAGTGAGGGTTTGCAGATTAACGAATGAGATGAAGGAGATATTGCAACCAGTAGAGGCGCACCTGACTTGTACAGCTACCTGATGGTTCTGAAACTTCCGAAATCGTTGATAAGAATCCAGCGATACGTGAACGGTCCAAATCCGAATGCAACGCGATCGTGGTCATGTTGATCGCCATACCAGCTCATTGGGCGTGTATCCATCATGGTGAGGGTCCCACAGTCACCCCGGGCGAAAGGCTCGATGTGTGGGTGTAAACTCGGCCATGAAGAGGAGGGAGGTGAGACAGACGAGGAAGAGGTGATGTGAGAAGGAGTGGCTAGAGTGCGTGCTGTCGTGGTTGGGGAGATGAGCGTCGACCTAATTTCAGACAGAGACGGCTGACGTAATTTGTTCTCACACCACAGCCCCTCACTGCTTCCCTGCTCCCGTTCGACGATGTCGCTGTTTTGGGACCAAACTCACCGTAACTATGGCGTGCAGAAATCCTCTCTTGACCATCTACTCACTGTGGCGACCTGGAATGAGGGCTTTGGCCAGTTTTGTGCCGCCAGTGGTCATTCACCCAATGCACTTTCGAAGAACGTCATCTACTTTGCTGGCGTTCTTCGAAAATGCGTCAGCGATACAAGGCACAACTCCTTTTTACCCACTTCCTCGCCCTCCTCTCTCTGAAATATACATACACGCCCCCTAACCTCCCCGATTCATCCCCTCCTGATAGACCTGATGACTTGCACCACCTCCTGTTCCATCTCCTCGTATTGCTTATGCCTATCCGTATGGAACTATGATCCTTGAAGTTTTCATATACTTCGGGATTCTTCCTTACTGGTATGTTGCATGCACTTGCTACTTCTCTCGCCATCTTGGCTCTGATCAGGTGATCAGGCCTTGGAGGACTTCCCATTCGTTCGCGTGCTCAGCAGTTTTTCGGGTGCAAATGTCATAGCCACGCGCAAGGATGTCGCTAAGCACCAAGAGGCTCGTTCGTCCACCCAGCAGAAGTATCTTGCATCCGCGCTCTTTGCACGGCTCGACATCACGGGGCACGCCTTCGACAATTTCACAGATTGTGTTATGCTGGCCTAGCCCTCAACTTTACAAGATATTGAGGGTAGCGGGACTCTTATGTGCTCAACTTTCTCTTCCTTCGCTTTGTTCGCCATGGAAACACCCGTTCACGCCACGCGTGCCGTCGCGGTCCACGTCCGAGTCCTGCATACTTTGGGTCACACAGCCTTCCCCTGCTTTCCGTGGGTGACTTTTGGTCACGACATCTTCAGTTTGCAATCGTTCGTCCCCATTCGCGCATACGTCCACTAGCACTCTCAGCATCCAACACAGTTTCTACTGCCGTGGTCTTTCTTCCGCCCGTAGGCATTTGCAGACGGGTTTGACTGGCTGGGAATATGGCACGCTTCGTTGCTGACGCCAATTATTCGGCGCTCAGTTTCTGGCGCACGTGATGTCGGCACTTATCAGCAACGGCCTTGTCCTCACGTTCGCATTCGTTGTTCTCTGGGGCGACCTGGGCTCATGGCTCTTGGAATTGGGTTGGCCTTCGCGCTATTCATACTTCCAGACATCGTGGCGAAGGAGGCACCACGGTCGTCGTTGATACGTGCGAGCGCCCGCTTCGTTTGCAGGGCGAAAGGAGGTGCAAAGCCTGTCATGTCCGTTCTCAGCGTCGACGGTGCGTGATACTTTTCGCGCGAGCCGATTAGAAGCTGAGCAGGCACGCAGACATGCCTCCTCTGTTTGCGGCCTTGTTGAATGTAATGCACATGTGCGGGCATTGGCTCCTTACTTGGTGCTTGCGCGTGTCTGTTCGTCAATGTACAACTCATGTTCGAGGGTTGATAAGGTCTTCTTAGACTCCCGCGGAGGTATCGCTGACTGGTCTTTAGGGAGAAGGAAGCAGCGCGCCGGAGGAGACGGCGCCAATGTCGAATGATGCTAGTTTATTGAGATTTTCGTACCTTATATGTCCTCTTCGATATTTCAGGCATGCCAGACAGTCGTGCATATATCGAGACCCAGGGACAAAAGCTAGGTAAAATAGGATGATTGGAAGACGCGAGCAGAGTAAGGCTCCCTTCAGAACAGGTGTTCCGGAGTTGTGGACAATGCTGCAACACGCTTTACATGTACTTCTCTGGTTTTGTAGTATGCTTCCATGCAATGTCATTCTCAATTGCTCGCTGTCGGAGTCCCGGGAACCGACTTGGCTGAAATAGGTAGTACAGTACAGTAGTCTGGACATGATTGGTTTGACTCCAAGTTTACCTGAAGATGGTGCATCAATGTCCAGAACAACTGACGTGATGTCGCAAAGATCGCTGATAATTCAAAAGTACCGTATTCTTGACTGTCCTAGTGGATAAAACACGAATTGGGGGTCCAAGTAACTTCGTAGTTCAGAAGGTGTAATTCAGTAGGTGTAATTCAGTTCAAGCCGCCCCTTGCTCTATCAGTAATTGTATCACACTATGCTTCCCCCTCAAACGTGCTATTCGGAGTGGTGTCATCCCGTAATCGCCAACTGTGTTGACATCGCCCCCCCGTTCGATTAGCAGCCGTACAATCTCGGTGTACCCCTCATGTGATGCGTGGTATAATGGGGTGAAGCGACGATAACATTTCGTGTCGACATGGGCACCGCGATTGAGTAACAACCGAGCGATGTCGAGGTGTCCGGAAAGAGACGACCTGTCTAGTGGAGTATGACCATGGCTGTCACGGCAATTCACGTCTGCGCCACGATCGATCAGTAGGCGTGCAGCCTCCAATCTTCCGTTTTCCGATGCCACGTGCAATGCGGTTTCGCGGTCGGAGTTCCGAGAATTGACATCAATCCCACCATCCAGCAAAGATAAAATGACCGTCAACCGTCCGCGTGCCGATGCAACATGCAGGCTCATCTCGTCTTCGCTATTGAAGGTATCTTCGTCACTGGTACTTCCTCCATTTGTATCTTCTGACAACAACTCATCGACATCCGAACCGTCCTGAGATCCCGCTTCTGGTGGGGCCAAACCCATGCGCTCGGCCAGAAACTTTGCGACCTTGAACCTCCTGAGGTGTGACGCCATGTCGAAGGGACATTCGTCGTGGAGATCGCGCATATTAGCATCCGCTCCAAACTCCAGTAACAGCTTCACAACATCTAGATGACCTCCTCGAGCCGCTATGTGTAATGGTGTCCGGCCTTCGCTATCTCTTGCGCCCACACTTGAGCCACGCTTGATGAGGAAACCCGCGACATCAAGCTTTCCATTACCCGATGCGTGATGTAACGGTGTTTCGTGGGAACTAGTTTGTTTATCGACGTCCGCGCCGCGGTCGACTAGCAACTCCGTGACCTCGAGATGTCCATTGGCTGATGCGTCATGAAGTGGAGACGAATGGTTGTGATCCTCAGCATTCACATCCGCTCCACGCTCAATAAGGAAAGTAGCAACGTCGAGCTTCCCGTAGCCTGATGCGAGCTGCAAGGGAGTCTTCTCGTCTTGATTCCGCACATTGATGTCTACGCCGGCTTCAAGCAGTATTTCCACGAGGTCGAGGAGTCCGTATCGCGATGCATGGTGCAATGGAGTCAGGCCGTCCCTATCTCCGAACGTAATATTTGCACGATGCTCGATTAAGAAGCGCGCCACTTTGATTTTTCTGTCGCGCAGTGCTCGGTGTAGTGGCGTTTCTCCGTGCCGGTCCGTCTCATCCAGGGTTGCACCGTGTTGGATGAGTGGCCGAACAATGTCGAGGTATCCTGCGGATGACGCCAGATGCAACGGAGTCTGGAGATCTTTGTCCTGTACATTTGGATCAGCACCGTTAACAAGTAAGTCCTGGACGATATTGAGATGCCCATGTTTTGACGCCAGGTGCAATGGGGTTGACCAATCGTTATCACGGGACGCTACATCCGCACCACTCTTGATTAAAGTACGCATAACCTCCGCATGTCCAAATTGTGATGCCATCGCCAACGCGGTTTGACCTTCTAAGTCGCGCGAATCTAAGGATGCACCGCAATCAATCAAATATCTCACGACGTCCGGATGCCCGAGCTTTGATGCGGCTTGCAATGGGGACATAGTAACCTCATCCCGAGAATCTAAATTTGCCCCATGCTCTACCAGCAGCCGGCAAACCTCCAGTGCACCACCAAATGCCGCCCAATGCAATGGAGTCGGGTCAGTTTTGCCGGTCGGGGCAACGCTAACGTCTGCTTGGTGCTCGAGTAACAATCGCACCGTCTCGTGATCACCGTTCATTGCTGCGCTGTGCAATGGACTGTCCCCATCTACACCCGGGGCGTTGACATCCGCGCCATGCCGAAGTAGTGCACGAACAACATCAAACTCTCGGTTGACGACTGCAGCATACAAGGGGGTCACGTATAGACCGCCCCTAGCATTGACATCCCCTGGGTAAGTGTCTGCGAGGTGTTCTACAATGTGGGGGAAACCAGAGAGTGTAGCGTAGTATAATGGCGATCCATCTGGTTCCTCTGGACGCACGGTTGCCATTTGTCCTTCCGAACAATGATCAAGGTTGTATATCCAGACCCATGCAGCAAAATATGGCGTGTTCCGGTCAAAAAGACGCTCCATCAGATCCTGGATATTTGACGACACGGTCCCAAATTTGGCATGCTCGACCCAGTGCCGGGCCGCGTAGATCGCAAGCGGACGATTCTCCACCACACTCTTGTCGACTTGGTCATCAAGGCTGAGTAAGATGCTGAGGCAAGCTCGCGCGAGAGTGGTGTGTGCAGAATGAGGGAAGACATGATATCGAGAGAGACGGTCTCCTGCCTTGGAAAGGCGGTCAGATTCCAGAAACTCCCTGACCGTGAAATGCGCAAATTGAACAACTGGGTAACCATCTACATTGACGACAGTGATTAGACTGGAACAGGTCGATATCAAGGATTTCTGCGCGTCTTCAGAGCGCCAATCTATCTGGTCCTCCGAATCACCTTCGACGTCGAATAGAACAACAAGGACGTCTGCGAGCTCTGCAAGGCGAAGTGGGCGGATGGAGACGCAGAGGCACTGAAAAAGGCAGCGGGCGTATTCTTCGCTATCTTTGTCGATTCCCGATAAGATACGCCCATATGTTTCATCCAAGGTCTGTGGTAATTCCTTCAAGGCCCGCGCAATCGTTCCTGGAATGCGGCGACGTAACACTTCCAGCTGGCAAAAGACCCAGAGGAACCTATGGTCAGATCAGAAACAGTTAATCCAGTAATAACGATCACTCACATCCCGTCGGCCTTCTCAGAGATCGTATCGATAACTAATTTCTTATCCTCTGATCTCCATTTTCGCATCTTTCGGTCCGAGTGCACAACAGAAGTAACGTAGTCAATTATATCCCGCTTCTGCCCGTCTTCGTCATGAAGAGAAATAGTACAAGATGCCAAAGGTTCGAGAGCTTCTAGTATATCGGCCTCGGGACGACCAGTCACGCAGACGCGAAGATTCGAAATATGTGACCCAATAAGGTCTTCTATGAGTACAAGCACCCGATCGCGTGGAGAAACTACGCCAGTGGTGCTGGGACACTCGTCGAGAGCGTCTATGATGAGATAGATGGTGGGCTGCTTCGGGAGACTGAGCATGTCCTTTAGGCATTTGACGAGCGCTTTGTCGTCGGGCGACCGTGATCCATTATCATAAGTGGAATAAAGGCGGAAAAGGATTTGATAGCAAGCGTCTGATTTGGCGCAGAGCTGCACGAGAAGGGATGACAGTAAGCCGCGAATGTCCTGCTTTGTCGTATTTCTGAAGTCGAAGTAGAAATAAGCAGTCAAGCCTAATCCTGCATCACGTAGGGCCATGGACTCTTCGATGATGGTGGAACTGGTAATATGAATATGAATAGCGTTTGACGAGGTAAACGGGCGTGGCACGCACCACAGAATGCTCTTCCCCGATCCCGCTATAGAGGGGCTGCCATCAGTTGCCGTAAAGGGAAAACGTTGGAATCGCTTACGTTTGCCAAGGATCAAGAGAAGACAACCGTTCGCGTTCCACTCCTTGAAGTTGCTACCTCGAATAAACCATATCGCAGACCCGTCGCTAATTTCTCTGCGCGCGATCACTTGATTTTCCGACGGGTCTGGGGGGGAAAGCCAAGTAATAGATCCCTGATGCAAACGATCACCTGCAAGGCGAGTTCTCCTTCCGATCCACGCATGGTGAATAAGACAACACACGATTCATTTTATTTATTTCGTTTGCGAGCTCTTGCATGGTAACTGTTTGACAATAAGCGCGGGATATAATTAATAAGCAATATTTGGACGCACCGAGAGTCGTCCGGATCGCAACGATCGACGCCTCGCCACCTACATAGACAACAACCTGATCAGATGTCCGAAGTCAACCAAGGCGCTTCACTCACCATCCATAACCACTTTCATATTGTTCATAAGACTGTGGACAACCTCCAAGATGTGCGCCTCCATCATCCGAGCCTCGTCCTGCGTGAGCCGATCTAATCTACGCAGTATATTTTCGATCTCGCTGTCGCCTAACAACTTCTTGGCGAATTGCTCTGCAACGAGTTCAGGGACAGCAACGCATAAACACAATAAGGAGATGCTCACTGAATCGGCCTTGTTTTATTTGTTTCTTCGCCTGAGAAAGGATAGAAAGCAATTCGACCATTATCTTCACGATTATCTCGGTCATCAAAGGGCTCAAGTCGATCTTGGTATAGATGTCGAGACGCTTGAGGAAGTTTCCGATGCACTCAAAGAGTTCAAGAAGGGCATCGTAACTCGCGCTGACACCTTCGGCCGCCTGATACGATCGGATGTCAGAGGAGCATGTTGGCTGATAGAAAACGAAGGAAAACACGTACGGTGAAGAGGACATCGATGCCGACGAAGACCATCTTTGCAGGTTGAAATGGGATCTGGTGAAGAAAGATCTAAAAAAGGCGAGAGCGTGACGATCGCCTGCGGCTCACGAGACTAGTTGCTTCACCAAGAATTGCAGAGAAGGCGTGAACAAATTGGACAACCGGGTTGAGACAATCGATGAACTTCCGATTCTTGTCCCGATATTCCTTAAACTCGTCCTTTTTCCTTTCGAGTAGCTGAAGGATAGCACCAGGAGAGTCGCAGGCCTTGATCTGTTCGGCGAAGGGATTGTCGTGGAGATCTATCTTCATTTGTTCGGCGTAATTATCCAATGCATCGCGAATCAACTGAATGTTCGGGGAAGACATTTTTGAGAAGGCAATGAATATTTGCCGTAGTCGAGTTCAGTGAGGATGGCCGCTAGTTGCAATCGATGACAACGTGTACTTGGTTCGTCGGGCAGACAGCTAAATCCCAGGTCCGGTCCGACTGAACCCAAATGGACATGCAAATGGGAACGATAGGCGCCGGTGGTGGGCATGATTGTGGTAGAGCTGAAATGACGCAGTCACCAGGGACTGCAGTAGGAATAATATGAACGGCTCGGTACTTCAGTAGTCTGTATGTATCGTCAATGTTACAGTAATTTTATAACATCTGTCGAATTGCTAGTCCGAGGTGCCGCGGCAAGGGTCGCGGGCGATCTTCCCGGCAACTCCCATGCTTCGGCGATTGTCCCTTGGGAAAATCTAGTTTTTATGGGTGGGGAAACGACAAGAACGCCGCACTCGCTCCAAGTACAACATCATACATCGCTCAACTACCACTCCCACCCCGACCTAGTCATCCTTCTTCCCCGTGTCCCGAGGCGGCGGTGGAGCCGCAAACCCACTCAACGGCGACCGCGGCGTGGGCGGGAAGTGACCAAAGCCAGGTGAACCAAGTCCCGGTGTACCAAGTCCCGGTGGAGGCGAGCCCAGCGTAGCGGCCGTCGCCGGCGTGCGCAACCCATCGCCGATGCCGCCGCCTGGTGACACCGGCCGGAACACCCCGGGAGAGAGCCCGAGCCCGGACGGCGTGCCGGGGTAGCCGCCGGATGCTGTGCGCCCAGAGAGAGGAGGCGGCACAGTGGCAGGCGAGTAGGGGGAGCACGGCAGCATTGGGGAGCCCGCCGGCGAGTTGGCATAGCTCGACACACCGCTATAGGTCGAACTGTAGGGCGATCCACCCTCCGCCCAGCTGCCTGGGCGCAGCGATGCGTTGCTCGGCCGCGCCCGGAGGGCCCCGCAGGTCCATTTGCTGCGCAGGGCGCCCCGTGACGAATCGGGGGTCGGGGCGATGCTACCTGTGTCATCGGGCCCTGCGACGGCCAATATCATCCGGTCGGTTGCGCGGATGCCCCATGATGCGCACACGAATATGCCCCCGATAACCCCGACACAGCTATCGTACAGATATGAGCCAGTGAGATAATGCGAACGGACGAAGGGTCGCACCGGATGAAGAATTGGGCAAGTATCGTGGTCCGCTGGATTAGGGTGAGACGGACAGGCTCGATATCAAACTTGAAGAAGATCCCAGGGACCCCCGAATGGGGACTGAGCTTCCGTTCGTAATGTGTGACACTATACTGATTTGTATGTAAAGGCGCAGTCCGTGGCGCAACATAGGTTGTCGGGACGACACGGAGATAATATTGATATGCGACAAATTCTATAGGGAAATCAGCAGGGAGACTCTCGGAAAGAAATTGACGGACCACCGTGAGTGATTTCAAACGAATTGTCGAGTGGTTGGGTGATCTCAGGGAAATGCTTGCCAAAAGAAAACACCGTGATAACATGTGACAAGTTCATAACTATGAGGTCTATGAAAACGAGCTCAGCAAAGAGGAGAAGAGTACATACGACTGTGATCAACATGAAGGGATTGCTATAGCTATGGACGAGTGTAGTGATGTGGAGGTTCGCTGATCAAAGACGTATTGATAAAGGTCGCACTCGAATCACATGTAGGTGCACCACGAATTCTCTTGACGGCAAGCGAGCCATAAATGCGGCACGCACTGCCGTCTCGAACATGATTGTAGGTAGGTTTGTACAAATCTTGCGAGCGATGGAAGAAATCTGCGAGGAAACCACGGGACTTGCGAGACTCGGCAATTGCTTGCCGTGCGGTGAGGGCCTCGGCGTGTTCTCTAATTAGAATATATGAGACCGGTCCAACCGAATTCCCACAGCGACTCACTTGAGTGTATTAACCTGCCCGATGTCAAACAGGGTCTGTACAAGAGTTAAGAAGTAAGTTGGAGTGTCGACGAAGCAAGCGCTACGTACGCCGTCCTGATGAAATCCCTTGCTGAGGTATAATCTGTCAACAACGTCACACAGGTCGACGGTCAAATCTGAGGATACAGTCAGCATCCTGAGGACTCGCAGGGAGGTATGATACGCACATCTACAGGGCATATTGACGATCAAATCGACATTGACATCCAAATAACTCGCGGGGGTGTGATCCACCCCAAACTCGTAAACTGGTCAGTCCCAGACGAACTCGCCAAATGACATTCGCGATGTGAAGAAGAGTGATGAGGGTAATAAAGAGGGTGAGGAAACCGCGCTCGCTTGAGCAACTGCGATATGGATTTGGTAAAAGTATCAAAACTCTTGAGGGGGGCAGGTGTGACAGCGCCGATCTTGTCGAGGAGGGCCCGTGATGTGGTTCCTCCGACTAACTTGGAGGGGAGGGGGAAAGGTGCGCTTTATAAAGAAATATTGCAACATTGAGCTGCGCGAGTGACGTGTCAATACACTTTAAGTCGATACACCAGGATTCCGGAACCACGCACCCTTTCAAGACCCTCTGTCACCCACTTCCCTCATCAAATGGTGGGTAAACCCGCTACGAGCCATATTAGCCGCATCGACTTGACAACACAGAGCTGGTCCCGTCACGACGCAGCGGTCGTCAAACGCAGGTAGATAGAGGATGTGGATCTCCACGTCGGGTTAGATGCAAGCTGACCTGTGATCTACATATGAGACCACGAATGACGAGATCGGAAGAGGTGTCGTGCGCCGGCTGAGGATTTGGATAGTGAGGCACAATGCATAGCGAAGTCTTGAGCGAAGTGAGGGTTTGCAATTAGCGAATAAGATGAAGGAGATATTGCAACCAGTAGAGGCGCACCTGACTCGTGCAGCTACCTGATGGTTCTGCAGCTTCCGGAATCATCGGTAAGAATCCAGCGATACGTGAATGATCCAAATCCGAACGCATCGCGATTATGGTTATGTTGATCTCCATACCAGGTCATTGGGCGCGTATCCATCATGGTGCGGGTCCCACGGTCACCCAGGGCGAAAGGCTCGAGCCGACCATGAAGAGGGGAGAGGTGCGTAGCGTAACGAGGCGCTGAAGTTGGGATAAGAAAGGAAGTTGGGTGTGGGAAAGCACACGTGATTGATTAGGAGCCTCTTACGCGGAGCATCGAAACGGGAAGGAGTCTGGGCTCTTCCCTGCTCCCGTTCGACGATGTCCCTGTTTTGGGACCAAACTCATTGTAACCATGGCGTGCAAAAATCCTCTCTTGACAATTTGCTCTCCGTGGCGACCTGGCATGAGGGCTTTGGCCAATTTCATTTCGCCGGTGGTCATTCACACATTCAAACCGCCTGATGCACTTTCAAAGCAAAGAACACTAGCTACTTTGCTGGCGTTCTTCGAAAATAGGTCAGTGATACAAGGCACGACTCCTTTCGCCCCACCTCCCCGCCCCTAGGACGCAGCCCTCTTCTCTCTGAAATATGCATACACCTCGGGATTCTTCCTTACTGGTATGTTGTATGCACTTTCTCCTTCTCTCGCCGTCTTGGTTCTGATCGAGCCTCAGAGGACTTCTCATGTGTTCATATGCTCGGCAGGTTTACGCGTGCATATGTCGTAGCCACGCGCAGGGGTGTCGCTAAGCGCCAAGAGGCTCGTTCCGTCCACCCAGCAGAAGTACCTTGTATCCGCGCTCTTCGCGCGGCTCGACATTACGGGGCACATTTTCAACAATTTCACAGATCTAGCTTCAGTTATTTTGGTCTAGCTCTCAATTTTACAAGATATCGGGGGTAGCCGGACTTGTTATGCGCTCTGCTTTCTCTTCCTTCACTCTGTTCGCCCTGGAAATACCTGTTCACGCCACGTATGCCGTCGTGGTCTACGTCATACATACTTTGGGTCACACAACCTACCCCTGATTTCCGTGCGTGACTTTTGGTAACGATATCTTCAGTCTGCGCTCGTTCGTCCCCATTCGCGCATACATCCACTGGGACTCTCAGGATCCAACACAGTTTTTACTGCCATGGTCTTTCTTCCGCCCGTGGGCATTCGCGGACGGGTTTGACCGGCTGGGAATATGGCACGCTTCCTTGCTGACGCCAATTATTCAGCGCTCAGTTTTCTGGCGCACGTGATATCGGCACTTATCAGCAACGGCCTTGTCCTCGCGTTCGCATTCGTTGTTCTCTGGCGCGACCTGGGCTCATGGCTCTTGGAATGGGGTTGGCCTTCGCGCTAGTCATACTACCAGAAGTCGTGGCGAAGGAGGCACTACGGTCGTCGTTGATACGTGCGAGCGCCCGCTTCGTTTGCGAGGCGAAAAGATACTTTATTGACTCATGTTCTTACATTGTTAATGGAGGTGCAAAGCCGGTCATGTCCATTCTCAGCGTCGATGGTGCGTGACACTTTGCGCGTGAGCTGATTAGAAGCCGAGCAGACACGCAGACACGTCTTCTCGGTCGGCGGCCTTGTTGATTGTAATACACACGTCCAGGTATTGACTCCTTATTTGGTGCTTGCGCGTGTCTGTTCGTCAGCGTACAACTCATGTTCGAGGGCTGGTACGGCCTTCTTAGACGTTCGTGGAGGTATCGCTGACTGGTCTTTGGAGAGAAGGAACCAGAGCGCCAGAGGAGACAGCCCCAATGTCGAATGATGTTACTTCATTGAGGTGTAGACATTCGCGTACCTTACATGCCCTCTTCGACATTTCAGGCATGCCAGGCAGTCGTGCGTATGTCCGAGACCCAGGGACAAATGCGAGGTAAAATAGGACGATTGGAAGACGCGAGCAAAGTACCGGCCCCTTCAGAACGGCGACACAAGGCAGACCGCGTTCTCGTTCTCAAGAACGCCTCGAGGTCTATCGATACGAAATCTCAGCATAATCGGACTACCGGTCTCTAGAATACTCTACAGTAATACACTCTTTGTGTCATTTGTGTCCCTGAGTTTGTGGACGATGCTGCGACACGCTTTACATGTACTCCTCTGGTTCTGTAGTATGCTTGCGCACAACGTCATTCTCAAGCGCTCGCTGTCGGAGCCCCGGCAGCACGGTCCGACTTAATCAACATGATTGGCTTGACTCCAAGTTTACCCGAAGACGATGGATCAATGTCCTGAACGATTGACGTAAAGTCGCAAAGATCACTGGTAATTCAAAACTACCGTATTCTTGACCGTACTAGTGGATAATACATGAATCGGGGGTCCAAGTAACTTCGTAGTCCAGTAGATGTAATTCAGTTCAAGCCGCGCCATGCTCTATCAGTAATTGTACCATACTACGATTCCCATTGAAACGTGCCGCTCGGAGTGGCGTCATCCCGTAATCGCCAACTATGTTGACGTCTGCCCCCCGTTCGATTAGCAGCCGTACAATCTCGGTATACCCATTTACTAATGCGTGGTATAATGGGGTGAAGCGATGGCGACATCTCGTGTCGACAAGGGCACCGCAATCGAGTAACAACCGAGCGATGTCGGGGTGTCCGGTAAGAGACGAGTGGTCTAGTGGAGTATGACCATTCTTGTCACGACAATTCACGTCTGCACCACGATCAATCAGTAGGCGCGCAACCTCCAATCTTCCTTTTACCGATGCCACGTGCAATGCGGTTCCGCGGTAAGAGTTCCGAGAATTGACATCAATCCCACGATCCAGCAAAGATTCAATGACCGTCAACCGTCCTCGTGCCGATGCAATATGTAGGCTCATCTCTTCTTCGCTATTGGAGGTATCTTCGTGATTGGTACTTCCTCCATTTGTATCTTCTGGCAAAAATTCATCGACATCTGAACCATCCTGAGATGCCGCTTCCGGTGGGGCCAAACCCATGCGCTCGGCCAGAAACCTTGCGACCTCGACCTTCCTGAGGCGTGACGCCATGTCGAAGGGGCATTCGTCTTGGCGATCACGCACATTAGCATCCGCTCCAGACTCCAGCAACAGCTTCACAACATCCAGATGACCCCCTCGAGCCGCTGCGTGTGATGGTGTCCGGCCTTCGCTATCTCTTGCGCCCACACTTGAGCCACGTTTGATGAGGAAACCCGCGACATCAAGCTTTCCATTACCCGATGCCAGATGTAGTGGTGTTTCCTGGGAGCTGGTTTGTTTGTCGACGTCTGCGCCGCGGTCGACTAGCAACTCCGCGACCTCGAGATGTCCATTGGCTGATGCGTCATGAAGCGGAGACGAAAGGTCGTGATCCTCGGCATTCACATCCGCTCCACGCTCAATGAGGAAAGTAGCAACGTCGAGCTTCCCGTTGCCAGATGCGAGCTGCAAGGGAGTCTTCTCGTCTTGATTCCGCACATTGATGTCTACGCCGCCTTCAAGCAGTATTTCCACGAGGTCGAGGAGTCCGTATCGTGATGCATGGTGCAATGGAGCCAGGCCGTCCCTATCTCCGAACGTAGGATTTGCGCGATGCTCGATTAAGAAGCGCGCCACTTCGAATTTTCTGTCGCGCAGTGCTCGGTGTAGTGGCGTTTCTCCGTGTCGGTCCGCCTCATTCAGGGCTGCACCGCGTTGGATCAGTGACCGAACAATGTCGAGGTATCCTGTGGATGACGCCAGATGCAACGGAGTCTGGAGATCTTCGTCCTGCACATTTGGATCAGCACCGTTGACAAGTAAGTCTTGGATGATATTGAGATGCCCATGTGTTGACGCCTGGTGCAATGGTGTTGACTGATCGTTATCACGGGACGCTACATCCGCGCCACTCTTGATTAAAGTACGCACAACCTCCGCATGTCCAAATTGTGATGCCATCGCCAATGCAGTTTGGCCTTCATCGTCGCGCGAATCTAAGGATGCATCGCAATCGAGCAAATATTTCACGATGTCCGGATGCCCGAGCCTTGATGCAATTTGCAATGGGGAGGTGTTACTTTTATCCCGGGAATCTATATGTGCCCCATGTTCTACCAGCAGCCGGCAAACTTCCAGTGCACCACCAAATGTCGCTGAATGCAATGGAGTCGAGCCTGCTTTGTCGGCCACGCTAACATCTGCTCGGTGGTCGAGTAACAATCGCACTGCGTCGCGATCACCGGCCAATGATGCGCTATGCAATGGACTGAACCCGTCCATACCCGGGGCGTTGACATCCGCGCCATGCCGGAGTAGTGCACGAACAACATCAAACTCTCGGTTGACGACTGCAGCATACAAGGGGGTTACACATCGACCGCCCCTAGCATTGACATCCCCTGGGTAAGTGACTGCGAGGTGTTCTACAATGTGGGGGAAACCAGAGAGTGTGGCGTAGTATAATGGCGATCCCTCTGGTTCTTCTGGACGCACGGTTGCCATTTGTCCTACCCAAGGATGATCAAGGTCGTATATCCACACCCATGCAGAAAAATATGGCGTGTTCCGGTCAAAGAGACGCTCCATCAGATCCTGGATATCTGACGACACCGTCCCAAATTTGGCATGGTCAACCCAGTGCCGGGCCGCGTAGATCGCAAGTGGACGATTCTCCACCACACTCTTGTCGACTTGGCCATCAAGGCTAAGTAAGATGCTGAGGCAAGCTCGCGCGAGAGTGGTGTGTGCGGAATGAGGGAGGACATGATAGCGAGAGAGACGGTCTCCTGCCTTGGCAAGGCGGTCAGATTCTAGAAACTCCCTGACCGTGAAATGCGCAAATTGAACGACCAGGAAACCATCTACATTGACGACGGTGATTAGACTGGAACAAGTCGATATCAAGCATTTCTGCGCGTCCTCAGAGCGCCAATCTATCTGGTCCTCCGAATCACTTTCGACGTCGAATAGAATGGCAAGGACGTCTGCGAGCTCTGCAAGGCGAAGTGGGCGGATGGAGACGCAGAGGCACTGAAAAAGGCAGCGGGCGTATTCTTCGCTGTCCTTGTCGATGCCCAACAAGATACGCTCATATGTTTCATCCAACGTCTGAGGCAATTCCTTCAGTGCCCGCGCAATTGTTCCCGGAATGCGGAGACGCAACGCCTCCAGTTGACAAAACACCCATCGGAACCTATGGTAGAATGAGAAATAGTTAAGATTTAGTGATATCGATTACTTACATCCCGTCGGCCTTCTCAGAGATCGTATCGATCACCAGTTTCTTATCCTCCGCTCTCCATTTTCGCATCTTGCGGTCCGAATGAACAACATGGGTGACGTAGTCAGTTATATCCTGCTTTTGACCGTCTTCTTCATGAAGAGAAACAGAATGAGACGCCAGAGGCTCGAGAACTTCGAGGATATCGGCCTCGGGACGACCGGTCACACAAATGCGTAGATTCGGAAGTCGTGACTCAACAAGGTCTTCTATGAGTTCGAGGACGGCATCGCGCGGAGGTGGTACGCCAGATGTGTTGGGACACTCGTCGAGAGCATCTATGATGAGATATATCGCCGGCTGCTCAGGGAGAAACAGCATATCCTTGAGGCATATGACAAGCGCATTGTCATCGGGCGACCGTGATCCATTATCGTATGTGGAATAAAGGCGAGAGAGGATTTCGTAGCAAGGGTCTGACTTGGCGCAGAGCTGCACGAGAAGGGATGATAGTAAGCCACGGACATCTTGCTTTGCCACATTTCTGAAGTCGAAGTAGTAATAAGCCGTCAAGCCCAATCCCGCGTCACGTAGGGCCATGGACTCCTCGATGACGGTGGAACTAGTTGACCAATGTCAATATGAATACAGCTGGATGAGGTAAACGGATGTGGCACACACCACAGAATGCTCTTCCCCGATCCCGCTGTAAGGGGCTGCCGTCAGTTACCGTGAGAGGAAGGCCCAAGAATCACTTACGCTTGCCAAGGATCAAGAGAAGACATCCCTTCGAATTCCAGTCCTTGAAGTTACCGCCTCGGGTAAACCACACGGCAGACCCGTCGCGAACACGTCTGCGGGCAATCACTTGATTTTCCGACGGGTTTGGCGGGGAAAGCCAACTAATAGATTTATCGTGTAAACGGTCACCTGTGAGACGAGTTTGTTTATCCTTCGGAGCTATGCATTGTGGACGAGACAACACACGGTTCATTTTGTTCATTTCGTTTACGACGTCTTGCATGGTGACTAGAGTTTCACCATAAGCGCGGGATATAATTCATAAGCAATATTTTAACCCACCGAGAGTCGTCCGGATCGCGACGCTCGACGCCTCGCCACCTACGGTAGACAACAACCTGATCAGATGTCCGAAGTCGACCAAGGCGCTTCACTCACCATCCATAACCACTTTCATATTGTTCATAAGACCATGGACAACCTCCAAGATGTGCGCCTCCATCATCCGGGCCTCGTCCTGCGTGAGTCGGTCCAATCTACGCAGTATATTTTCGATCTCGCTGTCGCCTAACAGCTTCTTGGCGAATTGCTCTGGAACGAGTTCAGGGACAGCAACGCATGAACACAGTAAGGAAGCGCTTACTGAGTCGTCCTTGTTTTATTTGTTTCTTCGCCTGAGAAAGGATCGAAAGCAATTCGACCATTATCTTCACGATTATCTCGGTCATCAAAGGGCTCAAGTCGATCTTGGTATAAATTTCGAGGCGCTTGAGGAAGTTTCCGATGCACTCAAAGAGTTCAAGGAGGGCATCGTAACTCGCGCTGACACCTTCGGCCGCCTGATACGATCGGATATCAGAGGCGCATGTTGGCCGATACAAAACGAAGGAAAACACATACGGTGAAGAGGACACCGATGCCGACGAAGACCAGCTTTGCAGGATCAAACGGAATCTGGTGAAGAAAGATTTTAAGAAAGGCGAGATCGTGACGATCGCTTGCGGCCGCGGCTCACGAAACTAGTTGCTTCACCAAGAATTGCAGAGAAGGCGTGAACGAATTGCACAACCGGGTTGAGACAATCGATGAACTTCCGATTCTTGTCCCGATATTCCTTGAACTCGTCCTTTTTCTTTTCGAGTAGCTGAAGGATGGCACCAGGAGAGTGGCAGGCCTTGATCTGTTCGGCGAAGGGATTGTCGTGGAGATCTATCTTCATTTGTTCGGCGTAATTATCCAAAGCATCGCGAATCAACTGAAGGTTCTGGGAAGACATTGTTGAGAAGGCAATGAGGGTTTGCAGTAGTCGAGTTGAGTGAGGATGGCCGCTAGTTGCAATCGATCACAACGTGTACTTGGTTCGTCTTGCGGACAACCAAATCCGAGGACCGGTCCGACTGAGCAAAAATGGAACGATAGGCGCCGGTGGCGTGCATGATTGTGATGGGGCTCGAATGACGCAGTCACCAGGGACTACAGTAGGAATACTCTGAACGGGTCGGTACTTCAGTAGTCTGTATGTATCATCAATGTTACAATAATTATATAGCATCTGTCGAATTGCTAGTCCGAGGATGCCGCGGCAAGGATCGCAGGCAATCTTCCCGGCAACTCCCACGCTTCGGCGAAGTTTCGGCGATTGTCCAGCACCAATTCTCGCCAGTTAGCAATCCTATCATCGCTTCCGCAAGGAAAAGTGATCCGTGAAGCTTGAGTCCACTCAAAATAAATGCCAGGAGAGAACAAACGCACAATTTATGGCTTCATCACGTTAAGTCGGAAAATCTAGTTTTTTTGGGTAAGGAAACGACAAGAACGCCGCACTCGCTCCAAGTACAACATCATACATCGCTCAACTACCAATCCCACCCCGACCTAGTCATCCTTCTTCCCCGCGTCCCTCGGTGGCGGTGGAGCCGCAAACCCACTCAACGGCGACCGCGGCGTGGGCGGGAAGTGACCAAAGGACGGTGTACCAAGCCCCGGTGTACCAAGTCCCGGCGTACCAAGTCCCGGAGCAGGTGAGCCCAGCGTAGCCGCCGTCGCCGGCGTGCGCAACCCACCACCGATGCCGCTGCCTGGTGACACCGGCCGGAACACCCCGGGAGAGAGCCCGAGCCCGGACGGCGTGCCGGGGTAGCCGCCGGATGCTGTGCGGCCAGAGAGAGGGGGCGGCACCGTAGCAGGCGAGTAGGGGGAGTACGGCAGCATTGGGGAGCCCGCAGGCGAGTTGGCATAGCTCGACACACCGCTATAGGTCGAACTGTACGGCGATCCGCCCTCCGCCCAGCTGCCTGGGCGCAGCGATGCGTTGCTCGGCCGTGCCCGGAGGGCCCCGCCGGTCCATTTGCTGCGCAGGGCGCTCCGTGATGAATCGGGGGTCGGGGCGATGCTACCTGTGTCGTCGGGCCCTGCGACGACCAATATCATTCGGTCGGTTGCGCGGATGCCCCATGATGCGCACACGAATATGCCCCCGATAACCCCGACACAGCTATCGTACAGATATGAGCCAGTGAGATAACGCGAACAGACGAAGGGTGACGCACCGGATGAAGAATTGGGCAAGCGTGGTGGTCCGCTGGATTAGGGTGAGACGGACGGGCTCGATATCAAACTTGAAGAAGATCCCAGGGACCCCCGAATGGGGGCTGAGCTTCCGTTCGTAATGTGTGACACTATACTGATTTGTATGTAAAGGCGCAGTCCGTGGCGCAACATAAGTTGTCGGGACGACACGGAGATAATATTGATATGCGACAAATTCTATAGGCAAATCAGCAGGGAGACTCTCGGAAAGCGATTGACGGACCATCGTGAGTGATTTCAAACGAATTGTCGAGAGGTTGGGTGATCTCTGGGAAATGCTTGCCGAAAGAAAACTCCGTGATAACGTGTGACAAGTTCATAACTGTCAGGTCTATGAAAATGAGCTCAACAAAGAGGAGAAGAGTACATACGGCTGTGGTCAACATGAAGGGGATTGCTATAGCCATGACCGAGTGTAGTGATGTGGAGGTTTGCTGATCAAGGACGCATTTATGAGGGTCGCATTCGAATAACATGGAAGCGCACCACTAATTCTCTTGACGGCAAGCGAGCCATAAATCCGGCACGCACTGCCGTCTCGAATATGATTGTAGGTAGGTTTGTACAAATCCTGGGAGCGATGGAAGAAATCTGCGAGGAAACCACGCGACTTGCGAGACTCGGCGATGGCTTGCCGTGCGGTGAGAGCCTCGGCGTGTTCTCTAATTAGAATATATGAGACCGGTCCAACCGAATTCCCACAGCGACTCACTTGAGTGTAGTGGCCTGTCCGATGTCAAACAGGGTCTGTACAAGGGTCAAGAAGTAAGTTGGAGTGTCGACGAAGCAAACGCTACGTACGCCGTCCCGGTGGAACCCCTTGCTGAGGTATAATCTGTCACCAACAACGTCACGCAGGTCGACAGTCAAATCTGAGGATACAGTCAGCATCTTGAGGACTCGCAGGGAGGTATGATACGCACATCTGCAAGGCATATTGACGATCAAATCGACATTGATGTCCAAATAACTCGAGGGGGTGTGATCCACGCCAAATTCGTAATCTGGCCAGCCCCATACGAACTCGCCAATATCATTCGCGACAAGAAGAAGAGCAATGAAGGCAATAAAGAGAGTGAGGAAACCACGCTCGCTTGAGCGGGTACGATATGTCGAGGGGAGTTTGGGAAAAGCATCGAAACTCTTGAGTGGCGCAGGTGCAACAGCGTCGATCTTGTCCAGAAGAGAGAGCTCCTCATGCGGGTCCATGCCTGCGGTCGACTAGAAAGGGAAGAGCGAAAGGGCGTTTTAGAGAGAAATATTACAACGTTGAGCTGCGCGAGTTACGTGGTGATCCGCTTCAGGCTGATGTGGCAGGACCCCGGAACCACCACCCTTTCGAGACCTCCTGTCACCCTCTTCCTCGTCTTGTCACCAACGATGGGCAAGCTTAACATCGCTCACCACAAGTCATATCACCCGTATCGACTCGACAACATCGAGCGGGTCCGTCGCGATGAAGAAGCCGCCAAACGCAAGCAGACAGAGGACACTGATCGTGCACTCGTAGCCGTACGTCTACGTCTACTCCTACCCATGATATTCACAACTCCCTGCAGGACGCCGAATCCCGTTTGGATGCGCTACGTTCACGCGCGGGTATCGCCACACTGCACTCCCCACCACCAGGCGATGGTGATGCCGAGGGCCCTGCGCCGCCTGTCGCATCAGGCTCAGGGTCTTCTTCCATAACTCTGTCTAATGGCCATATCAACCTCTTCGCCGACCTCGAGGAACACACCGCGGCCCTCGCAGCGCGGGCCTCGAAGTCGAAGCCTGCAGTGACCGACGCAGACCGCGGCGTGGCGCTCGCTCCAACCAAGCAGGACCTCAATCCATGGTACTCGTCGTCTTCCGCCCCCAAAGACAGCGACAACGATAAAGTGGCCGCAGCGCGAAGGTGCGACTCCCTCTTCTGTGTACTGCGAGAGCAGCGCTTATAATCCATTGACGTATGCACAGACAACGCGATCTGGCGCGCCAAGTCCGAGCTGACCCGCTTGCCTCGATCCCCTCGCACCTCATGCGGCCCTCCCGCACGACGCCTTCGTCGCTACCACCACCATCCCGAAACCGTCCACCGCGCAGTCGTCACCCACAGCCGCCCCAGCCACAGCCACAGCAGCCCCAGCCAGCCGCGTCGTCCGCCTCACGCGAGGGCCGCCTGGCACGTGAGTCAGCCGAGCGAGAACGCGCGCTGGCCCTTGTGCGGCGCAAGCAACGTGAGCGCGCAGAGAGCGCCACTGCAACCCCGAGCACGGTGCACGGTGGCTATGCAGACGTTTTTAATCGGCTCGAGGTGGAGGACGCGCATCGTGAGCGCGACCGCGCGTGGCGTCAGCGGCGGTGGGAGGACGACGCCGATAACGACCGGCGCCCGCGGCCGAAGCGGCGTTGAAGTGTATCGGTCGACGCACTGTCGTCCCTGTATTTTTGTTCTGGCTCGGACATCGACGATGTACCCTCCTAGAGCTTGCTGCTCGTAAGACCTTTTGGGGCATGGGTCTATCTGAAGGTGGAACGAAGATGGCAAACAGGCCCGCCCGAGCGTACATGCGGGTCTACTCAGCAGCACGCGTTTTATTCCCTGCAGCTGCCTCCGCGAAAGACGTGTATCAGCATAGCTGCGACACGAACTTAGGTTTACCCAATGTAGCACTTAACAATACGCATTCCATATTTTCTGTAACTCCCATCCTGCGTTGTATATATAGTACTTCCCAATAGAACATCTCTCCGTTCCCTTGCGGAGCGGCTTTACAACGTCAGGCCGCAGTCGTCAGGATTGGCGTCAAGTTTCGGGCTCAAGCGCGCGACACGTATCTACCGTTCCAAATATGACGATCATTGTAATTGGACATCCCAGGAAGGTGTCTGACTCACTGAACTCGACCACTCCACAATGTCTTCCCCGAACTTCCAATCGATCCGCGACGCATTGGAGAAGTACACTGAACAAATGAAGACAGATCTGCAGGATAATCCTTTCGTCGAAGAGGTCAAGCGCTGTGATTCCCCCAATGACGTCCTTGAGTTACTTGAGAAGACTAAGAACGAGTTCAAGGAATATCGGGACAGAAATCGGAAGTTCATCGATTGCCTTAACCCGGTTGTGCAGTTCGTTCACACTTTCTCTGCAATTCTTGGCGAGGCAGCCAGTCTGGTGAGCTGCGAGCGATCGTCAAGTTCTCGTTTATTCACTCCATCTCCATTAGGTTCCGTTCCAACCTGCAAAGCTGGTCTTTGTTGGTATCAATACCCTCTTCACCGTGCGTGTCTTGCTTTCATTTCTATGAGTCAACCATGTCCCCTCTGATATCCGAACATATCAGGCGACTGAAGGTGTGACCGCGAGCTATGACGCTCTCCTTGACCTCTTTGAGTGCATCGGAAGCTTCCTCAAACGCCTCGAAATTTATACCAGGATCGACGACCTGAGCCCTTCGATGAAGGATATAATCGGAAAGATAATGATCGAATTGCTTTCCATCCTGACCCAGGCAAAGAAGCAAATCAAACAGGGACGACTCAGTAAGCGCTTCTTTACTGTGTCGATAGGCTACTATTTCTGAACTCGTTGCAGAGAAATTCGCAAAGAAGTTGCTGGGGGATAGCGAAGTCGAAAATATACTGCGTAGATTGGACCGGCTCACCAAGGACGAGGCCCACATGACGGATGCGCACATCTTGGAGGTTGTACATGGTCTCATGAACCATATGAAAGTGGTTATGGATGGTGAGTGAAGCCACTTGGTTGACTCCGAACACCTGATCAGATCATTGCCCGTGGCTCTGTGTAGGCGGCGAGGCATCAATCGCTGCGATCCGGGAGACTCTCGGTGTGTTCTAATACTGCCTATGAATCGTTTCCCGTGCTCACGGCCAAATGCTAGTTACCATGCAGGACGCCTTAAACGAAATGAACAAAATGAACCGTGTGTTGTCTGGTACACTATGCGTGGGCCCGAAGCTGAGGGTGAACCCGCCTTACAGGTGACCGTTTACATGAACAATCTAGAAGTTGGCTTTCCCCGCCAGACCCGTCGGAAAATCACGTGATCGCGCGCGGCGATATTCGCGATGGCTCTGCGGTGTGGTTAACCCGAAGCAGCAACTTCAAGGAGTGGAATGCGAAGGGTTGTCTTTTGTGGATTCTTGGTAATCGTACGCGATCCTGAAGGCTTCTTTTAATTTCTGGTGACTGACGGTAGCCCGTCGCTGCAGCGGGATCTGGGAAGAGCATTCTGTGGTGTGTGCCCATCCGTTTACCTCGTACGGCTCAATTCATATGATTGATAATTTCCCGACTAGCTCCACCATCATTGAGGAGTCCATGGCTCTACGTGACGCGGGTTTGGGCTTGACGGCATATTATTACTTCGACTTCAGAATTACGGCCAAGCAGAATGTCCGTGGTTTACTGTCGTCCCTTCTCGTGCAACTCTGCGCCAAATCAGATGCTTGCTATCAAGTCCTTTCCCGCCTTTATTCCACCTACGATAATGGATCACGGTCGCCCGAAAACAAAGCGCTTATCAAGTGCTTGAAGGACATGCTGGGACTCCCCGTGCAGCCGGTGATTTATCTCATCATAGATGCTCTCGATGAGTGCCCTAGCACCTCTGGTGTAGTATCTCCACGCGATCGGGTGCTTGAACTCATAGGAGACCTTGTCGGGTTACACCTTCCGAATCTTCGCATCTGCGTGACCAGTCGCCCCGCGGCCGATATCCTAGAAGCTCTTGAGCCTTTGGCACCTCATATTGTTTCTCTTCATGACGAAGACGGGCAGAAGCAGGATATCACCCACTATGTCACCTCTGTTGTCCATTCGGATAGCAAGATGCGAAAATGGGGTGCACAAGATAAGAAATTAGTTATAGACACGATATCTGAGAGGGCGGACGGAATGTAGGCAAATCATTCTTCCTGGATCTCAGCTACTTATCATCTCATGATAGGTTCCAATGGGTTTTCTGTCAACTAGAAGCGTTGCGTCTTCGCAATCCAAGAATGATCGCGCGCGCTCTGAATGAGTTGCCTCGGACCTTGGACGAAACATATGAGCGGATATTGCTAGGCATACACGAGGACAGCCAAGAACACGCCCGCTGTCTTTTTCAGTGCCTCTGCGTCTCAATCCGCCCACTTCGCCTTGCAGAGCTCGCAGAGATCCTTGCCGTTCTATTTGATACCGGACGTGATTCAGAGGACTACATAGATTGGCGTTCTGAGGGTGCTCAGCAATCTCTATTATCGGCCTGTTCGAGCCTAGTTGCTGTCGTCAAAATCGACGATGGTTCGCCGGTTGTTCAATTCACACATTTCTCCGTCAGGGAGTACCTGACGTCCGACCGCCTTGCCAACACGACTCGGCAGCTCTCCTATCATGTCCTCCCACATTCTGCCCACACTATTCTTGCGCGAGTTTCCCTCCGCGTCTTACTTGGCCTTGATGGCCAACTCAACATTTTTGGAGTGAGAAGTCATCCTCTTGCCGTCTACGCGGCTCGGCACTGGATCGACCACGCCAAATTCGAGGACGTGTCATCCAGTATTCAGGAACTCATGGAGCGTCTCTTTGACCAGGAAAGGTCTTTCTTTACGACATGGGTCCAGATATATGACTTTGATCGCCCTTCGGAAGGGCAAATGGCAACAACTTCCTCGGATGGACCATTGGCATCTCCACTATACTACGCTTCGCTTTGTGGTCTCATCCACGTTGTAGAATACCTCGCGGCTACCCACCCAGAGAATATCAACACGCGTGGCGGTCACTACGTGACTCCCTTGTATGCTGCACTCACCAGCCAAGTGTTCGATGTCGTTCGTGCATTACTTCGGGATGGCGCGGATCCCAATGCACCAGGTATGAACGGGTTCACTCCATTGCACAGCGCGTCATTAGGCGGCGATTTTGATGCGGCGAAATTATTACTCGAGCACCAAGCAGACGTTAACGCCAAGAAGCACATGGAGACAGACGGCGACATCTTGGTCTCCACTCCGTTGTATTTTTCGGCGTTGACTGGTCAACTGGAGGTCTGCCGGCTATTACTGCAGCATGGAGCACGCGTAAACGTCCGAGAAGGCGATTCTGCTAGTGGGTCCCCTTTGGAAGCAGCATCGAGGGGCGGGCATTCGCATGTGGTGAAACTTTTGCTCGACCACGGTGCATGCGATCTCGTTCCTGGAAAACAACGACCCGCACTGACAATAGCATCAATATCTGGAGACGTGGAGATTGTGCGCATTCTGATCGAGAATGATCATATAGGACTCCGCAGCCACAAGATGTCGCTATCACTGAGCCTGGCGTCAAAGCATGGGCATCTCGATATCGTCAAGTACTTACTTGATAACGGTGCTAATCCAAATGTGCGGGACGAAGATCACCAGACTCCATTGCAGTCGGCGATGTGCCATCAAAAAATCGAAGTCGCGCGCTTCTTAATCGAGCGCGGCGCAAGCCTCATCTTCAATGATAGGGACAATTCAACTCTGCTGCACCCTGCATCACGACAAGGAATCCTCGACCTCATGGAAATATGCGTTAATGGCGGCATAATAGTCGATGTGCGGAATGCAAACGGGAAGACTCCCTTGCACCTCGCATCGGGCAACGGGAAGCTCGACGCTGCTAGTTTCCTCATCGAGCGTGGAGCGGATGTAAACGCCGAGGATGCTGATTTTTCGTCTCCATTTCATGACGCATTAGCCCATGGACATCTCGAGGTCGCGAAGTTGCTAGTTGAACACGGCGCAAGCGTCAATAACCAAGACTGCTCTCAAAGAACACCATTATACCACGCATCGGCTGATGGAAAGCTCGAGGTCGCACGTTTTCTTATTGATTGCGGAGCGATTGTAAATGTCGAGAACGCGGATCTTTCCTCTCCACTCCATGATGCATCAGTCAACGGACATCTCAAGGTCGTGGAGTTGCTAGTTGAACACGGCGCAAGCGTCAATAAACAAAATCGCTCTCGAAGGACACCATTACATCATGCATCTGCTAACGGAAACCTCGAGGTTGCTCGTTTCCTCATCGAACGCGGAGCGGACGTAAACGTCGAGGACGCTGATCTTTCCTCTCCGCTCTATGATGCATCAGTCAACGAACATCTCAAGGTCGTGGAGTTGCTAGTTGAACACGGCGCAAGCGTCAATAAGCAGAATCGCTCTCGAAGGACACCATTACATCATGCATCGGCTAACGGAAACCTCGAGATTGCGCGTTTCCTCATCGAACGCGGAGCGGATGTAAACGTCGAGGACGCTGATCTTTCCTCTCCACTCCATGATGCGTCAGTCAACGCACATCTCAAGGTCGTGGAGTTGCTAGTTGAGCACGGCGCAAACGCCAATAAGCAAAACAGCTCTCGCAGAACACCATTACATCGCGCATCGGCTAGCGGAAACCTCGAGGTCGCGCGTTTCCTCATTAAGCGCGGGGCGGTTGTCAACGTCGAGGATGCCGATTTCTCATCTCCACTTCACGACGCATCAGCTAATGGTCATCTCGTGGTCGTGTGGCTGCTAGTCGACCACGGCGCAGACGTCCATAAGCAAAATAGCTGTGAAGAAACCCCATTACATCGCGCATCCGGCAACGGAAGGCTCGAGGTCGCGCGTTTCCTCATCAAGTGCGGGTCACACATGGGCTCGAGAGACAGCGAGGGGCAAACGCCATTACATGTGGCGGCAAAAGGGGAACACCTAAGTGTTGTGGAGCTGCTAGTGGAATCGGGAGCGGATATCGATGTGCGCGATAGAAACAACGCGCTTCCCCTCGACGTAGCGCCTCGTAATAGGAATGTCGCAAGGTTTCTGGCTAAGGGCGTGGATTTGGCCCCGGCCGAAGATGTACGTTTGACTGTTCAACCCTCGCTTTTGTTTTGTGTTTTTGTTTTGTTATTTTGTTTTGGACAAGCGATGTATTAGGTAGACAGGGACGTAACTCGGTTACCAACACTACTGTAGTACCCAAATACCCTGATGCAGACTTTGGAGGCTCGAGAAGTCGAAACGAATGCGGGGAGAAGTCGAAACACCAAAGTGGACAGAGATTCCCACCCTCACATCAAAGTGCGTGCGTTCAACGTAACCTGCCTGATTGCACCACCCACGGCCGCCCCATGCGACGTACTTGAGCCGCGTCTGGAAACCCAACCAAACTGCGCGAGCTGTACCGTTCAGGGCAACACTGCCGCCATCGCACCCCTCCTCGCAACACCCTGCCACCACCAGCTACGACACGGGATAATAGTTCACGCCCGCTAGTGATGCTGCATGACGTTCTGTAAATTCTACCAGCCGTCACGTCATATAGCCCCACGACGACCCCGGGCCGGCGAGCAGCTCTGGGACGCGACAACGATACGATCACGCGTACTCCAAATGCTGTACAGTGTGTGGGGGGGACGAATGCACATGGGAAAGGGAAGGGCATGACGCCGTGATACGCCTTTGTTCGCGATTTTCAGATCGTAGCGATGCCGACGCTAGTATTCGCCACGCCACCCGTGACCGTCGAGGACCAGTTTCGCATCAGCGCATCAGCGCCGACCGCGCAAAAATGTGGGTTGGGGGAGGAGCGAAGAGGAAATAATGACCGAGATCGCCGAACGGGATCGCCCGGCTCGTGAAAATCCCCGGCTCGTGACATAAAGCGCGCGTTAGCCCGCCCCCGCACGCTCAGACGGCCTATTCAAACCGCCGAGCGTCAGGGCCAAACTCGAGTCCGGCGACGAGGGGGCCGCTGAGGGGGGTTAGGTCGTGCTCTCAGGGCGAATGGGCGCAAGGGGGTGCGCTCGCAGGGAGGCAGTGCTGGTTGTCCATATGGGGGGAAAGGGGGGGAAAAGAGAACACACGTCCGGGTTGTGGATGCTGTGTGCTGTGCTCGGATATTTCGGGTGTGTCGTGGGCGAAAGCAGGCGGAATCTTGTTGCTGCGCGTACTCGGTAATCACAAATATCGTCATCGTATGGGCATGATGCATGATATGCTAACTTACGATGAACTTATGCCCTTATACCGGGACATCGAGGGCTCAAGCGACATAACACTTGTAATGCCGGTCCGAGGCGCCGAGGCCGGGAATTAGCCGAAAACAAAAATAGAACCTGCGACGAGTTGTGATGATCGTCAACGTCACTATCAAACCCTAGCAGGCAGCCTCAGATAAAGAAATAGAGTTGAATCGCATGCACGGTCATATCGTCCTGTTGTGCAAAGAAGGGAAACGATGCGTAGACAAAACAGCCAATAAAATAATAAACAAGAGGGGGCAGACGGGGAGAGGGGGGGGAAGAGCGAAGGGGGGGAGGGGGACGTCCGTTGATGCAAGTGTACAATACCATCATTACTGTAGATATACTTCACCTCGTCAATACTACATATATTGGTATACTGATAGTCGTCGTCACAAATAACAAAAAAAAAGGAAAAAACGCTCGCGCTCGCGTCTCTAAAACTCCGGTGCGTTGTTCACCGGTAACTCGGAGGCGGCGAGAACGCGCGCGGTGGCGTTGACGTCGGCTCCGCCGCGTACGGGTGCTGGTACTGGCGCTGTGGTGCCGCTGCTGCTGCTGCTGCTGCCGCCGCCGCCGAGTTCTCCGTAAAGTGCTCCGGGTGGTACGTCACGTACTGCGCCTCCGTGCTCAGCCCCGGGGAGCGCGTGCGGCGCCTAGCCGAGCGTGGCGACTGGGGTGGTGGTGGGAAGGACGACGATACGGGGTCTGGCGACGGCGAGCGGGGCGTGTACGTTCCCGGGGCGGGTGCGGGGTCTGGTGGACGTGCCGTCTTGGGTGTACGCGCGTTGGTCCATTCGTCCTCTGGGTCTTGCGACAGCGTCGCAGCGGCTGCAGCTGCTGGCGAGGCGTATAACGCTGACGGGCTGAATGATGGAGGGCGTGGACGTGGTGCGTGCAGACGGGGGTCAGGAGAGTAGCCGATGGCGTGGCCCGTCTCGTCCCATTGTTGATGCTGGTGGCTGGGCCCTCCATACCCCCCCTCCCTCTCCGGGTCATATGGCTGCAGCGGGATGTCTGAATCAGATGGGTTCGGGTGGAAGGCGGATACGGTCGATTCATTGTTGTTGTAGTAAGACGGGCCGAGTTCCATCTTTGCTTGCCTGAATAGTACTAAGTTTGAATGCGTACAAAACGACGGCGCGGAGGGGACGAACCGGGCTTTACGACGCTCATATATCACTGCGGGCTTGACGCGATTCAGCTCGCGGTAGATGTACCATGCGGCGGCGATGGTGACAATCGTGGTGATTGTGATTACCGAGTAGCTCGCTATGCGTTGGGGAACCGTCTCCTCTGCAGGGCCATAACGGTAAGCGATGGAGATTACAGATAAAGTGTGCACGGCACGCACTCGCTCCGGACCCTTCTATGATAACGCCGATGTACACAGTAGCAAGTTGTTTTGGCAAAGACAGAAACGCGGCTAGAGCGAAAGTCCACACGCTCATACCGCAAGTAGCGAATACAGCGGTAGTAACTTGCCAACGGGACGTCAGTCGTCTAGGCCTCCCAAGAGAACGCGAGAACGAGGGGACATACAGTGACCAGGGATGGCACTGAAACGAGCGACGAGGGCGATCTTGAAGCCACCCTCGCGGACGACTCGCGCAAGACACCCATATTGCATGTTTGTCTTTTCGAGCTTGTCGCCACGAGCGCGACAACAATACTTGAAGGCGCTTCATGATGCGCGCACGAGATATGATGTCGTCAGCCCACGGAAGGAGACGATAAGGATTTTACGTACTAGAAATTGCCCAACTCGCCAAGGAACGTCCCAGCCGCGACGATCGCAAAACCTATCCATAGACCCCAAACGACGCCACACAGAATTGCGATGATCTCGTGGCCGAAGAGCTACCGGCGCATAATCGTCAGCGGGGACGGGGGCGCGATCCGAACAAGTAGTCGAAGGGTGACACACACCGGAGGGAAAGATATGACGAAGAGTATGGCTATTGGAATCGCCCACCCGCCAGGAAGGCTGGCAAAGAGGGTTGGTCAGTAAGAGGGGTAGAGCCGAAGCAACGGCATCACGAAAGAAGACTGTTGGGAAAAACGGCGGATACTCGGTAACCTCGCTTGGCAGACCCACAGAAGCCTTGGCGTCACATCGCCTAGAACACGACTGGCGAGAAAAAGAAAACACCAGAACAAAGGCTCACTTTTTAACCTTGTGCGCCATGGGAGTGAGCTTGTCGACGATTTGATGGTGGAATACAGTGATGAAAAGGGTTATCGCAGTGAGGATGACGGCAATCACATAGTACCCTGAGGAAGGTAAGGAAGGAGCGTTAGCAAAGAATGACTGAAAGACGATTCTCAACGCACATAGCCACTCTCGACGGAACCAAAAGCGCCAGGAGGTCATGGACTTCCAATCGAACAAACCGTTGCGGGCGAGCTCGGCGGCCTCGCTAGGCGTAGGACTGGGGGTGCGCGAAATACGGTTTGAGGCGAATTCGTACTTGCCATGTACGGTCGAGGACGAGTCGCCGAAGGAATACGGAGCTGAAGAGCCGTTGGGAGGGTACAGGTAGGGGTCATTCGCGCCAGGCTGACGTCCATATGCCGGATATGGTGAAGACATGTTTGCCCAAACCGAAAGAAAAGTGGGAAAGGAGAGACGGAAAAGGGTTCAAGCGGAAGAGATAGAGGTAGAGATAAGGAGGGGGAGGGAAAGGGGAACGGGGGCAATGAGGGATACGGTATCCGAGATGAGTGCGTGACAAAGAATATGAATTATTCAAGCGCAGCCAACCGTTTCGTTTCTATCACAATTGTCTCACATCAAACTCCTTCTACGTATCATAATCATCGTAATCCTCGTCCCAAATCTTTATCACCCCGCACAGCTCGTCTGGGGTCTTCACGGCGCTGCGGCATGTCCGTTTCATGAGCGCTTTCGTAACGACATTCCTGTGCGGTGGCTCGGGGCTGCGTAATTTTGACCGCCCTGCAACATTATCAACATCTCACCTGTTGGATTGAACCTTAGTATGTGCAGGTTGGATACCTTGTCCGACTTCTGTTCGTTGTTTTTGGGTCCGAATATCCTTGTCTCCAGCTCGCGCTGTCTTCTTCTCTTTCAGTGCTTCTTCGGCGTACGCTCTCCGTCAATATAAAGACACGGACCTATTCAGTCTCCTACAGCTTTAGCGATGTACGATTTACAGTCAGGTTTACAACGGGGTCAAGGGTTCGGGTTATATGTGATGACTTCGATATCGCGTGTTCGTCTGGCGGTGTACACGCCTTCACGAACAACGAAATAGCAGTGCAATCAAATCATATAATTTTATATCTCTGATCTAAATATATCGGATATGGTGTAACGGTTAACATTGCCGCCTCTCACGCGGCAGCTCGGGGTTCGATTCCCCGTATCCGAAAGTTTTTGCCCGTCCCCACATTGGAAAGGATATGCCCGCTCGTTTGTACGATTCCATGTTGCCAGCGATCCGTTGTTGCACCTCGATTCCAACTGGCCCTCCCTGAGCCTTTTGCACCGCACTACAGAAGCCGAGCATTGTTGATCAACCCGACCCTATTCTAACCCCTTGGTTATTCCCGTACTGAAGTGGCCCAACCATCAAAAGCTTCCATATATCGAAGGCGAGGTTCACCCTTGAACGCGTGGTCCAAGAACTTTTTGTGATCTCCACCTTGCTACCCTAATAAGACTTGCCAACTTGGGGGTCCATTTGGTGATGTATATCTTGATGCTTCGTGACATCAAGCAAGGCATCAAGCGCCCCTGCGCCTATTGTAGTAGACCAGTCGTGAGACTTCATCAGATGACTAACAGTTATTAGGCTCGTGGCCTGAGCCCTCATTCCACACGCCGTCACTTGTCTGTCGTACCCTTCAAACGTTGTCCAACGAACTCGTATTTTCAGAGAGAATGTCTTCTGCCTACTTCCGATTAATTGAAGATGCATTGGATGCCTATTCCAGGGAGACTGGGATAGACATTACTGAACATCCTTTCGCCACCGAGCTTCAAGTCATCGACTCTGCTGATGAAGTGTTTCGGCTGCTTGAAGCCAGGGCGAAAGGACTCAAAGACTATCAGGAAGGAAAGTTAACGGATTGCCTCCGCCTTATAGTGCATGTACACTATGTGTTCAGTGACGCTCTTGGCGAGGCAGTTAGTCTGGTGCGTCACTGAGAGTCCAATGTTTTCTGCGGGAGTATCGTTTTAACACCCATGTTTCAAGGCATTTCCACCCGCAAATATGATCTTCGTTGGAGTCTATGTCCTCCTCACGGTGCGCGTCTTTGCTTCCTCCAGCTTTATACCTGCGATAACTGGGTATATAGGCCGCTAGCGCCATCGCTTCTGGATACGACACTCTCGTTGGCTTCTTTGAACCCCTCGAAAGTTTCCTCAAACCCGTCCGGATTCTTTCCGAGGTCCCCAACACGGCCTCAACTACGGGGGTGGTCTTGAAAATTATGGTTGAAGTACTCTCCGTGCTTTCCATGGCGACGAAGCAGGTGGTGCAAGGAGGACTCAGTAAGCGCGGTTTTCGTCCCTCGGATTTCCCATTTCTCAGCGCGCTACAGAGAGCTTCGCAGAGAGGCTGTTCGGCTCGGGCGAGATCTCGGCTGTGTTGCAGAGACTGAGCCGACTCACCCAGGACGAGGCCCGCATGACTGTGGTCCACATTCTAGAGGTTGTTTATGGTCTCGTGTACAATATGAAGGTGGTCATAGGCGGTGCGGCGCTCATCTAGCTTGTTACCTATGTTCGGCTAAATTTTTTTTGCAAGTAGACGGAGAGTCGTCTCTCGGTGTCATTCGACCAACTCTTGGTTTGTTCGGCGTGAATTGTTATTGTCCCTTCTTTGGCTAACCATGTCGATCTACAGTTACGATGCAAGAGATGGCGGCCTCAGTAAACAAAGTTACTCGTCCGTTTGTTCTTCTTGCATGGGTAACCGCCCAAGCTGAACTGTTCGTGCAGGTGATCAAAGACTCGATCGAAACCGGAGTTGGCTCTCGCCACCAGACCCATCGGTAAACTACAACATGGCGCGCGAAGCATATCATGAAGGAACTGCAAGGTGGTTCTTCCAGAGCAGTACCTTCCGTGATTGGAGGGTGGTCGGTTCTCTCATGTGGATTCATGGTATACGTACGCCTTTTCAAACTTTCCAGTGGTTTCTGGTCTCTAACAGCTGATATCCTAGCTGGATCTGGGAAGAGTATCTTATGGTCCGTGTCGCGTCGTTCTCGTCGTCACTCACTATTCATATCCTCGTCTAGCTCCTCTATAATTGAGGAAGTTATGGGCCTGCGTGATGCTGGACTAGCCCTGGTGGCCTATTTCTTCTTTGACTTTAGGGACACCACGAAGCAGGATCGACGTGGACTCCTCTCCTCTCTTCTTTGCCAGCTCAGCGCCGCGTCTGACCCGTGCAGTGATATTTTGTTTCGTCTGTATTCGTCTCACGATGGGGGGGCACAACAGCCTAGCGATGCGGCGCTTACGCAGTGTCTCATGGATATGCTCCACCTGCATGGACAACCGGAAATTTATATCATTTTGGATGCTGTCGACGAATGCCCCAACTTCTCCGGGGTGCCGACTCCGCGTGAATCGATGCTCGCGTTTCTGGAGGACCTCGTCGACTTACGACTTACAAATTTACGTATTTGTGTCTCCAGTCGCCCGGAGGTCGACATCCGAGCCGCTCTCGGACCCTTGGCGCAGTTCCAAGTGTCCCTTCATGATGAACGAGGACAAAAGGAAGACATCTTGTTATTCATCAATAAACTCGTGCACGCTGATCGGAAGATGCGAAAATGGAGGGGAGAGGAGCAGAAGTTGGTTATTGATACGCTCTCAGATAGAGCAGACGGCGGGTAAGCGATCGCTGTCACGGTTACTCGAAAGAGCCTTAGCAAATACTTCCCGCAGGTTTAGATGGGTTTTCTGCCAATTGGAAGCCCTGCGTCTCCGCATCCCCGGAAACATAGCGAGAGCATTAAAGGAACTGCCAGGAACGTTGGACGAAACGTACGAACGCATTTTAATCACGATTGGCGCAGATATGCGGCAGTTCGCACACCGCCTTTTTCAGTGCCTCGTGGTATCCGTTAGGCCACTGCGCGTCGAGGAGCTAGCGGATATTCTGGCGGTCGATTTCGATACCACATCGCTCCCCGTGTTCAAACCAGGTTGGCACTCGGACGACGCAGAGGAACTTGTCCTTTCTGCGTGCTCTAGTCTTATCACCGTCGTCGGCGTGGACGGGTCTCGGGTTGTCCAATTCTCACATTTTTCAGTTCGGGAATTCTTGATATCGGACCGCCTTGCCGTCGCGGGAGAAAGTCTATCTTATTATCATGTCGTTCCTCCCTTGGCACATACCACACTCGCTCAAGCTTCCCTCAGTATTTTATACCACCTTGACGACCACCTTGACCAAGACAGCATCAAGCACTTTCCGCTAGCCATTTACGCTGCCCGACATTGGGTCGACCACGGCGAGTTCGAGCATGTATCATCAACCATCCAAGTAGCCATGGAACGCCTCTTTGACTCAGATAGGCCACACTTCTCCGCATGGGTCTGGATATACGATATGGACCATCCGTGGGAGGACCACATGTCTACGATGCGTCCAACACGGCCTACAACAGCCCCGCTATACTACGCGGCATTGTGTGGCTTTCGGCGCCTCGTCGAGCACCTCGTCGCTTCCAGTCCACAGGATGTCAATGCCGGCGGTGGATATTACGGGACTTCACTGCATGCCGCACTCGCCAAGGATCATGTCGACACTGCTTTATCATTGCTCGCGAATGGCGCGGAAATAAACGCTCTGGACGACGAAGATCTGAGTCCATTGCACAGAGCATCGCGAAACGGACATCGCGATATAGTGAAATTATTACTCCAACATGGCGCAGACGTCAACGCACGAAACGGGAGAGGCGACACTCCATTAGCTATGGCATCAAGCAATGGGGAACTCGAGGTTTCAAGGCTCCTACTCGAGCACGGGGCAGACGTCAATTCCCGGGACGAAAAAGAATGGACACCACTACATCTCGCGTCGCGATACGGGCACCTCGAAACCGTACGGGCGCTAATAGACCACGGTGCTGACGTAAACGCACAGCAGGAGAACCTCTGGACGGCGTTACGTCTGGCCACAGCCACCGGGAACCTCGACGTTGCGCATTTCCTCGTCGAATACGGTGCCTCCATTGACACGGAGGACCAAAAGAAAACAAAATACCCGAACCTGGCATCTGGTGTCGGCAAACTAGAAGTTGTACATTCGTTGATCGGGCGTGACGCCACCGCGAGCTCCCGTTCAAGTTACGAAAACGGCTGGACTCCCCTCCACGACGCAGCACAGAAAGCCCATTTAGATGTTATGGAGAAATTACTCAATCGTGGCGCAGACGTAAACGTGCGTGGTGAGAACGGGGAGACTCCGTTGGATCTCGCGTCGGGCGGCGAAAGCGTTCAGGCCGTTGGTTTCCTGGTCGAACACGGCGCAGATGTAAACTCATGCGATAACAATAGCTGGACTCCGCTCCACACAGCATCGCGAAACGGCAACCTTCACATTGTACGACTATTACTCAACAATGGCGCAGATGTCGACGCGCAGAATGCGGACAACCGGACACCTTTGTCCCTGGCATCGGAAAATGGATGTGTCGAGGTTTCGCGATTCCTCATCGATCGCGGCGCAGATGTCAATTCTAGCGACAACAAGGGTTGGACCTCATTGCACTCGGCATCGCAATTCGGCCATCTGCAAGTCGTGCGGCTATTACTCGACCATCGTGCGGGCGCAAACTCACAGAGTGGGGACATGTGGTCTCCACTGCATCTCGCAACAGCCAACGGGCATTTGAAGATCGCAGGATTACTGATTCAGCGCGGCGCCGACGTTGACAGGCGCAATTTGAATCAAGAAACTGCGCTGATCCTAGCGTCGAAGAATGGGAAGCTCGAAGTTGCACACCTTCTACTAAAGTGCGGCTCCGAAGTAAATTCTCAAGATAGCGAGGGTTGCACGCCATTACACTCAGCGTTCCAGGCTGGACATTTCAAGGTTGCGAGGCTGTTGTTGGAGTGGGGCGCTAATTTCGACTTATTGAACCATGCCAGTAAAACCCCTCTAGACCTGGCGTCAGGCGACGGGAAACATGAGGTCGCATGCTTCCTGGGAGAACGGAAAGGACATGTGGTCGCCCAGAACACCCCAGACCTTACTTCGTCAGCCGGAACGCCGCAGCTGAGGCAGCCGGACCCTACGCGGTCGTCCCTGAACCGTGGGAAAGACGAAGATATCCCCGACGACAAGACTCCCATGCACGTAGCCTCGAGAAACGGACAACTTCCCGTTTTACGGACATTACTTGGGAATGGTGCTGACGTTAACGAGCGGAATGCAGATCACCAGACTCCGTTGGATGTGGCGTCAAGCGTGGGAAAACTTGATGTCGTGAGATTGTTAATTGATTCTGGTGCGGATGTGAATTCCCAGTGCGACGCTGGTTGGACCCCGCTGCACCAAGCATCACAATGTGGACACCTTCATATCGTGCGGTTTCTTCTCGACCGCGGCGCCAAAGTCAACGTCATGGAGCAAGAGCGCTGGACCCCCTTGCACCTTGCGTCCTACAACGGTTACTTGGAGATTGCGCATTTGCTACTCGAAAGGGGTGCAGACGTCCACGTTCAAAATTTCGGTGGCTGGAATCCTTTCCAGGCGGCGGAGGCAAATGGGCACCTCATGATTACACAGCTATTGTCAGAGTATGGGGCGCACGGAGCAGTAGAGGTCGCTACTGGCACACACGGGCTGACCCCGAAGGCTCCAAGTACGACGCACTATTTTTTTGTCCTTTCAATTTTGGCTCTATTGTTGGCGTATGTATTCCGATGAAACTTTGTATTCTTTTACGGGTTGGTCGCGTTCACGACTTCCGCTTTTCAAGTTGTATTTATTTTTTTGATCCATTGCACTCTTGTATCACTCCCTCCGCCTCACTTTGGTTCGAAGCTTCCCCGTTATGACACTAGGAACTACGATATGTGCTGTTTCTAGGTTAGAAGGAAGTGCTGGTAGAAGATTCGTCTGGCTCAATTTTGACATGATTGTCGCGCTGTATGGGTACCAGGAAGGAGCACTATGTCTCTTACGCGAGGGCTGAAGCGCTGAAGCGCTGATGGGTGCTGACTCGGACCTGTCCCGCCGGTCCGGACCTCGCTCCAGACTCTAAGTGGGACCTATCCAACAGTGACCAACGCGCTCCCCCCAGCTTCACTTCTCACAGCACAGTTATTCAAGAAAAATGACGTCTTCTAACTTTCGACTGATTCGTGACGCATTAAAGGACTATCGTGACAAAACCGGGATAGACTTACAGTCAAATCCTTTCGCCGATGAGCTCCAGCATTGCGACTCTGCCAAAGCAGTCTCTGATTTGCTTCAAGGCCAAGTGAAGGAATTTAAAGAGTATAGGGAGGGTAATAGGAGGTTGATCAACTGGCTTCGTCCTGTAGTGGAAGTCGTGCACACCTTATCCGACGTTATTAGTGAGGCGGTTAGCCTGGTAGGTGGCCTAGGCCCTGCATACACCGTGACCCATTTGACCATTTTTTTTGCACTTACAGACCCCATTTCCCCCCGCGAAAGCAATCTTTGTTGGTGTCAAGGTTCTTCTTGATGTCCGTGTCCCCCTTGCATTTAACACATAGACCATCCTGATATTTGGGGTCATCAGGCCGCGAGTGGTGTCAGCTCGAGTTACGATGCACTGGTTGACCTCTTTGAATGCATCGGACATTTCCTCAACCGCCTCCATATCTATACCGGGCTCACCCTCAGCAGTTCGATGAAAGATATTATCGTGAAAATTATGGTCGAGGTGCTCTCCGCTCTCGCCCTCGCAAAGAAACAGATCAAGGATGGGCGTTTCAGTAAGTGAATCCCCGGATTTTGTAGCTCGAGTCTATGACTTATATTTCGCAGAGAAATTTGCAAAGAAACTTTTGGGAGAAAGCGAGGTCGAGGCCGTGTTAATTCGGCTGGAACGGCTCACTCAGGAGGAAGCTCGGATGACAGCGGCTCATATCCTAGAAGTTGTTCATGGTCTCATGAATAATGTGAAGATAGCTATGGATGGTACGTGACCCTTGGTTGATCAACCGTGGACACCTTACCAAATTGTTGTTGGGTAGACGGCAAAGTTTCCGTCGATAGCATAAGGCAGTCTCTCGGTATGTCCGTCACGTGTGTGCAGATTTGTGCCTAACGTACTACCGCGGGTGCTAGTTGTCATGCAAGAGATTGCCGAAGGGATCAACAAGATCAAACGTGCGTGGTTATTCCTCTTTTGCTTTGAGTTGCAACCGTTGGGGCTGAATCGCCTTGCAGGCGACCAGTTGCAAAAGGATGTCCGAACTTGGTTCTCTCCCCCGAATCCATCCGACAACCATCTTATAGCCCGCAAGTCTTACCGAGGCGGAACTGCGGTGTGGTTTGCCCGAGGCAGTACATTCGAGAAGTGGATGACGGAAGGATCCCTGATGTGGATACACGGTAAACGTACGTCTGGCAGCCTTTCTCTTACACATACCTGACTCCCCCTTGTTTCGTATCAGCGGGATCGGGAAAGAGTGTGCTATGGTGCGTACCTCACAAACATACCCCGTCTTTCCGCTTTCAAACTTTCAATCAGCTCCACCGTCATCGAACAAGCGAAGACCTTACGCGATGCAGGACTAGGCCTGATAGCTTATTTTTATTTCGATTTTAGGGATCAAGCAAAGCAGGATGTCCGTGGTTTACTCTCCTCCCTCCTCATCCAGTTCGCCGCTAGATCCGATCCTTGCTACCACAAACTTTCTACGCTTTATTCAAAATACGATAACGGGTTGGAGAAACCTGGCGAAGATGTCCTTATTCAATGTCTGGAAGATGTGCTGAGGATGCGAGGACGGCCTGCGATCTTTATTATCGTAGATGGTCTCGACGAGTGTCCCAATAACATTGGGATTATATGTTCGAACTGAGGACCCTTAGTAGTGGTATGGTACAAACGACTGATATTGGGTATACCTGAGGACCCTTAGTAGTGGTATGGTACAAACGACTAAAGGTCAACGTATGTATACCGAGACGCGTATATAAAGGGTGTCACATGACCTGGAAGCGGTGTGGCGTGATCAGCACGACTCTAATACTCCTCCTCGACACAAGCGCGTAAGGGTCAAAATAGGGTGGTGACGAGTCGAGTGAGATAGTGAATAAAATAAGAATAATAAAGAGTCAAATGGTAATATGGGTGGAGTAGGAAGAAAGCAAGAAATCGAGAATCGAGGCAAGAAAAGTTCGAGGCGCTATTACTCCTCCTCGCTGCGGATGCAGTCGGCAGTGATGCCGAGATACTGACGTAGGCGGATGAAGTCGACTTTTCCCAGCGGTTTGGTAAAGATGTCAGCCGTGTTTTCTTTTGAGGGTACGCGGGAAACTGTGATGTCGCCGGAGAGGACTTGTTCGCGAGTAAAGTGATACTTGACGCGGATGTGTTTGGTGTGAGAGTGCCAGACATGGTCTTCCGCTAATCGAGAGGCGGCGTCATTGTCACATAGTAGACGGGTAGGTGAGGACGGGAGCAGGCGCAAGCCGGAGAGGAGCTGCCGCAGGAAGATCGCTTCGTGTGTGGCCTCATGCAGGGCGATGTATTCGGCGTAGCAGGATGAGTCGGCGACAGTGGCTTGCTTGCGGGAACACCAGGACACCATGCCCGAGCCTAGAGTGAAGCAGTAGCCCCCAATAGACCGGCTAGTATCGACGCAGTTAGCATAGTCTGAGTCAGAGTATCCAGCCAAGCTTAGTGCGTTACGTCCGCCCAGTGTTAGCGCGAATGAGCGGGTACCTTTGAGGTACCGTAGGACACGGATAGCGGCGGCCCAGTGCTCGGGTCGATAACAGTCCAAGAACGAGGATAGACGACCGACAGCGTAGGCGATGTCAGGTCTCGTTGCCACCGCAAGGTACATGAGGCTGCCGACGAGTGAACGGTATGGGGTGCGCTCTATCCACTCGGAGACCTCGGGTGGTATTGGTAGTGTCTTGTCTGGTCGACGGAGCTGGAGTCCAGCCACCATCGGTGTGTCGGTTGGGTGCGCGTCGTTCTGGTTATACTGCTCGACCAGACGGTCAATCTTCGCGGCTTGTGAAAGGGAGATTAGGCGTTTCGAGTGGTCGCGGGATATGGCTATGCCCAGAGCATACTTGGCCGGTCCTAAGTCGGTTATATCCCACTGGGCTCTCAGTTTGTCGCGTAGCCAAGAATTGCCGTCTGGGGAGGACGCAGCAGAGACGATGTCGTCGACATGGACCACGAAGATGATGACACCGTCGGGTGTTTCCCGGCGGTATACGCACCATTCGCATGGGAGGCGTTCGAAGCCCCACTGCGTCACGGCGTTGTGGAAGGTTTGGTTCCATATACGGCTTGCTTGCTTCATCCCGTATATACTTTTCATTAGTTTCATCACCCAGTCCTCTTTTCCTTCGGCTTCGAAACCGGGGGGTTGTTCCATAAACATGGTCTCCCCCTCAGGTAGGATGCCGTGGAGGAAAGCCGTCTTGATGTCGAATTGTTGGACATCCCAGTCGAGGGTTGCGGCGATGTGTAGAATGGAGCGGAAAGATTCAAGGCGTACCGTTGGAGCTGTGGTCTTGTCGTAGTCGATGCCCCACCGCTGAGCGAACCCCTTGGCGACGTAACGTACTTTGTAACGCACGACTTTGCCGGTGTCGTCCCTTTTCTGTTTGCAGACCAGCTTCCCTTTCAGGGGACGATGGCTGGGCGGTACTTCTGAGCGGGGTACTAGTATAAAGACTTTTAGGTCTTCGAGGCTCTTCAGTTCTTCACGCCCGCCAGCAATCCAATACTCCCGTTCTGGGGAGGCGAGCGCTTGTGCCCAACTGGGCTCGTCGTCCGGCTCGAGTAGGGGTTCCAGGGAGCCATCACTGAGGGCGGCGAGAGCGTCGTCGACGGGGAGTGGTTCCTCGAAACAGAGGTCAGCAGGCAATAAGTCATGCGTATCTCGTACGTCGGAATACTGCGAGAGTATTGCATACGCGTGGTCGGCCTGTGTTTGAGGTGTCGCAGAGCGGGATGACGCTCGCTCCTCCTGACGGCGCGTGCCGGATTGTCGCGCGGCAGCTATGGCCGCTGCGAGGCGAGGTCCAGGGCGTAAGCCGTCATCGGTCGTCATCCGTGTGGAGGGCACGGGGACACGGGAGGTGCGCCGCGGAGGGGGAGGCGGTATGTACGGTTCAGGGGATGGGGAAAGGGGAGTCATCGGAGAGAGGGGAGGGAGGGGTGGAAGGTTTGTGGGGGGATTGGTGGTGATTATTTGAGGGATGGAGGTGTTTGCCGGTGCTGTAGGATTGACGTTATTGGAGTTGCTATCGATTGTAGGATTGACGGTATTGGTTTCGTTATCTATTGTAGGATTAGAGTCATGTGCGACGGTATCGTAAGGGGTGAGGCAATCAAGACTGGGGTCATCATTAGGTAATGAAAGTGAAGAAAACGGTTGCTCTGATATATCCGTATTGGGGAACTTCGGCGTAGGGCCGGGGGAATCCCAAGAAGGAGGTGCGGAAGAGGAAGACATGCCGAGTACAGTACCGGGGTGTAGGGGAGATGGTTCAGAATCTAGATGTTCTTTAAATGTGACATGGTAAGAATTAAAGACGCGAGAAGAGGAGGGGTCCCAGAGGCGATAAGCCTTTGAGTGAGGAGCATACCCGATTAGGACACAGGGGGTCGACCGTTGATAGATTTTCAAGAGTGCCGGGGTGTGGAGCGCGAAAGCGCGGCAGCCGATCTCTCTTAAATGGGATAGCGAGGGACGCTGGCCGAACCAGAGTTCGTAAGGGGTCTTTCCATTGTTGGCAGTGGCGGCGGTCAGGGTCGTGAGGTATGCTGCCGTGGAACAAAATTCGTCCCAAAGGGACGCTGGTGCGTTGCATGCGATGCGCATTGCGCGGGCTTTCCCGAGGATGGTTCTGTGCAGGCGTTCGGCCCTTCCATTCTGCGCCGACGTATAGGGGGCGGTGAGCTGATGATCGATCCCTTCGGCTTCGCACCAATGGCGCACTTGTGAGGAAACAAGTTCGCCGTTATCAGTGAGAAGGATACGGAGTTTGGCGTCGCTCTGCACAGTAACCGCTTTGTGCCAAGTTTGGATTGCGGCACAGGCATCGGATTTAGAACGGAGGGGAATGCTCCAAACGTAACCGGAAAAATCATCGATTAAGTTCATGGAGTAAACGTTGCCGGAGCGAGAAGTAACGGCCATTGGCCCACACAAATCCACGAACACTCTTTCCAACTTCCTTTCCGCCTTACGACCCTCCCGCGTCTTGGGAACTGATGATCAGGACTGCTTGCCGAGTGCGCAGTGATCACATTTGGCTGGCAGTGAGGATAAATCGATCGGCATACCTGTGGAGACATTACCCTTTGCCATTTCGATCACTGTGCGATTGTTGCAGTGACCGAGCCGGCGGTGCCAGGTCTCTACATCTGGCACCCTGGCGTACAAGGCGGTGGGTTGCTTTGCAGGTTGCCGTCCTCTTGCCAAGGTGGACGGGGTTTGCGTGGTGAGGGTGTAAAGGCGCTTCGTAGGCGAGAGGACGCCGCGCACGAGCACAGTGTTGCTTTTGTTGGTGACCCAGCAGGTTTTGGAGTCGAAGTGGGTGGTATAGTTGCCGCAACTGTTCAGGGCAGGTATGGAGATCAGTCGCACAGTTGAGTCTGGGATGTAAAGGACGTTGGTCAAGCGTAGGGTATGGCCGCTGGCGATACGCAGCTCGATGTCACCCACGCCGACGGCATAGATGGCAGATCTGGCGAGCCCCTTGACCGGGTGACGCGGGATGTTCCGAAGGTTTTTGAAGTCGGATGCATCTGGTGAGATATGGCAGGTTGCGCCTGTATCGAGGATGAATGGCATTTCAGCCGCGCGTGCCGAGCTACGGGGCGTTGTTGAGTAAGCCACAGTGCCTTCAGGGGGCACGTTAGGTGCCGCAGCGTTTTCAGCCCAGTTGATAGAAGCGCGCGCATCCCCGGTAGTAGCAAGCATTGCGTAGTACTCCTCCTGATCGTATTCGGCCATAGCGATGGAGGCGGAATCTGCGTCCACGCTGTTCACGGGCTGTGTGGTCATGTTGGCTTCGGAGACGAGCATGTAGCACTTCCCGTTGATGGTTACGGTGTTGTTGCGTTTCGGCGGTTCTGTGGCAGCTGCCGCTTGCGGCGCGTTGTTGGTCTGGTTGGTGCTGTTGTTGCGGTTTGAGCGCGATTGCTGTCTGGTCGCCGCAGCAGTCCTCTGCGCCGCCCGCGCTTCGTCAAGGGATTTGCCTGCCATCTGGCCTCCCGGGGAGATGCAAAACTCGGTGCGATGGTTGCTGCGTTTGCAGTTGGCACAGGCCGGTCTGGTTTTGGTCGTGCTCGTGGTTGCCGCCAGAGCAGTATTCTCTCCCTGTACGGTGGTGAGTGGCATGCCCAAGACTTCGCGCCGTTGGAGCAACTGTTCCTCGCGAAGAACGCGCTCTTTGACTTCGACGGACGTGATGGACGCGTTCGACAGCATTTCGTTGATGGACGATTGCAATTGGGGAAGGGGGTCGAGTGAGTTGATATAGAGGAGAATCTTGAGTTTGTCATCGTCCATTTTCCCCATTTTGATGAATCGTTCATGCAGGCTGTCGATGTCATCTAAGGTTCGGCATATGTTTAGTGGGGGCTCAAGTGAGACGCGGACGTCGAGGGCCTTCTTCATGAGGTGGACCTGGGCGTGCGGGCCCAGGTTCTCGTGGCTTTTCCGCAGAGCGTCGTAGACTTCATGGGAATATTTGAACTTCTTAGCGATTCCGTATTCTGCGTTTGAGACGTGTTCCAAGATGAAGGCGCGGAGGGCGCGATCGCAGCTCTTCCAGTTGAGCGCCGCTCTTGGGTGAAGGGCAGGATCGGGACATGGAAGTGATCCGTCAAGGTAATAGGAGAAGTTTCGTTGGTCGACGACAAGGTTCAAGCGTCGATCCCATTCCTCCCAGTTGGATTTCAAACGATCGAGTCGAAGCTCCGCCGGCCAGTTTGGATCTGATGTGAATTGTTTTTCATTTATGACGACATCGGCTGGTCCGCTGGAACCTCCTGTGCCGCCAGTAGTGTTGCCAGTGCCCGCGGCGCCTGGTGGATTGCTAGCTCCAGATCCCCCGGTGGGGGTATTGCCTGAGCTGCCTGTGTTGCCTGAGCCGCCAGTGGTCGACATGAGGTAGAGACTAGTGAAGGTTGAAAGGATGAAGAAGTGTGGTGTTTAGACCGCTGGATGAGCTGAGGGGAGTTGGGTCGCTGAAGCGATTGGAGAGTGTTGAGCCGTTAGATCGTACTAGTAAGGGGAGGACCAGTTCAAGGGACAGGGCCCATAACCTGTTCGAACTGAGGACCCTTAGTAGTGGTATGGTACAAACGACTAAAGGTCAACGTATGTATACCGAGACGCGTATATAAAGGGTGTCACATGACCTGGAAGCGGTGTGGCGTGATCAGCACGACTCTAATATTATATCCCCGCGCCAACAGGTCCTAGAGTTTGTCAAGAGACTTGTCGACTTCTCCAGAGAATTAACCAAGGACTCATCCAAGGACTTATCGGAGGACTTATCGGTTCACATATGCGTCACTAGCCGGCCCGAGACCGATATCCGGGCCGCTCTTGAGCCTATGGCGTCTCACTCTGTGTCTCTTCACGACGAAAGTGGGCAAAAGCAGGACATTCTCACCTACATCAGATATGAGGTCCAGAAGATAAAGAAATGGAGACCAGAGGACAAGAAGCTGGTCGTCGATATTCTCTCTGAAAAAGCAGACGGGATGTAAGTGACTATCGACACACTTGGTGTTATGACAATATCTCAGGTGTCGTACAGGTTTCGATGGGTTGTTTGTCAATTGGAGAGGCTATGTCGCGGCAATCCGGCCAGCATTTCCCGTGCCTTAAGCGAACTGCCTGGCACTTTGGACGAAACATATGAGCGCTCATTGCTAACCATCGACGAAATCAATCGACCCTTTGCTCGACGCCTCCTGCATTGCCTCGCGGTGTCTGTTCGCCCTCTTCGCGTTGAGGAGCTCGCTGAAATTTTTGCGGTCGGGTTTGACGATGGGCAAAGCTTAGAATATCGTCCAAAGTTTCGCCCTCAGGACGCACAGGAAGCTGTGCTATCCGCATGCCCAAGTCTAGTTGCCATCGTCAATGTTGATGGTTCCCTAGCTGTTCAATTTTCTCACTTTTCAGTAAAGGAGTTCTTGACGTCAGATCGCCTTGCGAAAGCAAAAAAAGAACTGTCCTACTTTCACATCCTTCCTCGTCCCGCGCACACAATTCTTGCGCAATCCTCCCTTTGTGTCCTGCTCCATCTGAACGGCCGCATCGACAAAGATACCGTGAAGGACATTCCACTCGCCGGCTACGCGGCTCGCCACTGGGTTGATCACATACCTTTCAAGAATATAACTCCCGGCGTCCAGAGTGCCATGGAAGATCTCTTCGACCCAGACAAACCACATTTCGAAGCTTGGGTCCAACTATACGACCTTGACCACCCGTGGGCAGAAAACATTTCCGAGGCGCGTCGCACAAGACCTACTCCGCTGTACTATGCGGCGCTCAGTGGTTTCTATGACCTTGTCAAACACCTTATCGCCACCTGCCCCCATCATATCAATGCCAGGGGCGGTTACTACGCAACTCCGTTGCATGCCGCGATCGCCAAGAGACACGCCGATGTTACTTTGTTATTACTTCGGAGCGGTGGAGATGCAAACTCTCTGGATAACGAAGGCTTGACACCACTACACCGAGCATCACGAAGCGGAAGTCGCGACATAGTTCAGGCGTTGCTCAAGCACCATGCGAATGCTGACGTGCAAAACAGAAAGGGCGAGACACCACTGGCCCTGGCGTCAGGCGAGGGAGTAGTCGAGACTTTACTACCATTACGCGGCGCAGATGCCAATTCCTGGGACGAAATGAAAGACTCCTCGGCCGGCACCACATCGAAAAACGGACGTCTGGAAGTTGTGAACTTGTTGCTCAGTCATCACGCGAATGTCAATTCTCGTGACAACCAAGGTTGGACTCCATTGCACTCGGCATCGCGATGTGGGCGTCGTGATATCGTGGAACGGCTAGTCGCCGGACGGGCGGACGTAAATGTGCCAAACAACAACCTCTTAACACCCTTGCATCTGGCCTCGCGTCTTGGGAACCTCGATATCGTCCAGTTTCTAGTAGAGCACGGCGCAACCGTCAATGTGGGGAATCGGGGAAACGAGACCCCGTTGAGCCTCGCGTCGGGAATCGGGAGACTTGATATTGCACAGTTTCTTGTCAAGAATGGTGCCGACGCGAACGCCCGCGACGAACACGGCTGGACTCCATTTCACAGAGCGTCACGAAACGGCCACCTCAACGTTGTGAAGATGTTGCTTACGCATGGCGTCGATATCAACGTGTACAACGAGAATCAAGAGACGCCGTTGAGCCTGGCGGCGGGAAACGGACAGTCCGAGGTCTCTCGCTTCCTAATCGAGCGCGGGGCGGACGCGAACTCCTGCGACAACAAAGGCTGGACCTCTCTTCACGCGGCTTCGCGAAATGGGGACGCTAATATTGTACGATTGTTGCTCGACAGCGGCGTAGCCGTCGACGTGCGGAGCGGAGACCACCAGACTCCATTGGCTGTCGCGTCGCGCCACGGAAGTATCGAGGTTTCAAAGCTACTAATCGAGCGTGGAGCAGACACGAATTTAGCCGATGACAGGAGGTCGACTCCGTTAGTCTCAGCATCTCGATATGGTCACCTTGAAGTTGTTCGGCTGTTACTCGAGAGTAGGGCGGATGTAAACACACAGGACGGAGACCTGTGGACTCCATTGCACACCGCATCGGCCAACGGACACCTCAAGGTTGCGCAGTTGCTAATCCAACATGGCGCCGATGTTGAAATCCGGGACAAGAAACAAGAAACACCTCTGAATCTGGCATTGGGCAATGGCAAACTTGAAGTCGCTCGCTTATTACTCAAGTCTGGCGCCAACCCGAATGTTCAAGATAGCAGAGGCTGGACACCGTCGCATGTGGCGCTTCAATCTGGACATCTAGACCTCGTCAAGCTGTTACTCGAGTGCGGTGCAGATCCCAATGTACGTAATCAAGATGGTGAAACGCCGTTAGACCTGGCATCGAGAAGCGGGAAACGCGAGGTTGCGACCCTCCTAGTTACGGCGCGAGGACATGCGGGGTCTCGGAACAGTGTAGGTCAGAATCCGTTAGTTACGGCATCAAGAAGCAGGTATCCCGGCGTCGGGCAGTCACCCCTGAGCCGCGAAGAAGGCGAGAATCTCCAGACGACACCCTTACATACCGCGTCAAGACTTGGGCATCTTGGCGTTGTGCAGTCATTACTTAACAATGGCGCCGACGTTAACGGGCGAAGTGCGAAACGCGATACCCCGTTGCACGACGCGTCGAGTAAGGGCAGGCTCGAGGTCGCAAGTCTGTTGCTAGATCGCGGCGCAAGCGTCGATTCCAGGGACAACCTCGGCCGAACTCCGCTGCATAAGGCATCGCAAAATGGACATATCGATGTCGTGAGACTATTGATTGAACGCGGCGCTGATGTGAACGTAAAGGAGCAGGAGAACTGGACCCCATTGCACCTCGCGGCGGGGAACGGCAGTCTCGAAATCGTCCGGTTGATACTCGAAAAAGGTGCAAACGTACGCGCAACGAACAACGACGGCCGGACTCCGTCTCAGGTAGCGTTGACAAGGGGCGAACGGAACATTGCGCGAATTTTGACGGAATATGGGGAACGTGGTATATGGGACTTCAACGAGAATGATCTCACTATGTAAGTTATATTATATGTTATTTCCTTGGCTCTCCCGACTGAATATGGCTCCTTATATAGGAATCACCAGATGATATAGTCAGCTCGTGTTGCATTTTGATAGTGCGTTCACAAGGCTAATGGATGACTCGGTTTTACGATTCCCTTATCGGGGACTACAGCTCGAACACTTTGTAAATTTTCTCGTGTACTCCTACTGTACTGCCGCCTCGACTCGCTCTATGCTTTCGATTCTTGGGACTTCGTTATTACTACATTCCGTTCTGTGTCAAGAGGCTTATTTGTTACTCTCCAAGGTTCACTGTGGTGTTTACTTTGCATCAATCTGCTCTTCTGCGAAATCGGGCCCGCGCCTTCGCCTCATTGCACGCTACTCTCGGGCCAACTTCATCCGAGCTTGTCTAAAAGACAATCGCCTGACCTATTCCTACATCAATCTGCTTGCGGTAGTCGGCGAGAGCTTTACCAATTGTCGCCTGAAATTACGTAACATGCATTTTGCTTATAGTTCCTCGACGAGATAGATTGGGTGGTGGTTGCAGTGTGCGACTCAGCGTTGATGCCAGTGGAAAACACTTACGGTAGTGCCGCCAGACACGGCCCGAGGCATTAGCGCCGGGCTACAGAAATAGATGCAGTGACCTCATGCGGACCCCCTCACCACTTCGTCCTTTGTATTAAAATAAGATCCGACAATAAGAGTCAAAACCAGCGTGTCACGTACGTTTTCGTTTCTCAGTTGCCACAGACGAAGACGTGCCGATTGCGAAGAGTGATCCGACACTATCGAGGTGATTGTTTGTGCTGCCCAGGAAGGTTGCCTGTGAGTCACCATATAGCTATACTGAGACCTCGTCGAGGTATGCAAGTCACACTCCTCGCTTCAAGTTGTCATCTGGTGCGTGTAGTAGATGCACTCATGCATAACCCCTGATACAAATACTCAATAGATCGGCTCAAAAGTACACGTTACCTGCGGCAGCTACCGCAGATCCCGATCCTCCCTGGAGATCTATTTTCATTTGTCCCAGCTGTGTACAACACTCTTACCCTTACGACGGCACACGAATTTATGCCGAGATTATTGGGGGTAAAATCGAGCGGCTGCCGCCATCTTTGACAGCTCAAGATGCTATTGCATTTCGTTCGTTCCACCGCGTGTTCTGCCACGCGACGCCCGACTCGCCGTGATGTGATGCCTGCCGCCCTCGAGACAATCCGATGGTACCAATAGGAACTGCCGTCGCGGAAAAGGCGCGAATCTGGAGAAGCATAGTGGTCGTCATAATTCATTGGTGCGTTTTACTAATGGTATCCGACCCAAGTTCGGACGATGAGACAGCCAGTTCCTATAATTGACCGATACCATCCTTCAATCTTCAAGCGTTCAGTATGGTAGCTTCGAAGTCAACTTAACAAACGTCATCGCGTCATCTACACGGCAACTAGAAAAGATCACAATGCACTTTTAAAGTGACGAGTAAAACACGTTGTACGAGCAGGTAAGCAAAGTTCGCGCACACGGAGACCCATGACAAACTTTGCTTTCCGCTGAATTATGCATCGACGGTGAGATGTCTTGGGCGTTGAATTGAGTACTATAAATAGGAGTGTTGCGGTGAATTCTGTAGCACGTGATGTTGGGTTGAATTTGAGGGTGCAAGGCAAATAGAGTCTAGCCGGGTTTACTCCCTCCTCGTCTCTATTCACGCTAATTCACGATTCTTTCTTTTTTCGTTCTGCCAACCGCAACACTGCCTCGTTTATTTGCTTCTATTAACTTCTTGGCTGCTGCTATACACGTTCTCTCCATACCGCACCACTGCTGCACCTCTTCCTGCACCCCCAGCGTCCGCAAGACTGCTACTTGTTGACATCCCACCCCCTCGCATGACTGCGCCTACCCAAGAATTACCCTCGTGGCTGTCGCTCTCGACGTCACTGGCGACAAATGCCGCGGGACAGCCAACTGCGACGTTTACGACCCTCGTTTACTTGCCTTTGACATACTATGGCCCCTCGGTGAGTCCTGTCTCCTTTTTGGACAGATGTTCAGCTGCCCGCGATACGTAAGGAGGCGAAGAGAGGCGAAGGATCGCTCGCCAAGGGGTCAGCCTTTCGTGTTAGGTGCTCTTTGCACTAGCTCAAGTTGTTGCTTTGGTCGTATCGCCGGTCTACTTACACTTGATTTCAGATTCCTCTAGGCACCGACGGGGTCTGGGTCTATGGCGGGACGACTTCTCCCACGTTGTCGTCGTCCACATCTTCGCCCACTAATTCTGTCTCATCCTCAACATCCCCCACTCCTGCGACACCCTCCTCCACTCTTGCGACACCTTCCTCCACATCCACAGCACCCTCCACTACCTCACCAACTCTACCTTCTACCGTCACTCTACCCGTACCTACGACCACCCTTACCACCGTTCCGACCTCCACCTCGTCTTCTGCGCTACCTTCTTCTACCAGTTCATCGGTGCCAGCTAGCGGCGATTTGTCCTCCCACTCGCACCGCACGGGCGTAATCGTTGGCTCAGTCTTCGGCGCAGTCCTTGGCTCACTGCTCCTTCTCTTCTTGTTCATTTGCTTCCTCCGCAGACGCCAACGCAATCAACAGCAGCGCAATCGTCGCACAGACTCTCCAGTGGGTCAGGTGATGTGGATGTGGCACGACGTCCATAGAAACGATTACGATCAGGACGCCGATCTCGATGCACAACTGCGTTCACCTGGTGAAGAAGGTTCTCCGGTGGTCAGCGGCGACGAGCGTGATGCCTTTCTGCGTCGGAGTGAGGACCCGCCTGACAACTCGCGAAACGGAGAGCCTACTGCTCGTCTCGTCGATGCGCCACGGTCTTCCCAAGACTCTTCTGGTCGTCCCATTGGCATCGCGCTCACGGCGGGCGCTGGCGCGGCGATGGTTCCAACCCCCTTCGGATATAAATCGTCCCGCCCGTCAGACACGTCCGATCGTGGACGACACATCATCTCGCACGAGAAGCTTGCTGAAGTCTCGGCTTCACCCCAGAGCCCTGAGGAGGCAGAACTCGGTCCCGATGCGCCACTTCTCCCGCCGCCAGCGTTCAATCTCAATGTCTCGCATAGCTCACGGAAATCGTTGTTACCCAGTGAACGTTCAATGACACCAGGCAACGATCCAGAGTCGGCCATGCTTTACACGGCCCAGCGTGTGCGAGTCGGGAAGGATGGTGTCCCCTCATCGTCATCTGGGACGTCATGGCCCGAGGCCATCGGGATACCAAGCATCTTGCGACGGAGCTGGCTCAGCCCTAGAACGCGGTCAGCCACCCCGACCCCAACCACCCCGTCGACAAAGTCGTCGCTACTCGCCCGTCAGCTCACTGACAACGAGTTGGAGGCCGGACGCAGTCTCAACGCGCAGCTACGTGCGGAGATGGGCTATCGTGACGGAGCTCGTCCCGTATCGGGGGTGAGTGGGCTGAGCACAGGCTCTGCGAGGTCAGGGAACACCGTTTTCTACGACGCGCAATCACGCGAGGAGGTGTCGTTCACCCCCCCGCCTGTTCCCCCTCTTCCTCAAGGCACCGCATCTACTGGCCGCAGCGCTCCTGCAGCGCCTTCTCCTCTATCTGGAGAACCAATGCGCGCCCATGAGGAGAACGAACAGCCGCCGGCGTACGAGCCTACCCCACCAGGCTCCAACAAAAAAGACGAGGCGACCGACTATCTAGACGCTCCCGTGCCCCGTCCCGCGTCGCCATTTGCATCGGTATCTTCTGCCAAAGGATTGTCGCCGCCACCTGGTCTCACCCTCCCAAATCCGCACGTTTGGCGTGATTCAGCGACTTCACCATCCACCAACACGAGCGGCGGTATCGATATCGACCTGTTGGAAGAGGCACCCCCTGCTGCTGGGGCGAGCTGGAGGCAGATGGCGCAAGGATTACCAAGCCTGCACGACCGGCGAACGACATTTGGCTTGGTAGGCCCCTCCAAAGCCATCCTTTACGCACTTTAAGCCTTACATGTTGTTTTGTGATAGCCTCTGATCCACCCGCGTGACCCAACGACCTCTGAGCAGGGATCGCTCCACTCGATGCGGTCGCACCTGAGCCCGCACTCAGCGCTGAGCGCAGCGGGCTCGGCTCCCGTCTCGAATTCGGCCTCGGAGCACTCGCGCGGGTTCACTCTCAGCAGCCTCAAGTCGCTCGCGCACTCGAGCTCGGTCTCCTCTACCGACCGCCGTTTCGCGCGACCGAGCCCAGGCGAAGTCTCGCCCGCACTATCCGCGATGGGGCGCCAGCAGCAGTACCAGCACCAGCGACGCTCGCACCGCGTCGCGGTGCCCCCTGTGCAGCCCCCGCCGTCGCTCGTGCAGAGCGCGACGGTCACGTCGACGACGATGACGACTACTACGACGCGCAGTAGCGTGACGACGCACACGTCGGTTACCGACCCGGTTACGGGCGAAGTGACGCGCGTCGCGCATGCTGCGTGGACGGGCGGGCGCGAGCGTGAGTCGGCGGTGCCGGAGGCGGACTTGGGTACGTGGGGCGAGGAGGGCTGGAGTAGCCCGAGCCATCTGCGGATATTGCAGAACCGCATTGCGGGGCGCGATGGTGCGAGCCATGCGTGATTCCCCACACACTTTCGGACAGTGGTTCTTGCCTGGCCTTTTTTTTTTAGACTAACTGTATTGATTGCTCTTCGTTTTTTTTTCCTGGTGAACTGATGGCGTTGGTTGGTGCTCGGTAGATCTGTATTCATCCCATTCCCCCCCCCTCACCCACTGCGATACCTCCCTCATCATTGCTCGATCTTATCTCCCCCATTTATTTGCGTCATCTCTTTTTTTTTTTGTTGATATACGATACGACCTCATCACGACTTTGAATGACTGATACTCAATAAATTTTATACGTACGATGCTGCTTGCCTGAATATAACATTGCAAAAAATAAAACAACCCTTTACATATAGTATATGCTCAGCCAAGTCGGATCAGTTCCAATCTGTCATCTGTACTGTGTCGTCCACGGTGCATCACGCACGCTTCACAGAAGTCACAGCACGTATCGTCGTTCCTTTGTCCGCGTGGTGGGATACATAAGTTCCATGACGAATGACGAATGATACATGCAGATGATTGACAGATGGCTGGCTGGCTAAAGCTGGCCATTCCCAACTGTCGGAGAGTCAGCAATCAACTAACACAAGAATTTGAAATTATTGCCGGACGAATCTCAAAAGAAAATATGGCATTTCCTGTCGCATCACCAAAACCAAGAGAGCTTACTGTAGCTGCACCTGTGCGGAGATTGCGTGCCTAGGGGCTGTGTGTGTCCACCCCGATTGGGTGGCTGTTGACATGTTGACACGTTGCGCCTCAATTTTGCATTGCGAGATAGGGTCAGCTGGTAGCGCGGCGACGACGATTTAGGGAAGTCCTCTGTATTAAGGGGCGGCAGTTCTTTGCGCCTCTCTATATCCGGTGACGGCAGCTTTTTTGAAAAATACAGGACACTCTGCGACACGTACGGTATACTGTGACTTTGTGTGCTCGTAGACAACGTGATACGTACAGCACATGTAAAAAAGTGATGCAGCGGGCCCGGCCTTCCGTCCTAACCCCACTGGCGCCGCCACCCACCACCGGACCACCACCGGCGAAAACGCACCGCGAGAACATGCTCACGAAGATCCGAGTCTTCGCGAAATCCGAACCAAGCTTCTTGTCTCTGGGTGCTTCGGTTCTTTCCCTTTTTGTCACTCTTGGGGCATCCTCTGCTTGTGTTTGCAATTTGACGATTAAGTAAGGGGTATCGCAGGCGGTGAGTGATGCACGTGGAACCTTGGCTCGGGCGGTGAGGCCGGTGTGAGACCCCCAGCGCTCAAAGTGCATACAGTAAATTACTGTACCACTGGCACCTGTTCGCGTTGGTACCCGCTCTATGCGCTATCATAGCTGTCCCGCGTGTTCTATCATTTGATGCCCGCCCATTTCTCCAGCCCCTCCGCCGATCACGCTCAAGTCCCCGTTCACGTAAGTTAGTGAATTACGAGGGCTGCATCTCTTCGGGGAAAGCCCGAAGCCAAAGAATGCGCGAGAGTAAAACACACTTGCGCCGATGTACTGATGTGGGGTTTCCGCTGCTCGAGACGGCCGTTCATACCATCTGATATCTCTGGATAGTGAACGAACCCATTGACATTGGATCGTTTTCCGAAGCCGCCATGTCTCCTCGCCCGTCGCAAAAGGCTTGACGAGGCGCACGCTATATCTATCGGTGCGGCTTGCCATGCTCAACAACGTACCCTTTTTGGATCCCATTCGAAGCCCGCGTAAATATTTTCAGCATCTCATCGAGAACGACAAACGCGGCATTGGGGCAAATACTTAGGCTCGTGACCAGCCTGTATATGATGCAAATACTACGCGCGGAGAAAGTCGGCGGTTTAGACCACGTGCCTTCAGTCGACACAATGACCGATCCTTTGCCTCAGTGGCTTGTCAACTCCTTTTTGTCGGTCGGCCAACCTCAATACTCTACTGACGAAAGTGTCTACTACGGCCCATACTACCTTTTCGGCATCGAGGGCCAATTCGAAATCTCATTTCGGTTTCACGTCTCTCAAACCCTTCGCGATTCCTCCGACGTCGTCGCATTGTTCACTGTCGAGCTTAACAAGCACCCCGTTTTCTTTATTCAAGTCCACCCACCGGCGACTTTTATCCTTGACTCGAAGCGCAGGATAGCGGATGACCAGATGCGTGATCGTTTCCGGGATTTTCGTCACTTTCTCGTTACGCCACGGCTCCCTGGTATCAGCGCACTCGGCACCCGCATGGCCTTTTACGAATATGTGGTTGTCCATAACGGAGTCACGCAGCGTGCGATCGTGCCTGATCCGGAATTCCTCAACGACGTGGCTTCTATTGAGAGATGGAACTGCGATAATTCTTGGGGACGGAGGCATCAATCGCATGCGTCAGCTGGTCCAGAACGTCAAGGCTACAGTATGTGTCAGGCTTTGGATAATTGAATTTCTACGACCTTTTACCCCCATCAATCTTCTTTTTGAATTAATCGATCTGCAGGAACTACGGTCGCACTTTGTTGATGTGTGATATTTCGATCCGTACCACCCCACGACCCATATCTGCGAACCCGTAAAACCCTCAAGGACAGTCCCCCGCGACGACACGTACGTCTGCCACGGGTTACCTGAGTGTCACAGCAGCGCCGCGGCTCGGAGACGCGGCGGGCAGAAAAAGGTCCATCAACACTGTATCCTCTCCTCCGCCAAACATTATCGACTTGACCCCGAGGAGCCCGGCCCAGCGTCATTGCGGGATGCGGGAATGACGACCAGGAATGAAGGTAATCTCCGGTTTCATTTCTACCTCCCATCATACTTGTACTGTATCGTATCGTGATTGTGAGCTTGCCGATACCCCGATGCATGTGCCCTGAGAAGTTGTCAGGTCGTGGTTAGTAGATTTCCGCTCAAGAACATGCATGCAGCGAAACTCCGCCAAACCCGGGTCCGAGGCTCTTGCATCGCGCGTGATGTGTCTGTCAATTTGGTGAAATGAAAAGCGTCAAGTTGGAGACCCTCTGACGTTTTGTTACAAACCCGAAGAGAGCACAAGAGTGAATGGGCATATTTGGGCAGTCTAGTCGCCTCGGCCGTGTTATAGGAAGTTCTCGGCCGCGAATGAGTGTACAGTACATAGAAGCGCGCGTCTCGAAAGGATTGTTATCTTGCAAAACGGATCCGGTCAAGTCGGGGTTATGTTAGGTACAAGCGCCGGTGTTCTGAGTCGCGTCTCGCTGTTACCTATCGCCGTCATTGTGTACACTGCACTGCATCAGCTGTCAAATACTTTCATGTTGTTCTTGCCTCGCCTCGTCTACGATGATCCTCACCACACGGTCTCCACCTGATTCAGTTTGGGCGGCCCATCAGGTAAGTTACTTTGCGGACCCACAACGCCGACACAGCGAGTCGTCATGGCCTCTCACAATCGGGGCAAGCGTCCTCCCCAGCTCCCTCGGCGGGCCAAGGTTAGCGTGTCGATGGGCAGGCCAGATGCTGACCAGCGCAGCTGAGTCACCAGAAGCGAAAATCTATTCGACCTGCCCACGCGGTGGCGTTTTGCTCTTGGCGGTATCTGAAAGGCGCTGCCGCATGGCAGTGAACACCAACGCACGAGTCACAATAGCTACGAGGGGGACGGTATCTGATCGCCTTTCGCAGTGTGTTTCGCTTCGCATTCATCACCGCCTTTTTATTATTCACAACCTTCACCCCTGGAAGATCGACTCGAGCAAAAAAACAGGGTTTCGGCGCTTACCTGGGCTTCTCAGCGTGGCCATCAAAATGATTCCCCAGTCGTGTTTTGAGTTGGGGGATTCTTGCCCTATACAGTCATGCGCGCGAATGACCTGTGCTTCCCGATAAGCTCCACGGGCCTACGGGTTCGAGAAGAATACATAACCGGCAGGACGCTTCACTGCATGTCGCCACCTTTGGAACGCCCCCCCCTTACACCTCTTCCCTTCCGAGATGCCCCCCAAGGCGTTCCCGGGTGATTTATCATGGAACATGGCCTCGCTCGTTTCTTCGTGGGTCGTGGGTCCGTTGTACGGTATGTGTGCTATATGTCTCGCGCGCTTTCGCCATGGACAGCGTCCTGATCGTCCACCGCCGGCGGTCATAATGAGCAGGGATCAAGTGCGCTCCATTTTTTCCTTGCTTCTTTGTTCCTCTCGTTGACATAGAACCCGCCGCAGCATCTGCGTGTACATATTATGCATTCATGTGCTGTACATGAAGGGCTTGAGAGGGCTAAACTTGTGAGTCGGTTCCCTCCACTATCCACAAGGCTGTCGGTGTCTCATGGGGCGCAGAATGATGTTGGTTGTGGCCTCGGTCCAATTTGCCCTTGCCACGGGACACGTCATCACCCTCCTTGTCCAGTTAATTCGAGCATTCATCGGCGCGGCGGGGACACTCGACGGGCCTTCAAACTATCTACTCAATCAATCAACGCCGGAACATGTGGCTCAAGAGGTCCTATACATTACGAATGTGCGTTTTTAGTAGTGGACACAATCTCGCATCATAAGCACGCTGACACGAACTGCCCTTTTTTGGTCATCACCAGAGTCTCATCGGGGATGCCATCATGGTGCGTCTCTCCTCGCCTTCCCCATTGCATGTGGGCCAATCCGATGCTTACCCAGATCTGGCGCTTATGGATAATATGGAACCGCAATCTCTGGCTCTGTGCCCCATTTGTACGTTATGGTCCTCCGACGGATCAGTCATCACACGTGCATGCTCATTTCTGTTTTTGTTCTAATTTCCTCAGGTCGTTTTATGTATTGCGTCCGGAGGTAAGGCGGCCACCGACCCCCTTAGGTGATCATCATAGATGGACTCACAATCGGCGCCGTCAATAGTCACGGGCTACACCGCCCTCGCGAACCTCGCGAACCTCACCCCGACGGACACCGTCTTCCTCTCGCGCATTCACAACTGGCTGGTCGCGACGTGGGCCCTCTCGATCGCGACGCAGCTTGGCGCGACGCTGCTGATCGGCTACCGGTTCTGGAAGTCCGTCCAGTGGAACAACTCCAAGGGCCTCCGGGCGTCCCGTCTCTCCGTCCTCTGGATCCTCGTCGAGTCTGGCGCCCTCTATAGCGTCACGACCACCTTTCTGCTCGGATTTTCGTCGACGAACACCGGCGCGATATTCGCCGCGTCGCTCGGCCAGATCAGCGTGCGTTGTGTCCCCCCCGCTTCTTTTCTCCCTTCTCTCTCTCGTTTCCTCACGGAGTGGTCTTGTTTCAGGCTCTGGCTCCGACGCTTATAATCGTGCGCGCTGGGCTGAAAAGCTCGGGCACTTCTTCGTCCTTTACACCCGCAAAAGGCTCCATCAATAATCCGTACTACGGTCCGCCACCGCCGCAAAACACCCGGAGAGACATAGAGTCTGGGTCGACAGAAGACGACCCCGTGGTCGTGCATATAAAGCAGGCGACTGAGATACGTCTCGACGACATGAAGGCGGTGAGTGTGTGGTGCATCGGTAATATACTCGACAAAGAGTCCTGATCTAACAATTTCGATATATAGCGGGAGATCGGCGATTTATCAACCGTCGAGGAGAGGAGCTCCAGCGCGACGCCCAAGCGAACGGTGCGCTCCTCATACGGCGCATAAGCTACATTACTCCATTACATTCTTTTTTTTCTTCGTCCATAATTTATCTGCATTGGTTTTCCTGGCGTGTATTCTAGCTTTTGCGCACGGTATGATACGAGGAATCTTAGCTGGTTACTGGGGTGTGTATACCCTCTGACGATGGGACATCAGCCCGACCCTATGGACGTTAATACCTGTGTTGAACTGGGGGCGTAGGTAGGCGGACTTTCGGCCTGAAACCGGCAAGGCTCGCCCCAGCTGATGCGAGTGAACTTTTTTTTAATTTTCACACACCGCGCGGGCTCTTGAAACGCTTATCAATCTCGAACTGCCTGGTGTTACCTCTTTTATGGAGAATAGCACGGCCTTCAAGCTTCACGGTACGTATCCTGATCGATAGCTGGGCGATTGACGAAGCACAGCCTGCAATCCGGGGAGGGCTTACGCAGGTGCCATTTCAGTTCCTTTTTATATTCCGATCCTAATGGAACCCCACATAAGGAAACCAGGAAGACAAATTAGGATCGCGCCTAGCGCCGACGTTGATGTGAATGCGGTGTGGTGTTGCAATGACCCGCTCCTGTGAAAGGCCCCGAAGAAACGTCATGGTAAGTTACCAATTTACGTTCAAAGTTGGTTTCTTGTTTTGGTAGTAACTTCCGGGCTCAAACCTTGCTCCCTTCAGTTGCGTTTTCCCGGAGAACTGGAAAACCCCCCCCCTGCCTCACATGACTAGTACTAAGTTGACTTTTTCTAGTTGTCCTCGAAGGATCTCCGGCCACACTAGCAGGTAGTTCGCGGCAAAAAAGGGACCTGAAGAATGTGTTCTAGTCCTAACTTTTTTAGTACGAGCTCCGTTGGTAGAACGAGGGAGGAGAAGCGCAAAGATGTGATGTGGGCCGATGGCAGATGTTCGTATCGTAAAAGGCCCCTATACGCCACCGAAGCTACGAGTTTTAGGCCTGGGACACCAATACGCGTGCAAATTGCACCGCTTCGTCAACATTTTCATAGGGCAGGTAGCAGGGCTACGATAATCGTATGTCCTTGAATACAAATAGGCCCCGCCGGTCAGTTAGGGATCACGGAAGGTATTGATGGGTGGCCTACAAAAACAAAAAAGAAAGAAAGTACAACATTGACGCTGCTTCTAATGACGAGGAATACTACCTTCACGTAGGCGTGGCGATATTCGCACATCACGGTGTTCGTGATACGTCGTCCTGGCTACAACAGTCACGATGGTTTTCGGCGGCCGAAGTTACAGGTCATAAGTTAGACCAGGGCTTGCATCGATTGGGAACCAGATAGAACGGATGTCTTCGGACGACCGCTAGTGGTCGTCACCCATCCACGAATCACGACAGGACCCGCCGAGGCCACTAGGATTTGATGCTCTTCGAGTTGAAACGTTGAAGTCCCTTAATGATGACTTGCCAGTGACCAATGCTTCACACTACAGTTGCATATACTCTCTAGGCTGTATCAGAGTATCGGTCGTCTATCATAGTGTCATCCCTTTGGTCAAATCGGACTCGTCCGCCGAATTCGTCTGGGCCCTTACCCAATGCGCATATCAGATGCCATGTTCTTGTGCTTCTAGGGCTCACAAAGCGTTCGACCCCCTCACACATATGATACATGATTCCTGACCGCAGCACTTCTGTATCACGCTCTATCAATCGTGTCAGTCAATGGTACCAGAAGGCCAAGAAAAGTACCGCATTTAAACATCTTGAGTCATCTTATTTCCCACCAAGCCGTATATGCCCCGCCCTGATGCGAGATAGACGCAATAAGTAGTCCCTTGCGCTCGGCTCCGCGGACAAACCAACTACCCCCGCGGTGCCCAGGTATCTACATCATGATACGCGTGAAGATCTTCCTCAGATGCATACAACCAACGGGCCCAAACGAAGTCTTCTCATTACCTGAGAAAAACCTTGTGGCAGATCGAAGACCGCACGGATTCACCTGTAGTTTTCATATGGTCTGATGAGGAACCGAGCTCGTGGTCCCCGATCTGCCTCCTACCCCCTTCTAGGAAGCCCGCAAAAACGTTCGTGGGTTCTTGGTTCCTAGTACCGGGTCTGGTGGGGTGTTCTAATGATCGCTTCTGTTCTGCGCGTTGACGCTTGTGTCCGGCGGAGAGGCAGAAGGCCACAACGTCCGAGTCGTGGGCTGCAACGTGTGCAACACCGACGGAACCGCCGTCACTCACCCCGTGTCTTGTAATTCACTTTCGGAACCCCCCCTCTCTCTTGAACTAGCGAGCGTAAAATCTCGGGGAAGGTCCCAACTTGAACGGCATTTCTGGTTCTCTTTTTCCGCTTGTCCGACTTCTACGCCGCTGTCGCTGTCAATCAGCAGCCGCACTACTTTTCGAGATGCCGATGGGCTTGATGCTTTGGGGTTCCAGAAGTTCACTTTGCATCCGCACCATAATCAAGCAAGAGCGGTGCATATTACACCGAGATGGCCGTGTTTGTGATGCCCAGTGTAGCGGTGTCCGCCTCAGCCCTTTACTGATAAGACACGTCCGCGTCATGATGACTGATTGTCAGGGAAGCGTAAAACCTCCGAGACGCCAAGGATGGTTTCTCTTTGTGCCGTGTAATCAATTAATCCTCACCGCCTTACCAGGACTTCTTCCAAGCACCCCTAAAAATAAAAAAAAATAAAATTCTTTGTGTTGTGGCGTCCATCTGTCAAAGGTTTGTGCCACATTGTGCCAGTTGTATTTGGGGGCTCCTTTCCTTCGTCCGACCAGTGACTTTGATACGTACGCCGCCCACGAAGCAATGAGCCGAATTCTCTCTGACGCAAAGTCTCAGTCATCCTTATCGCGCATGTGTAGAACCTTTCATGCCTCTTGTCGAATCGCAAGCGCAGCAACAGCAAAATGCCCTCTTCCTTCCTTGATTTGTTTGATGATGCTTTGTTCGTCCAACTGACCGACCACTCTCGTCCCAGTGAAAAAGTCTCGCAGCGGCCAAAAGCGCCAGCCAGTCCCACTTGAATGAATGAATCAGCTCACCACGTCACTCTCACTTCCCCAATTATCGAACGTTCGAATTCTAGCGCAGGGCGCTACTAACGGGCCTCTTCCTTGTTGTTCCGCTATGATAGTACAGAGCGCACCCCAAAGCCGCCCTCCGCGAATCGCGGGTGCGCGTCCGTACGTGGACAATTGCGTACTTCGGGGCTTCTTTTTCTCTCCCGTCCATGAAAAAAGTTCGCCTTTTTGCCCTTCTAAGTGCCGAATAGTCGCTTGATTCTTTCGTAGCCGATTCATTCTATCTCAGACCGCTCCCAAAAAAGCGTGAAGGCAGCGGGAAAAACAACCACAAGTCGGCCGATATTTTCCGCTATATGCAGCGGAGCACGTACCCGCGGATTTATAGCCACCGGAACTTTTGTCGCTACAGTAACGCGGAGGGCGCCTGATAAACTTCAAGCTTCAAACTTTTTGGCTTCAAGCTACGGGGCTCACGCTAGGCTACGTCAACGATGCCCTTTGAGGCCCCACTTACGAAGACTTCGCCTTCTTCGCAACATGGCTCGCATTTCGCGAATCGCCGGGGTCTTCAACTTGCGATTCGCGCGCGGATACAACTCAGTGGGAACTGCGGTGGGAGACGACATGGGCAGAACTTGTGAGCTATCTGGTGGAGAGTGGCAATTATGCCGCGGACTATGACGACGAATGACACGCCTCTTCCCGTTTTCATGTTGCTGTGTGCCTTACTTAGCCTCAACGTTGGCGAGTGCGACATCCATTGGCATAGCCCGAGACATGCAAGTCAGTGATGAGAAACAGGTCACTCGCGTTGCGGTAGGGCTTGAGGCAGACAAGACAAGAACAACAAGACTCTTCACATTTACGACGCAAGTCCTATACGAGAAAAGAAAGATTAAAATCTATTGTTATGCCGGTGTTCATGTTCGTGTGATGACCTGCAGCAGCAGCACGGGGACCAACACGGCGTGCGCGAGTCTACTGCACGTTGTACCCAACAAGCGACCTACGCCCAACAATCTCTCCAATCTAAAAAAAAAGAACACCGATGAGGGGACAACGAAAAAAAGACAAAGTGGCATTGCGGCTTACCTTGAAGATCCCATACGCCTCGACGGCATACACACCCAAACGCGCCCACTCGCCGCTCGAGACGACCTGGCGCCAATACGCGACCGAGCGCGCGCGCCCCCACAGCGTCCCATACGTCCCAAACACCGCGCCGAGCGACGTGGGCGGCTGCAGCCGTTCCGCCGTGTAAACGTGCTTGAGCACCTCCCGTGCCACGGACAAATTATACCGAACTGGCTGTTGGTACGCTGCATCACACGCGTTAGCCTGCTGCAAAAAAAATAGAGGACGACACGTACAGCCGAGAAGCCCAGAGAGACGCGCGCCGAAAGGGCCCAGCGCGCTGCGCGCGAACTCACTGGCGCGCACGGCGGCGGCGGAGGCTGCGCCGAGCGCATCTTGTGCTTTTTTTTGTGCGGTTGCGGCTGCGTTGTCGCCTGCTGGAGATGATGACGACGAGGCAAGACGGCGTGGTGCGGTCGTGCGGAGCGCACGTACGCTTCGCAGTGCTGTGTGGCGCATACTTCAATTCAAGTTTTCCTTTTTCGAGATGGGGGGAGGGGGGGAAAGAGAGGACGCTCGCGGTCGTCGTCGTGTTGTTCGTCGTTCGCGGTGGGGTTGATGACGAGACGCGCGAAATTTCGGGTGGGAGCGGGTTTCGGGGGCTGCCGTGATATATTCCCACGCACTTTTCCCCCCCCCTGTCTATCCGCGGAAAGCAAATTACAGAGGACAAGAGAGATCATAGTGAGTCACACATCTTCGACGTTCTCACTTCCTCCCACTTTACTCCCCAAACTTAGGACAGATACAGTATGGCAGGGTTATCGACCGCTGAACCAGGTGTGCTTGCAACGGCGCGGTATGGGAAGGACAAGGTACGGGTGTTTCGTGTGGTGCGGGACCCGGAGAGTAAGGTGCACAATGTGGTCGAGTACAACGTCACCGTGCTGCTCGAGGGTGCGATCGAGACAAGGTGCGCCTGTCTCCAGCAGTAGCAACTCGAATCACGAGTTGATCTTTCCATCGCGGATCACATACAGCTACACACAAGCAGACAACACCGTCGTCGTAGCGACAGACTCGAGTGCGTGGCACTTTCCTTCACGGATAAGCTTCAGTGACCCATACGAAACACGACAGTGAAAAACATCACGAACTGTGTGTCCTAGTATCCATGAAAAAAATGGGTTCGAGGGGGCTGATTCGATCGCAACCTCCCACGCACCACGCAGACTTGGCAAAGGTATCCCCGTACGTCCTGGACCCCGCACGATTTGCGCTGCACCTCGGCTCGCACCTACTCGCGCGTTACGCTCACGTCAGCGCGACGTTCGTGACCGTCGAGCAGCTGCGCTGGGCGCGCATCAATGACAGCTCTAGTTCTGCTTCCGGATCCGAAGCGGGACACGCGCACGCCTTCTGGCGCGACGGGGCGGAGAAGCGCTTTGTCGAGGTCGAGGTGGCGCGGAAGGGCGACGGAGGTGGCGCAGTGGCGCGGGTGGCCGGCGGGCTGCGAGACCTCCTCGGTGCGCCCCGTTTTATCCCACGCTTCAGAATTTTCGTTGTCTGACCAGAACGAGCAGTGCTCAAATCGACGGGCTCGGCGTTCGAGAACTTCGTGCGAGACGAGTACACGACGTTGACGGAAGTGAACGACCGGATCTTCAGCACGTCCGTCGACCTGCGGTACACGTACGGACAGGTGAACGTCGCGCTGCCGAGCGACGACAAACTGCTCGTATTTGGGGTTGAGAACCTAACCGGTGGGGTTCACCCGTGGGAGGACGCCAAAGTTGGGGCGCGATCGCGTGAGATAACGTTGGACGTGTTCGCACAGGATGAGAGCGCAAGCGTGCAGGTGCGTGGCAACGCGGGATTGCCGATCGATAATTGACAGTTACGTTGATTGGTATATGGTGGCCGATTGACGGCATTGGTCAGGCGACACTGTACAAGATGGCACAGCGGGTGCTTGCAGAGAACGCGGGGGTAGAGACGGTGCGATACGTGCTGCCAAACAAGCACTATATCCCGGTGGACATGAAGTACATTGGAGTGGACAACACGACGCCGTACGTACAAATTCGCAGATTCGCTTCCGGAGTGGTTGAGTCGAGGATATATTATTTGAGGGGACTAACCCGCTTCCGGAAATATCACCTGCCTCGTGTTGTGGAGCAGAAGATGATGGGGAGCGACGGGGGTTGGTTCTTTCTCGATCGATGCCTGGTTCCTTCGTCCTCTGTCATGGTCTGCCATAAGAGAAAAGGAACGCTCCAACTGACTTTTATTCGATCCTAGACAACGCGCAGAGGTCTTCACCCCAGTTGATGCTCCCAGGTGAGGCATCACATCGGGAGGATTAAAGATTACAAACTGACGTCATTGCCAGTGGACTGATCTCCGCCACGATCTCAAGGCGATGACGTATACAATTAACGCCCAATGAAGCCAACGTTTAAACAAAGAGCGAAAAATAAAATAAATCTAAAAGAAAGTATATAGAATTGAAGAGGGTGAAATGGACGCTGGATGGAGGTGGACAAGGTAAAGATAGAGAGAGATACGGATCGTGAGCGAAGAGGAGGAAGGATTGGGTTTGAAGGAGGGAAAGGGAGATGACGTCAGTATTCTCACGAGAGAGCGTATGGGGGGAAAGGGAGATGGGGGGAGTCATTGCCAATGACCCGTCCCTGCACCTTGTCCCGTGTTATGTGTATGTGTGTGTGTATGCGTGCTCACTCATTTTGCGTTTATTATTCTATTTCCGCTGCGACAAACTGAACACACACCTACTTGACTACTCCGAACGACTCTTGCCCACTCGACTCGCATCAACCATGGCTGGTGACCACAAATGTCCCGTTTGTAACGCTACCTTCACCCGTCCTCAGCATGTCGCTAGACATATGCGCTCCCGTAAGCATTTCCCTCTCCTCTCCGGGGTTCCACCTCGCTCCTCACTCTCTCCATTTACCCGTCTCAATCGCTCCCTCCTCTCTCCAGATACCGGTGATCGTCCATACAAGTGTCAGCATTGTGGAGATCAGTTCGCTAGAAGGTTTGTCTATCCCTTTTTTATTCCTCTTTTTCATTTTTTTCTGCCTTTTTTTCTCCCCTCGTCCCTATCTCCCAGCTCCACTCACTTCTGCCGTTAGCGACCTTCTCTCCCGGCATGTAAACAAATGCCATCCCAACGAGAAACCGCTCCTCTCCTCGGCCCCTTCCCGTAGAAAGGGCTCGGCTTCCGCAAGCAGAGCAACCACCTCGAAGCAGGCATGCGACCAATGCGTCCAGTCCAGTCTGCCCTGTGACGGTGCCAATCCATGTTGTCAGTAATTTATTTCACTGTGCTTCTTTGACCCACGCTCACACGGTCATTATCCTCTCTCTTTCTCCCTTAATTTCCAGCTAAATGCGTGCACCGAAAGGCGAGATGCACCTATGTTAAGTTCCATCGCCAGACTGCTCCCCTTGGTCCTGGCCATCCTTCCCGTCCTCCTAACGATTCTTCCAACCTTGGCTTGCCATCCCTCGGCCCTCTCCCCTCCGGTCCTAGTCCATATCGTCTCTCAGATCCCTTCCTCATTGGTAGCAACGGTACTGGCCTCAGTCCCGCTGCCAACATCTCCCAACCACCCAACACTAATTCTCTCTACGCTAACCATCAGTTCTCATTCCCGCCGCCTTTATCAGCCTCTGCGCCTGCATATGATAGCGCTTATGAATACACCGCCCGTTATCGCGCCCAGGCAGAACTTCTTTCCCGTACGGGCGTGATCCCCCAGGATCGTGTCCCACCCCTTCCAGCTATATACCAGGATACGCAGCCCCCACATGACCAGGGTACCGCACGGTATGCGCAGTCGTATAGTGTCCGTGGCGATCCTTTGGATTACCCTCTCCCGCCCTCACCGAATGGTATCGACTACGGTTACAACGTCGACAATAAGGTGCGCTTCACTTTACCGCCTTTCCGCTCCCCGCTCGCCGATTGACTCGCGAGCACAAAGTCCGAGTCATATCCGAGCAACGTCTCGGGCTTTGCGACGAACGGATACGACCACCAACCACTGACGTATAACCTCGACACACAAAGCCATCAACGCTGTGAATCGAGTGCCAGCGACACGGGCAGCACGACCAGCCGCAGCCAACCCTCCTCCGCCACCTCTTCGAGCGTTCATCTCCCGTTACCTCCAGACTACCCGCAGTCCTTCTCGCGACCTCAGACGGCTGATGGTGCCGGCCAGGATCGTGAAGGATTTTCCTCTGCATTTGGACTGATGTCCCTTGACGATCCCGACGTGCTTGCCGGCCTAAGTGACGGTGCACCCTTCTTTGACAACACTATTACTCACGGGAGTGGCAATTCTCATAACCCATCGTGGGGGGACGGTCCTACACCCCGTGCTAACCCCTGCGATGCGCCTCCCGCCAACGGAGACAAAGGTGCCCGTCATCAGCAGCAGCAGGGACAAACGGGAAACTCATCCGCCACAACTCCGGCAAGCCTAAAGGAACTCAAGGAGATATGGAAGCAGTACATGAGGACTCCACTCAGTGGCCAGCCCCTCGCACACGAACACCATCCGGGGGGGAGCCCAAAACGTGAGCGTGGGCTCTCACGCGTTGCGAGCTTACCAAGCGTCAAGACGCCCTCTGCCACGACGGCCGGCTGGGGCGATCCGATGCGCGGCCTGAATGGCAATCAACAGCTGCAACCGCAGCACCAAGTAGCCGGGTCTCACCACGTGCAGCAATATGGAGGGCACGCTGCATACACGCGCGGGCACAATCACACGGACGACCTACGGAGTTATGAACAAGCGGTACTTGCGCGTCGTGCGCCACTCACTCTTCACCTTGCCCCACGCCGGCGTGGTAACACTACGTCAACTGGGCCCCACTCCGGCGATGCTTCCTCCGTACCGCCCCCGCCACCTTCAATTGAAAAGGGTTCCAGCGCGAGCCCCGTGGGAAGTGGCAGCAGTAGCGACAGGAGCGCGAGTGGGCTCACGGACGATCGTGGTAGCACGAGCGCTTCTCCTGCACCCGCTCTTGGAGGGTCGCTCGCCGTTGAAGACCCCACGCGTCCGACGTTCAAGCGCCTGCCGTCGCAGACCCTTGGGCCGGAGTATGCGAAGCGGGTGGCGACAACGAGCATGCTCTCTGGTGCGCGTGATGAATTCGGCGTCGGCGTCGGCACACTCGGGGAGCCGGACGTGCCGTTGTCACAGCGGCGAGGGCTCGCTGGTCCGGGCCACAACAATCATGGGCAGGGCCATGGATTGGTGATGGCAGAGCGCACGAGGCGGATGAGCTTCCCTGGTGGGCGCAGTGGGATCGTTGGGCTGCAGGAATGAGAGAGCAAGAGAGGAGGGTATAATTTAAGAGCTCCGCGACACTTGGACGAACCATTCCGCTGCTTATTTTCTTGTCGAGGGGTATATTCTTTTATTTTTTTTTCTTGCTGCGTACAAACACGTATTGTTACAGTTCTTATGATTGCGTTTGAAGAGCTCCACTAATACTGTACTTTGTTTCCGTCGTGCTATCCTTCTTTTTTTCTTTTATTGTGGTGAGTTTTGTTGATGAACGATGATGGCATTCACGATCGTACGGTTATCACTCTTTTTCCGCTTTCGGTTTTTTTTTCTCTCCTGCAATTTGTCCGTCCGTCCGTCTACTGTTCGTTTGTAGCGCTGTCTATCCGTCGGTTACAAGTTTCCGTTTTTGTCCGTCCTGCCCCGCAGTGTATCCATGTGTCTGTTTTGCTTTCGTTGTCGTTGCTGTGAATGTGCAAGTGTAGGTGCGGTGGAATGCTGTTCCAAAGAGCGTGAGCGTACAGCACGTGGTCTCACGTGATACTATTTGTTCAGGACAAACATAACTTGGCCAGCAGAAAAACGCGTCAAGTCGGCCACCTTACTTATTCATTCTATACGCGTTTGCTTGCGTTCGTCGTCACTACTCCTTTCTTCCTCTCCCTCTTTGCTCTTCTTTACAGTAACATAAAATGGTGCGTTTATTTTCTTTGTGGCCGCATGATTATAGGCGAAGTGAGGATATGGGATGATGACGTGTTATACCATGCGGTTCGCAAAAGGCGGCTGCACAGGCTACGTTCAAGTCTATCAAGTCCCTCGTGCCCCTCCTGGACCGCGTCCTCGTCCAGCGTTTCAAAGCCGAAACCGTGCGTGCCCTTTCCTTTTCTTCCCTGTCAGCATCTGGAACTTTGGCCCCCCCCCCCCCATATAGAAAACGGCAACGGGAATATTCCTCCCGTCGTCGGCCACGTCCAACCCCCTCCCAGAAGCGACCGTGATTGCCGTCGGCCCCGGCGCGCCGAATAAGGAGGGCAAGGTCGTGCCTACGTCGGTCAAGGCGGGCGACCGGGTGCTGTTACCTGGCTGGGGCGGCAACTCGATCAAACTTGGAGAGGAAGTGCGTTTTTTTCTCCCGCTCATGAACGTTTGGGAGTTGATGTGTGTGTGTCTGTGTTTTTAGGAGTACTTCCTGTTCAAGGACTCGGACATTTTGGCGAAGATTGAGGAGTAGAGTGGTGTTTTTGCTTTTTTGGGGGGGGCGCGCGGGAGGGGAGTAGATCTGGAGTGGATGAAAAAAAGTTTGTCATATCTCATGGGTTCATGCTCATAATTACTCTCCTATAGCAAAAAAATCCTATATCCTCACATCCCCACTCAGTTTTACGTTGCGTGTTCACTCGACGCATTTGTGTTGCCCTCGGAGCGAATGCAGAAAGCAGTACAAACATGGCTATCTTATCCGTATCACTCTGCTCGTCAAAGAACCTTCTCGAACCTACCAGGCAATAGGGATTTGTAAAGGTCAGACGTAACACAGGCGCTCAGGCAAACTCGTTCGAAGTATTCTTGGTTACCAGGCCACCACGAGTTGGAAGGCCTCAACGTTAAGTAACGACTTGGTTAGGAGGCCAAGCAAAGAGTTTTATTTTGAACGCGTCGTGAGAAGTACTACGCCTTGTCCGGCCCCGCCAGGTATCAAGTTTAGTTTATCGGCAGTCCCAATAATATCCCAGGGTCAGAACGGATCCGGAGCTGCGAGGGAACTGGGTAAGTTCTCCGAGCACCTCCGGGTCGGTCTCCGCTTGGTAAATAGTAAGTATCCCCTGCCCTTGTTGTGATCACCACGGACCAGACTAGAGGTCCATACCGCGGTCACAGTGGGCTTGAACGCTCGCGCAACCACTCCTGCAGGTGAATCGCAACTTTATACTGCCATGCTTGATTCCATTGCGCGGTGCGTAACCAAGTGAAAACGGAACAGTGCCTCGGTGGCAACTACGAGGATTGTTACGGGTCTTTGCATTCGCGTTCTGTGTGTGCGAACCGTCGCTTGCTTGACTTGTTCTTGATCTCCGCACAAGCTCCCTGGGTATTTAAAATAGGTCTTGAAAAGGAAAACTCAAGTATTTTGGGCTCCAAGTTGGGGTATAGGTGGTGTGGCCACCAAGAAGACGCCGCATTGGGGCTTTGAAGCTTGAACGAGGGAGAACGAACGGTGTGTGGGGCAAGGTATAAGTTCCGGGTGGCTGGCTGACAGGGTCGAATCGTTGCTTTCTCGGATCACCACATTCGTCACAAAGACGCGCTAGCGAGTATTGCCATGGTAACCCACTGTGCCTCGTCAGAATCGCACACACACACTCTTCACGACGCACCCGAATTTGACCCCCCGGGCAGGTCATGGAGTGAAGAGCAACGGCATGGCAGAACACGTGGTGAAAGGAAACGAAACCTACCCACTGGCGCAAATCCTGGCGTAAAAGTCGTGCGCTATCGGAGGGAGGGGACCTGCAGCGGCGGGCTGGCGCCGGCGACCACTGGTGGCCTATACTTTGGTCCGGATCGGTGCGTGTTCGCAGCAGGACACGGGCACGTGTTAGTGAGCCGCGGCATGGGTCAGGAGACGCGAGGGGCCAACGAGGCCTCCATACGGGTAGGGTAACTTGGCGCCAGGCAGTAAGATAAGATAAAACCGTTGACGCTGTCAGACCACGTTCCTATCTGCATCTGCTGTATTGAGAACAATTCAAAGCTAAAAAATGAATAATAATTCGGAGGACGCTTTGAGGTCAAAGTCAGAGTCGAAGCACGTACATGATGTTTTGCGATGCAGTCGGAGGAGGCGGGCACGCCTGCGATGACGACACCGACGCTATGGACAACAACGAACAATGGGGTCCACAGGATCGCGCCGCTAGACAGGCTTGGGTCTTGTCCTTCCTTCATAACCGTGAGCGAGGCGATGGAGGTCGGCTGGGGAGAGAGGAGCCTTCTGGCTTATACCAATCGAAAAACGACATGACGAGGTGCAAGTCAGTACATGCGTGACTTCTCAAACATCTTGCGACATTGGCCTAATCGCCAGTACGATGTCGAATACAGTATAAAGCAAGGCGCGCGGTGATCGATCCCATGGTTATTTCGCGTGACTACAGTAAATCATCTGTTTTTGTCTCTTATCGTCAATACAAGCACGGGGTCGTTTAACCTTTCCCACGACCACCTCCCACAACTATCACCGGATAGGCCAACGTATTTCTTCAAGTAACCCCATATAAGATGCCTGCTGCATCATTTCAAGCGATCCTCGATAAAGCTTTTGCGGAATACCGCGAGCAGGTCGGAATAGAACTCGACAAGCACCCTTTTGTCGACGAGCTTCGGGGCCGCGATTCTCCAGATGACGTTCTCAAGCTACTTGAAGACAAGGCGAACGCGTTCAAAGTCTATCGGGATGGAAATCGCATGCTGATCGACTGGCTTAGCCCAGTAGTGCAGACGGTTCATACACTTTCTGGCGTTCTTGGCGAAGCCGTGAGTTCAATGGGCCGAATGTACTGGTGCTTGCTGTTGACCTTTTCTCTATTCGGCTACCAGGTTCCGTTCCAACTAGCGAAGCCAATCTTCATCGGGGTGGATGTTCTAATCACGGTGCGTGTCCCTTGACATTCTCCACCTACATAATTTCTAATCCGGACTCAGGCAGCCAACGGCGTCAGCTCGAGTTACGATGCACTCGTTGACTTGTTTGAATGTATCGGGAACTTTCTTAAACGCCTTCGAATTTATACCGATCTCTCTTTGACCTCTTCGATGACGGATATAATCGTAACAATAATGGTTGAATTGCTTTCTGTGTTTGCCCTCGCAACTAAACAAATTAAACAAGGCAGATTCAGTAGGTGTATCATTATCTCCGAAATACGAATGGCTCATCGCCGTGATGGAATAGAAAAATTCGCAAAGAAGCTACTAGGAGAGAGCGAGATCGAAGCTGTTCTACAGAGGCTTGACCGTCTCACACAGGAGGAGGGCCGGATGACCGTCGCCCAGACTCTAGAAGTGGTCCACGGACTCGTGAATAATGTGAAAATAGTCATGGATGGTACGCAAAGCTTGGTATTTTTGCCAACGACGCGCAACTGAGATATTGTCTTGGAAGATGGTAAAGCGTCCACGGACAGTATCCGGAAGGCACTGGGTATGCTTTTACCGAGTTTGGGAATGCGGTGTCGCACGAACTGACCACGATGTAGATACGATGCAACAAATGGCGAGTGATATAAACAAGATGAGACGTTCGTTATCGATCGATGTTCCCATTGTTGATGCGCTTACACGAGTTGTAGGCGGTCAGTTGCAAAAGGACTCCAAAAGTTGGCTCTGCCCTCCAGATCCGTCGAAAAACTACAATATTGGGTGCCAAGTCCACCGAGACGGAACCGCCACCTGGTTTTTCCGAGAAGGCATGTTTACTGAGTGGATCACAAAGGGATCTCTTCTGTGGATATATGGAAAACGTGCGTTTTCAACATTAGCCTTACGACGATCCTCATTCCTTCCGTGTCATGTAGCGGGTTCCGGAAAGAGTATTTTGCTGTAGGTCTTGTCTTCCCATTTTCGTTTATAATCATTCACGCTCTCTACTAGTTCCTCGATCATACGAGAGGTCGACAACATGTGCAAGATGGGATTGGCGTCAATGGCCTACTTCTATTTTGATTTTAGGGAGTCCGAGAAACGACACCGGCGCGGTCTACTCTCCTCTCTTGTTTTCCAGCTCAGCGCCGAGTCTGATCCCTGCTATCAAATTTTGTCCCGTTTATACTCGGATCATGCTGAAGGCACACGAGAACCTTCAGAGGACGCACTCTCGCAATGTCTTGTGGAAATGCTCAAAGTGCCAAGACAGCCGGCCACGTACATCATTATTGATGCTCTCGACGAATGCCCCAACATCTCCGGGATGCCAACCGCGCGTGAACTGGTGCTCGAGTTCCTGGAATATCTTGTCAAGTTAAATCTCCCGAATGTACATATATGCGTCTCTAGTCGCGCAGAGATCGACATTCGAAACACACTCGAACCCTTGGAGCCGTTCCGTATGTCCCTTCACGACGAAGTCGGACAAAAGGCGGATATTTCCTCATACATCAACGCGGTCGTGCGCTCTGATCGCAAGATGCGGAGATGGAGAGAAGAAGACAGGCAATTGGTGATTGACACACTCTCAGATAAAGCAGATGGGATGTAAGTGACCTCTTTCATTGTTTCTGAAGACAATTGGTTAATAAATGTCGCCCACAGGTTTAGATGGGTTTTCTGTCAGTTGGAGATCCTTCGTCGAACCCTACCTGCGCATATCCGGAGCGCTCTGGACGATATGCCGAAGACGTTGGACGAAACATACGAACACGCGTTGCTTGCGATTGATGAAGAGATGCGACAATATGCGCAGCGACTCTTCCAATGCCTTGCTGTATCAATCAGACCACTTCGCGTCGAAGAGCTTGCAGAGGTTTTGGCAGTTCGGTTCGATACAGGAGCACTTCCCAAGTTTAACTCCGATTGGCGGCTAGGTGATGCAGAGGAGGCTGTACTCTCCGTGTGCTCCAATCTCATCAGCGTCGTCGATATGGACGGTTCTCAGGTCGTCCAATTCTCGCATTTTTCGGTGAAGGAATTCCTTACCTCAGATCGCCTTGCCACCGCGAGGGAGGAACTTTCCGGCTATCACATCATCCCTCACTTGGCGCATACCATCCTCGCCCAAGCTTCCCTCAGTGTTTTGCTCCAGCTCGACACGCACGTCGACAGAGAAAGCATTAAGAGTTTTCCGCTCTCCAGTTATGCTGCCAGACACTGGGTTGACCACGGCCGATTTGAGAATGTATCGTCAACCATCCAAGCCGCCATGGAACATCTTTTTAATCCAGACAAGCCACACTTCCCCACTTGGGTCTGGATATTTGATATAGACGACCCCTGGAGAGGAGAAACGCCTACGACATTCCCAGTACCAACCCAGGCAGTACCATTATATTATGCCGTCCTTTGTGGCTTCCGCAACCTCATAGAACACCTGATCGCTGCTTATCCAAAAGATATGGATGCTAGGGGAGGGTATTACGAGAGTCCGCTGTTGGCCGCGTTCATCAAGGAAGATATCGACACTGTATTATTACTTCTTCAGCGAGGAGCCAACATAAATGTCCTGTACAATGATGGCGCCGCTCCGCTGCACCGAGCATCTCAAGGTGGTCGTATTGACATTGCGCGGTTCCTGCTGGAGCACAATGCAGTTGTCAACATACCGAACAGCTCCCGTGAGACTCCACTGGGGCTGGCTTCCGCCAGAGGAGAATTGGGGGTATCACAGCTATTACTCCAGTGGGGGGCAGATGTAAACTCCCTGAACAACAGAGCTCGTACACCTCTGGAGTCTGCATCACGAAACGGCCATCTGGAAGTTGTACAGTTCTTGATCGACAATGGCGCAACTGTGCACAGTTGTGATGACGAAAGCTGGACACCTTTACATTCGGCGTCACGACAGGGGCATGCCAAGATCGGAGAGCTGCTTATCCAACACGGTGCAGATGTCAATAAGAAAAATAACAACCATCAATCCCCATTGTACTTAGCATCAGAAAACGGGCAACTCGACGTTTTACGATTACTAGTTCAGCACGGCGCTGATGTGAACTCCCGGAATAAGGACGACTCGACACCACTGAAGGCGGCGGCGCATCAGGGACATTTGGACGTCATTCGTTTTCTAATTGACAGTGGCGCAGATGTGAACTCCGGTGACCGCAAAGGCTGGACTCCTTTACATTCGGCGTCGGGAGAGGGGGATATGAAGATCATCGAACTGCTAGTTCAACATGGCGCAGATGTCAACAAGAAGAACGACAAGCAACAGTCCCCATTGTACCTTGCATCAGCGAATGGAAAATTCGAGAATTTACGACTACTAATTCAGCTGGGCGCAGATGTGAACTCACGGGACAACAAAGACTGGACACCACTGAAATCAGCCTCGGATATTGGACATCTGGAAGTAGCTCGGCTCCTAGTTGCCAGTGGCGCAGATGTGAACGCTTGTGACAACAAGGGCTGGACTCCTTTGCATTCGGCATCATATGAAGGGCATGTCAAAATTGTAGAACTGCTTATTCAACATGGCGGAGATGTTAACAAGAAAAACGACAAACTGCACTCCCCATTGCACTTGGCATCAGTGAAGGGGAATCTCGAAATTTCACAGTTATTAGTCCGGTGGGGTGCTGAAGTGAACTCCCGAAATAACAATAACTGGACGCTGCTAAAGACTGCATCACACTATGGACATCTGGACGTCGTTCAGTTCTTAATTGACAGTGGAGTAGATCTGGATTCCTGCGACAATAACGGCTGGGCCCCTTTTCATTCAGCTGCAAATAACGGCCATCTTGATGTTGTGAAGCTCCTACTTCGACGTGGCGCAGATGTTAACATACGTAACAACCGCAACAAGACGCCTTTAGATCTTGCATCTAACAACAAGAAACCCGAGATTGTAGACTTTCTATCCAGATGCGTCGGAGATACGGTGTCTCTGGACGACATGGCGGACTCAACTCCGTCACCTCCGAGACCACAAAGTACAGGTCTAAATTTTGTGCAGTCGCTACAGAACGAGGTAAAATTCTCCGACGATGACAAAAGCCCATTGTGCACTGCGTCAGAAGGTGGACAGCTCGACATCATGCGATCATTGATTGACTGCGGTTCGGACGTCAACGAAAGGAACACTATTCGCCAGACTCCCTTGTCGGTGGCCTCGAAGCATGGGAAACTCGAGGCAGCAACACTGTTAATCGGACACGGTGCGGACGTAAATGCTCGGGACAGGGATGGCTGGACTCCGCTACATTCGGCGTCACGATATCGACATCTTGAAGTTACGCGGTTATTACTTGACCACGGCGCCGATGTGAATGCAAAAAAACGGGACCACGGAACCGCGCTGCATCTCGCGGCCTATAGTGGGCACATCGGGGTCACCAAGCTCTTACTAGAACGTGGCGCAAACGCGAATGTACGGGATGGCGATGGGCGGACACCAAGACAAAAAGCAATAGCATTCGGACACCCTTCGATTGCAGAGTTGTTGTCAGGACAAGGTGCTTGCGAAGAGTGATAGGGATTTAGATCACACGAGTCAGGGCCACGCTGGGATATAGTAGTAGTAGGATTGCAGGGTTATTGTCGTATCATGGTGCTCGTGAAACGTAGTCCGTTGCAAGGGTGTTACATTACGAACAACTTCCTTTCTTTTTCTTTCTCGATTCCTCCTTACGCTCTCCAACCTGTTGACTCGAACCTTCTGTATGATTCGAGAGACGTATGACGTAGTTTGTACAGTTGTACTAGTGACTCCGTAGTACTTAAAGGCTCGCATGTAACCACTAGAGCTCTAAGCTCGACCTACTGTATTCAACTGCAGCAGCTTTCTCGTATAGACACCTTTGGCGTCACGAACAACGACCCCGACCGATCTCGCGTTCCCCCGCTCGTCTTGTGCACGCCGTCTTGTTCTCGGCATTATCCGAACTCCGAACATCACGCCTTTCTGCGCGTGACAAAGGGACCACCCTAGTACTATATGTTCAGTTTATTTACCTACGTTTCGATTCGTTCCGCGTTATTGACACCTAGAAGGATGTGAAATCGGAATAGGGTTGGATAGTGTATGAATATATCAGTGAGTAAAACGTGTGCGTGGATGGTGTTTGCACAAACAGACAACGCTCAGCTGTTGCGCACACTTAAAAGGCAAAAAGCTAATGTTTACCTGCACGAATAGACAACACTTTTAGGCGCGTAAGTACACTTCCAGGTGAACGCGAGAGTAAAGTATGATACAAAACTCACTTTAGCCGGTGCATAGAGGCAAAAGCTAAGGCTCTACGAATCTGCGGACGTCTGGTACGGGATCTGGGTAGACGACCTGTGCATCCGAACAATCTTGCTATGAATAACCCGAGACAAAGCCCCAATAAAAGCATCGCGCGGGCCCGGATAGGGAGGAGAACGGGGACAAAAGAAGGAAAACCCAAGGGTCCCTATCTCAGCCCTGGAGGGCACACGATTTGAGGCGTCTGACGCTAGGAACCAACCTTATTGCACTTGGCGTGAACGCGGGCATAACCGTCTAGGAAGCCCAGAGCTATCTTCAGCATCTCCACCTTTTTTTTTGAATCCATTTTTGTTTACGAGGGCAATGAGCCCTATGTAGCGCTACGGTTTTGGTTGTACTACGCGTCCAGATAGCACCCCTTCTGTATTTATTCTCCTGCTGCTGGAAGTCACGGAGACACCTTAAACACGTCTTAGAATACCATGTAAATTGCACTGCGCGTGTCCGGAGAGTCCACGGCCCGTACCCCAAGGTATAAGAATAAAAAAGCATCGCGCGGGTTTGCATAATTCCCGCGTAGACACAAGGAACGAATACCTTATCGTTGACAAGAACGAATCACAAAGCTTCCTTCAACATGACATTGACCCTACAGTACTACGGAGGCTACCCGAATTCCGATATCGATCGTGTATTCGGGCTGCAAAATTGAGCAACCCCGACCGTAGACTGCGATGTACTAGGTATATGGACCTGAAAGCTCTACAATACTAGCGGCATTCTCGTAGTAAAGAACGATTCTAGCATCCGAGTAAACACCGCGTTTGTAACATAAATTGAGTAATATCACGATCGTTATAGCACTATATCCCACGCGCGCCGTAACTTGACAGTAATTGTGCAAGATCACGTCTCCCACTCGCAATTGCTTCTCGGGATGGTGTCCTGCCGTCGTCATTGATCGCATTTACGTTGGCGCCTCGCTCAAGCAACAGCTGCGCAATCTCGAGAAACCCGTTTTTGGCCGCCATGTGCAGCGAAGTCCAGCGATCTTGATCCGTCGCGTCAACGTCGGCGCCATGGTCGAGCAACAACCGCGCGATATCGAAATGTCCTTCCCAAGATGCCTCGTGCAATGGAGTCCAGCCCTCCCTATCACGACTATTTACATCTGCGCCACGATCGACCAGTAGGCGTACAACCTCTAATCTGCCTCCTCTTGATGCCACATCCAATGGTGTGTCGTAGTCTTCGTTCCGAGTGTCGACGCCCACCCCACGGTCTAGTAACTTTCGCAAGATTTCAAGGCGTCCGCTTTCTGACGCGGTATGCAGCGTCATTTCGTCCGGGATACGGTCAACGCTTTCACTTTCCGGTAGAGGGTGAACGACATCCGGACGCTTGCTTAGAGGCGCGCTTTTTGGTAGGTCTGAGCCCGTGCGCTCGGCAAGAAAGCTGGCGACATCATGCTTCTCGTTGACAAATGCCAGGTCTAACGGAGATTCGTTGTTTCCGTTCTGCGCGTTGATGTCCGCCCCAGACTCCAGTAACAGCTTCACGATGTCTAGATGCCCCTCTCGTGCCGCCACGTGTAATGGTGTTCGCCCCTCGCTATCTCTGGAGCTCACATTTGAGCCACACTTGATGAGGAGGCGTGCGACCTCGAGCGTTCCGTTAGCTGAAGCGAGGTCCAGTGGCGTTTCTCGATTTTCGGCTGGCTTGTTGATGTCTGCACCGCGTTCGACTAGTAATTCCGCAACGTTGTGGTGTCCATACATCGACACAATATGGAGCGGAGTTCGAAGGTCAGCGTCCTGCGAATTTACATCCGCCCCGTGGTCAAGTAACAGCTGCACGGCGTCGAGATGTCCATGTCGTGAAGCGAAATGCAATGAAGTCCAACCCTCGTCGTCACTTATCTCAACGCCTGCACCTTGTTCGATTAGAAAGCGCGAAGTTTTGACCTGACCATCGCCCGACGCTACAGCCAAGGGTGTCTTGTGCTCCCCATTGAGAATATGGATTTCCGTGCCGTGCGCGAGAAATAAGCGGACGATTTCGAGTTGGTCATCCTTCAACGTCCTGTGGAAGGGAGTCTCGCCTTCGCCATCGCGGATGGTAACGTCTGCCCCGTGGTCGAGTAACTGCTGAACAATTTCGAGATACCCGCTGTCTGATGCTGCGTGTAATGAGGTCCAGCCTTTGTTATCCCGGGAATTCACATCCGTAGCATGGTCGAGGAGTAGTCGCACGACATCCGAAAATCCGTTCCGCGAGGCCGTCTTCAGAGGGGTCTCACCATCGTTGTCTCGTGTGTCCACCTTCGCGCCACTATCGAGCAGCAATCGTACAATTTCTAGGTGCCCGTTTTCCGACGCGACGTTCATCGCAGTCCGACCTTGGTTGTCACAGAGCTCGGCATCCGCGTTGTTCTGTAGAAATAGTTGGGCAACTTCGACTTCTCCCTCGCACGACGCCAGCCAGAGTGGGGTTTCACGATCCTCGTTCGGTAGGTTGACATCCGCGTGGTGCTCGAGCAGTAACTGCACAATGTCGCCGCGGCCACTGCGCGATGCAATGTGCAACGGACTTGCGCCGTCGTCATCTAGGGTATTAATATCTGCACCGTGCTGCAGGAGCAAAAGGGCGATATCCATATGTCCCTTGGCGAACGCGGCGTGCAAGGGAGTCCCGTAATAACCACCAGTGGAATTGACATCCTCCGGACAAACGCCGAGTAGGCGCTCTACGAGGCCGCGAAAGCCACAGAGTACTGCGTAGTATAGTGGGGTCGCTTCTGGCTCTGTCGGGTGGGTCGTGGATACGTGTCCCCCCCAAGGATAATCTATATCATACAGCCAGACCCACGTGGCAAAGTAGGGCTTGTCCTGGTCGAAAAGATGCTCCACTTCATCCAGGATGATAGACGATACATTCCCGAACTTGACATGGTCAACCCAGTATCGGGCGGAATAGAGAGCGAGGGGAAGGTTTTTAATGCTGTCCTTGTCGGCGCTGTCATCTAGCTTTAGTAAGATGCCGAGGCAAGCTCGAGCGAGGAGCGTATGCGCAAGATGGGGAACAATATGATAACGGGAGAGCTCTTTTTCGGCTGTCGCGAGTCGATCGGAGGTCAGGAATTCCTTCACCGAAAAATGTGAAAATTGCACGACTGGTGAATCGTCGACGTCGACAACGGTGACTAGGCTGGAACATGCTGACAACACGGCTTCGTGCGAATCCTCTGGGCGCCAATCTGGGCGATATTCGGCAGGGTGTCCGGGGTCAAATCGAAGGGCAAGAATCTCCGCGAGTTCGTCAACGCGAAGCGGGCGGATGGCTACTGTCAGACATTGGAACAGGCGGTATGCAGAGTTTCGTTTCTCCTTATCAATGCTAAGCAGGATCTGCTCATATGTTTCGTCCAAAGATTCGGGCAACGTGTCTAGAGTATGCCGAATTGTCCCAGGAAAACTACGACGCAGGGTTTCTAGCTGGCAAAAGACCCACCGGAACCTGTCCACTTTCGTAAACGAATACACCAAAGGACCACCGCAAGAATGGCTTACATCCCGTCCGCTCTCTCAGAGAGGGTGTCAATTACCGGCTGCTTTTCCTGTGCTCTCCACTTTCGCATCCTCCGGTCTGAATGGACGACCTTACTGATATAACCCGAGATATCTTTCTTCTGTCCGCTTTCATCGTGAAGCGATACTCGGAACTGCGCCAACGGCTCAAGAACACTTCGGATGTCGAACTCCGGACGGCTGGAAACACATAGATGTACATTCGGGAGCTGACAATCGATGAGATCTTCCAAAAACTCCAGTACCTTCTCACGTGGTGTCGGCATCCCAGATGTGTTAGGACATTCGTCCAGAGCGTCCACAATGATATAAATTGTCGGCTGTCCTTCCAGTCGGAGCATATCCATTAGACACTGTGCAAGCGCACTATCGCTGGGCTCTCGTGTCCCCGCGGCGTGAGATGAATACAGGCGAGACAAAATTTCATAGCAAGGATCCGACTCGGCGCAGAGCTGACAAAGGAGAGAAGACAGTAATCCACGGCGGTGTTGCTTGTCGGTATCCCTAAAGTCGAAGTAAAAGTACGCCATCAACGCCAATCCAGCTGCGCACAGGCCCTCGATGTCCCGAATGATCGCGGAGCTAGTGGAGAGTCTGAGAAACACCAAGCAGAATGATGGGAAACGACATACAGGAGAATACTTTTTCCCGATCCCGCTATGAAGTAAGGGACTTATCAGGGGGCATAACACGGAAGACACAGAGTGACACGCACGTTTGCCATGAATCCACAACAACGTACCCTTGGCATTCCAGTCGGAGAATATGCCGCCTTGTAAGAACCATATGGCGGTTCCATCTTGGTAAGCCTCACAGGCTATGTTGTAGTTTTTTGACGGATCTGGGGGAGAGATCCAATTTCGGGCGTCCTTTTGCAACTGGTCACCTACGAAATATATTCAGCGTGATTAAGAGGAGCAGAAAAAGTGGTGACGGACGCTTCATCTTATTTATCTCGCTCGCTATCCCTTGCATCGTGACTGGTACAAGTCGTCAGCCCGCGTACAAGACACCTAGGCACTCAAGACGACTCCTAACGTACCCAGAACGTTCCTGACCCCGTCCAGTGACGCCTTACCGTCTATTCAATGCTAGCTCAGCGCGACATCGACACCCGTCTGAACATCAGCCACCTACCGTCCATGACCACCTTCACATTATTCACGAGACAGTGGACCACTTCTAGAGTCTGCGCTGCCATAACCCGAGCTTCTTCCTGCGTCAGACGGTCCAGCTTCTGTAGCACTGCCTCGATTTCACTCTCTCCTAGCAGCTTCTTTGCAAACTTTTCTGTACCACGTTGAGCTATCTGAGCTTGGAACCAATTGGAGAATCCGCTTACTCAATCTACCTTGCTGAACCTGTTTAGTGGCGAGTGCGAGCACCGAGAGTAGCTCAACCAATATTTTTACAATGATGTCTGTCATCAGAGGAGTGAACGGGATGGAAGTGTATATTTGAAGGCGTTTGAGGAAATTTCCGAGGCATTCGAACAAGTCCACAAGTGAGTCGTAGCTCGAGCTGACATCACTGGCTGCCTGATGGGTCCAGATATCGGGAAGATGAAAGTGGAGAATATAACGGGGTACGTACCGTGAGGAGAACTTCGACGCTGACAAGGACTGCACTCGCTGGTGGGAACGGTACCTGGTAGCGGAGTGAAATTGCAACCAGCAAGAATCAAGGTGCTGCACTCACCAGACTGACGGCCTCTCCGAGGACACCAGAAAATCCGTGGACAACCTGCACTACCGGTTTAAGCCAGTCTATGACTGTGCGACCTCCATCTCGATAGTCCTTAAACGCATGGGCCTTATCTTGAAGGAGTTCTAAGACAGCGTCGGGGGAATCACAGTGTCGGAGTGCGTCAGCAAGTGGGTTCTTTGTGAGGTCTATGCCAACCTGGCTGGCATAGTGATCGAATGCATCGACAATGAGCCGAAAATTAGAAGCCTGAGGGGATGCGGATGGCAGGGTCGACATTTTTCTTCGAAAGTGTGGTCACTGATGGTGAGATCGATTTGTGGGTGCGCGCTCAGCGCTTCCTCACATCACGTTGTCAGCTGCTGTAAGAGCGCTCAAATACTGTAACAAGCGCGCCAAGGAGTGGCGGGACACCGGATGTTTGAATTATGGCTGGCTGGGCTACGCCGCAGGCCGAACAAACTGAAGCTAGCTTTTGCTTTCCACACTGTCGACCTGTTGAGACTAGAACGGAACTGAATAGGTCTTTAGAACTCGACACTTTAGTACGTCGCAAGAGGTGTTGCTCCGCCTTCTGTCACCTTCACACCGCCGCGGCGTAGAGGCCCACTGGCAGCCTGTTTCCAGCATGGCCGTTGCACCTCTGATGCAAATTTGGGAAGTAAAAAAAGAATTTATCCAATCAGTTAACCTCAGAGAGCCTACCCGCTCTTGATCGTCTCGTCTGTCCAGGAACGAAATCTGTCCGGATCGTTCAGCCATCGACCGCGTGACCCCCTATGCTCCCGACTCCGAGTCGGACAAGGGCTCAACTACTAACAAGTCATGCTGTGCGTGTCTTGCATTCCAATCCAAGAGCAAGTGGCTAACGATAGATAAACGAACGACAGCGTATGGTGTACGCGGCGCGACGGACCTTCGTGTCCGAGTCCACGCGAATGACATCGCCGCATATTACCTTCTTCGGTGAACTTGACTCGCACTCCACCTGCGTCGTCAGTAGACTCGTCACCAAGGACAAGCCACTCGAACATTCTGGACCTGGAGCCTTCAATTTCGACCTCGACCAGCTCTATCAGACTGAGTGTCAGTTATTTTACGCCTCCCTTCCACCGAGTATAACGAGGTCGTACGCACTCCGTTCGTCCGTCACCGGACCTCAATTTCATCTTCCGCGGCGGAGGCAGCGCACCACATCGTAGCGTTGGCAACAGTGAGCGTGGAGAGGGGTTCAGTGAATCTTGATCTTGCTACGGTCATGTGGGGGCGAGTGTGTGCGCTCTTCATCCTCCAGAGGGGCTTCGCATCCTGCTGCAGGAGAGGAATGGGACTCTGCCCGAGAGGGGCGCCAAAAGCATGCGACGGGGACTCCAGGCGTTACAAACCACAGACAGCGCCAAGGACAGTGCCGGATAAGACCGACATTCAGTTCGCCAATGGCGTCCGGAGAAAAGGACCAGGACTTAATCAGACAACCAACCGATATGTTAAAGTACTGCTCTAACATTACTATCACAGTGTCAATTCGACATGGGGGCAAACGTAAGGGTGTCAAGTTACTCTACTGTGTCACGGTCGGGGGAGCTGAACTCCTCTCGGACCACTCCTGTGGCCATACCCACCACCACCCAAAGTTCTGTGTCTCGGTGCCCCATACCCCTACCATCCCAAATGGTGTCATTACGCCATGCCATTCCCATGAATGTTCGCCTACGTAGGTCTTTCTTGCGATGACCACACCAGTTTGCGTGTCAGATGACCCCTCGAGCGTGAATGAGCCCACGCCATCAGCGCCGTCACCACGGAAATACACTTTATTGGCCGCCGCATCTGCCGGGGGCGGTGCAAAGTACAACTTGAAAAACATCGGTGGATCATTCATCCTCTCGACTGTGCGTGTGATGGTGTAATAACCAACCCATCCGTGGCCAGAAGCGGATGAAAGCCCTGCGAAGGGAGTTCCAGCCAGCCCGTCTCGCAGCCACGGCCATACAAAAGCGGGAGAACCTAGTTCATATGGTTCATCATATTGGGATCCAGGGTCCATTGGGGGTAGCGAGGGCGGCAATAGAGAGAGCTTCTCGCGCGCCACATCAAAATGCAGCTTCAGGCGTATCTTTAACTGGATAAGGAAGCCTGCAGAGTAGCGCATGGAGGTCCCGACGGTGTCTGTGAGGGTCCTCGCACTACCGGTACTGGGGAATAGGACCATAGCTCCTCGTGGGAGTCTCGAAAATGCGGCGGCTACGAAATCGGGTGATCCCTCCTCAGTCCAGGCGGCGCCAAAAATTGACTCAATTTTGTTCGCGTTGCCTACAGTTACCGAAATAAAGAGCTGGTCAGCGGTGTCCTAGTCGTGACTCACTGAGATGGCAAGCTAAACTCACACTGCATTACAAACGCTACCAAGCCGAAGCACGCTCGCTCCAGCCAACTGAAGGTCGAAAACAACGACTGATCACGAATCTCGTGACTTCGCTGAGGTGGCGTACGGCAGAAAATCTCTGTCACCACCGTCAAGTAGGCCCGCAATGCGTCACAATACTTTGTTTCGGTGATTTGCAGAATATTATTTGCACCTGTGGGTATTGAGGGATGAGTTTATGGCTGAACACAGGGAAATGGAGGAACGCCGGCTAGAAAAGGTTGGGGGACTTACGGTGATGAACGATGAGCATCGGAAAAACCTTACTCAACCTTCGACTCCAGTCCTTTGTCTTTCCAAAGTCTATACTGGAGTAAAATAAATAGTAAATACTCAGTTTTGTGAAACGGCATGAAATAATATTGGATGGAAGCACCATGTATTGCGAATGTTGCGAACGTCACGGTTCGGAGACTCAGAGGGTGTCTCCACCAGCGGAGGCGATAGGCCACCCGCGGAGGCTTCTTCGAACAGTTGCAAGGTCTTGGTATGGATGTAATCAATGTGCATCCATCGCTTCCAATCCGCCCGGCGGTGTGCTTTATCGTCTTCATCTTTCCATGCGTCGACATCCCATTTTTGCGATAAAAGACGCGCCTTGAAGAGAGCCGGAGTCGACAGGGCCACGCGTACAGCGCGGTTAGTGAGGCCCAAAGCTACGATGTCCTCTGTGAGAGGAAGATGGAGGGCGATCTCACAGAGAATTTCCGGTGGGAAGGGTAATGACATCCAAGCCTAAGTGGAGACGAGGGACCGAAACCTCGGCTTGTCACACTGGCAGCATTGGTGAGCCACGTAATTAAAATACAATGTGACAATTTGAAATCATATCCCAGAAGCGCCTCTCTTGCGACGAGGTGCGGTGTACGAGGCGGTGCACATCGATTTCGATAGGAGGCCGTGCTCGTGCAACAACTCCCTTGCCTCCGGTGTTGTGCATTAGGTGACTTATGCTGCTTATGCAGTATTTAAGCATCCTTTTATGGGTAAAGTTACTAAAGTATAAATAACCAATGGTCCGAAACTCACATTGAAAGGTCCATCTCAGGTAAATACCTTGGTAAATACAAGTTTTCAATGCGGGGAGAAGAGGCCCTAAGGCAATTCTAAACATGCTAATATATCGACCTTGTTTACAGTATGAGACATTGATTTTTGCATATCAAGGACGAGAAAGGACATGCAATATTGGGTCGCTCCGCCTTCTATCGCCCTCACAGTAAGGGCCCTGTTACTGTTGTCTGTTGGATAGTTTTCATCACGGTAGTGGCACCTCTGGCACGAACTCAGGAAGTAAAAACAATGTATCCAACCGACTAGCCTTAGTTGGGGCGTAAAGCCTACCCACCCTAAATCGCCTCGTCTGTTTAGGAATGAAATCTGTCGGGGTCATTCAGTCCTTCGTATTGACCCTCATACTCTTGACAAGAGCTCCGCCAACAAGTATGTTTTATGTGTCTTACGTTCCCAAGTTCCCACCCAGGAGTAGGTGGCTGACAATGGACAAACGAACAACAGCTCTCGCGGTAAGAGCGAGTATATGGTACGACAGATGTTTGTGTCCAAGGGAGTGATAGTGTCGCATATTACCTTTGATGAACTCGACTTGCTGTCCGCCGGCGTCGTCATCGTGCTCGTCATCGAGGACGAGCCACACGGACATTCTTGACGCGGAGCTGTGCAACCTCGCGGCCAGCTCGGCAGGTTATTTTATGCCTCCTTGCCCTCACTAGTCAAGTATACCGAGGTCATACGTATGCCGTTTGTACACCACCAGATCCAAGTCGTACCCTCCGCAGCGGAGGCAGCGCGCCACGTCACAACGTCGGCCAACGGTGAGCGCAGAGAAAGGTCCAGCGTTTTCTGGTCTTGCAGCGCTCATGTGGGAAGTAGGTGTGTGCACCCTTCATCGGGCCAAGGGGCTTCGCATTCTGCTGCAGGAGCAAGTGCAGGAGGGACGGGACTTTCTCGGCCCGGGAGTGGCACCGAAAGCGTGTGGTCGGGGGCTTCAGGTGTAAGCGAAGCACAGATGGTCAAGGACAGTGTCGTATGAGATGTTCGCCAACAGCGTCCAGAGAAAAAGGGCAGGACGTAATCAGACAACCAACTGATTGCTAAAGTCCTACTCTTACATCACCATCGCGGCGCTAATTCGAGATGGGGTGCAAACGTCAGGGTTGTATCGAGTTACGGTACCACGGTTGCGGGAGCTGGGATACTTTCGGACCACTCCTGTGGCCATACCCACCACCACCAGAAGGAGTCCCAGTAATCTATCTCAGCACCAGACACCCCTACCATCCCAAATGGTGTTATCACACCATGCCAGTCCCACGTATAGTCCCCATCCACGTCGCCTTCGTAAACCATTCTTGCAATGACCACACCAGTTTGCACGTCAGATGAACCCTCGAGTGTGAAGTCTATACCATTACCATCAGTGCCATCACCACAGAAATACACCTTATTGGCCGGCGCATCCGCTGTAGGTGCCAGTGGCTCCAAGTACAACTCGAGGGACCTCGGTGGCTCACCCATCCCATCGTCAGTGCAATAACCCACCCATCTGTGGCTAGAAGCGGACGAAAGCGCTGCGAGGGGAGTCCCAGCCAACCCATCTCGCAGCCACGGCCACACGAAAGCGGGGGAATCAAGCTCGTATGGCTCATCATATCGGGATGCAGGGTCCATTGGGGGTAGCGAGGGCGGCAATAGTGTGATTGATTTGCGCGTCGCGTCGAAATGCATCTTCAGGCGTATCATTAACTGGATGAGGAAGCCCGCAGAGTAGCGCATGGAGGTATCGACAATGTCTGTGGGGACCCTTGCACTACCGGTGCTGGGGAATAGGCCCATGGCGCCGAATTGGAGGCTCGAAAATACGGCAGCTAAGAAATCAGGTGATCCATCCGCCGTCCAGGCGTCGCCAAAAATTGATTCAATCGTGTCCGTGTTGCCTACGGCCACCGAAGTCCAGAGCTGGTCAGCGGGTGTTCTACTAGTACACTGAGATGGCAGGCTAAACTCACATTGCATTACGAACGCTACCAAGCCGAAGCACGCGCGCTCCAACCAACCCAAGTTTGAGAGCGATAATCGGTCATGAATCTCGGGACTTCGCTGGGGTATCGTACGGTAGTAAAATTCTGCCACCACCATCAAGTGGGCACGCAACGCGTCACAATACTTTGTGTCGGCGATACGCAGAACATTATTTGCACCTGGAGGTATGATATTAGGAAATGAGGTTTGGAAGAACACAGAACAATAGAGGAACGACGACTCAGAACAATTGGGGACTTACGGTGATGAACAATGAGCATCGGAAAGACCTTACTCAACCTTCGACACCAGTCCTTCGTCTTTCCAAAGTCTATACTAGAGTTAAATAAATAGTAAATACTCAGTTTCGTGAAACGATATGAAATGATATTGAATGGAAGCACCATGTATTGCGAACGTTGCGAACGTCAGGGCAAGGAGACTCGGAGGGTGCCTCCACTAGTGGAGGTGATAGGCCACCCGCAGAGGCTTCTTCGAAAAGTTGCAAAGTCTTGCTATGGATGTAATCAATGCGCATCCAGCGTTTCAAATCCGCCCGGCGGTGTGCTTTATCGTCTTCATCTTTCCATACGTCGATATCCCATTTTTGCGATAACAGACGTGCCTTGAAGAGAGCCGGAGTTGACAGGGCCGCATGTACAGCGCGGTTAGTAAGGCTCAAAGTTATGACGTGCTCTGTGAGAGGAAGATGGAGGGCGATCTCACAGAGAATTTCCGGTGGGAAGGGTAATAACATCCGAGTTTAGGTGGGGGAGCCGAAACCTGAAGGCCTGAACCTCAGCATGTACAGCGCTGAGCGTGAGACACGATGATTTGAAATCACATCTCCTAGGCGCCTTGCCAGTGCAGCCAGTGCTTGCAAGAAGCAGCCTGGGGGGTGATTACAGTAATTTCGATTCGCTCATGTGATCAAGTTCGTGCGGCAACTGCCTTGTCTCTAATGTTGGGCATTACAATCCTATTGCCAGTGAGGGTAGCGTGACCAACACCTCCAAACTTGCGTTGAAAGGATCATCTCAGGAAAATACAGGTTTTCAAGGCGGCGCGAGGAGGGCTTTCAAGTTAGGGTAATTATGAACATGCTAATGGAGGATTGTCCTTAGTGAGAAATGGAATTGTACATATCAAGGACGGTAAAGGACATATACTGTATTTTACGACAGTTTTACGACTAGGAGGGGATCTGGGGCGCAGGGCCCGGGCATCTAAACGAACGACCCAGAAATGACAATCCGCTTGACAAGCCGAGATAATAAGTACGAGGACTTGCGCGGGTTTGTACAACGTCCATACGGACACGAATGAAAGAATAGATGAAAAATTGAGACGACAACGAACTCACTTCCACAGACACTTAGATGCTTCGCTACGATGCTCGTTCTATCTCTCACGTCTGTGAAAACGCCTAGACAAATTGCGTTTAGGAGGACACAAGATATAGCTAGGGATCATATGAGAAAACAGGTACTCCAGAAGAGAGAGACCTCGGCACACTTGAGTACCATCCGCCGGGATTCAAGTTGACACACTCCTTTCCAAAAATGAGAAGTGGGAGGTGTTTGGTACAGGAACTCAAAGGAGCAAATGTGCTCGGTGCTAGAGTTCCGTGAACGAGTGCGCGATTCGAGTATGGTGCTTCGGATCGTTGCCGGATGGGGCATCTTTGATGGCGATGCCTCAACGTCTACACCGATGTTTGTCTCGTACCCGCTAGTTGCTGGATAAAAAGTGTGAAGAGACCAAGAGGGCGAGATGAGGTCGTCAGTGCGGACGCGACAGGCAAAGGAACGCGAAGTCTAACACTGGCAAAGGGTCTGTGCCATGTCGCGGAGTGACCAGGTAAGCTGGATCCGGAGGCGCACAAACCGGAACGAAAGGTCGTGGTGTCGAGGGGTGAAGTGGTAAGTGGATGTTCAGTCAAGAAGTGAAAGCGATATCATGAGTGAGTAGGTTACATAGACATAAACATAAGCGGCATATGTAACATGGGTGGGTTTGGCATAGAGTGAAGGGCTCAGAAAAGTGGAGAACATAGAAAAGTGGAGTAGGCGGAGGATGGACGAAGGGTAACAACAACCAAAACATTAACAATCGCCGGTTGGAAGGGTCCCGGGCCACCCGAAGGCTACTTCTATTCAACGTATTCAATGCGGGGTAACCACCACAATCTCCGGGTAAATTCGCGTGCCGTCGTAGGAGTACAGTTGGGTGAGACGCAATTGGCCAAAGCAGATCCCTCTGGCGTCGTCACGAGGTCGGATCTGCCACTTTGGATTGGAAGCTTGTATTTTCGGCCCGACTCGCTACGTGTCCGCATCGGCGGGTAAGTCATAACATGCGTCGGAAGACAAGAAGGGGGATTCGCATACCTCGAAGAGGCCGCGGTACAGCTCGGCGATGACACAGGCGACTTCACCAAGTGGCGCAGACGCAATATCGACGCTGTCGAACCACTCCTCGTAATCAACACCGCCTATCTGCGGCCACTGAAATGCAACACGACAACAAGACAACGCGCTGTCAGCACAATGCCAGTGTGAAAAATGAGTGAACGCACGTAGATGTTGAGCTTCACGATGCGGTCAGAGTAGATGGGCACTTGCGCACCAACGACACCGATGCCGTGAAGAGCCTCGAGTAGCGGAATTCCGGGCATGGTGCCATAGTCGGGATTCAGGCGGAGCTCCCAAATTGGCTGGGCCAGACCACGACCATGATCGCGGGAGATGCGTTTCGGCGGCGGGAGGGTCTCCCACGTCCCGACGCTTTGGTGCCAATCCGCGGCGCGTCCGGGCGGGATCGCCAGGACGGGACGCTGGGTAAGAGGGGGAAGGGCTTAAGATTAACGAGGAATTGTGATTGAAAGAATGGAATTTACTGGATTGGGAGCGGGGGGCGCGCGCAACGAAACGCGGCGGGGGTGGATGTAATCAGATTTTTCGAGTGTATGAGAGATGGTAGACATATATTGTAGGGGCTCTTATCTGTAATCAGAGGGAATGAAGCAGGAGCGCGGCGGGTTTGAGCGAACGAAAAAATCCATACTTATAGCTATGCCTCTGACTTAAGCCGAAACGATCCACAATCTCACTGTCTCCAGACACGGACACAATGCGCTAGGCGATCTGCCACAAGACAGAAACAGCAACGACCTGGGGGCACATGACACTCGTCCATGACTTTCGGCACTAAGTTGGTCAAAGTATGTTGGTGCATGACTGCGACGGCGCTACGAGTGGTAGTAGGAAGAGTTCTGTACGACTCGGACGCGGGAGCTCCTCACAGTGAGGGTGGCTTTGGTCTTGGAGAACGTTCACGTGACTCAGAAGCGGCTTGGGCCCCGGTCCGGGGTACATCGCCATCGTCGTCGACTGAACCAAGGACTAAACACTGACGTTGCGGCCTTCGAAGATCTCACCAAAATGGCGGGTTTCTGTCTGTACAGGACTCGGTGGCGGTAATAATAGCATTGGCCTGGATGTAGTGTGTGAAATGGGTCTAATGGGAACAATCATCCTTGCAACCATCGCAACGTTTGGATGAAGGCACGATTTGTATGCTCTGGCCTTGAATGAGATGGTGTGCAGAGAGACTAATTCGGGTTGAATTTCTGTTGGCAGGGACCAGACAGCCTCGAGCCCAAGCGGCTGCACTATCAGTGAACCACAATGCGGGATTCCGGTGTCCTGCCTCCCGGGCGCTTGTTGAAACTAGGCGCCCTAAGCTGACAACGTGATGTGAGGAAGTGCCAAGCACGCACCCACAAATCGGTCTCATCATCAGTGACCAATTCGTGACCATCATCTGTAGCGAAATGTCGTCGACCTTGCCATCCATATCCCCTTCTAATTTTCGGCTCATCGTTGATGCATTCGATCACTACGCCAAGCAGGTGGGCATGGACCTCACAAAGAACCCGCTCGCCAACGCACTTCGACACTGCGACTCTCCCAACGCCGTCCTCGAACTCCTTCAAGACAAGGCCCATGCATTTAATGACTATCGAAATGGAGATCGCACAGTCATAGACTGGCTTAAACCGGTGGTGCAGGTTGTCCACGGATTTTCCGGTGTTCTTGGAGAGGCTATTAGTCTGGTGAGCCGACAGGTTGGTTCTTACCGTTAGCCTGTTCACACTTCTGCCATCAGGTACCGTTCCCACCCGCGAGTGCAGTCCTTGTCAGCGTCGAAGTTCTTCTCACGGTACGTGACCTGTTATATTCTCCACTTTCATCTTCCTGATAACTGGTCACATCAGGCGGCCAGTGATGTCAGCTCGAGCTATGACTCACTCGTAGAATTGTTTGAATGCCTCGCAAATTTCCTCAAACGCCTTCAAATATACATTTCGATCCCGTTCACTCCTTCGATGACAGACATCATTGTAAAAATATTGGTTGAGCTACTCTCGGTGCTTGCACTCGCCACTAAACAGGTTCAGCAAGGTAGATTTAGTAAGTGGGTCGTTGGGTCTAAAATCCGGTAGCTCAATGTGATACAGAGAAGTTTGGGAAGAAGTTACTAGGCGAGAGTGAAATCGAGGCAGTGCTGCAGAAGCTGGACCGTCTGACGCATGAAGAAGCCCGGGTTATGGCAGCGCAGACTCTAGAAGTGGTGCATTGTCTCGTGAATAATGTGAAGGTGGTCATGGACGGTGCGTAAATGGTGCTCGGACGAGTATCGGTATCCGGGCCGCTGAGCTGGTATTTGGATAGACGGTAAGGCGTCACTGGACGGGGTCAGGAACATTCTTGGTATGTCATGGGTCGTCCTATGTGGCCGCCGGCTGACGACTTGTACCAGTCACGATGCAAGGAATAGCGAGCGAGATAAATAAGATGAAACGTCCGTCACCGCAATGGTCTGCCTCTCTTCACCACCCAGGCTGAATATTTCCTAGGTAACCAGCTACAAAAGGATGCCCGAAATTGGATCTCTCCCCCAGATCCGTCAAAGAACTACAATATAGCCTGTGAGGCTTACCAAGATGGAACCGCCATATGGTTCCTACAAGGCGGCATATTCTCCGACTGGAACGCCAAGGGTACGCTGCTGTGGATTCATGGCAAACGTGCGTGTCCCTCTGTGTCTCCCATGTTATGCGCCCTGATGAGTTCCTTGATTCAAAGCGGGATCGGGAAAAAGTATTCTCCTGTATGTGGTTTCTCGTCATCGTCGCTTGGAGTCACTCAGACTCTCCACTAGCTCCACGATCATTCGGGACATCGAGGGCCTATGCGCAGCTGGATTGGCATTGATGGCGTACTTTTACTTCGATTTTAGGGACACCGACAAGCAACACCGCCGTGGATTACTGTCTTCTCTCCTTTGTCAGCTCTGCGCCGAGTCAGATCCTTTCCACGAAATTCTGTCGCGCCTGTATTCATCTCACGGCGCGGGGACACGAGAGCCTAGCGATAGTGCGCTTGCGCGATGTCTAATGGATATGCTGCAACTGGAAGGACAGCCAACAATTTATATCATCGTGGACGCTCTGGACGAATGCCCTAACACGTCTGGGATGCCGACGCCACGTGAGAAGGTGCTGGAGTTTTTGGAAGATCTCATCGATTGTCAGCTCCCAAATGTACATCTATGTATTTCCAGCCGTCCGGAGTTCGACATCCGAAGTGTTCTTGAGCCATTGGCGCAGTTCCGAGTGTCGCTTCACGATGAAAGCGGGCAGAAGAAAGACATCCTGGATTATGTCAGCACAGTCGTCCATTCGGATCGGAGGATGCGAAAGTGGAGAGCACAGGAAAAGCAGCTGGTAATTGATGCTCTCTCTGAGAGAGCGGACGGAATGTAAGCAATCCCTATATTTTTTTGGTTTATTTTCTTACATAATCGGACAGGTTCCGGTGGGTCTTTTGCCAGCTGGAAACCCTGCGCCATAGTTTTCCTGGCGCAATTCGACATACACTGGACGAGTTGCCTGAAACTTTGGACGAAACATACGAGCAGATCCTGCTCGGCATTGAGAAGGCGAAGCGAAACTCTGCATACCGCCTGTTCCAATGTCTGGCGGTGGCTATCCGTCCCCTTCGCGTTGACGAACTCGCCGAGGTTCTTACCCTTCGAATTGACCCCGGACACCCTGCCGAATATCGTCCAGATTGGCGCCCAGAAGATTCACACGAAGCCGTGTTATCAGCATGTTCCAGCCTAGTCACCGTTGTCGACGTCAATGGTTCACCAGTCGTGCAATTCTCACATTTTTCCGTGAAGGAGTTCCTGACCTCGGACCGGCTCGCGACAGCCAGACCAGAGCTTTCCCGTTATCATATCATTCCCCATCTCGCGCATACACTCCTCGCCCAAGCCAGCCTCGGCGTCTTACTACAGCTAGATGATAGCGCCGACAAGGACAGCATCAAGAATCTTCCACTCGCTGTCTATGCTGCCAGACATTGGGTTGACCATTGCCAGTTCGGAGATGTATCGTCCAGCGTCCTGGATGAGATGGTGCACCTTTTCGACCGGGACAAGCCGCACTTCGCTACGTGGGTCTGGCTGTATGACATTGTCCATCCTTGGAAGGGACACGCATTCACGGCACGTCCGACGCAGCCAGAGACGAGTCCGCTGTATTATGCAGTACTCTGTGGGTTTCGCAGCCTCGTAGAGCGCCTACTCGGTATTCATCCGGAGGATGCCAATTCCAGTGGTGGCTTCTACGGGACCCCCTTGCATACAGCACTCTCCCGTGGGCACATGGATATCGCCCTTTTACTCCTACAGCATGGTGCGGACGTTAATGTCCTAGACGAGACGGACGAGGAGTGTCCGTTGCACGAAGCAGCACGGAGTGGGCGCGTTGACATTGTGCAGTTGCTACTCGAACACCACGCGGATGTCAACCTGCTTAATGGAGATGGTCGGACCCCCCTGTGGGTGGCATCGTGGCAGGGAGAAGTCGAAGTTGCACGACTATTATTGCAGAACGGCGCAAATGTCGAGCCTCGTAATGTCGAGGGCCGGGCCGCGATCAATGTCGCGTGTGAAAACGGGCATCTAGAAATTGTACGATTACTGCTCGATAGTGGCGCGCAAGTAGACGCGCGAGACAATGACGCCTGGACGCCTCTAGACGCGGCATCCCGGAACGGATACCCGGATGTCGCGGAATTACTCCTCGACCACGGTGCGGACGTGAATTCGCAAGATAACGAAGGCTGGACCCCATTGCACGGAGCGTCAAATTCCGGCTATTCCGAAGTCGTGAAGCTGCTCCTCGACCACGGGGCAGATGTCAACATCCGTGATTTAGAAGGCGAGACCCCAGTCCACAGGACGTTGGAGGACGACCAACTCGAAGTCGTCCGTTTATTTCTCGCGCATGGGACTGAACCAGATATTCTGAATGGGAGGTTCATGACACCCTTGTCCGTGGCGTCAGCCGATGGCGAAGTGAAGACTTCACGCTTTCTAATCGAACAAGGCGCGAACGTACATTCAAGCGACCACGAGGGATGGACTCCCTTACATTTCACATCACAAAACGGACATCTCGATGCTGTTCGGCTGTTACTTGACCACGGGGCAGATGCTAATTCGCAGGAAGTTGATTTTTGGACTCCGCTACACCTTGCGTCGACGAATGGGCATGTCGAGGTTGCGGAGTTGCTAGTCGAACGCGGTGCAGACGTTGACAAGAAGAACAAGGATCAAGAAACGCCACTGGACCGCGCCTCGGATAAAGGGATGCTCGAGATTGTACGCTTCCTTATCAAGTGCGGCTCAGATGTGAACTCCCGAGATAGCAAGGAGTGGACACCATTACACACAGCGGCACGTGAGGGGCATCTGGAGGTGGTGAAGCTGTTACTGGAGTCTGGGGCGGAAATCGATGTGCGGAACAACGATGACAAATCTCCGTTTGATCTGGCATTGGCCGACGAGAAGCACGAAGTGGCGGTCTTTCTGGCCGAGCGCATGGGGTTAGCTCTACCAGAAACAGCATCTCAGGGCACGCTTACGGACGACGACGAGCCTTCCGATGACGCGGAAGAGCTGACGCTGCACACTGCATCAGACAACGGCCGCCTTGATGTCGTGCGAATGCTACTTGATCGCGGGGAAGATGTCGATACCCGGAACGAGGACTACGAGACACCATTGGACGTAGCATCGACTGCAGGACATTTGGAGGTTGTACGCCTACTGATTGATCGTGGCGCAGACGTAAATTGTCGCGACCGGCGCGGCTGGACTCCATTACACGAGGCATCTTATGAAGAACACCTCGACGTCGCGCGGTTACTGATTGAACGCGGCGCCGATATTGACGCCCCGCACCTGTATCGCTGGACTCCGCTGCACATCGCAGCCTCACATGGGTACACCGAGATTGTGCAGCTACTGCTTGACCGAGGCGCTAACATAGGTGTGGTCAATGACGATGGCAGGACACCAGCCCGGGAAGCAATGGCGAACGGGTATCGTAGGGTTATGAAATTAATTTCCAATCACGGCGTGCGTAGTGTATAATGTTTTGGTGGACGCGATGTTATTACTCAATGTGTATTATAACTGTGTTTACTCGACTCTAGATTCGGGCCCTATAGTTCTGATTACGTTTTTAGTTTTTATATCCCTTGTGTTGTCACCGATTCAAGTTAATCGATGAACGATGAACGTCGATGAACGCTGATACAGTATATGGTGTTGTCAACTTGAATGTCATGTAACTACGGTAGCACAAAGATGATATTGCGTCGATCGAGAACCCGAGGAACATACATCAGCAAGCTTTTAATTTGTATAGCCATCCTAATCATGTTAGGCCAAGCTCCGGGTTATTTTAGGCGCCTTCGTGCGACGTGGCGCCAAAGATATGCGTACAACTCATGTCGGTGCCGCTGCCGCAACCGGCCGTGTCCATATCGAGGGGAAGGATCTCCACGGCGGAGGCCCGCGGCCCGAGCGCAATCAACGAGTCCGACATTTCTTCAGCGACTCAGAGTCTCGGACGGGAGACATACACGAAACCAGAACCAAAATTAGTGCTCAATACAATCAAGTGAGCATTGCGTGCGCATATCTGCGTCCGGGTCGACAGCCTGGCCCTCGACATCCTCACATTCGCCCTCTTTTTCTACCATCTTCTCCCCTAAAATCACGTTGACGTTGACGTTGTTCCCCCAAATTCCTCTGCGACGAGCGCGTGATTCAATATCGTACCCTCATCCACTGCTTCTCCAAGTTGTGGCCGTGCGGTTGTCGTAGAAGCGACAGTGCGCAGAGATTTGGTGTGCCGGATGTTGTCGCAGCTCTCTGCAGACACGTGTACATGATCTTTCCAAAGCTCTTCGCAAGCGGATCTGCGCTGTTGTTGGCTGAAGTTGTGTCGTGTGTCTAGGTGATGATTTGGGGATGCCAACGGCTTTCGTGCGGCAGCCGAGATTGAACCTGGCGGGAGATGGAGAGTGTGATGTCGCCCACTTCCGTGTGATTTCTGACTAAGCGATGTGTAACGGCAGGGAACGATGGGCGAGAGAATTCTGTGATTCCAGTCGCCAACTCGCTGTTTAAATACATTTTGACTACACGCTTGCGCGTCGCGCTGACGCGGCCTACTCCTATCTTACAGGAATACATCTGAGACAAACCGTAGAGAACGATCTCGGAATACCTTCAATATACAGGCTTGCGCGTTGCTTTCGTAATTCGGAAAGGTCACAAGACCACGATGAGTCACGCTGACTCATTCGGTTCACAACATTACCCCATCGGTAGTTTCTTGTGACTCCGGTCACAACCGAAATGAGAAATAGAGTCGCCACAATTCTGAGACAGTCGCATGACCAATCAGAGGCTATTTTTGGTTTTTGGACGGGAGCGGAACGATGAAGTGTTTTATCGGGGTCCGGAAGATCCCGGAGTTTTTCTTTCTTGTTTTTGTCTTTGTCGTAACGCCACCGTATCTTTTCTCTTCAGATCGGAACTTGCAAACCACAAAGAGTCTTGAGGACGAGAAGACGGAAAGTATCGCTGAAGCCGAGCACCGTTATACAGGTTCTTGAGAACGTATCCGTTTCGTGTTTGTAACTGGTACGTGTTTTTATCAGTAACGTCTTTGATGATGAAGGGGCCATCCCATCGTGGATGGAGTTTCGTACCGGCTTCATGCCGTCTTTTCACCACATCTCCAATACCAAGGCCTTTCTCCCGGTATTCTTCTTCTCGCTGAGATGCTTCTTTTTCCAGGCGCGACCCCGCTCGTTCATTGGCCTCTCGTCGGAATCGAGCCAAATCCTGAACATGCTCCAGCCTTCGCTGCTGGATGAGCTCAATTTCCTCGTCCGTCGGATCACGTTTGAATATTTGGTGGATCCTTTCGCTAGGTAAGCGTGCTTCCCTTCCGTACATCAGGAAGAACGGTGACACACCCGTAGATGAACTGATGTGCGCTCGATAAGCGAGGAGAGCGTCTGGGAGAAGTTCGTCCCATTGAGTTTGTCTTTGGGGCGCGGTCATCCTTGCTAACATTTGGGTTAGGATGTCGTTGAACTTTTCCAGGCGTCCGTTAGTTTGGGGATGGTACGGGGTGGTTCGGGAATGCTGGATCTCCAGACGGTGAAGTAAGTTTTGCAACTCATATGATAGGAATTCCGCTCCGTTGTCCGTAAGGACCGTTACTGGCTTTCCGTAGGTGTGAACGATATATTGTAGCATGTCAACGACGACACTGCTGGAGCGTTGTGGGATAGCCTGAGCAATTGTCCAGTCGGTGCCGAGGTCCATCGCAGTAAGGAGGTAGCGATTCCCTCTCAAAGTCTTAGGAAGAGGGCCGACGAAATCGAATGCCCATGCATCTCCGGCATCGACTCGAGGTATGGGGAAGAGCGGCTGTGTCGAAGTGGGTTCTCGGTGAGCAAATTGACACTCTTCACAACTCCTCAGCGTTCGCTCAACGATTTCCTGCACATATGGAATATAGACTCGCGTTCGCAGAGCAGCTATGATAGTTTTGGCTCCCAAGTGGCCCAGTTCGCGGTGGATCGTCCTGATCTTCTCTTCAGCCATGTCTTGCGTCGTCGGGACTTCAACTATTACTTCTTCTCCCCAACGATTAGGGGTCTTTTTGCACAAGACATCTTCATTCAATAGGTACGATCCATTTCCAACCGCGGCTGACTGTTCTCCTTGTTGTAGACGTCGCTTATACTCGGCGAACGTCTGGTAAATGGCACTGCGATCCTTTGTTACTTCTTCGAAGGGGTTTAACGGGGCGGCGAAAAGGGGTGTGAGCGTTTCAGAGTCAGGTACGTCTCGATGTCCTTTTCGTCGCGACAGCGCATCGGCTACGAGCTGATGTCGTCCCGGCCTATAGATTATTTCGACATCAAAATGGGCAATATCGTCCACGAATCGCGCAAGTCGACGGCCAAGATTTTTCTGTGTCAGGAAGTATTTGAGGGACTCGTGATCGGTACATACAAGTATTGGGGATCCTTCAATGTATCCACGCCATTTGTGTAACGCGTATACAATGGCGAGCATCTCCCTTTCTTGTGCAGAATACCTTTGTTCGGTGGGCGTCATGCGCCGAGATTCGAAAGCGATGGGGTGTAAGTCCTTCTCTTTGAGCTTGAAGCAATCTTTTTGCTCACCAGCTCCTTTCCCCTTTTTCAGATCAACAGACGAGTCGCAAGTCTGTTGTAGGACGGCGCCCAGGCAATCGCCAGAAGCATCTGTGTCTATAACGAAGAGGCGCCATGGTGTCGGGTGAATGAGTAAGTCAGCGGAGGTCAGCGCTTCCTTCAAGTGCTTCATGGCTAACTCACAATTGGCATCCCATTGAATAGGTGTTCCGCGTCGCGGACTTCCTTCCAGCAACTTATACATGGGTCCGGCGGTCTTGGCAAAACCCCGTATGAATCGACGATAATATCCGGCGACGTTCAAGAACCCGCGCACCTCCGAAATCGTCGAACACGAAGGCCACTTCAAGATTGCATCAACCTTTTCCGGGTTGGTTCGAAGGCCTTCTCCGGATGCTATGTGACCCAGGTAGAGTATAGAAGAACGGCCCCACGTACACTTTTTCTCGTTCAAGATGAGGCCATGCTTGTGGAGCTCGTTTACGACGTCCAGAACATTTTGGATGTGTTCCTCCTTTGTGCGGGAGAAGATGATGACATCATCGAGATAAACCATCGCGCAGCGATCAATGAAGGTGCGTAGTATTTCATTCATCATGCTTTGGAAAGTCGCAGGTGCGTTGGTAAGTCCAAATGGCATCACTCGGAATTGAAAATGACCGTACCGACAGGTGAACGCGGTTTTCTCTTTGGCGTCATCGGCGAGCCTCACCTGCCAATACCCGCTGCGTAAATCCAGGCATGTGAAGAATCGCGCTCCTGCAAGGTTGCGGTAACATTCGTCTATGCGAGGTAAAGGGTAGGCGTTCGATTTGGTAAGTTTATTAAGAGCGCGGTAGTCGACGCAAATGCGCGACGTACCGTCCTTCTTCGGGACGGGGAGTAGGGGAGATGACCATGGTGAGTCCGAAGGTTCGATCACTCCCTCATCGAGTCCTTCGTCGATAAACTTTTTAATAGATTCGTGTTCAACCGGCGTAAGGGGTCGTCCATAGCGTCTCAACGGCTTTGCGTCCCCTACGTCAATTTCATGGACCCATTTGCGAAGAGGCGGGAAGCCCACCTTGTCCCTGAAAGCGCCTGGTACGCTTTCTTTTATGATTCGCTTGATTCGTTCACCAAACGTCTCATTAGTCGACACAACACTCCCCTTGTTCGTGATTATCGATTGATCGTCCCGTTCTTCTTGATTCGGCGTATGATGGAGGAGTGCGGGACGATGCGGCCCCTGATGCTTAGGTCTCAAGCGCCAGGCGATTTTTGTCAGTAAGGTCGCTACCCCAGGCTTCTCTTTGGGCGAGCGCGGCTTGATGTAGACGCGAGTCCGCTCATTCGGGTGAGTCAGCTCATACGCATCGTCATCCCATCGCGGAGCGGCATGATGCCTCTTAAGCCAGGTGCGTCCTAACAACAGATCATAGCGGAAGTGTGAAGCTTCATCCAGGACATAGGCATAGCACCGCGAGAGCAAGCCACCAATCTTAAGCACAAACGCCGCGAACGCAGTAGTGGTCGTCCGTCCCGCGCTGACAATTTCTCTGGCTGTTATGGGGAATATTTGTGCTCCCGCGAGTCTCGCCTTCTGAGCGGTAAGATAGTTGGATTCTGCTCCTGTATCGAGGATAGTATTGACAGAAATAAAGGTTGAGACGTCTGTCGATAACGTCGACTTTGGGGGTCCGATCTCCATCTCATATATCGGCAACCCAGGATGCGCTACATTGTAGACCTCAAGCGGATTTTCTTTGCTGCCTTCCGGAGGGATGGACGGTCTCTCGGGAAACACAGGGGAAACGGGTCGCCAACTTGACTCCACTACGGGACTGTCAGAGAATATAGGTGAGACAGGTCGCCAATTATCTTCCTCCGTCGGCCCGCCGAAGAATGGACTCGGGGTACTTTGCCACTTCTTCGGGACAACGTCGGATGGCTTTACCAAATCTTCACTAGGCAGACCGGGGTCTCCAGGGGGTACGAGTTGAACTGGCGGCCAGTATTGGCTCCAGTCATCGCCGCCTCCTTCACATTCGCTGAAGACGATTTTGGCTAAGTCGTCCTCTTCTTCTGCGGTGAGTGGGCCTCCATTGTCGTCCATCAAGTTAGCTTCAGTAGTGAGATATTGCAGCTCTAAATCCGGCTTGCTCGGATCATAATTCTCCGGCGTATATTCTTCAGACGCGTAGCGTTCAGGGGGATATGGAAGCACCGGCTCGGGTTCTTCAACAGCATACTCCTTCGGTGGCGACGCTTCTGGCTGATATTCTTCCGCCGTAGGTTCTTCAGCTATGTCTTCGAACAGATGTAGGGGTCTGGTCGACTTGGTACGTCCGTCCATAGTCCTCTTTTCCGCGCCTTGCGCTGATCGTCGCAACGGCTTGCGGCAATCTCGCGCGAAATGTCCCGACTCGTTACAATTGTAGCAGCGAGCCGTGGGTGGTGGCTTACGCGGATCCCGACTCATGTTCATCGCATCCAAATCCATTGGCTCAGAGCGACCCGTCGATGCGGCCGAAGATAGATATGGCATAGTCGTCGAGGACGAAGGTGAGGTTTGATATTTCTTGAAAACTTTCAGAGGTCCGGGCTGAGTACCCGATGCTCCAGAGGCTAGCCGGTTAAGACTGTCCCATTGTCTAGCGGCCGCGTAGAGGATCGCCATGTCTCGTTCAGGCCGGGCCATAAGTTGTATTGACAATTCTTTAGGGAGCTTCCGGGTGAAGCGATACTTGCGATCATTGAAGGTCACCTCATCTGCTGGCAACTGGGATTCGATATCTTCGAAGCGGCGAGTATAGTCAGTAACTCCCGTGCGACAAGTGAGATTTTCTAGGCGAGCCCGAAGCTCGTTAGCATGCGCCGGGTGAGCCCAGTGATCCATCATCATCTGCTTCAGCTCATCCCAAGCAGGAATGCGTCCTCCGAGGGCAAGCCTTCGGGCGTGATACCATGCGAGAGCGGCGTCCCGGAAAACTTGGGTCGCATAGTTTGTCCAGCGGGCCCTTGGTACGCGACAAGTGCCCAACGCATCTTCTGCTAATACTAACCATGCAGCAACATTATCTGCAGGTTTTCCGGAAAACGGTTGGATCGTAAGACGTTGGAAATTCGCTTCGCTCGGAGACGAAGTACGCTGAGGGGGTGGGGGAGCTGCGATAGTAAGATTGGCGTGGGTAAAAGCAGTTTCTATTGCACTCTGAAACTGCTGCGACGTGACTATGGTACTTTCCACGGTCTGAAAACGCTGTTCAAACCCGTGAAATATCATACGCATAGCCTGGTACATGTCGGGCGTTAATCCCTGCTGCAGGATCTCAATGGGAGACCTCCCGAGTCCCCCTGCCTGTCCTGCCGGGACCTCTGTGTTCGGTTCCATCTCCTTTTCGTCGGCGCACTAATACCGCGGGCCTATTGTATGGGTTGCGCAACCAAAAGAGTGTCGCGATAGCCGGAGTGCGAAAACTCGACTGGCCAGAGTTAGGTCAGCCCGGCGCTATTACAGCGTTAAAGAATATACCTATAGGTCTTTTATTTTGTCGACGCGCTTCCCAATTTTTGTGCGAACAACTGTTTCTTTTCTTGACCGTGAACTTCCTAAAAAGGGTGCGAGCTGAGATTAGGGGTAGCCTCACACTTGATCAAGTGTGATGTCGCCCACTTCCGTGTGATTTCTGACTAAGCGATGTGTAACGGCAGGGAACGATGGGCGAGAGAATTCTGTGATTCCAGTCGCCAACTCGCTGTTTAAATACATTTTGACTACACGCTTGCGCGTCGCGCTGACGCGGCCTACTCCTATCTTACAGGAATACATCTGAGACAAACCGTAGAGAACGATCTCAGAATACCTTCAATATACAGGCTTGCGCGTTGCTTTCGTAATTCGGAAAGGTCACAAGACCACGATGAGTCACGCTGACTCATTCGGTTCACAACAAGAGCGCGACCTCACGTGGAGGCGATGATTACGTGTGGTGGCTGACTCTTGTAATACCAGCAAGTGGGTATGGGGCACACTGTCTAGTACGCCTTAATTAGCAGGCAGGAAGGCTTCATGGTATCAGCGCTGGCATTCGCTGGTCGAGGCCGTGGGTGACTGGGAGCAGTGACCACCGCAGGGTGCGGCAGGAGGTGATGAAATGATGAGTACCAGACGGTTTGAATGACGGGATAACCAGTTGCTCGTTTGGAGGGGTCGGAATCTGTGGTAACGGTAATATAGGAAGTTGGGTTAATAGAATAGGCATGCAGAGGAGACCGCGAATAATGTATACGGGTTAGTTACTGTCAAGGGGGTGGCGGGACCAGAACACACACCAACTCACATGTACCGTGTGACTCACACCTCGCTTGTCTTTGCCTATGCTCACCTCACATCATCTTTTCGTTTTCTTTCCCTCGTCCTACTCGCTCGTGGCATTGCCTTGTGCTGGCCTCATTTTCCATTGTCGGCTCCCTCCGCACAACGGATTGTTTACCTTTTCCCCACCTTACACTTCGCTCCTCACATTTTTTGACTTCATTATGCTTTTAGCTACTATCCGTGTACTTAATTAAGGCTCTCCATAGAATATGGGAGTGTGAAGCAACACAAGCGATGTGCACGCCTCCGCGGGGCACGGTATGCCGCGGTATGTCTTGAGGGGATCTGCAGTGATCGCCGCAGACACATCAATGTTAAACGTTAAACATACGTTAAACCACTAAGGCCGCGTGCGAGTGTTGTGGGTTCCGTAATGAAAACGATGGGCAATGAAGAGCTTAACCCTGCCTAGTGAATGAAGGCGGTCAGAAACGGTCGTACACACTTCTGCACGGCGCGAAACTTTGCAAGGGTGGCCGCCTTGATCGGAAACGTGTCGTGCTTGAGTTACGAATGCCGCACGCAACTGCGGTAATCAAACGATGGCGGATGAGGATGGAAATGCCCCCGATTGGGTTCGACTTGAGCCTGGGATCACGCAAAAAGGAGGGGTTACAGACACAAGCACCCCCTGGATTCAGCAGGGAAAGGTGAGGCTTAATTACATCAAAAGCATATAGCTACTCCGGTCTGGGACAAGTAAGTAGGGGAGACTCCAGTTTGAGAGGAATGGGGAGCCCGAGGAGTCGAGCAATGATATGGACGCTTGAGACACAAACATATACACGTGATTTAAACATACCATATATGGAAAGGGGCAAAGGGCCAAAAACTGCCGAAAAAAAATATGACGTCATGTCAAAAAATTCGGTCCCGCCACCCCCTTGCCAAGAACGGTGCGTGGGGCCACTGGCACTAAGTTAGCAGAGGCCTGAGGCGACTCCCTGGAGATCCAGTTACTCGTGGCCGTGACCAGAGAATTATCTGTACTGTATAGTACCTCCAACTATCCACGGCAATAGCAAAGATATCACGTCCATATCCACGTGAGCGGGCATTTGGGCGCTCTAAGGCTTGAGCACACGACCAAGCGCTCAGTCCCTTTTACCCAAATCGATCTCAACATCAGTGACCACACTTTCATATGTCGTCGACCCATTCACCTGTGTCTCCTTCTAATTTTCGGCTCATCATCGATGCGTTCGATCACTATGCCAGCCAGGTTGGCATAGACCTCACAAAGAACCCGCTCGCCAACGCACTCCGACACTGCGACACTCCCAACGCCGTCCTCGAACTCCTTCAAGACAAGGCCCACGCATTCAATGACTATCGAGATGGAGATCGCACACTCATAGACTGGCTTAAACCGGTAGTGCAGGTCGTCCACGGATTTTCTGGTGTTCTCGGAGGGGCCATTAGTCTGGTGAGCCGACAGGTTAGTCCTCACCGTTAGCATGTTCACACCTCTGCCACTAGGTACCGTTTCCACTATCGAGTGCAGTCCTTGTCGGCGTGGAAGTTCTCCTCTCGGTACGCTTCCCTTGACGTTTCCTGTTATATTGACCACCTTCATCTTCCTAATCTCTGGTCACATGACTCGCATCAGGCAGCCAGTAATGTCAGCTCGAGCTACGATTCCCTCGTAGACTTGTTCGAATGCCTCGGAAACTTCCTCAAACGCCTTCAAATATACACTTCCATCCCGTTCACTCCTTTGATGACCGACATCATTGTAAAGATATTGGTTGAGCTACTCTCGGTGCTTGCACTCGCCACTAAACAGGTTCAGCAAGGTAGATTGAGTAAGTGGGTGCTTTGATCTAAGTTCTGATAGTTCAATGTGGTACAGAGAAGTTTGGGAAGAAGTTACTAGGCGAAAGTGAAATCGAGGCAGTGCTGCAGAAGCTGGACCGCCTGACGCAGGAAGAAGCTCGGATGATGGCAGCGCAGACGCTAGAAGTGGTGCACTGTCTCGTGAATAACGTGAAGGTAGTCATGGATGGTACGTGACTGATGATTAGATGGGTATTGAATGTCGCACTGAGCTGATATTTGGATAGACGGTAGGGCATCGCTAGACAGGGTCAGGAACATTCTGGGTATGTTACGGGATGTCTTGAGTGCCTAGGTGTCTTGTGCGCCGGCTGACGACTTGTACCAGTTACGATGCAAGGGATAGCGAGCGAGATAAATAAGATGAAACGTCCGTCACCGCAATGGTCTGCCTCTCTTCACCACCCAAGCTAAATATTTCGTAGGTGACCAACTACAAAAGGACGCCCGAAATTGGATCTCTCCCCCAGATCCGTCAAAAAACTACAATATAGCCTGTGAGGCTTACCAAGATGGAACCGCCATATGGTTCCTACAAGGCGGCATATTCTCCGACTGGAGCGCCAAGGGTACACTGCTGTGGATTCATGGCAAACGTGAGTGTCATTCTATGTCTTCCGTGCTATGCGCCCTGATGAGTTCGTTGATTCACAGCGGGATCGGGAAAAAGTATTCTCCTGTATGTGGTTTCTCGTCATCGTCGCTTGGAGTCACTCAGACTCTCCACTAGCTCCGCGATCATTCGGGACATCGAGGGCCTATGCGCAGCTGGATTGGCATTGATGGCGTACTTTTACTTCGATTTTAGGGACACCGACAAGCAACACCGCCGTGGATTACTGTCTTCTCTCCTTTGCCAGCTCTGCGCCGAGTCAGATCCTTGCTATGAAATTTTGTCTCGCCTATATTCGTCTCACGCCGCGGGGACACGAGAACCCAGTGATAGTGCGCTTGCGCGATGTCTAATAGATATGCTGCAACTGGAAGGACAGCCAACAATTTATATCATCGTGGATGCTCTGGACGAATGTCCTAACACGTCTGGGATGCCGACGCCACGTGAGAAGGTGCTGGAGTTTTTGGAAGATCTCATCGATTGTCAGCTCCCAAATGTACATCTATGTATTTCCAGCCGTCCGGAGTTCGACATCCGAAGTGTTCTTGAGCCATTGGCGCAGTTCCAAGTATCGCTTCACGATGAAAGCGGGCAGAAGAAAGACATCCTGGATTATGTCAGCACAGTGGTCCATTCAGATCGGAGGATGCGGAAGTGGAGAGCACAGGAAAAGCAGCTGGTAATTGACACCCTCTCTGAGAGAGCGGACGGGATGTAAGCAATCCCTATATTTTTTTGGTTTATTTTCTTACATAATCGGACAGGTTCCGGTGGGTCTTTTGCCAGCTGGAAACCCTGCGTCGTAGTTTTCCTGGCGCAATTCGGCATAGTCTAAACAAGTTGCCTGAAACCTTGGACGAAACATATGAGCAGATCCTCCTTCGCATCGATAAGGAGAAACGAAACTCTGCATACCGTCTGTTCCAATGTCTGGCGGTGGCTATCCGTCCCCTTCGCGTTGACGAACTCGCAGAGGTTCTTGCCCTCCGCTTTGACCCCGGACACCCTGCCGAATATCGTCCAGATTGGCGCCCAGAGGATTCACACGAAGCTGTCTTGTCAGCATGTTCCAGCCTAGTCATGATTGTCGACGCCGATGGTTCACCAGTCGTGCAATTCTCACATTTTTCCGTGAAGGAATTCTTGACCTCCGACCGGCTCGCGACAGCCAGACCAGAGCTTTCCCGTTATCATATCATTCCCCAACTTGCGCATACGCTCCTCGCTCGAGCTTGCCTCGGAGTCTTACTACAACTAGATGACAGCGTCGACAAGGACAGCATCAAGAATCTTCCACTCGCCGTATATGCCGCGCGACATTGGGTTGACCATTGCCAGTTCGGAGATGTGTCGTCCAGCGTCCTGGATGAGATGGTGCGTCTTTTCGACCGGGACAAGCCACAGTTTTCCACGTGGATCTGGCTGTACGATATTGTCCATCCTTGGAAGGGACACGCATTCACGGCACGTCCGACGCAGCCAGAGACGACCCCGCTATATTATGCAGTACTCTGTGGGTTTCGCAGCCTCGTAGAGCGCCTACTCGATATTCGTCCGGAGGATGCCAATTCCAGTGGTGGCTTCTACGGGACCCCCTTGCATACAGCACTCTCCCGCGGACACATGGATATCGCCCTTTTACTCCTACAGCATGGTGCGAATCCTAATGTCCTAGACGGGACGGACGACGAGTGTCCGCTGCACGATGCCTCACGAAATGGGCGCTTCCATATTGTGCGGTTACTACTCGAACATCACGCGGATGTCAATCTCTTGAACAGTGATCGTCGATCCCCCCTGTGGGTGGCGTCTTGGCAGGGAGAAGTCGAAGTCGCACGACTATTATTGCAGAACGGCGCAAATGTCGAGTCTCGTAATGTCGAGGGCCGGGCCGCGATCAATGTCGCATCGGAAAACGGACATTTGGAAGTCGTACGATTACTGCTCGATAGTGGCGCGCAAGTAGACGCGCGAGACAATGACACCTGGACGCCTCTAGACGCGGCATCACGGTACGGATATCCGGACATCGTAGAACTGCTTCTGGACCACGGTGCGGACGTGAATTCGCAAGATAACGAAGGCTGGACCCCATTGCACGGATCGTCGAATTTCGGGTTTCCCGAAGTCGTGAAGCTGCTCCTCGACCACGGCGCAGATGTCAACATCCGCGACTTCGAAGGCGAGACTCCCTTCCACAAGGCGTTGAAGGACGACCAACTCGAGGTCGTCCGTTTGTTACTCGCGCATGGTACGGAGGTCGACATTCTGAACGGGCGGCGCAAGACACCCTTGGCCGCGACGTCGGGCGATGGCCAAGTCAACACTTCACGCCTCCTAGTTGAACATGGTGCAAATGTGCACTCGATTGACGACGGAGGCTGGACTCCTTTACATTTCGCATCACAACACGGTCATCTCGACGCCGTGCGCCTGTTGCTTGACAATGGAGCAGATGTCCGTTCGCAAGAAACCAATTTTTGTACTCCGTTGCATCTCGTCTCGGCGAATGGGCACCTCAAGGTTGCGGAGTTGCTAGTTGAGCGCGGTGCCGACGTTGACAAGACAAACAAGGATCAAGAAACGCCTCTGGATCGCGCCTCAGCTAATGGAAAGCTCGAGATTGCACGCTTCCTCATCAAGTGCGGCTCAAATGTGAATTCCAGCGATAGCGAGGGGCGGACACCATTACACGCGGCGGCAAGAGAGGGACATCTAGACATCGTGAAGTTGTTACTGGCGTCTGGGGCGGAGATCGACGTGCGGAACAGCAACGGCCAATCTCCCTTTGATCTGGCGCTGGTTAACGAGAAGCACGAGGCCGCGATCTTCCTGGCAGAGCGCATGGGGTCGGCTCTGCCGGAAACGGCATCTCAGAGCAAGCGTATAGACGTGCTAGCTGGGCCTCCAATTGAAGATGGAAACAGCGGAAGTGTCGATAAGACTCTCGATAACGGAGAAGAGATGACGCTGCATTCTGCTTCAATAAGTGGACGCCTTGATGTCGTGCGAACGCTACTTGATCGTGGGGAAGAGGTCGATCCTCGGAACGTGGATTACCAGACACCATTGGGCGTGGCGTCGGCCGCAGGAAAATTAGAGGTTGTAAAACTCCTGATCGATCGTGGCGCAGATGTCGATTCTCGCGACCTGCGCGGTTGGACTCCGCTACACGGGGCAACTTATGAAGGACACCTCGACGTCGCGCGATTCCTGATTGAACACGGCGCGGATGTTGACGCGATGAATGTGTATCGCTGGACTCCGCTGCCCGTCGCGTCCTCAAATGGGCACGCCGGGATTGTACAGCTGCTGCTTGACCGAAGCGCTAACATAGATGTGGTCAATGTCGATGGGAGGACACCAGCTCGAGAAGCAATAGCAAATGGGTATCGTAGGATTACAAAATTGTTTTCAGATCATGCCGTGCGTGGCTCGTAGTGCTTCGGCGGACGTGCCAGTAATATTAGTCAATGTGTATTATAAGTGTGTTTACTCGGACACCAGATTCGGGCGTTATAGTTCTGACTGCGTTTTTAGTTTTTACATGTGTTGTGTTATATAACCAATTGCCGCTGACCCACCTTGATCGGTGAATGCCGCAACTACAGTAGCACAAAGATAATACTGCGTCAATCAAGTAAGCGGTGGGGAACATAGCGTCTGACGGCGAGCTCTTAATTGGTACACTTTAGCCATCCGTAGAGCGCAATCGACGGTTCCGAAATTTTTCGGCGACGGGAAATATCAAAATCGAAAAAAAAAAAAAGGACTCGAGGCAAACGGGTCAAGAGAGCTTTGCGTGCACCCCATCTGCGCTTGCGCCAACACCCTCAGGCTCGCCCTCAGCATCCTCGCAGTCACCCTCTCTACTATCTTCACTGCAACAACCAACTTTGTACCCCTCAGAGCCCTCTGTACCAAGCGCGAATGCCTTTACGCACATCCAACTGGTGGGTAGTGTGGGGCTCACTGGCAAATGCTAACTTCGCTTTGAAGGCGTCCTACTCACTAACAAACCACGCTTCGCTTTATCTAGTTAACTGGTAGGTCGCAGTGCCTCTTCTTAAGGGCCCTTTCTGGGTGTTTTTGACGATGTTTATGTGGTGTTTGTTTTTTCTTCGGATGATCTCCGGGTTCAACCTCCCTCAGGAGGGGGGAGGTTCTACGCGGGGCAGGGGTGGTCCCCTAGTAGGTATGTGGGAGGGCAACGCCCTCGAGGTAAGCGTAAGGAGGATATCCTCTCAGTATGCATGAGGTGTGTTCCGTCTGGAATACGCAGGGGGGCGCGGAGGGCACCTGGTGTGGGAAAATTCAACCAAGGTAGTGGTTGCGGTTCAACCCCCTTGTGTCCTCGTACTTATTGTCTCGGTTTGTTATTTCTGAGTCATTCGGATTCCCTGCCCAATTCCACAGGCACTCTCCTAGTAGTTGTACCGAGAGTCGTGCCAAGAATCGTCCACGGATTCGTTATACCGTCGCTCTGCGGCCCGAAGCAAGCATAAAACTTCCTACTGTGCAGTTCTATGATAGCACGACACCAAAAAAGAACTACACGACAAAAGAACACGGGGGTGGAAGAAACAGACGAGTGTTAGGTTAGGGGCGATGAGCTAATCGTAGTCTGCAGCTATCAGTTTCGCTGCTCGCTCCGCGATGATGCAGATGACTGCTTGAGGGTGGGCCGCTGGGACCCATGGCTTAATAAAACCGTATTAGTCCGTTACATAGGGGCCCAATTAATGAAACATACGCACCAAAACGCTCGCGTCGACAATCCGAAGGCCAACCGTCTTCTTCACGCTGAGATCGGGGTTGACAACACCACGCGCGGAATCCTTTCGGGACATGAAGGCGGTGCTCGACGGGTGGAACACATTGGCTCCGTGGCTCCGTGCATATGCCTCGATCTCAGTATCCGTCTTGGCTTCAGCAAGAGCGCCAAATGGTCCAATCACGTAGTCCTTCCATGCTGGCGCAGCGACGAACCGGAGCGCTGCCTTTACTGCTTCGCGGATAGCGAAGATATCGAAGTCCGAGTTGAGGAGCGCCGGGTCGATGTTAGGTGCGTCGAAGGCGTTCGCAGAAGTAAGAGTGATTGACCCGCCTGCGCCATTCCGCGTTTAGAAGCGCTGTTATCGAGTAACACGACTTACGAGAGGTGGGTGTTACCAGGTTGGTGAAAATCGTCATAAAGTGGCCCGTGGTAGGTGGCGAGTCAGCTAATGAAAAGAACTGGTTCTGAGGGCGCAAGCTCAACGACATTCTACGAGGGGAAGCTTCCAGACAAGCCTTACGACAAAGATAAATTCATAATGTGGGGCTTGTGGACCGGAGGACGGATCTTTCACTTTCTTGAAGATGGTGGAATTTTTCGGAAGTCTCAACCAGCCTAATTCAACCCCGATAGACTGGGAAAACGGACCAGTGTGGGATGCTTCCCACTGTGCTAAATCACTTTGAAATAATGTCGTGTTTCGGCCGATGTCGTCATTGGTAAAGTTGGAATTAACCGAGAACGCATTTGGAATTAGGGAGTGGTCTTGCATGTTCTTGCCCACGTCGGGGAGGTTGACGATCGTCCGAATGTTGAACCGACTGAGCTGTGCCCTATCACCGATTCCCGACAGCATCAGTAATTGCGGCGTGTTGACTGCACCGGCCGCGAGTATAATCTCCTTTGTAGCATTACGAGAAAAGAGTGGGCCTGGCGGGGTCATGTGAAACAGTCGTGAGAAGTGTAGAGATCTCCTTACCAGAGGCAGACTGGGAAAATTGGACGCCGCGGAATATGGGAAGACCACCTCGGGTTCCAGTTTGGACTACCTTAGTCACCAGTGTGTTAACTAAAATATCCAAGTTCGACCTGGAAAGCGCAGGTGTGAGGTATGAAACTGAGGCACTGCTCCTCTGACCACCGCCGATTGACAGCTGGGACCATCCTTGCAAACATTTGTGTTATATCCGTAGAATGTATGTGGGCTGAGCAGAACACACCAATTCCTAGTGGGTTCCCAGAGCTCATATCTTCGTTGAAAGGAAACTCGGCGAGCTGCGTAGTCGTATTGAAGATCCGAGAGTCGAGAGCGGTCTTTTCTTGAACACTGATCTTAACAGGACCACTTGAACCATGGATCGCTGGATTGATCTCTCCCGTCGTATCGTGACCATCCGGGGGAGGAACTAAGGCCTCCACCTGAGGACCGAAGTCAGACTGCGGCAGTGAAGCGCCAGAAATGGGGAGAGAATACCCCAATTGACGTCCTCCGAAGAGAGTCCCAGGACCATCCGGGGTCACCAGTAACACGGGCTAATCGATCGAGGTCGCTCGCTGGTCCACGAGTCCAAATCATATAGTCTGGGGAATACTAAGTCTGTAGTCATGTCCGCTGAAGATGACCCGACGTACTGATCGAAGTGGATCCACCGAGAGTGCGCCCGCGAGGATATGGGATGGACCGCCCTCCCAAACCAGTCTGAGGGACAGTGGTATCGTTCCAAGAGACATTAGACGGTACAAGTGTCGTGCAAAGGAACGGGATGGGAATAAAAGGGTTGACCGTATCACTGGGGTATATAAGCCCCGACTGCAGAGGACCGTAGAAATAAAAATTAGAAAAATCGACCAACCTTGGTCCAGCTTCGACTAAAAGTACACGATCATTCGGATTTGCGCTCAACCTATTTGCCAAGACACTGCCCCCCGGGCCCGCTAGACAAGTGTCAGAGAGCGCTAGAAGTATATAGACGCTCGGACGCACATCCCACGACGATGTATGTGTAAGGGGAATTGGGCAGCTTCGAAGGGTCGGTATACACCGCCGCAAAAACGGGTTTCAAAAAGAGAAGGGCAATGACGGAAAGTCGCATGGTGGAAACCACAAATAGAAGGAAGTCTACAGTATCAGGGTCTTGGAGAATACGGCTTTATGTAGCCCGCTATTAGGTAGGAAGTGGGGCCTTATTGAGCCAGCGGGGTCCGGTCTGCTAGAATGTTCCCGCCCAGGAGCGCTCGACCTGATTGCGACCCGAGATAGAAGAACCAATTATACTTGAAGTCGTCGCGGTTTTACTAGTAATGCATAATGAGTTGCGGCCATTTCGATGCCAGGGCTCCTTGATGGTTTGAAAGCAGCTGTACTAACTCCGAGTCATTATGCATCATGACAACCATGATTTCGATTGTATGTCAAGGTTTAACAATCAGGTATGGAAGCACGGAAATATGGAAATGTGGAAGTCCACATGGGAGCGTCAAGGGAAGCGTGAAAGCCCACATGTTAGCATGGGACCCTACATGCAAGTGTGGAGGCCCAGAAGTCAGTGCGGCGCAAAGTGTAGTGTTATGATGTAGAGTGTAAGTGCGCAGAAATCCGGGATGGCGATAGGGAGAAAGGACGTAGTGTATTTTAAAATTTTATTTATTTACTGTATTGTAATCGGGAATCCGGTAAAATCAAGTAATATGCACTTTTGCTGATGGCTCGGTACTACTGGTAGGCGGCAGCGCCCTTGGTGTTCTCTGTACTTGGGACCTTTTCCCGGCAGCGCTCCGGGAACGACTCTATGGGCGTGTGATTCTGAGCTGCGGGGGCTGCTGGATTCGAGGATTAGCTCCCGGTTTGCTGCAACAGTGTCTTCTTGTCTTCGCACAAAATCGTTATAATCATCCAACATCTGCCGCGGGAATTTCGCACCGTCATCGGCGGTGGTAGCGTGGTTGGTGGCGATCCAAGGAGCCTAGCTAAATGGAGCATCATTCGGTGTCAAAGTGGACCATTCCAGGATCAATTGGCAGTTCTCAATTGGGCGCAAAACAAGGGCGATGTGGAATTGGGGACCTAATGGGGACAGGTGGTATGGTGGCACCGTGACGCCGTACTTTTTCATCAATGAGGCCTAATGAGGGTTTGATATACCTTTGGCGCAATCTCGTTCACGCTCAGGCCAGATTAGCAGAGTGTATTTATTCGTGGGTTCAAGTTTCGTGTCCGTAATAATCGCGCGATATATGGGAAGAAGATCAGAAAAACCCACTTCAAGAGGCGCACCACCTCTATGGCACTCAAGATCGTAGTTCATATAACGTTCATTTGCCACCGTGACGCGCTTGAAACCAACAGACCCCCCCAAAATTGCTGCGATGCCCCATGCGAGGAACCACTGCGCAGCCTGCGCTCTAGCGTCCACGCACTATACAACTGCCAGCGCCACTGACACGCTCATGGCGCCAGGTGACGTGGTGACGAATCACTCCACATCATTACCAACTAATAGGCACAATCGATTAGGAAGCCTGATGGACGCAGGCGCAAATCTTTACTCGGGGTCTATACCCACGGCACGCATCCCGAGATATAAATAGTTCAAAAAAGAAAAAAGGACATTGCGGTCGAAGCTTAAAGCCGCGGCGGGACCCAGTCCAGACTCAAAGCTCAAAGGGCGACGACTGTGGGCCGGACACCTCACACCAATACTAGCCGTGCCAAGGGTACAGCGCTCTTTTGAGATTTTCTAGTCATAGTCCTGAGCTTTCGCAGTACTGTCCAACGGCCCTCTTCGCGTCGTACTAGATCACATTACCAAAGTGAGGGTCGCGGGCACAGGTCATTTCTCCGCACGTTTGGTATACTGATATGGACTGCATGAGACCTAACCGAGGACATAACTGCGATGTGGTTGTCATTCGTGATGATGATCTCGCAGCAATGCTTGACGTACTCGGTGACAGTGCTGTAAGTAGAAGGTTATACGCTACCTTGAAACAAGCTGAAGAAGAGCCCTGGTCCCCTGGGTTACCCTGGAGAATAAGATTAAACGGCCCTGAATGACATTATTGTTTTGCACGCGAAAGAGTCACCACATGGTCATGAAAAACAGGAGACGTACTACAAGTTGTGTCAGTGCCGCGGCCGCAATCGATCGTGTCTGCATCAAGAAAACGGAATCATCAAAGCGGGAGAACAATCGACGGCGAGGGTCCAAAGCCAGGGTCCGCAAGCTAAAGTATCCAGGGAAGTAAGCAAAAAAAAAAACTTAGATGTAATCGTAACACTAGTTGGTTGTGGGTATATCAGCAGCACATATAAGGACGCCGTCATCCTTGTCCAGAAACCAAAAAACAAAAAAAAAAACATAAATACCGTACGAATATCGTAAAAAAAAATCGTCAAGAGTAGTTTTAAAAGATCACGTAGCCTGCCCTTGATACCGCCTGATGAAATCACGCAACCGCACCTGCCCAAACACAAGATCGGCCTTAAGACCCGCGGCACTCACGAGCGGCGCGCGCCAGCCCACAGCAGCAGGAGGGTGGAGCTGCTGGGATGGGGGTGGCGGCAGCTGAGGGGATGGAGATGTCGCAATGGCTGGTGGGGGCGTAGGCGAGGGCACGCAAACGCGGGCCCGAGCACCGGGTGGGTGGGCGAGGGGGCGCGGTAGACGAAAGGACGGGAGTGGCGATGGACGAGGAGAGCGCGGGCGAGGACGGCGTCGATGCTGCCGCCACGCCGAGCCCGAATAGCGTACAGGGCACGTGCGCCGCGGCTGGCGGCACGTCCTCATTCTCGGCCTTCGCTGGTGCGGGTATTGCGGGTCTGCCGCGCCTGAGGGAAACACGCGCGTCGTCGTCCTTGGCAGCACGCACTCCCGGCGCGGTGACGCACGTCATTGGCTTGACTGGCTCGGTCTGTGACGCTGGTGCTGCCCTCGGGGTAGATAGGACGTTCTTGTCGCTCTTATCGGCAGCAGCTTTGGGCTGTGCAAGATTGCCCGTAGCCTTGGTCGCTGGCGTACTGGCACCCCCAGCTTTGGTAACCTCCGCCGATATAGACGCCACAGCAGTGGCCCGCCCGCCGCGTGCAGACTTGACGTCGTACTTCATCTCCATCTGAGGCGACGGGTACTTGTTCGCGTGGCAGCAATGGGGAGGGATTGTAGTTCAAATATGCGTCCAAATATGCGTCTAGGGCCAGATACGGGTATGGTTCCAGTGGAGGAGGGGGCAAAGTCGCAGGGGGAAATATAGCCACGGGGTAGCTCGAGCACGATGTCCTTACTAATCATCAGCCCCGCGCAAGTTAGTGATTCGTTCACGTGAAGCGCGGACGGGCCACTCACCTCCCAAGAGGCATAGATATGCGTAAAGAGGCGACTTCGCAGACCTGAAATAACGGCAGGGCCTTTTCCTCACCGCGATTGCTTCGCCTTCGCCCTCGTCTACGTCACCGCCGTGCCGTGGATGTGCCGAGACCGTGCGGGCAGATCTCGGGACGTCGAATACAAGCTGTGCAAAACGCTCAGTTTCCAGGTTGGTTGTGTAATCGAGACTACGAAAGGCGATGTTTGCGGGCCTGTCCGAGATGTGGAGCGGCGGTGTCACCTTTTTGCCAGATCCCGCAGGTAGATGTGGGTGTCAGCCGAGCGTGATGTGCGGATCTGTTGCTCATGCAGAACATATAAGATAAAACGCAACGCAAAAAACAAGGAGAGGACACACTTTCTTCGCTGAGTGATTCTTCACCTGAAGCTCGACCCAAGCGCTCTCGCATGCGACCAGCATGCCGCCGAGAACGCGGGCCTGCGCCCAAATCTTGCTGCCCGCACCGATGACCGGGCATTCTGGCACGGGTCAGGTGTGTAACTCATCGTCTTCTAAGACAGGTCATCGCCAAGGTATCGCTGGAGGACGTCGACAGGGAATTGTGGCGACGACCCGGTTCTGGTTCTTCCAGGCAACGCCGACAGAGGCGCCGACCTCGTGTCGTGTTCGAACAAGCCTGTTTTCAAAGTCTATTGACGGAGGGGAAGAAGGTGGGAGAGGAAGGCCGAAGAGGAAGAGGAAGGTGGAGAGGCCGCGCCAGGCCTGGTGGTAGTTCGCGGGTAAAGGTTGTCCGCCGGCAACTGGTAGCACGGCGTTAGAAGGGGGTAGGCTAAGACCTCAGCAAAGAGGGCGGGTGTGTATGAACTTTGATGTCGCAGATTGGTCCCGGGATGTCAACTCTGGTGGGGGAAGGAACAGGACAAGTCAGTCAGACAACAGCAGGGAAGAGGCGACCGGACATTCGATGGCAACGAGCTCGACAACGCTGATACCAAGACTGAGCCCTATATCTACGCAGGACACGGGCTCACCTCCCAGTGGAATCACGCGGCCTGCCCTGACACTGCCTGATCATACCACACAACCGTGTCTGCCCAAATGCGAGATCGAGCTGAGGGGACGGGTGTTACGAGAAACCGCCATCACAAGGATGGGTGAGGATGAAGAGGGTGGAGTCGTGGACGTCACGCGTCACGCCGGGCGGGTGCGCAGGAGACGCGGGAGGCGAAAGGACGAGCGTGGTATTACGAACGGGCATGAATGGCGTCGCTACCGCCCCGCCAAGCCCGAACAGCGCGCGGGGCCCGAGGCCTGGGCTGACACCTGGGGGGGTCCGAGTGATTCGTGGTAGTGACCGTTCAGAGAATTACACTTCCAACAGACCACGGCGGTAGTAACCATCCCTCATGTCCGTATCCATGGCTGGCTCGGCGCTCAAATTGAGGAAACCGCTGACCACCCAGTCCTTCCACCCAAATCGATCCCGCCATCACTGACCACACATTCATATGTCGTCGGCCCAGATATCCGTCTCCCCTTCTAATTTTCGCCTCATCCTCGATGCATTTGATCACTACGCCGACCAGGTTGGCACAGACATCACAAAGAACCCGCTCGCCGAAGCAATCCGACGCTGTGACTCTCCCAATACTGTCCTCCAACTCCTTCAAGACAAGGCCCATGCATTCAAAGACTACCGAGATGGAGATCGCAAACTCATAAACTGGCTCAAACCGGTAGTCCAGGTCGTCCATGGATTCTCTGGTATTCTTGGAGAGGCCATTAGATTCGTCAGTCGAACACCTTCATTCCCGCCATTTGGATTTTCACACTTCTGACACCAGGTACCGTTCCCACCAGCAAGTGCAGTCCTCGTCGGTGTCGAAGTTCTCCTCACGGTACGTACCCTCTATATTATCCACCTCTATCTTCCTGTTCCTGATCTCACAGTGATGTCTGGACACATCAGGCGGCCAGCGATGTCAGCTCGAGCTACGATTCCCTTGTAGACTTGTTCGAATGCCTCGCAAATTTCCTCAAACGCCTTCAAATATACACTTCCATCCCGTTCACTCCTTTGATGACAGACATCATCGTAAAGATAATGGTTGAGCTACTCTCGGTGCTCGCACTCGCCACTAAACAGGTTCAGCAAGGGAGGTTGAGTAAGTGGCTTATTGGGTCTAAGTTCTGGTAGCTCAGCGCGATACAGAGAAGTTTGCGAAGAAGCTGCTAGGAGAGAGCGAAATCGAGGCGGTGCTGCAGAAGCTGGACCGTCTGACCCGGGAAGAAGCTCGGATGATGGCAGCGCAGACTTTAGAAGTGGTGCACTGTCTCGTGAATAATGTGAAGGTGGTCATGGACGGTGGGTCACTGATATTCGGATCGGTATTGATGTTGCCCCGAGCTGATATCTGGATAGATGGCAGGGCATCGCTGGATGGGGTCAGGAACGTTCTGGGTATGTTACGGCCGGGGCCGTCGCATGTGCTCAGGTGTCTTGTGCGCCGGCTGACGACTTGTACCAGTCACGATGAGAGGGATAGCAAGCGAGATAAATAAGATGAAACGTCCGTCACCTCTTTGTTCAACCTCTTTTGATCGCTCAGACTGAATTGTTCATAGGTGACCAGCTGCAAAAGGACGCGCGAAATTGGATCTCCCCTCCAGATCCGTCGAAGAATTACAACATTGCGTGTGAAGCTCACCAAACTGGAACGGCCATATGGTTCTTACAAGGCGCCGTCTTTTCTGAGTGGAACGCCAAGGGTACGCTGTTGTGGATTCATGGCAAACGTGTGTGTCCTTCTGTATCTTCTGTGTTATGCGCCCTGATGAGTTCCTTGATCCACAGCGGGATCGGGAAAAAGTATTCTCACGTATGTCGCTTCTGGTCATCGTTGCTTGGTGTCACTCAGGCTCTCCACTAGCACCGCGATCATTCGGGACATCGAGGGCCTGTGCGCAGCCGGATTGGCATTGATGGCGTATTTTTATTTCGATTTTAGGGACAACGATAAGCAACACCGACGTGGATTACTGTCTTCTATCCTTTGCCAGCTCTGCGCCGAGTCAGATCCTTGCTACGAAATTCTGTCTCGCCTGTATTCATCTCACGCCGCGGGGACACGAGAGCCCAGCGATAGCGCGCTTGCGCGGTGTCTAAAGGATATGCTCCGACTGGAAGGACAGCCGACAATTTATATCATTGTGGACGCTCTGGACGAATGTCCTAACACGTCTGGGATGCCGACGCCACGTGAAAAGGTGCTGGAGTTTTTGGAAGATCTTGTCAATTCTCAGCTTCCAAATGTACATCTTTGTATTTCCAGCCGTCCGGAGTTCGACATTCGAAGTGTTTTTGAACCGTTGGCGCAGTTTCGAGTGTCGCTTCACGATGAAAGCGGGCAGAAAAAGGACATCCTGGATTACATCAGCACTGTCGTCCATTCAGATAAGAAGATGCAAAAGTGGAGAGCACAGGACAAGCAGCTGGTAATTGATAATCTATCTGAGAGAGCAGACGGAATGTAAGCAATCCCTGTGGACTTGTTGGACGTATTCGCTTACGAAAGCGGACAGGTTCCGGTGGGTGTTTTGCCAGCTAGAAACCCTGCGTCGTAGATTTCCTGGGACAATTCGGCACACTCTAGACAAGTTGCCTAAAACTTTGGACGAAACATACGAGCGGATCCTGCTTCACATCGACGAGGAGAAACCAGAACCTGCGTATAATCTGTTCCAGTGTCTAACGGTGGCTATACGTCCCCTTCGCGTTGACGAACTCGCAGAGGTTCTTGCCCTTCGAATTGACCCCGGACACCCTGTCGAATATCGCCCAGATTGGCGCCCAGAAGATTCACACGAAGCTGTCTTGTCAGCATGCTCCAGCTTAGTCATGATTGTCGACGTCGATGGTTCACCAGTCGTGCAATTCTCACATTTTTCCGTGAAGGAATTCTTGACCTCCGACCGGCTCGCGACAGCCAGACAAGAGCTTTCCCGTTATCATATCCTTCCCCAACTTGCGCATACGCTACTCGCTCGAGCTTGCCTCGGAGTCTTACTACAACTAGATGACAGCGTCGACAAGGACAGCATCAAGAATCTTCCACTCGCCGTATATGCCGCGCGACATTGGGTTGACCATTGCCAGTTCGGAGATGTGTCGTCCAGCGTCCTGGATGAGATGGTGCGTCTTTTCGACCGGGACAAGCCACAGTTTTCCACGTGGATCTGGCTGTACGATATTGTCCATCCTTGGAAGGGACACGCATTCACGGCACGTCCGACGCAGCCAGAGACGACCCCGCTATATTATGCAGTACTCTGTGGATTTCCTGGCCTCGTAGAGCGCCTAGTTGGTATTTATCCGGAGGATGTCAATTCCGATGGTGGCCTCTATGGGACCCCCTTGCATACAGCACTCATCCGCGGACACATGGATATCGCGCTTTTACTCCTACAGCATGGTGCAGACGTTAATGTCCTAGACAAGACGAACGAAGGGTGTACACTGCACGAAGCATCGCTGAGTGGGCGCGTCGACATTGTGCAGTTACTACTCGGATACCAAGCGGATGTCAACCTCCTGAACAGTGATCGTCGATCCCCACTCTGGATGGCGTCGTGGCAGGGAGAAGTCGAAGTCGCACGACTATTATTACAGAATGGCGCAAATGTCGAACCTCGTGATGTCCAGGGCCGGGCCGCGATGGACACCGCGTGTGCACATGGGCATCTAGAAATTGTACGATTACTGCTCGATAGCGGCGCCCAAGTAGACGCGCGAAACAATGATGGCTGGACGCCTCTGGGCACGGCATCCCGGAACGGATACCCGGATGTCGTGGAATTGCTTCTCGACCACGGTGCTGACGTGAATTCGCAAGATAACGAAGGCTGGACCCCATTGCACGGAGCGTCGAATTTCGGGTTTCTCGAAGTCGTGAAGCTACTCCTCGACCACGGCGCAGATGTCAACATCCGCGACCGCGAAGGCCAGACTCCCTTTCACAAGGCGTTGAAGGACGACCAACTCGAGGTCGTCCGTTTATTTCTCGCGCATGACACTGAACCCGATATCCTGAATGGGAGGTTCATGACACCCTTGGCCGTAGCATCATGCGATGGCGAGGTGAAGACTTCACGCTTTCTAATCGAACAAGGTGCCAACGTACACTCGAGCGACCACGAGGGCTGGACTCCCTTACATTTCGCATCACAAAACGGACATCTCGAAGCCGTTCGGCTGTTACTTGACCACGGAGCGGATGCTAATTCGCAGGAAGTTGACTTTTGGACTCCGCTACATAGTGCGTCGATGAATGGGCATGTCGAGGTTGCGAAATTGCTAGTCGAACGCGGTGCTGACGTTGACAAGAAGAACAAGAATCAAGAAACGCCACTGGACCGTGCCTCAACTAAAGAGATGCTCGAGATTATACGCTTCCTTATCAAGCGCGGCTCAGATGTGAATTCCCGAGATAGCAAGGAGTGGACACCATTACACACTGCGGCACGTGAGGGGCATCTGGAGGTGGTGAAGCTGTTACTGGAGTCTGGGGCGGAAATCGATGTGCGGAACAACGATGACAAATCTCCGTTTGATCTGGCGTTGGCCGACGAGAAGCACGAAGTAGCGATGTTTCTGGCCGAGCGCATGGGAGTAGCTCTACCAGAAACAGCATCTCCGGGCACGCTTACGGATGACGACGAGACTCCCGATGACGCGGAAGAGATGACGTTGCACACTGCATCAAACAGCGGACGCCTTGATGTCGTGCGAATGCTACTTGATCGCGGGGAAGATGTCGATACTCGGAACAAGGTCTATGCGACGCCTTTGGACGTAGCATCGACTGCAGGACATTTGGAGGTTGTACGCCTACTGATTGATCGTGGCGCAGACGTGAATTGTCGCGACCGCCGCGGTTGGACTCCATTGCACGAGGCATCTTATAAAGAACACCTCGACATCGTGCGGTTGCTGATTGAACGTGGCGCTGATATTGACACGCTGCACCTATATCGCTGGACTCCACTGCACATCGCAGCCTCAAATGGGTACACCGAGATCGTGCAGCTACTGCTCGACCGAGGCGCTAACGAAAATGTGGTCAACTCCGACGGCAGGACACCGGCCCGAGAGGCAATGGCGAGTGGGCATCGTAGGATTGCGAATTTGCTTTCAAACCATGGCGTGGGTGGGGTATAGTGCTTCGGCAGACGTGATATCACACAACGTATTCTGTATTATAACTGCCCTGTCTTCTCGGACTCCAGATTCGTGCCATATGGTTCTGATTCGGTTTTTAGCTTTCACATACTTTGTTTTATGACTACAGATGCCGATAAGGTGCTTGCTATCAGTACTGTGTAACTATCATAGCATAAATATGCGATGTTTCGTCCATCGTTATCGAATATGTTTTGAGAACGCGCGAACAGTTAGGCCCCCAAGCTTGAAACCGATGCACTTGAATGGCTTGGAATTAGTATGTATCGACTCGATATCGATCCGTACAAACAACTGGTGGCGCCTTAGCACGGAGAAGCAACAATACTAACCCTGGGACACGAGACGAGACTACACAAGTGGAGGTTACACGGCCCTGAATAACATTATTGTTTTGCGCGCAGAAAGTTACTACATGACCATGGAAAACAGGAGACGTACTACGAGTCGTGTCAGTGCCGCAGCCATGATTGATCGTGTCCGTATCAAGAAAAACGGAATGCTCAAAGCGGGATTACAATCGACAGCCAGGGTCCGAAAAATAAAAAGTCCAGCAAAGCATACACAAAAAATAGATTGTAATAGTACGACACAAACATTCAAGCAAGCAAGCAAAAAAAAAAAACACTTGCATGTAATCGTTACAGGTATATTAGCAGCACAACAACAAATAAGGACGACGGCGTCATCGAGAAACAAAAGAAAAACATAAATACCGTACGAATATCGTAAGAAAAGTCGTCGAGAAGAGTAGACTTACGCAGGCTGTCCTTGATACCGCCTGATCAAATCACGCAACCGCACCTGCCCAAACGCAAGGTTGGCCTTGAACCCCGCCCCACTCCCAAGCGGCGTGCGCCAGCCTGCCGTCGCGGGCTGCGACTGCTGGGGCTGCTGGGATGGCGGAGGTGGCTGAGGGGACGGGGACGCCGCGATGGCTGGTGGGGGCGTAGACGAGGGTACGCGAGCGTGGGTCCAAGCGCCGGGCGGTTGAGCGAGGGACGCGGTAGACGACAGGACGGGGGTGGCGACGGACGAGGAGAGCGTGGGGCGAGGACGGCATCGTTGCTGCCGCTACGCCGAGCCCGAACAGCGCACGGGGCACGCGTGCAGCTGCTGGCGGTGCGTCCTCTTTCTCGACTTTCGCTGGTGATGGTGCTGCGGGTGCTGCGGATCTGCCGCGGCTGACAAAGACACGCGCGTCGTCGTGCCTGGCGGCACGCGCTCCCGGTGCGACGATGACGTCATTGTGGTTTGCGGCGCTGATACTGGCTTCGGGGTAGATAAGACGTTCTTGTCGCTCTTGTGAGCCGCAGCTTTGGGCTGTGTGGGATTGCCCGTGGCCTTGGTCGCCTTTGCCACTGCCGTTGGCACACTCGCACCCCTAGCTTTAGTAGCCTCTGCCCAAATGGATGCCACAGCAGTGACCCGCCCGCCACGCCCGCCGTGCGCAGACTTGACGTTGTACTTCATCCGCATCTGAGGGGACAGCGGTGGGAACTTATTCGCGCCGCGCCTAGCAGCAGCAGCGGGGAGGACGCTTGACTGAGCAGTTGGCGCGGATTCTGGCGCGGGGAGGGTGATGGGTGCGCGACGGAGTGTAGCGACGGAAATGAAGCCAGATGAGCGCGGGTTCGGTTTCGACTCGATGACCACCAATGGCTCTTGTGTGGGAGCGGGCGCAGGGTCGGCAGTGAGGGTAGGCTCGGGCGCTGGTTCAGGAAGAGTGGGCGAACGGGTATCCTCCTCCTTCCCCACCTCTGCATCTGCCACCACGAGCCCTTTCTCCGGCTCCGGAGGCGCCACTTTCTCCAACCACTCCGCGACCCGGCCCTTTGCCGCCTCGTCGCGCACCTCACGCTTCGTCTTCGTCTTCTTCTCCTTGTCCTTCCAGTCCGACCTCACAGACTTACGGGACCGCGCCTTGCGCGTGCCACGCTCGCTGCCTGACGATGCGCCCGCGCCCTTGCTCAGGCGCTGCGTGCGTGCGTCGGCGTCGGCGTCGTCGCCTTCGACATCCTCACCATCGCCCACCTGCTGGTCCAGTCCAACGAGCACGTTAGCACCAGCGTTGGCATTACGTCCGCCAAAGTCCTCCTTGGCACCGAGCGCGAGACTCGATATCGCGCTCTCGTTCACGCCTCCACCTCCGCCGAGCACCTCGTCAGCGTTCTCGAGCACCTCTGCCGCTGCCGCCGTCGCCGTCGCTTTCCCCTTTCCTTTTCCTGGAACAGGTACGGGCACGGGCACGGGCGCGGGTGGCGGATCGGCCATGACGACTGGCACGGGGGGATATTTGCGCGTGCCGACTTGCTCTACGAGGCGCCGTTCGAGGGCATCCAGACCGCTGCCTTCGGCCTCCCGTCCCCGCTCCCTGAACACAGGCTGGTCATGGCGATGCGGTGGCCGCAAGTCCGACAGACCAGAGAGGGACGGCGTGTGCGACACTATCTCCGGTTCCTGCTCCAACGGCTCCAGCTTCCCGAAAACTTCCTGGGCGCTTGGTCGCCTGAGTTCGCTCAGTCCTAATGGTTTCCCAGATGGGACGGGCAGAGCGGGGAGCGTCTTGTCTGCGGCTGCCTTGGCCTCCATCTCTGCTGCAGCCCGCGCCGCCATCTCCTCCAGCTTCACGACGCTCAAGCTCCGTGTGCGCGTACCCACCCTCCCGAAGCTCTGCGCGAATGGATCTACGTCGAGCGTCTCGCTCATGAGTTTCGGGGAGAGCATCGGCTTTGGCGCCAGCACCTCCACCCTACTTGCGTAGGTGGGAGCGGGGGCGACTCAGACGGAGCAGGGGGTGGCGAGACGGAGCGGGCCCGTGACGTTGCGCGGAGGTGGTGTGATATCCGCGCTGCGAGGCTACCGTGACCGATTGTCTGCTGCGATGGGTACTGTTGCTGTTGCTGTTGCTGTTGTTGGTGATGGGAGATAGAACTGAGCATGTGATCCGGTGTGCCAGAAATGGGCAGTCCGGACGGAGGAATCGCAGCCATAACGGTGCTTGCGTGGGCACTCGCTGGCCGGTGTGGCGGTGGCTGATCGTAGGATGGACCACCGATATATGCGGGAGGAGCAGGTGGGAACCAGAGCTATCCATCGTGTGATCTATATGGCGGGATAACCAGCGGCCCGTGTAGAGGCGCCGGGGCTGATGGTAATGGTAATGGTAGCGCAAGAGGAGGGTTCATGGGATAAGTGTAGAGCGGAGACTACGCGTGTTCCGCGTAGAGCATCGGTATCGAGGTAGGGAGGTGCGGTGGTGGCAATGAGGAGGGTATGCGTCTGGAGTGGGATAAGGGTATGGTTCTGGTGGAGGAGGGGGTAAAGTTGCAGGGTGAAATATAGCCACAGGTAGTTCGAGCACGATGTCCTTACTAACCGTCAGCCTCGCGTAGGTCAATGATTCGTTCACGTGAACGACAGACGGATCGCTCACCTGCCAAGGGTCATAGATATCCGTAAGGAGACCACTCCCCGGACTTCAGATAGCGGCGGGATCTATTCTTACCGCAATCGCTTCACCTTTGTCCTCATCTACGCCACCGCCGTGCCGTGTGCCGTGGATGTGCCGAGACCGTGCGGGCGGATCTCGGGACGTCGAATACAAGCTGTGCAATACCCTCGGTTCCCGGGTTGGCTGTATACTCTGGGCCACGAAAGGCAATGCTTGCGAGCGTGTCTGAGATCTCTAGCTGCGGTGGCACCTTTTGCCAGATCCTTGAGCTGGTGCGGGTAGTAGCAGGTGCCGGCCGAGGGTGAGTGCAAACCAGTCATCTATCCAAGGCATATATAGGCATATATGATAAAATAGAAGGAAAAGAACGAGGAGAGGGACGCACTTTCTTTGCCAAGTGATTCTCCACCTGAAGCTCGACGCAAGCGCTCTTGCCTGGCACCAGCATGCCGCCGAGGAGGCAGATCTGCGCCCAAATCTTGCCGCCCTCGCCAATGACCGGGCATTCTGGCGCGGGTCAGGTGTGAAACCCATCGTCGTATAAGACAGGCCATCGCCAGGGTATCGCTGGAGGCCGCGGTTCTGGTTCTTCAAGGTAACACCGACAGAGGTGTGGACCTCGTGTCGTGTTGAGCGAGCTTGTTTCCAAAGTCTATTGACGGAGGGGAAAACAGTGGGAGAGGGAGGCGGAAGAGGAAGGTGGTGATGCCACGCAAGACCTGGTGGTACGTGGGTAGTGGTTGCTCGCCGGCAACTGGTAGCACGACGTTAGAAGGGAGCAGGACGATGGTAAAGATGGTGAGTGTGTTTGAATCTTGATGTCGCAGATTGGTCCCGGGATATCAACTCTGGTGGAGGAGGGAACAGGACAAGTCAGTCAGACGATAATAGGGAAGAGGCGACCGGACATTCGATAGCAACGAGCTTGACAGCAATGATACCAAGACTGAGGCCTATATCTACGCAGGACTCGGGCTCACCTCCCAGCGAAATCGCGCCGCCCGCCCCTGAGACTGCCTGATCAACCACACAACCGTGCCTGCCCAAATGCGAGGTCGGGCTGAGGGACGGGTGTTACGAGAAACCGCCATCACAAGGATGGGTGAGGATGAAGAGGGTGGAGTCGTGGACGTGGACGCGACAGCGCGGGACGTCACGCCGGGCTGGTGCGCAGGAGACGCGGGAAGCGAAAGGACGAGCGTGGTATTACGAACGGGCATGAATGGCGTCACTACCGCCCCGCCAAGCCCGAACAGCGCGCGGGGCCCGAGGCCTGGGCTGACCCCTGGGGGGGTCCGAGTGATTCGTGGTAGTGACCGTTCAGAGAATTATACTTCCAACTAACCACGGCGGTAGTACTGTAACCATCCCTCTTGTCCGTATCCATGGCTGGCTCGGCGCTCAACTTGAGGAAAGCGCTGACCGCCCTGTTCTTCCACCCAAGTCAATCCCACTATCACTGACCACACATTCATATGTCGTCGGCCCAGATATCGGCCTCCCCTTCTAATTTTCGCCTCATCGTCGATGCATTTGATCACTACGCCACCCAGGTTGGCACAGACCTCACAAAGAACCCGCTCGCCGAAGCAATCCGACGCTGTGACTCTCCCAATACTGTCCTCCAACTCCTTCAAGACAAGGCCCAGGTGTTTAAAGACTACCGAGATGGAGATCGCAAACTCATAAACTGGCTCAAACCGGTAGTCCAGGTCGTCCATGGATTCTCTGGTATTCTTGGAGAGGCCATTAGATTCGTCAGTCGAACACCTTCATTCCCGCCATTTGGATTTTCACACTTCTGACACCAGGTACCGTTCCCACCAGCAAGTGCAGTCCTCGTCGGTGTCGAAGTTCTCCTCACGGTACGTACCCTCTATATTATCCACCTCTATCTTCCTGTTCCTGATCTGACAGCGATGTCTGGACACATCAGGCGGCCAGTGATGTCAGCTCGAGCTACGATTCCCTCGTAGACTTGTTCGAATGCCTCGCAAATTTCCTCCAACGCCTTCAAATATACACTTCCATCCCGTTCACTCCTTTGATGACAGACATCATTGTAAAGATATTGGTTGAGCTACTCTCGGTGCTCGCACTCGCCACTAAACAGGTTCAGCAAGGGAGGTTGAGTAAGTGGCTTATTGGGTCTAAGCTCTGGTAGCTCAACGTGATACAGAGAAGTTTGCGAAGAAGCTGCTAGGAGAGAGCGAAATCGAAGCCGTGCTGCAGAAGCTGGATCGTCTGACCCGGGAAGAAGCTCGGATGATGGGAGCGCAGACTCTAGAAGTGGTGCACTGTCTCGTGAATAATGTGAAGGTGGTCATGGACGGTGGGTGACTGATGTTCGGATCGATATTGATGTTGCGCTGAGCTGATATTTGGATAGACGGTAGGGCATCACTGGATGGGGTCAGGAATGTTCTGGGTATGTTACGGCCGCGGCCGTCGCATGTGCTCAGGTGTTTTGTGCGCGGGCTGACGACTTGTACCAGTCACGATGAGAGGGATAGCAAGCGAGATAAATAAGATGAAACGTCCGTCACCTCTTTGTTCAACCTCTTTTGATCGCTCAGACTGAATGGTTCGTAGGTGACCAGCTTCAAAAGGACGCGCGAAGTTGGATCTCCCCTCCAGATCCGTCGAAGAATTACAACATTGCGTGTGAAGCTCACCAAACTGGAACGGCCATATGGTTCTTACAAGGCGCCGTCTTTTCTGAGTGGAACGCCAAGGGTACGCTGTTGTGGATTCATGGCAAACGTGTGTGTCCTTCTGTATCTTCTGTGTTATGCGCCCTGATGAGTTCCTTGATCCACAGCGGGATCGGGAAAAAGTATTCTTACGTATGTCGCTTCTGGTCATCGTTGCTTGGTGTCACTCAGGCTCTCCACCAGCTCCGCAATCATTCGGGACATCGAAGGCCTTTGCGCAGCCGGATTGGCATTGATGGCGTATTTTTATTTCGATTTTAGGGACAACGATAAGCAACACCGACGTGGATTACTGTCTTCTATCCTTTGCCAGCTCTGCGCCGAGTCGGATCCTTGCTATGAAATTCTATTTCGCTTATATTCATCTTACGCCTCGGGGGCACGAGAGCCCAGCGATAGTGCGCTTGCGCGATGTCTAATGGATATGCTACAACTAGAAGGACTGCCGGCAATTTATATCATTGTGGACGCTCTCGACGAATGCCCTAACACATCTGGGATGCCGACGCCACGTGAGAAGGTGTTGGATTTCTTGGAGGATCTTATCCATTGTCAGCTTCCAAATGTACATCTTTGTATTTCCAGCCGTCCGGAGTTCGATATCCGAAGTGTTCTTGAACCATTGGCGCGTTTCCGAGTGTCACTTCACGATGAAAGCGGGCAAAAGAAGGACATACTGGACTATGTCAACACTGTCGTCCATTCAGATAGAAGGATGCGGAAGTGGAGAGCACAGGACAAGCAGTTGGTAATCGATGCTCTCTCTGAGAGAGCGGACGGGATGTAAGTAATCCCTATGTTTTTTTGGTGTATCTTCTTACATAATCGGACAGGTTCCGGTGGGTCTTTTGCCAGCTAGAAACCCTGCGCCATAGTTTTCCTGGAGCAATTCGACATACACTGGACGAGTTGCCCGAAACTTTAGACGAAACATACGAGCAGATCCTGCTTAGGATTGAGAAGGCGAAGCGAAACTCTGCATACCGCCTATTCCAATGTCTGACGGTGGCCATCCGTCCGCTTCGCGTTGACGAACTCGCCGAGGTTCTTGCCCTCCGCCTTGACCCCGGACACCCTGCCGAATATCGCCCAGATTGGCGCCCAGAGGATTCACACGAAGCTGTCTTGTCAGCATGTTCCAGCCTAGTCACCATTGTCGACGTCGAAGGTTCACCAGTCGTACAATTCTCACATTTTTCGGTGAAGGAATTCTTGACCTCCGACCGGCTCGCGACAGCCAGACCAGAGCTTTCCCGTTATCATATCGTTCCCCATCTTGCGCATACACTCCTCGCCCAAGCCAGCCTCGGCGTCTTACTAAAGCTAGATGACAGCGCCGACAAGGACAGCATCAAGAATTTCCCACTCGCTGTCTACGCCGCCAGACATTGGGTCGACCATTGCCAGTTCGGAGATGTGTCGTCCAGCATCCTGGACGAAATTGGGCGTCTTTTCGACCGGGACAAGCCACAGTTTTCCACGTGGATCTGGCTGTACGATATTGTCAATCCTTGGAAGGAACACACATTCACGGCACAGCCAACGCAGCCAGAGACAACCCCACTATATTACGCAGTACTCTGTGGGTTTCGCGGCCTCGTAGAGCGCCTAGTTGGTATTTATCCGGAGGACATCAATTCCAGTGTTGGTGAATACGGGACTCCCTTGCACACTGCACTCACCCGCGGACACATGGATATCGCGCTTTTACTCCTACAGCATGGTGCGGACGTTAATGTCCTAGACAAGACGTTCGACGAGTCTCCGCTGCACGACGCCTCACGTAACGGGCGCGTCGACATTGTGCAGTTACTACTCGAACACCAAGCGGATGTCAACCTCCTGAACAGTGATCATCGATCCCCACTCTGGATAGCGTCGTGGCATGGAGAAGTCGGAGTCACACGACTATTATTACAGAATGGCGCAAACGTCGAACCTCGTGATGTCCAGGGCCGGGCCCCAATGAACGTCGCGTGTGGACACGGGCATCTAGAAATTGTACGATTACTGCTCGATAGTGGCGCACAAGTAGACGCTCGAGAGAATGACGGCTGGACGCCTCTGTGCGCGGCATCGCGGGGCGGATACCCGGATGTCGTGGAATTGCTTCTCGACCACGGTGCTGACGTGAATTCGCAAGATAACGAAGGCTGGACCCCATTGCACGGAGCGTCGAATTTCGGGTTTCTCGAAGTCGTGAAGCTGCTCCTCGACCACGGCGCAGATGTCAACATCCGCGACTGCGAAGGCCAGACTCCCTTCCACAAGGCGTTGAAGGACGACCAACTCGAGGTCGTCCGTTTATTTCTCGCGCATGACACTGAACCCGATATCCTGAATGGGAGGTTCATGACACCCTTGGCCGTAGCATCATGCGATGGCGAGGTGAAGACTTCACGCTTTCTAATCGAACAAGGTGCCAACGTACACTCGAGCGACCACGAGGGCTGGACTCCCTTACATTTCGCATCACAAAACGGACATCTCGAAGCCGTTCGGCTGTTACTTGACCACGGAGCGGATGCTAATTCGCAGGAAGTTGACTTTTGGACTCCGCTACATAGTGCGTCGATGAATGGGCATGTCGAGGTTGCGGAGTTGCTAGTCGAACGCGGTGCAGACATTGACAAGAAGAACAAGGATCAAGAAACGCCACTGGACCGCGCCTTGGATAAAGGGATGCTCGAGATTGTACGCTTCCTTATCAAGTGCGGCTCAGATGTGAATTCCCGAGATGACAAGGAGTGGGCACCATTACACGCAGCGGCACGTGAGGGGCATCTGGAGGTGGTGAAGCTGTTACTGGAGTCTGGGGCGCAAATCGATGTGCGGAACAGCGATGACAAATCTCCGTTTGATCTGGCGTTGGCCAACGAGAAGCACGAAGTAGCGATGTTTCTGGCCGAGCGCATGGGAGTAGCTCTACCAGATACGGCATCTCAGGGCACACTTATGGACGATGACGAGACTCCCGATGACGCGGAAGAGATGACGTTGCACACTGCATCAGACAACGGACGCCTTGATGTCGTGCGAATGCTGCTTGATCATGGGGCAGATGTCAATACTCGGAACGAGGACTACGAGACGCCATTGGATGTAGCATCGACTGCAGGACATTTGGAGGTTGTACGTCTGCTGATGGATCGTGGCGCAGACGTGAATTGTCGCGACCGCCGCGGCTGGACTCCATTGCATAATGCATCCTATAAAGGACACCTCGACGTCGCGCGGTTACTGATTGAACGTGGCGCTGATATTGACGCGCTGCATCTGTATCGCTGGACTCCGCTGCACCTCGCGGCTTCATATGGGAACACCGAAATTGTGTATCTGCTGCTCGACCGAGGCGCTGACATAAATGTGGTCAACTCTGACGGCAGGACACCAGGCCGACAAGCAATGTCGTATGGGCGTCGTAGGATTGCGAATTTGCTTTCAAACCATGGCGTGGGTGGGGTATAGTACTTCGGCAGACGTGATATCACTCAACGTATTCTGTGTTATAACTCCCCTGTTTATTCGGACTCCGGAACTCGCTGTATGGTTCTGATTCGGTTTTTAGCTTTTACACACTTTGTTTTATCACTAGCTCACCTGACGAATGTGTAGGAGCGCGGGAAAGCGCGGCTCAGTTTTTTGGGAGAAATGACTGAGGTATGTACTCTAAGACTACATAGTTTTTAAGTGAAAATAAATATGGGAATCATAACGAGGATCGCAGTCGAGCAAATGAGCTCAACTCAGCAACAAGGTATAGTTTAGTAACCAGTCCAGCCGGTCCGGACTCCGAAGTCGTCTGACGTTGACATGTGTGGCACCTCCAACAGAACGCTGATGTGGTGCTTACTATCAGTGCTGTGCAACTACGTTAGAATAAATATGCGATGTTTTGTCAATCATTATAATATGTGTTCTGAGAACGCGCGAACAGTAGGCCCCCAAGCTTGAGACTAATATACTTGAGTGATTTGGAATCAGTATTGATGAACTCACTATCAGAGGTATCGGATACGGATATGCAACTATACTAACCTCGGGGGGCGCGACGAGACTACACAAGTGGGGGTTACACAGCCCTGAATAACGTTATTTTTTTGAGTGCCGAAAGATGGTACATGACCATGAAAAACAGGAGATGTACTACACTGCCAGTTGTCACTGGACCCTCTGACGGGGGTCCTGGCGGCCCGCACTTAGTTAGCGACGTGTCAGCCTTATTTAGGTGCCCTTGCCATATTAATCAAATGTTGAATGCTATTGTTGTGTCAATATCGGGCAAGCCCCCATCTGAAGGATCGGGTTTATGACATCCAAGCGGTGATATTTGGACCTTGTTCCAGTGTTGGGCTCAGGGTCTGGGTGGGCTGAGCGGGCGACTGAGCAGGGCTCTTTCATGGGCTGGGTGGCCGTGGGACCTCAGATTGGTCAGCAGGTGCGGTTGCCCGGGACATGCATGGCCAGCCAAGTGGTCGAGTGTGATAATTAATGAGGCTGCGAAACAGAGACCAAACAACAATCCTATTACCCCCAAAGTACTGAGACAAATGGGTATATATGTACGCATATGATGAGTACATAGATACATCAGGAATGACGACAGAGTAGTGAACTAATCCCCATCTTGTTCTGAGGCGTTGTGGTGGATGGGGAAAGGATACATGAGTTTGACTATCTCACAAAAGTCCTCCCACAACTCTTCACGGCGTTTGATCAGATCCTTGCTGGTGCACTTGCTTGCTCACCGACTAATCTCTTCAAAGTCAGGTGCAACCACTTGTTTCTCAATGAAAGCACCTGCAAAGGGGATTTGCACATCCCAAAGGGGCCAGTTCCCAAGGGGGAAGCTGGGAAACACAGCAACAAATGCTGTCCAAAAGACCTCAGCACCCCATTTCCAGTGCGGCAAGTGCTGGTCTTGTATGTAATAGACAAGCCATTTCTGGATTTGGAATGCAAGTGACGCCCAGGCCACGGCAGATGCTTTGTTGAATGTCAGGGAAAGTGGAAGGAATGAGATCGGTACGACGTGAGTCTGCGACAAGGTGTGAGTGTTAAAGCGTGGAGACAACAATTGGTAATAAGTTACATACTGAATGAGAGTGTAGCTCTTCACTAGGTCAAAGGGATCCCAGAAAAGTACAGGCGGTCCTGATAATAGGGCGAAGTGCAGTGAACTCAGGAAGAAGGTGAACTGTCAGTTCAAATGGCTATCAGGAAAATTTCTGATTAGAATCAAATTGCAGACAAAGCATGCTTTTACCATCTCTGCATCGTGAAGATCGTGAGGGAGATCTCCTTCAAAAGATAGAGAGAATGTGAGCGAATTTTGTGGCGACGGGAGCTGCGCGAAGAAACTTGTGGGAGCCATGTCCATGATGAAAGTGACAAGTGACAAGTGACGGTTTGCTCTGTTGCCTGAAAAATTGCTAAGGCAAAACTCACGTGAGTGGAACGCGGCTGCTGATCAGTGATCATGATTGCATGTCTTTCGCATTCGCACAACATGAGAACTTGCCCCAAATTGCAATATCATTGATGGCTCCTTCGTGCTGTATGACATGGGAAGATAGAGAGGCACTCAATAATACCCTCAATAATCCTGCAGGTACGCCCTTTGGATCTCTCTCAATGTTCTTGTCTTTTCCCTGTACAGAATTCCGGAGGCATTCCAACAACAGTTTCAAATGCCTGGTATGCCCAAGGTGATCGGGAAAGACATTAGTGATGAAGGCTAGCCATGCAAGAGAACACCTTTCAACCAGTGTTCACCAGCACCATTTGAAGGCTGCGTCTCAAGATTCTTTCGGCTCATTCAGCATGTCTGGGCCTATTGCATCAAATATCGTGCAGGAGCCTCTAGTATCTGATGGGCCTGCTTTCCACGCCCCGATAAGTGATGATCTTTTCCTGGACACTTACCCTATGTGCACCACAGGAGGCAGCTGCGTTGACAGGACCCCACACCCAGATGATTCATGGATCGATCCCATACACTCCGAGTCTGATGGTGACGATAACATCACCCACCAATGGGCCACACAGAGCCAACAACCTGCTGACAATTTGACTTACAATTTTTCTTTAGGCCGAGATTCCACAGTATTTGATGAATTTACTGGAGGTGAGGCTCATACTGATGACCTCAATATCGATCTTGATGGCAAGTTTATATTTTCTTGCTTCTTCTCCTCGTTACTGAATATTACTAGCTGTTTCTCATGTTGAAGAAGTGTCTATTCCAGTTGGTACCATCAGCCCAACCTGTCCAACGTACCCGTGGCCATCTTTTGAAGTAAGCGTCACAACTCGTGTTCTATGGTCATCCACTCATGTAATCAAGTTATACCTGACAGATATGTTATTCAGTTCCCCCCGATTTCGGTTCTCAGAGCAACAAAAGAAGGCTGTGCTCAGTTGGGCATCACAGCTCAGCACACAGAACGTCCCCTCACTTTATGCGCTTTCCCAATGCCAGGAACATATCAAGGACATTGTCGGGAACTTGGTCACTGCTGTCACAAGCAGTATGGGTAATAACCTGTATATGCAGGATATTCCACATATGATAGCAGAGGTGCATCTTCATTCACCGCAAATCCTTTGGAACTGATACAGTGAGGCACGCACAGGACTACGCCAACCCTATCACTCGATTCGCAATCTGGGACTACCCCGTTGATGGAAATGGGGGTGCTTCGCAAGTATTTCACAGGTCCAAAATGCTCGACGTGTCTTCTGCTCTTGTGGTACCCACAGTCTGTGTTGACAACCATATATTCTTTGTGAACGAACTCCTACAAAATCAAGATAGAACTTATTTTATTCCCAAGCGGTTCTTTTATCAACTTCCGGAACACGCAAACTTGTCAGGTAGGTTTCCCACTTTCACTGGACTAACTGACAATGACAGTTCCGCAGTCTACAAGCCATCTGTGCATGACCTATGGTCACTTGGGCGTAAAGTTACATGGACTGATGTTTGTTTATCAATTCCGATACATGACAGTACTGACTATTCTTTTTAAATCAGGAAGGCTTTATTGTTTCAGATGAGAAGTTGACTATGCGTGTTGACAAGTTCAAACGCACATTTTTGGACATCCAGTCCAATGGGCTGGAGCTTATGTGTGGGTTTACAGGTACGTTTGATGGTGGTTTATAATCTCGTGCTAATGTGTATCTGCTCAGATTCTTTGAGTAAATATGGGTCCCGTATGCCACACCCTCTGCGCGCAAAGGCAAATGGTCAGATGGTCTATACGGTCCCTGTGATCCTCTTCATGGATGACACCTCGGCCAATATTTCCAAGCAGTGGAACAAGCACATCGTCGTCTATTTATCCAACGCTGGGCTTCCTCAGGAGATGCTGGATAAGGAGTTCTGTATAAAATTCGTCACATCGTCCCCGAACACCCCACCAATGGAACTCATGCGTGCAGTGCGGGACTCAATAGAGTACGTCCAGTCTCTTACTTTATCTACTCTCCATTTTTCATCGTTCATTAGCAAGTCACTAGATTCCCCTGTTGCCACATTCGACTGTAAAACAAAGGAGGAAGTCTTGATAATCCCTTATCTCATGTTCACCGCAAGTGACAACCCGATGCATGCTGAACAAACAAGCCAATGTGGTCTCAACTCGAACTTTTTCTGTCGTACATGCGATGTGGGCAGCATCAAAGCTCAGAAAAAATCAGAGGAAGGATTTGCGAAGATCTTTGAGGTGAGTCTCATTATTTGTGACGTGGTATTCCTGTCTCATGATTGTGTACCTTAGATTGGGAATATTCGCAACCCGGCTGAGACGAAATGGGTAATTGAGCAGCAGCTGGAGCTCTGCGTTCTTCCTGGCAGTTCTGACAAGGTCAATTCCGTGGCACAAAGCTCTGGCATTAAAGATGCGGCGGTCGTCCCAATTATAAAATACATAACAGCGAAAGGGAAGGCGCTGCATAACTCCAGCACATCAAACACTGAAAGGTCTGTGAACGTTACTCGACCAACGACCCAGTATGAACTCGACCCAATGAACACTGACGGAAGCTGCTTTGATGTCCCGGTAAGGCAACATTTTATTAGGAAGCTCCAGAGTACTCATAAGATTGCAGGATCCAACTGTGACAGCAGAGGACGATGATTGTCAGCAAAACATGACTGTTGACTGCGCTCTGGAGGCTGGGCTTGCGGCAAGCACATCACTCCAGGACAATGTGAGAAAACTCTCCGAACAGGAAATCCAAGCGAAGTTGAGGGAAGAAGTCGATATTTTATTGAGGAAAGGAGGCATAAATCCGCTCATTGGAATGCCAGGTATATAGCCAGTCTGCATCAGTTGGAGTTCGCAGCTCATGGTACTACATGCAGTGTTACGCCCTAGCAGGGGCGTGGGTTCTGGAGGTTTCAAATCACACAAGTATCAAGCAAAGACTTCTGTTGTCTTATTGCTATGAAATACAAGTGGCGAAAGTGTGGCACAAGGTGCAACACTACTCTGTAATGTAGGACTCCTCGTCCGAAGTGTCTGACACTTCTCTACACTTGATCTTGCTAGTGCACAGAGTATAACAGGTGTGATGCATTGATATAGTTCAACTGCAAAGACTTTGAAGTGTCCGGGTTAGGGACTGAGGTGGGGGATGCACAAGAAGAGGGGGATAAGGCGAAGTCACACCAAAGTACGGAGGCAAGGTTGCTAGATTGCAAACAAAGCCAAGTCTGGCTTCCTACAGTCTATGGTACAGGTTTATATAGGACAGGGTTCCAAACAACATGAACACAAGTCCACACAATATCAAAGAGACTTAATGGAGTAAGCAGAAGTTCGGATCAAGAGAAACAATGCCACTGGTAAAAGTAGCTCCTTTGGTAACAATGTATAGTACAGAAGGGGAAAGGCAGGGTGGAGACATACTGTGGCTGAGGTCCAAAGCGTCGGATCATAACATGAGCCCCTCTCTAAGTCAACTCTCCCTAGAGTGCTTTGAAGTCCATCAGGTCATAGACATCATTGTCTACATCGTTGGAGGGGGTGGTTTCATGAGGGAGGGGGCAGCGATGTTGGTGAAGGAAGTTGAAGGGGTCATGGGCCCCACACTTGCGACAATTTTCGTACTTGGGGCACTTGATTTCTTCGTGGCTGTTGCTGGTAAAACACTTGCCACACCATTGAGTGCGTTCTTCTGGGGCTGGCCAGATGCACTGATAGGGGAAGTGGTCAGTGCTAGAACACCTCCAGCAGTACTTCTGTTTTTGAGGGCAAGCGAAGGAGAGGTGGTCTTCAGACTGACACCTATAACAAAGTCGGATGGTGCCAGTCCCCTTCTTGTTGGATCTGCGCTTGCGTCTCTTCTTCCTTTCTGCAGAGGGGCTAGGTCCTTCTGGTTTGTCGTGGAGTTCTGGCATGGAGTGATAATGAGGTGGGGCAGGGGCAGGAATGGGGTGGACTCCAAAGGGGTGAGTTTCTTCTTCTGGAGGAGGGGGGTGTAGTGTGAGCCACCGGTCTGCAATCCGGACATAGGCCTTGTGCTCTTGCAGCCTTCTTCAGGTACTGGTTAATTGCATGTCCATGTTGAGGAGGTGCCTTTTGAGGGGCTCCATCGTCTTGTATAGGCCTTCGATCTCCTTTTGGAGGGCCTTCTGGTTTCGCAAGAATCGGTGAGTCCTGGAGATTTCTGCTGTGAGGCGGTCATCTCTCAGGTCTTCTAGGACTTTGTCGACTTGTCTGGCTGTGGGGGAAGCTTTGTCAAAGTTCTGCATCTGAGCTGAGGTGATGGGGGGAGCTGGATTGTGGGGGTCGTCGTCTTTGGGAAGGAGGAAGAGGGGGAGGCCATAGTGAGGGAGGTTCTTGCCCATGGTGCCGATGACATCTTCTTTGTTCTTGCTGATCTTGATCCACTTAGCATCCTTTTGGATGTATGAGGTTGGGTCAGCATCATCAGGGATGAGGAAGTGGACATAGCGGCTGCTCCAAGGGTCATTCAAGAAGAAGGGGTAGCCAGGGTCGTCATCTTCTTCAGCGGTGATGTGCATCCTTTCATAGTCAATGGGGAGTGCGTCCATGATTGGGTCGTTAACTATTTCACTGAGGCGAGCTATAGTCACTCTAGGATCAGGGGGGGAGGTGATAGGTCGGTGTATCTCTGGAGTAGGGGGAGCTGTGTGTCCAGGAGGGGGAACGCGAAGGGCTATTCCTCCTCCTTCTGTTTCTATGACACTGGGCATAGTGGGATCGATGGGCTGTGGTTCTTGGATGAGTGAAGGCAAGGAAGGGGGTCGTGCTGGGAAGGGAGAATAGCTGGAGGAGGGTGTGACAGAGGGTGTTTCGTCAAAGGAGCCTCTTTCCATGGCGTGAGCAACGAGGTGTTCTACAGAGGAGGAGCGAGAGGGCATGGTGAGGAAGCTAGTGGGGAAGGTGGTTACTGTTCATATTGTCACTTCCTTTCATTTTAACCACTGTTTTGCTCCTTCACTTCTGGGGTTGCTTTCAAAATGTTCCTGAATAAGTTCTGGGGCATTGAGGTTCTTTTCTGGTTCCCAGCTATTGTGTGCATTGGAGTATCCTTTCCACTTGATTAGGAACTGTAACTGGTTCCTGTGGCGTCTTGTTTCTAGTATTTTCTCGACTTCCCACTCTTGTTCTCCATCTACTAGATCTGGGGGTGGCTCCGTGAAGTTCTTTCCATGTATGGAGGTTTCTTTGTATGGCATCAGGAGGGATGCATGGAATACTGGGTGGATCCGCCACTGATGGGGAAGTTTCAGGGCATATGTGGTGGTGGAGATCTTCTTTGTGACCCTGAAGGGTCCATATCTTTTTGGGGCTAACTTGAAACTAGGGTGCGTTGTTTTCAAGTTCCTGGCATCCAGCCACACACTATCTCCTTCTGTGTGTTGTTCGAAGCGAGAGGATCCTTTGTAGAGGGACTGTGCATGGGTAATTGCTGCTTGGGTGGTCCTTCTGGCTTCTTGGATCCGCTCCAGTCTTTCTTGTGTTCCTGGTACTGTGGCCGTTCTTTCTGGTTGGTGTACTCTTGGGATGTATCTAAGAATTAGCTCATAAGGTGCCTTTTTAGTGGTTGCGCTTGGCCAAGAGTTGTGGGTGTACTGTGCCAGTGGTAGTAGCTCCATCCAATTGTCTTGTTGGTAGTTTATGAACATCCGGAGGTACTGCTCTAACTACTGGTTTGTTCGTTCTGATTGTCCATCTGTTTGTGGGTGGTATGCTGTGCTGATATTTTGTTCTATATCGAGCACCCTGCATAGTTCTTTGATGAACTTCGCTGTGAATCTGGGGTCTCTGTCGGAGATGACCCTTCTTGGTAATCCATAGTGTGGCAGGACAGTTTTGGCATAGAGTTTTGCCACTCCTTCTGCGTCTATTGTTTCGCTACATGGGACAAAGAAGGCTGCTTTGGAACAGTCATGATCCGTGATGGTGAGAATTGTGTCATTGCCTTCTGATTGGGGTAGTTTCGTGATGAAGTCTAGGGCGATGGTTTCAAAAGGGAGTGCTTCTGGGTTAGTCTTGATGGGGAATGTTGGTGGTTTCGGGTTCCCAGGGAAGTTCTTATTTGATTGGCATGTGGCACAGCCCTTTACATATGCGGATATGTCATCTTTCATGTTTGGCCACCAAAAGTCTTGTGACACTAACCACGAGGTCTTTGTTATTCCGGGGTGTCCAGCTGTTTTTGTATCATGAAACAGGGAAATTACCCCCCTCTTTAGCGGTGTGTTGTCCACAACCACCAGTTTGTCACCTTTCCACCAGTGTTTGCCTTGTTTTACTAGGTGGAAGGGGGTGGCCCACTCGTCCAGAGTGTCTTGGTGGTCCAATTGGTGTGCCATGACCCGGTCGTCTATCCTTATGGAGAGAGCGGAGTTTGTGAAGATAGTTGGGGTCAGGACCACCACATCGGTGTTATCTCCTGCTCCGGTGTCATGGTCAGGGTGTCTTGACAGGGCATCTGCATGGTTCTGGGGTCCGGGTTTGTGGTGAAGTTTGATGTGATAGTCTGCAAGTCTGGGGATGTAACGCACCACTCTTCTATTGATTTGTTGAGGGTGGTGATAATATTCTAGGTTTTTGTGGTCTGTAAACACTGTGATTTCGTGGGGGGACCCTAAAAGAAGGTGTCTCCAGTGTTCTAGTCCTCTGATTACTGCCAGGAGTTCCCTGTCATGAATGTCATAGTTGCGCTCTGCTTCTGAAAATGATTTGGAGAAGTATCCCACAGCTTGTGGTTTGTTTCGGCTGTCTCTTTGTGTTAAGATTGCCCCTGTGGCAAAAGCGGAGGCATCTACTTCTAGTTTGAAAGGTTTGTCCATATCTGGTTGACATAAGATGGGGTCTTTGCACACAAGCATGATGAGAGTTTCTAAGGCTTCTGCTGCTTCTTTTGTCCACCTGAAGGGTCCTTCTGATGTCTTTATTGTGTCTGTAATGGGTCTTGCTAAGTGAGCGAAGTTGGGGATGAAGGGTCATTGATAACTTAGTGTCCCCAACACGCTTCTTGCTTGTTTGACTGACTTGATATCTCTTGGCCAGTCCTTTAGTCCTTCTACCTTCTTTGGGTCGATTTTGATCTGAGACCCGTCGATGACAATGCCTAAGTAGTGGATCTTTCTTTGTTCGAACACACATTTCGACGCTTTGAGGAAATAAGATTCCTTTTCACAGATTTCCAAGAACTCGTGTACAATTTGTCTGTGGTGCTCCGTATCTTCTTCTGTGGCTATCAGGACATCGTCCATGTACACAAATAGCTCTCTGGGGTATTTGTCCATGAGTGGTCAAAGTATTCTGCTCATGGTTCTTGCAAAGGTGGCTGGTGCATTTGTGAGGCTGAAGGTCATGACTCGAGGGATGAACAGTCCCCTTGGTGTCTTGAAGGCTGCCTTCCACCGGTCTTCCTCTTTTATGCAGATGTTATGGTACCCCCATCTGATATTGAACTTTGAGAACAGTGTTTTCCCATATAAGTTGGTCAAGATGTCGGAGATGAGAGGTAGTGGATAAGTGTCTTTTATTGTCCAAGTATTTAGGGGTCTGTAGTCCAGGATAGGGCGCAACCCTCCGTCTGTTTTCTTTCTGAAGAGGAAGGAGGAAGCGTAGGGGGAGCTTCCTTCATAGATGTATCCTTTTGCTATATTTTCGTCAAGATATGCCTTTAACTCCTTGTCTTCTTCTGGAGTCAAGGGGTAGATTTTGCAATTGATCTTGTTGGGTGCATCTGGTCGCAGTGTGATGGGATGGTCTTCTTCTCTTTCTGGGGGAAAGCACTGTGCTTCTTCATCTGAGAATACTTTGTTGTGGCGCTGATATTCTTCTGGGATTGTGGTTTCTTTTACTGGGTCAAAGGTTGTTTTAGTTGTTGCCGCTTTTGCTTCTTGGTGTCACTTTCTTCAGAAGCGGTACCCTCCTGTCAGGATGGTGACTGCTTCTCCTTTCAACTCTTGTTTCTTCCAGTCTATGTCTGGGTTTTCGTGTTCAAACCAGGGGTATCTGAAGATCATTCTGTCTTCCCCTAGGCTGGTTACGAAAAACTGGAAAGGAGTTTCTTCTTCTCCTCTTTTTATCCATAACTGGCATGTTTCTGTCATGGTGCCATCTTTGTTTAGTGATCCATCTACGTTCCAGACCAATCTGGGTGGTTTCAAAGGAGTGGTTCCTAGCCCAAGTTTTTGGATTAGGTTTTGGTCGATTAGGTTGTCTGTTGCACCGCTGTCCAGCAGCACATTTATGCGAGCTTCTTTGTAGTAAAGGTGAACGAGGACTTTGATTGTCATAGCACTATCGTGAACACTATACATTGAATTGGCCTCCCTGTCAGCTCTCACAGGTCGGCATCGCAAAAATCCTGATCTAAGGCATAGTAGCGTCTCTTTTCGTCCTCAGTCATGCCTTGGACAAGTGCATGGGCTTGTTGGACTTTGTCTTTAGTTGTGGTAGCAGCCACTGATGAGGTGCTTGCTTCTGGGGTGTATGGGGGTGCTGTCACGATCACGTGACATCACGGTCACGCGTCACAAATGCCAGCAAACAAGTATTGCGAAAGACTGACTCAAAGTTTCAGAAGTAGCACGCCTTATGGTGCTACCATGTATGTGTCATAGAAAACAGCTAAGTAAACCCCAGTATTGTATGAGTATAAGAGTAGTCGAGTAGCCAAGTAGATAACTTGTCTACTCTTAGTCCTTTGAAACCAATCTACAGTTGCCTTGTCTTGCTTGCCTGAATCCCCCTCTCTCGTGCGATTGCCTTCGGCTTGAGCCATGATCACCCCAACTTCAACTTAGTCGTTGACTAAGTTCCGACACTACCTGTCCTTGCCTTGGGCCCGAACCCGAACGCGTCACGGACGGTCCGTTGGTACTGTGACAGGTGCAGTGTCCGCTTCTTGGGTGTTTGTGGCTCTGGCTTTGGTTTGGTTGGTAGTGTTTTGTCATTGACAGTTCCTAGCCATGGGTCCTTGCTGTCTGCACTTGAAGCAGCGTCCTTCTTTCATGAGGGCTTTCTTTTCTTCTTCAGTAAGCTTCTTAAAGGGGGTGGAGGTAGTGGCATCTACATCCATCGCATTTGGGTCTCGCTTTGGTCGTCCTTGATGGACGTTCTGGGTTGGTCCTGGGTTTCTATTTCCTGGTCTGGCTTTTAGCAGCTTCCAGTGTTGATGTTCTGCTCTGGCAGCGGTTTGCCACTCATCCATGGTGTTTGGGATAGTGGTTCGCATAAGGCAAGCGTGATACAGTCCTGTGGGTAGACCTCTTTTGAAGAACTCCACTGTTCCAGGGGCATCTCTTGCCCATCCTGCTATTCCTGCAAGGTGTTTGAAGTTGAGGATGTAACTGTCCAATGCTCCACCCTGCATTGTCAGACTGATGAGCTTCTGATAGGCTCTTTCTTTGTTTAGAGTGTCGGTCCAGTCTCTGTCGAAGGTGTTGAGAAAACCATCCCAAAGGTCTTTGCTGTTTTTGGTGAGGGCTTTGGTGGGGTCTGCTAGTGCCGCTTCCATGTCATCTTTGGTTTGGTTGACCCACAGTTGTACACCAGGTCCTTTGAACATTGTAAGGGTGAATAGTACTCGTGCATAAGGTTCTTTGATAAGTTCATTTTCGCTATTTAACTTGATGTATCGTAGTAGTTCTCTTTTGAACTGACCACTCTCTGTTCTATCTCCAGTGAACGGAGTGGGGGGTGCTCCTTTGAGTCTTCCTGAGCTTGTTGTTGGTGTTCCCCCTGTTCTGGTGCCTGAGCCGGTACCTGTGCCAGTACCTGTGGCGTTTATAGCTGACATGATGAGTGTTGGCTGTGGTGTGATGGGGATCTGGGGTGGTTCAACTGGGGAAGGCAATCTGATTGGTGGTAGTGGGGCTGGGAATCCTTCTTCTGCTGGGGATGGTTCTATCCAAATAGGGATAGTGGGGCTGGCTTGTGACGAAGCTTGTGTGGGTACTGTGATGTCTAAGCGGTGTTCTGAGGAGTGGGATAGTTCTGAGTGTGATTCTGCTTTGTCTGAGCTGGGTTCTTCTTCTGATGAGTCTTGTTGTAGTCCGTATGTTCCCCTAGTGTTTCTTGGTGCTGAGGATGATTGTTGTGTGGGCGTTTCTGGGTTCTCTTCGTCTTCTTCGTTCCACCAGCCTAGTCCTTCAGCAAATCTGTGTGGTGTGATGTTTATGGCTCTGGTATGGTATGTGTTCTGAAAGTATTGGAGGATGTACCAGTTGTTGTTGATGAATTCTACTGGTCTGAGTTCGCCTTTGATGAGGCACTTGTAACAAGGTGGTCTGCCTGGTGTTGTGGCCCAGTGAGCTCCTCTTCCTAGTTGACTGCTTTTAACGTGGTGTGGGAGGTCGTCTTGTGTTCTGGTTGTGACTGGGGTCCAATCGTTGTCTGATTCAAAGGTGACACTGATGCTAGCCACAATTGTGGTCTGTCTTGGGTGCTGATTTGTGTAAGGGGATGGCTGAAGCGGCCTCTTGTGTCAGGGAGGATCCGTTGCCCAGCTATGCCATCGTTTCTGGGTTCTGTGGAGTGTCTGGTTGTTGGCTGATGCGTCCTCCTGGATCATCACCCACTCTGCTGTGTGGCAGTAGTGTCTTGGGTGTGTTGGGAGTTGTAGACTTGGCTTATGTTACGCCCTAGTGCATCAGGAAAAACGGTATCCTAAAATTTTTTAAAAACTTTAGCAAATTTTAGAAAAATGGTAATATGTGAATAATTGCTATGATCTTTCAAAAGTTGTGAAATTTTGACAAGATAAAGACCTCCCCTCTAATATCTAGTTAGATTTTGTGAAATATTACCAAATATCTGCATAAATGAACACATGTTTAGTGTGTCTTGGATGAATGTGTCCAAGTCCAAATTTACATCACATCTAGCAATGCATTTCAGTGCAATTTACTCAACTGTGGCTGCATTCACAAAACAATCATATATTTTTGACTAAATAAGGTACATGTGCTACAATCTAATTAATGTGAGGGAAGCATGGTGGCAGGTAGGGGTCTTGCGTGGCGTGAATGGTTGCGCCGGGGTCTTGAAGCCACGTGGCGGGCCTTGCATGCCGTGATGAGGTGGTGTGGCAGGTCAGCAGTGGCGGGGTCTTGACGGCGCGTGGTGGGCTCTTGCGTGGCGTGCTGGGGGCATGGCACCGGTGGTGGTTGGCGCGCTGGGGTGGCGCGCTGGGTCGGTGGTGGCGGGTCTTGACGGCGCGTGGTGGGCTCTTGCGTGGCGTGTTGGGGTCATGGTGCCAGTGGTGGTGGGCGCGCTGGGGTGGCGTGCTGGGTCGGCGGTAGCGGGTCTTGACGGCACGTGGTGGGTTCTTGCGTGGCGTGTTGGGGTCGTGGCGCCGGTGGTGGTGGGCGCACTGGGGTGGCGCGCTGGGTCGGTGGTGGCGAGGTCCTGCACGCCGCACTGGCGTGGCGTGAAGGCCAGCAGCGACGGCAGCGGGGTCTTGCGTGCCATAAGGGGGCGGCGTGGTGTTAAGTTGGAGGAGGCGGGGTCTTGGGCCCCAGGTCGTGGCGGCGTGGTGGCGGGTTGGTGGTTGGGGCATTGCGTGCCACGTCGGGGGTGGCAATGAGGCCGGTGCAGCCACGGCCGTGGTGGTCACGGAGGGTCCTGCAAGCAGAAAAAGAAAGAAAAAAAAAAAAAAAAACATATCTAAGCATTGGGCCAAAGTCCAGCTCTTCCTCAACCACGTCTTTCCTCTTGCATAGGCTGTGGAGGTGGTCCGTGTGCGTGGTGGGAAGAGAAGAAAAAAAACCCCCCCCCGGGGGGGAGCGTTGAGAGGAAATGGAGTGAGCACATGTTCACGCGCGTTGCAATGACACACCTTTCCACGCCACAGATTATACCTCCGCTTGACGAATTTTTTCTAAGTCGCCACACTTGCCGCGTCGCCACGTCACCTCCCTCCTGCATCTTGGATACAGTAAGTGTTTTTTTTTTCCCCTTGTCTCTCACCACACTGATATCCAGGCCACTGTACCCGTTCACACCACCGCTATCCCAGTCTGGTCAGTGTGGCCTCCACTCCCACGGCCAATGCAAGATGCAGCCGACGGTACGTTTTTTTTTTCTTTTTTGTTTTCTTTTAACGGGCCCCTCAAGGATCTACCACCACACTACGCAAGGATGACACCCACACCCCGTCTGCGGCGAGCGCCGGCTATGCAAGCCACCACCACCCTCCCTCGGCCCCAACACCCCCGCCACCATTCCCCGCCACACTCATCACGAAGAGGCGGCTGACGACGAGCTGGGCTTCGGCCCAGGAGACAAGATATGTTCTCCTTTTCTTTTCTCTTTTTCTCTTTCTCATTCTGCTTCTCTAGCGCATGCAGTGCACCCCCCACCTTGCCTCGCAAGTCCTCCCCACTGCCTCGCCACATGCAAGACAGGACAACGGCGCCACGCCGTCCCCTCCAACCGCGGCCGCCCCTCCACGCACATCCGCCTTGCACAAGTGCCGCGGCGCTCCGAGAATCCAGGTAAGTTTTTTTTTTTTTTTTCCTTTAATGTTGAACTTGGCGCAGGACTGTTGTCCACCCATTTGCTCGCCACCACACCGCTCGTGGCAATGCCGCTGCCGCCCACTTGGCTCAAAGTATAATATTTAGATAAGTTTTTTTTTTCCTTTCCTTTTCTTCTTTTTTCTTATATTAAACCTGCAGGCCTATGGCAATTGACACTGCTACCCTGCTCCACTGTTATGCTGCTGCACAATTGTGGTCACGTGACCAGACCACAGCCACCTTTGACGCTACCACCACCTACCTTGTATTAGTTGTAGTTTTATGTATTCTTATTAGTCACAATATATTATTGTTTTTTGGATGCAACACTAATTGAATGCCTTGTTTGCAACTGAATACTCTGCCTGTTGTGATGAAATTTTGGACACATTCATCTAAGATATGCTGAGATATGTCCGTTTATGCCAATATCTGGTAAGATTTTGCAAAATATTACTGGAAATTTGGAGGGAGGTTTTTATCTCACCTATCTTAACAATCTTGGAAATTCAGAAATATCGCTTATTTCTCAGCAAATATTGCCATTTTTCTAAAATTTGTTAAAGTTTTTGAAAATTTCAGGATACCGTTTTTCCTGATGACTAGCAGGGGCGTGGGTTCTGGAGGTTTCAAATCACACAAGTATCAAGCAAAGACTTCTGTTGTCTTATTGCTATGAAATACAAGTGGCGAAAGTGTGGCACAAGGTGCAACACTACTCTGTAATGTAGGACTCCTCGTCCGAAGTGTCTGACACTTCTCTACACTTGATCTTGCTAGTGCACAGAGTATAACAGGTGTGATGCATTGATATAGTTCAACTGCAAAGACTTTGAAGTGTCCGGGTTAGGGACTGAGGTGGGGGATGCACAAGAAGAGGGGGATAAGGCGAAGTCACACCAAAGTATGGAGGCAAGGTTGCTAGATTGCAAACAAAGCCAAGTCTGGCTTCCTACGGTCTATGGTACAGGTTTATATAGGACAGGGTTCCAAACAACATGAACACAAGTCCACACAATATCAAAGAGACTAAATGGAGTAAGCAGAAGTTCGGATCAAGAGAAACAACGCCACTGGTAAAAGTAGCTCCTTTGGTAGCAATGTATAGTACAGAAGGGGAAAGGCAGGGTGGAGACATACTGTGGCTGAGGTCCGAAGTGTCGGATCATAACACACAGGGTTTAACATACACCTCGATACCCCAACCGAGATCCTTCACACTGTGCTTCTCGGTGTCGTGAAATACTACTGGGCTCAGACTATTTGGTATCTCAAGAACCGCTCAAAAAATACGACTTTATTTCAGACGCGCCTTGCCTCAGTGGATTGGAATGGGTTAAACGCACCAAGTACTGATGCTGAGTATATGTGCCAATACCATGGCAGCTTGATCGGGAAGCACTTTAAAAGTCTGGCACAAGTTATGCCATTCGTGATATATGGTCTTGTGCACGAAGATGTTTTGCATGCCTGGAATATTATTGGCACACTTCTTGTCCTTCTCTGGCATACCGAGATCGGGGATCTAGAGCACTATTTGGTGAGGTTCCAGGACTATATTATTCAGTCAGTATTACCCTAACACGCTCCAGGCATCGCTAACTAAGACTATTGAGGACTTCCTCAATGTCACGGCAATGTGCACACCGAGCATACTTATTTCGAAGCCAAAATTTCATTTTCTTGTCCACCTTCCTGCGTTCATCCAGCGTTTTGGGCCCACGATCTTATTTTCCACTGAGTGTTATGAGTCATTCAACCACGTATTCCGTCTCTCATGCATCTACAGCAATCAGCAAGCGCCTAGTCGCGACAGTTGCAACACCTTTGCAGCACAGAGCCACATCAAACACATTGCCACAGGGGGCTATTGGCTGGACAGCTGCACCAGAACGTGGATACATGTGGGACAGAGAATTCTCAACTATACGTTGACATACGATGAAGTGTTGAATTGGCTTGGACTTCCCAAGGAAAACAAGTTAATGCCAGGTGTGTTCCCTCGTGTATCCAATTCTCAAAAATATTGACATACTCTAAGGTGCGACGAAACTCATCTACCAGAGAGTTGCGTCTGGACAATATACATGCTCAATACTACCCCCCCCGGTTCCATGGAAGGACACAAAGGCCTCTCAAGTCCTACATGAGGACCTCAACACTTCTACCACAAGCACAGACCTCTCTGTTCGTCGAGCAGAGTCATTTATTGCCCAGAACAGTGAGGACCGAGTGCACTTGCACGACTTTGTGGTATTTTGCCAGCACGTGCAAACAAATTCAGAATCACAGGCATCGGTAAGTCATTTCTCTCAAATTGTAGATGGAACATTAATCCAGGAATTTGCCTTTACCAGTTGAGCATTGGCCATGTGACGGAGATACTTGTGCCTGCGGATTCAGACCAGGAAATCCATCACGCCCCTTGCAACTCCAGAGCCTCGCACACCACTCTGGACATTTATGACTTCAATAAGGAACGGCATGAAATATGGGGAGTCCCTTGTATCCGGCCTTCAGAGCCCAAAAATTTGGTTGTTGTTGCCACTGAGGTGAGTCACCAACTGCCACGTCTGATATGTGCTGACGCTGGCATGATATACTCTAGGAAATATGTTGTATTGCAAATGTCCAACACGACTGCTATTCGTGCAAATGCACAGGCATCTGGTACAATACTGTGCAGCAAGAGCACGAAAAGACCAGCAAGACATGGGCTCTTGTCGATCACAATCCCCAGGCATGATTCGTGCTCAACGTTCATTCAATTCACAACTACAAGTTGATTCTGGCTGTCACCCCCCCAAGTCTTTGTAGGCCTTTTACAAGCGTCAATGTGGATATCGTCACACTCAGAAAAAGGGCAGCGCAAGTTATTCGAGGAGAAGTCACGGACACAGACACGGACATCCGAGTCACATGTCGTACTGACACCGATGAGCCCACTTCAGGCTCACTTCCATTTGATTGTGCGCGTGCAAAGACTTGGGCAGCACCTCAACACGATATAAATATACCATTTACTGGCACACTTAGCTTGCAAAGCAAGTCTGAGCTCTTTACGATGGCAGTGGTGCTAGGTATTCCAGTCACAGAAAAGACTTGGAAACAAGAACTCGCGTCACAAATATGGGACTATCTGGACAACAACCCCAACACCAGGAACAGTGTACAGTTTGAACAGTTGAGTTGGCGATCAGCAAATCGAAACAAGGCGCCTTCCGTTGTTTCCACTCTCCCTTCCAGAACACCACATGAAACAGCGACCCCTCACCAGCCACCATCGTACATTCCCTTGCACCCCTCATGTAACGTCGCCACGACGTTAGCTCGACTTGAGCGCGAATGACAGTAACAACTTAGCGGTATATCGAAGCGTTAACTTGAAGACTCGAAGGTCCAAGCCTCTGTCTTAGTGAATGCGCGGAGGCACACAGACAGGTCTTTCACTGATGTTGTTTCACAAACGGAGTCGGAGTTCAGAGAGGCGAAGAAGAGAAGAGAAGAGAAAGTGACGATTCAAGAAGACCAAGATGGCGTATCTTGGTCTTCGCATAGAGTCTTAAATACATATCGAGCAGGCTTACAAGCGCTGCTATGAGTCACCGTAGGTAGCGTCCAACGTATCGCAGAAACATCTCAAACCCTACTACTACTAGTACCTGTACTAGTGGCGTCGAGTCTCAGTCAGCTATTGTACCCGTATCGCCTATCGCACCACCGTATCGCCGTAAGTAAGTCCGCAACTAATATACCTTACCGCTGTAGTTGCAACCGGTACAGTAAGGGTGTTCATACAACAAAGCTCGCTCGAGTCGAAACGTGACATCACCCTCCTTTTAGCGTGAGGCTCCAGACTCACCGAAAGTCCCTCGCCGGCCAATCCCTCTGTTCGTCGGCAATGCGCTCGAGAGCGGTGGCGCGCTCCAACCTGTAGATGGAGTCTTGACGGTCGCTCTGCGCACACGCGATCATGTCCCGCAGCTGCGCCACCCTCGCTTGAAGTTGTTCCAGCTCGAAGCTGGCCGCGCGATAGCGCGTGACCTCCGCGGTGAGTGTCTCGTCATTGATGCGGTTGGGGGCGCGGTCGGTGATTTTGTCCGCGGCGAAGATGACGAGGTCTTCGTGGGGGTACGTGGGGCACAGCGCGGCGTTGACATGAGGCTCGGCATAGAGGGGCTTACCGTACAAGTGAGGGGAGCCTGGTATGACTCCCAGTATAAGGGGGTCCGCCCCTCCGATGATCTAGACGTGCGACGCGTCCCTCTCTACTCCGTCGGGTCCGGTGATGGGGTATGGAATGTGATGGGGTCTTCTATTCGCCCGGAACCCTTCAGGCGCAATAACGTGCGCCGGGTCGTCAGCGGCGGTGAAGGGACGGTGCTCGGCGGCGCCTGGTACACGCACACGTCCTCGGTACATGGCGGACCCGTCGGAGTTGACGAGCCAGGGTGTGATGCGGGGATTAGTAGGGTCGCCTTTCGTTCGAAGGAAGGCGTGCCGTGCCGGGTAGTAATCGTCGTCGTCATGGCCAGCCTCAGCAGCCTCCATCGCTGCCGCCGCTCGCGCATCTCTCTCAGTCGGGCCACGGCTGAGTCTAACTGTTCCTTCTGCCACTCCGCCGCTACCCTCCTCCAACCGTCCAACTCGTACTCCAGGAGAGCTTGAACGCTCGTCGTTGCGCGGGAAAACTCCGCGAACGCCGACGAGGTCGTCGCTTGGGGGAATGGCAGCGATGGGTTTGCGCTCCCCTCGTTCGTCACGGAAGACATGGACGACGGCGGATTCGTCGTCAGGCTGTTGCGTGGGGTCTGGGAATCGGGCAAGGACGTTTGCCCATTCTTGTGCAGTGATGCGGCCCTCTGGCTGGCCAACAGGTGTGTACAGGGTGATTTGGGCGTTGGGAATCTCGGTCTCATCGTCTTCAGCGAGGAGAGCCCGAGCGTCTTCTGCAAGGGAGTCGAGGAGGATCGCTTGGGTGACATGGCATAGAGGGGAAGTGGGCATGAGAGTGGAGATTGTAGAGCGAAGGAATAGGGGATGACTTTCCTCCGCACGGATGGAACTCCTTTTAACTACTGCTCCGTGTGCTTGCGCTTCCTGATAGAGGCGGAGCGCTTCTGGTGCGAAGACGTCATTTTTGTTGACCCACTGATTCTCCGAGTCTGGGTACCCCTTCCACTTGACGAGGTATTGGAGCCGTCGTCCTCTTCCGAAGTGCCGGGAGTCCAGAATGGCCTCGACTTCGTATTCTTCCTCCCCATCGATCAGTTCGGGCGGTGGTCGTGTGAAATTTTCGCTGTGAAGGGGCGTTTGTTTGTACGGTGTGAGAAGATCGATGTGGAACACTGGGTGGATACTCCACTGCGTGGGAAGTTCCAATCGATAATTATAGGGGGACATCACCTGTGTCACCCGAAAGGGTCCGTGGCGTCGCGCCGCTAATTTCGCTGTGGGCTGATTGGTGCGAAGGTGTTTGCCTTCTAGCCACACAAGGTCTCCAATTTTGAACTTGGGCGTATCTTTATTACGGACCCACGCTTCTTGCGCCTTCTTCATGAGTCGTTGGGCGTCCTCTCTTGCTTCCTTTAGCTGGGTCAGCTGTCTCATGACCTGAGGAAGGGGAGATGGCTTATCGGTCCAGTCCGCTTGGGGGTTGTACCCCATCAGAAGTTGAAACGGTGATTGTCTCGTGTGTTCATGAGGCCAATTGTTGTGCGCGAATTCGGCGATTGGTAGATAAGCGGCCCAGTTGTCCTGTCGCTCATTTACCCAGAAGCGCAGGTATTGTTCCAGCCATTGGTTTGTGCGTTCGGACTGTCCATCGGTGCGTGGGTGGTATGCAGTTGAGATGTTCTGCTGAATGCCCAGAACGCGGCATACTTCCCTGGTGAACTTTGACGCGAATCGGGGGTCTCAGTCGCTGATGCATTTGCGAGGTAATCCGAAGCGCTTAAACACATGAGCGACGTACAGGGCTGCCGTTTCTTCTGCGGTTATCTCCTCTCGACATGGGATGAAGACTGAGGCTTTGCTGCAGTCGTGATCTGTGATCGTCAGTATACTGTCGTACCCCTTCGACGGCGGGAGCTTGGTGATGAAGTCCATGGCGACCGTTTGAAAGGGGGTCGCTTCTAGCTCCGGCATGATAGGGTGTAGCGCAGCTCGTATGGGCCTTGTATTGACCTTGTTCCTCTGGCATTCCGCACAGCCTTGTACGTACTCGTATACATCTCTTCGCAGTCGGGGCCACCAGTAATGTCGTTCCAGAATTCGCTGCGTCCTTGCAATGCCGGGGTGCCCGTGTATTGGTAGATCGTGGTGATCGTGTATTAGCACCCGGTATGTGGATGCAGGTCCAGTTATTACGAACCTGCCGTCCTTGTACCACTCTCCTTCTATCTTTTTGAGGCGATGGGGGTCTACCCACATCTTAATTACCTCCTCGTCTTGTTGGTGTCTTGGTTGCAGTAAATTTGGGTTTGCCATGAAGGTTCGTGCGGTGTTGAGGGTTCTTACGAAGACTTCGGGGGGTAGAACAACGACTTCACTGTTGTCGCTAGCTCCTTGATCGTAATCTGGGCGTCTCGAAAGCGCATCTGCTCTGCCGTTGTTCTTCCCCTTGATGTGGTGAATTTCGAAGTCATATTCTGAGAGTTCGAGCACTTCCCTGGCAACTCGTCTACTGATCTTTTGTGGTGACCTCCAATATTGTAGGTTGAGGTGGTCCGAGTATATTTTGATTTTGTGCGGGGCTCCGGCGAGCAGCGGTCTCCAGTTCCGCAGCGCCTTGACTATTGCGAGTAATTCTAAGTCGTAGATGTCGTAGTTTTGTTCCGCCTCCGAGAGCGTGGTGGAGTAATAGCCTATAGGATGTCGCTTTCCGTCAGATTTTCTTTGTAATAGTACGGCTCCCACCGCGTATCCGGAGGCATCAACCTCCAGTTCGAACGGGTCTTGAAGGACCGGGTGCGCCAGCACTGGTTCCTCTGTTACTAGGCGTTTGAGGGTATTGAACGCATTCTCTTCTTCGTCCGTCCACCTCCATTCTTCATCTTTTCGTGTTAGTTTGGTGAGTGGTTTGGCGTGGTTTGCGAATCCGCGGATGAAAAGTCTGTAAAAGTTGCAAAAGCCGAGGAACGAACGAACGTCTTTGACTTTTGTTGGTGTTGGCCAATCTTTAATGCCTTGAACTTTTACGGGGTCCATTCGGGTCACCCCCCTCTCAAGGATTACCCCCAGGTAATCCATCCGCGGCTGGTGGAATAGGCACTTCTCGAGTTTGAAGTAGAGGTTGTGCTCTTGTGCGACGCGTAGAACATCGCGCACCGCATTTATGTGGGCTGCCAAATCATGGTCAAAATGAGTGGCGATGCCAATATCGTCCATGTAAACACGTATCGTCGTCCCCAAGCGTTCGTGCTTCGCAATCGTGTCGCGATAAATGTGATTCATCATCGCTTGGAAGGTCGCAGGGGAGTTGGTGAGGCCGAAGAACATAACTGTGGGTTCGAAGAGGCCAAATTTGGTTTTGAACGCTGCTTTTTCCTGATCGCCGTCGCGAATGCGAATATTGTTGTAGCCCCAACGGATATCGAGTTTTGTGTAAATATGTGCATTGCTGAGGTCCAGGATGAGGTCTTGGATTAGTGGCAGCGGGTACTGGTTGCGTATTGTGTGGGAGTTGATGACACGGTAATCCTGTACCGGGCGTAGTTTTCCGTCCTTCTTTTTGATAAAAAAGAAGGATGAGGCGTACGGGGAGATAGAAGGGTGTAGATACCCTTGCTTCAACTTCTCATCCAGGAACTCTTTCAGTTCACTCTCCTCCTTTTGTGTCATTGGGTATATCTTGCAGTCGATTGCGGCCGGCGCTGAAGGCTTGAAGTCGATAGCATGATCCCATGGCCGCGACGGGGGGAAGCGGTGCGAGGCCTGCTCGTTGAATAGCATATTAAATTTGGCGTATACTGGGGGCAGCACGGTTGCTGTTTGCTGCTGCTTCGCGGATATGGCCAGTTCTGTTGAAGTAGTGGCACGGGCGAATGTTGATTCGTCTTCTAGTTCTTGAACGATTGCTTCTTTTTCGGCGACAATTAAGGCCCGTATAGTGGGCGTCGTGAGTAATTCTTCGGTAGTGGCCAGAACTACCGGCTGCATGTCCAGATGCATGGTTGCTGTTGCCCAACTAATTGTGGGTTCGAAGGCGCTCAGCCATGGGTATCCCAGTACCATGTCTTCGCTGCCGAGATCGGTTACCAAGAAGGTCATCTTCTTGATCTGTCCGCGTGTTTTCACTTCGAGGTTAACATAATGAGTGATTAACCCAGCTTTATTTTCCGTATTATCTATGTTCCATATCTTGCGAGGCGTTTCTAATGGTTGCACGGGAACTCCAGCTCGTGTCGCCATTCTTGGTTTGATGAAGTTGTCAGTGGCTCCAGAGTCCACCAATGTGTTTGTTTCAGTCGTTTGGTAATTCGTATGGACAGTCACTGGAATTCGCATAGATCGGTAGCGCGTTGTCACAATTACAGAATTACATTGCAAGGCCCTCACCCAGACTGACGGGTTCAGGCGCTCTGAAAACCCTCCTTTCCCCACAAGTCTTGAAGTATGAGGTCTTTAACCTCATCCGTGCTGTTTGCTACCTGCGTAAGCCACTCCTTTGCCTGCTCTCCCGCCGTTTTTGCCGCTTTGATTTGTGGCGCGGGCGTTGCGCTGGGTGCTGGTGTGGCGTATCCTGGCAGTGATGGTTCGTACTGGGAGACGGGTCCCGGGGATCCTGGCCATTGCGACGGCCAGGCGGTTTCCGTCATTCTGCTGCTGGACTGAGGGTTCTGCCATTGTCGCGGCTGTCGAGGGTGTGGGCAGTTTCGTGAGAGGTGTCCTGGTGCATGACAGTTATAGCAAAGGACGTTCCTTAGGTCTCTCCTGGACCCGCCTCTTCCCCGCCCTCGAGCTCCAGGGCCCCCCCTTGGAGGGAAGGGCGGCGTAGGCCAGTCGTGATGGGGTAACTTATTGAAGTCGATGTCTTCCGATCCGGCTAGTCGTACCTTGGCGCGATCGGCGGAAGTGTCCATGGCCCATGGATTGGTTTGAGGCAAATTCTGCAGCAATGCCCATCCCGCGTTGCCGGTCTGCTTCTTTGGTTGGGTCGTTGTGCCCTTGTACTCATTGAGCCTGGCCTTGAGGTGAATGTAGTTCTTCTGCCATTTGAGGACGGCCCTCTTCCAATCGTCGAATGTTATGGGTTCGTCAAATTGGAACGCGTTTTTAAACAGCTCCTTGGGCAAACCCGACGTAAATAAGTCGATGGTTTGCGGTTCATTGAGGTGGTAATGAGCCTTCCGTGCTAGTTGTTCGAAGTCGTTGACGTACTTGTCAATGTCCTCCCCCACCATTTTGAAGCCCTTTCGTAGTATAGCTTGCGCTTGCTCTCTCTCTAACGTGTTTTCGAATCGTTGGCTGAATCCGTCGGCTACGGCGTCCCATAAACCTCGAGTGTAGGGGCTGATTCCTCGTTGTATTTGTCGATTGAGCCAGTTCAGGAAGGACAGAACCCATTCGCTGACTGCTCCTCCTTTGATATAGGACAAGAATAGGAGGCATCTCCTATAATCGTTGCGCATGATGGGGGCGTCTAGATTCATGCCCCAGTACACATGCCACTGCGTAAGAAATTGATCGACCTTAAGTCGGTCTCCGTCAAAAATAGAGGGTGGCTCGCCGGTTAATTTTTCGCTGGGGTGTCCTCTGTCCCCTGCTCCTCCACCGCCTCCGTCACCGCCACCTCCTCCTCCACCTCCAGGTGGGACACGGGGTGGTCCTCTTGGCGGTTCAGTTCTTCGTAGATCAAATGGGACACCTCCTCCCGGTGGTGGGGGCGGATCGTCTCCCGGCCCTCCTATGCCCGGGGGCAGTTCCATTGTTAGTCGTCTCTCGGATGGGGGGTCCCCTCTATCAGAGCCTATTGCTCTGAAAATTGCGGCGTCATCCGCGGTCATACGTACTCCTGTTTCGGGGTTGATGGGCATAAGGGTGGCCCTTGCTTCCTCCTGCACTACTCGTGCTTCTTCCAGCGCGACTTCTTCCATGGCTTGCGTTATTGTGGCCATAGCGGCTGGGGATCGGATGTGAATGGGTTCGGGTTCGGTGATGTGTGCGGACTCAGCTCGTTCTATTAGGAGATCTTGTATTGCTCCTCCGCTTGTTTCGGTCTGGTTTGGTTCTCGTCCCTCACTCTCTTCTTCGGATTCTTCCGGTTCTTCTGACACTACTTCTCCTGTGGAGTGTTCTCGTATTTGTCCGTCGATAGGCCCCCAATCTTCTCTGCTGTTAAGCTCTCGTGCGTCGATGTCGCAACGGTATCTGGGTCCGGCTGGTCGTATAACGTCCCACTGGGAGTCTATGGGATTCCACGTAACTTCCACCCAACACAAATGGTCGAAGTTGAACTCAACTGGACGGAACCTCGAGGGTCCGTTAAATTCTACAAAGTATCCGGTTTCTTCTTGTCGCTCCCTCCAACTGGCAGCTTGTAGAAAGCGCATAGGGACGTTCCGTTCTCCTCTTCTCGGGATCGAATACGGACGAAAACTCGTCCACTGGTCTCTGGTTGTTACGGCCACGATGAGATCTTGGTCTTAATGTAACGTCGCCACGACGTTAGCTCGACTTGAGCGCGAATGACAGTAACAACTTAGCGGTATATCGAAGCGTTAACTTGAAGACTCGAAGGTCCAAGCCTCTGTCTTAGTGAATGCGCGGAGGCACACAGACAGGTCTTTCACTGATGTTGTTTCACAAACGGAGTCGGAGTTCAGAGAGGCGAAGAAGAGAAGAGAAGAGAAAGTGACGATTCAAGAAGACCAAGATGGCGTATCTTGGTCTTCGCATAGAGTCTTAAATACATATCGAGCAGGCTTACAAGCGCTGCTATGAGTCACCGTAGGTAGCGTCCAACGTATCGCAGAAACATCTCAAACCCTACTACTACTAGTACCTGTACTAGTGGCGTCGAGTCTCAGTCAGCTATTGTACCCGTATCGCCTATCGCACCACCGTATCGCCGTAAGTAAGTCCGCAACTAATATACCTTACCGCTGTAGTTGCAACCGGTACAGTAAGGGTGTTCATACAACAAAGCTCGCTCGAGTCGAAACGTGACACCTCATTTATTGCTCCACAGATGCCCTTCTCTGGTCTGCCGGCAATAGGTAGTCACCCCATGCCCTCAACATCGTCACTGCACACCGGCCCACCTCTGGGATCTTTGTTAAGTTTTTCTCCCTTAATGACATCTGCACTGTATTTCCCTCTCTCACAGGTACCCCAAGTATATGGAAAGCAGCACGATTGGCATGGCCATATGCTGCCTGTTATGCAACCTCACGCCAATATGTATCACCTGGGACCAGTGCTGGTCATGCATCATCATGATGGGCATCACCCCGGAGAACAAGAGATTTTGTTCAGACCCATTGGTTGACCGTCAGCTTATGGTATGTATTGTTACTATACAAGGACTAGAATAACTAATCTAATGTGTTATAGAGGGCATTACAAAAGGCGTTGGGAAGCGGGAATAGGAGTTGAGGGCTGGACGGTCAATTGTAAACAATTGATATGATGTGTTCCGGAGAGCGTTAGAAACACAAGTCGGGACTCAACACCTTGAACGATTGAGATTTTAATGGATATAATCGGAAATCGGAATTGACTGGGGGAGGCCAATCATCTGTATTTGGTTGTATTGATTTTATTGAGATCTCCGTGTCGCGCGCATCTCGTGTCGCGTCTTTCTTTCACGTTGTGCCGTGTCTTTCTTTTGTGTCACGTTGGATCTTTCTTCCGTGTTGCGTCTTTCACTCTTTTGCTCACTTTCTTTCACTTGTTTCGTGTCTTTCTTTCCAAGTTGTGTTGTGTCTTTCATCCCACTCGGCACCCTATTCCACAAGCTCATGCAATGAGCTTGTGTCATGACCTTTGCAGTGCCAGGGCATCTGTTCATAGTACGAGCAATGACACAGCTCCTGACCATTGCCAGTCCGCTTTTGGTATCACAACACCCACACCCAATCGTGGTGTTTGCCACCACAGGGACAGCGATGACTTTGACTATCATTTGGACGGTGATGTTGTTAGGTCATCTGGCATTGCCCCATTTACTCCAGGAACCACGAAACGTCTCAAGACATCTTGTGACGACATCGCACACCAATACGATGTGGACCCTGCCCTGCTCAGGGAACTCGCAGGTGTACGTCAACCGTCTCCACCCATTCCAGGTTTCTGACTGTATATTAGTCCCAGAATTTGCCCGAGATGATCCTCTGCCTGGCAGCACACCTCCTCAAGCTGGAGAAGCTATTTATCAAGAATGAATTTGATGTCCTGCTTAAATCACAGGAGTTTAGGGTATGTTTCTCATTTGATTTTGCCATACAACCATTTCCAACCAACACATTTCCAGAATGGTTTATCGGACCGACTCTTGGTTTCCCTCCTTTCCCCCGGCATACCTGCATACGTCACCGATGTGACACCACGGATGTTGGTGAGAACAATAACAACACGTCATTTCTTATGTACTAATTGTCATCTAGCGTGTTATCAAGGAACAATGGAGAATCTTCAAGGTTCCCAAAGAGATCTTTGAAGACCCGGATTACTGTTCTCGGCTGGAGACTACTGTTAGTGACCTTCTCACTGCATGTTGGAGTGGCATCAAGCAAAAGGTTTTGTTTCTTTTTTTGAAAGTATGCCTAGCTGACGCAACAATGAACAGATTGAGGCATCGTTTAGGGACAATGGCAACACGGTACATATCAGCATTCTCATGGTGAGGCTGTTCCCAAAGGGTATACAGAGCTCAACAGCACATTGAACGCGAATCACCTTCCTTGTAAGTGTTGGCCTTTTTATGTGAGTATATTCTGACATGGACTTCAGCGATCTGCGCTTCGGGACTTCGTCCGGTTCAGTGGGCTAAAGAAGCCGGCTGGAGCACTTTGTGAATTGCATGAACGTAACCCCACTGACAACTTCACAGGAGTGGCTGGACCAAGGGACGACGCATCAGACACCCCAACGGGTGATAACGGCCACAACGCAGACAACTATAACAGAAATAATGAGGACAGCGAGGACAATCCCGATCCGATGACTCCAATCACCAGGAAGCAATATACACATCAGCAATTTTGGAACTACATCGACGACTATCTGGAGTACATTCGGACGGAACTCTTTGCAGATATCACAGACCGCTCTGTGAGGAGTTCCAGGATAATGCAGTACGTTTTTTACTTCTCTTTTCTCGTTTTCATTTCACTGATTGTACTGTTAGGCTATTCAATGAGGGATTGCAGACCGACATGTTTAATTACAAGGAGGGTCGGAAACCACCTCCTTCAGGTGAACTTCCTGCATGGCAGGAGACCCTCCACTTGTTACGCCCTAGCAGGGGCGTTGGGTTCTGAAGGTTTCTAATCACACAAGTATCAAGCGAAGACTTCTGTTGTCCTATTGCTATGAAATACGAGTGGCAAAAGTGTGGCACAGGGTGCAGCACTACTCTGTAATTGTAACGTCGTTGCGACGTTAGCTCGACTTGAGCTCGTTAGAGGCGGTAACAACTTAGCGAATATCCTGACACGACGACACGAAGGTCCGTGCTCTCGTCTTAGTGAATACGTGGAGGTACACCGGCAAGACTTGACAGCTTGATATGGTCACAACAGGAGTTGGACGTGAACTCAAAGATTCTTTAGGAGACGAAGATAGATAGAAGAAAGTGACGATTCAAGAAGACCAAGATGGCGTATCTTGGTCTTCACAAGACGGCTTAAATACATATTGAGCAGGCTTTCAAGCGCTGCTATGAGTCACAGTAAAGTAGCGTCCAACGTATCGCAGAAATGGCTCGAACCCTAATACTACTAGTACCCGTACTAGTGGCGTTAGTCATCAGTCAGCTATCGTATCCTATCGCCTATCGCACCACCGTATCACCGTGAGTAAGTCCGCGACTAATATACCTCACCGCCGTAATCGCAACCGGTACAGTAAGGGTCCAAGTCTTTGATTCGTACAGAAACGTAACATCACCCCCTTTTCAGTGTGAGACCCCGACTCACCGAAAGTCCCTTGGCTGCCAACTTCGCTGTTCGTCGGTGATGCGCTCGAGTGCGGTGGCGCGTTCGAGGCGGTAGATGCAGTCCCACTTGTCGTCCTGCGCGCATAGGATCATAGCACAGAGTTGACTCACCCCTGCGTGCAAGCGGTCCACCTCGAAGCTGGCCGCGTGATAGCGTGTAACCTCAGCCGTGAGCGTCTCATCGTTGATACAATTGAGCGCGCGATTGGTGATCTTGTCGGCGGCGAAAATCACGAGATCCTCGTGAGGGTACGTGGGTCGAAGAGCGGGTGAGACATGGGGTTCGGCGTAAAGGGGTTTGCCATAGACGTGCGGCGAACCTGGTATGACCCCTAAGATCATGGGTTTGGCCCCTCCGATCAGTTGGACGTGGGAGGCGTCTCTTTCAACGCCATCTGGCCCGGTGATGGGGTACGCAATATGATGGGGTCGTCGATTAGCCCTGAACCCTTCAGGCACAATGACGTGCGCCGGGTCTTCGGCCGCGGTGAAGTCACGCGTGGGAGCTGCGCCGGGGACTCACAGACATCCTCGAAACATGGGGGAGCCGTCGGTGTAGATGAGCCATGGCGTGATGCGGGGATCAGTAGGGTCGCGTTTCGTTCGAAGGAGGGGGTGTCTCGCCGGGTAGTAATCGTCGTCGTCATGGCCAGCCTCAGCAGCCGCCACCTCTCTCTGCGCTCCCGCATCTCCCTCAGTCGTGCCGCCACTGCGTTCAACTGTTCCTTCTGCCACTCCGCTGCTACCTTCCTCCACCCCTCTAACTTGTACTCCATCAGAGCTTGTGCGCTCGTCGTCGCGCGGGAAAATTCCGCGAACGCCGATGAGGTCGTCACTGGGGGGAATAGCGGCGATGGGTTCACGCTCCCCGGCGTCGTTGCGGAAGACGTGGACGACCCCGTGCTCATTGTTGTCGGGCGTTGTTGTGGGGTCAGGGAATCGGGTGATAACATGCGCCCACTCTTGTGCGGTGATAGGCCCCTCTGCTGGTCTAAGAGGAGTCCATGGGGTGAGCTGAGTGTTGGGTATCTCAGTGTCATCGTCTTCGGCCAGGAGGGCGCGTGCGTCTTGCGCGAGGGAGTCGAGGAGTGCCGCTTGTGTGACATGTCGAAGTGGGGAAGTAGGCATAAGAGTGGTTGTGATAGAGCAAAGGAAGTGGGGATGACTTCCCTTGAGCCTTTCCTCGCTCGCTTTAATCGTTCTTCCATGGGTTTGCATTTCTTGATACAGATGAATGGCCTCCGGCGCGAAGACATCATCCTTGTTGACCCACTGATTCTCCGAGTCTGGGTACCCCTTCCATTTGACGAGGTACTGAAGGCGTCTTCCTCTGCCGAAATTCCAGGAGTCTAGAATGGCCTCGACCTCGTATTCCTCTTCCCCATCGATGAGTTCCGGGGGTGGTCGTGCGAAATTCTCCCCATGTAAGGGAGTTTGTTTGTATGGGGTGAGAAGATCGATGTGGAACACTGGGTGTATGCTCCACTGTGTGGGAAGTTCTAATCGATAGTTGTAAGGCGACATCACCTGAGTCACCCGAAACGGTCCGTGGCGTCGTGCTGCTAATTTCGCCGTGGGTTGATTGGTTCAGAGATGTCTTCCTTCTAACCATACGAGGTCGTTGACGCGAAACTTGGGCGTATCTTTGTTGTGCACCCACGCTTCTTGTGCCTTCTTCATGAGGCGTTGGGCTGTGTCTCTAGCTTCCTTTAGCTGGGTTAGTCGTGCGGTTACTTGAGGAATAGGGGAGGGCTTATCTGTCCAATCGGCTTGCGGATCATATCCCATCAGAAGCTGGAACGGCGATTGCTTAGTGTGCTCATGGGGCCAATTATTGTGCGCGAATTCCGCGATTGGTAGATAGGTGGTCCAGTTATCTTGACGCTCATTTACCCAGAAGCGCAAATATTGTTCTAGCCATTGATTGGTTCTCTCCGATTGTCCGTCGGTGCGCGGATGGTATGCCGTGGATATGTTCTGCTGGACCCCTAGAATTCGACACGCCTCCCTCGTGAACTTGGACGTGAATCGAGGGTCCCGGTCGCTGATGATTTTGCGCGGTAGTCCGAATCGTTTGAAAACGTGGGCAACGTACAGTGCTGCGGTTTCCTCTGCGGTTACTACTTCTCCACACAGTATGAACACCGACGCTTTGCTACAGTCGTGATCCGTGATGGTGAGGATGCTGTCGCACCCATTCGACTCCGGTAGTTTGGTGATAAAATCTATTGCCACGGTTTGAAAAGGGGTAGCGTCGAGTACAGGCGTGATGGGGTGTAGAGCCGCTCGTATGGGGCGTGTGTTGACTTTGTTTCGTTGACATTCGGCGCACCCCTGAACGTATTCATACACGTCTTTTCACAGTCGCAGCCACCAGTAGTGCCTTTCTAGGATTCGTTGTGTCCTTGCAATCCTGGGGTGTCTGTGTATCGGCAAGTCGTGGTGGTCGTGGATCAGTACGCGATGCGTCCATGCTGGTCCTGTTATTACGAACCTGCCGTCCTTGTACCACTCTCCTTGTATCTTTTTCAACCGATGGGGGTCTACCCACATTTTGATGACTTCTTCGTCTTGTTGGTGCTGCGGTTGCGTCAAGTTCGGGTTGAGAATGAATGTTCGTGCCGTGTTGAGGGTTTGGACGAAGACTTCAGGTGGCAATACCACTACTTCGCTGTTGTCTTCGGTTCCTTGATTATAGTCTGGTCGGCATGACAATGCATCGGCTCTCCCATTATTCTTTCCCTTGATGTGGTGAATTTCGAAGTCGTACTCTGAGAGTTCGAGTACTTCCCTTGCCACTCGCCTGCTGATTTTCTGTGGCGACTTCCAGTATTGTAGATTTAGGTGGTCCGAGTAGATCTTGATTTTGTGTGGAGCTCCCGCGAGTAGCGGTCTCCAGTTTCGTAGAGCTTTGACTATGGCGAGTAGCTCTAGGTCATAAATGTCATAATTTCTCTCTGCTTCGGAGAGTGTTGCTGAATAGTAGCCTATGGGATGTCGCTTTCCGTCAGATTTCTTTTGTAGTAGTACGGCTCCCACCGCGTATCCCGAAGCATCTACTTCTAGCTCGAACGGATCTTGAAGGACCGGGTGTGCCAATACCGGCTCTTCTGTGACGAGGCGCTTTAATGTTTTGAATGCTTGATCTTCCTCGTCCGTCCATTGCCATTCTTCGTCCTTGCGCGTTAATTTGGTGAGTGGTTTGGCATGAGTTGCGAAGCCGCGTATGAAAAGTCGATAAAAGTTGCAGAAGCCGAGGAAGGATCGGACGTCCTTGACCTTCGTTGGCGTTGGCCAATCCTTGATGCCTTGAACTTTTACAGGGTCCATTCTGGTCACCCCCCTTTCAAGGATTACCCCCAGGTAATCCATACGCGGTTGATGAAAAAGGCACTTCTCCAGTTTGAAATAGAGATCATGCTCCTCCGCGACATGTAAAACGTCTCGAACTGCCGCGACATGGGCTGTCAAATCATGGTCGAAGTGAGTTGTGATCCCAATATCATCCATGTAGACACGTATCGTGGTGCCCAGTCGGTCATGCTTGGCTATGGTGTCGCGGTATATGTGGTTCATCATTGATTGGAAGGTCGCGGGGGAGTTGGTGAGTCCGAAGAACATGACGGTGGGCTCGAAGAGGCCAAACTTGGTTTTGAATGCTGCCTTTTCCTGATCTCCGTCGCGAATGCATATGTTATTATACCCCCATCGGATATCGAGTTTCGTATAAATGTGGGCGTTGCTGAGGTCGAGGATGAGGTCCTGGATCAGGGGCAGCGGGTACTGATTTCGGACGGTGTGGGAGTTGATGACTCGGTAGTCCTGTACGGGGTGTAGTTTCCCGTCCTTCTTTTTGATAAAGAAAAAGGAGGACGCGTACGGGGATATGGAGGGGCGTAAGTACCCCTGGCGTAGCTTTTCTTCGAGAAATTCCTTGAGTTCGCCTTCCTCCTTTTGAGTCATGGGGTATATCTTGCAGTCAATAGCGGCCGGCGCGGACGGTTTGAAGTCTATCGTGTGGTCCCACGGCCTGGCCAGGGGAAAGCGATGCGAGGCTTGCTCGTCGAAGAGTCTGCTGAACATTGCGTATTCGGGAGGGAGTACCGCTGCCGTTTGCTGTTGTTTTGCCTGTATGGCCAGCTCCGTCGAGGTAGTGGCTCGGGCAAATGTCTCTTCCTCTAGTGTTTGTAAAATGTCTTCCTTTTCGGCTGTAATGAGGGCTCGAATGGTCATCGTTGACAGTAATGCCTCTGTAGTGGCTAGCACTACCGGCTGCATGTCAGGATGTATGGTAGCAGTGGCCCAGCTGATGGTTGGTTCGAAGGCGCTTAGCCATGGATAACCCAGCACCATGTCTTCGCTTCCGAGATCAGTGACCAAGAAGGTCAGTTGTTTCACCTGTCCTCATGTTTTCACTTCCAGGTTAACATAATGAGTGATTAACCCAGCTTTGTTTTCCGTGTTATCTATATTCCATATCTTGCGAGGTGTTTCTAGTGGCTGTACCGGTATTCCGGCCCGGACAGTCATGCTTGGTTGAATGAAGTTATCGGTTGCGCTGGAGTCAACCAGCGCTTTTGTCTCAGTCGTTTGGTAATTTGTTCGGACGGTTACTGGAATTCGCATAGATCGATAGCGCGTCGTCACGATTACAGAATTACATTGAAGAGCCCTCACCCAGACTGACGGGTTTAGGCGTCCCGAAAACCCTCTTTTCCCCACAGATCTTGAAGTATGAGGTCTTTCACCTCGTCTGTACTATTGGCTACCTGTGTGAGCCATTCCTTTGCCTGTTCCCCTGCCGTCTTTGTGCTCGCTGCGTTTATTTGAGGCGTGGGTGTTGTGCTTGGTGCGGGTGACATGTATCCTGGCAGCGATGGCGCGTACTGTGATGGTGCGTATTGTGACACTGGCCCTTGAAGGTATCCGGTGGTTTCGGTCATGCGGCTACTGGATGGAGCTGCCGACCACTGCTGTTGCTGCAAGGTACGCGGATATGGGCAGTTTCGTGAGAGGTGGCCTGGGGCGTGACAATTATAACAAAGGACGTTCCTTAAGTCCCTTCGAGATCCCCCTCTTCCTCGTCCTCGAGCTCCGGGTCCTCCCCGTGGTGGAAATGGCGGCATGGGCCAGTTATGGTGCAGGAGTTTGTTGAAGTTGATTTCTTCGGATCCCGCCAGTCTCACCTTGGCACGATCGGCGGAGGTGTCCATGGCCCATGGGTTGCTTTGCGGCAGGTTTTGTGGCAATGTCCATCCTGCGTTACCACTTTGCTTCTTTGGTTGTGTGGTCGCGCTCTTGTATTCGTTAAGCCTTGCTTTGAGATGTATGTAGTTCTTTTGGCGTTTAAGAACTGCCCTTTTCCAGTCGTCGAACGTGATTGGATCGTCGAACTGGAAGGCATTCTTGAATAGCTCCCTCGGCAAGCCCGACGTGAAAAGGTCAATGGTTTGTGGTTCATTGAGGCGGTAGTGAGCTTTCCGTGCCAGCTGTTCGAAGTCATTGACATACTTGTCAATATCCTCTCCCGTCATTTTAAAACCCTTCCTTAGTATTGCCTGCACTTGTTCTCGTTCTAACGTGTTTTCGAATCGCTGACTGAACCCGTCTGCTACGGCGTCCCATAGATCCCGTGTGTAGGGGCTGATTCCTCATTGTATTTGCCTGTTGAGCCAGTTCAGGAAGGATAGGACCCATTCGCTGACTGCTCCGCCTTTGATGTATGACAGGAATAAGAGACACCTCCTGTAGTTGTTTCGCATGATGGGGGCGTCCAAGTTCATCCCCCAGTACACATGCCACTGTGTCAAAAATTGGTCGACTTTAAGTCTGTCGCCGTCAAAAATGGAGGGAGGCTCACCAGTGAGTTTTTCGTTGTGATTTCCTCCGACTCCGCCGCCTCCCCCTCCACCGCCTCCACCCCCACCGCCTCCACCTCCACCGCCTCCCGGCAGTCCTGTTGGTGGTCCTCGTGGTGGTTCGGTTCTTCTTATGTCGAAAGGGACTCCTCCGTCCGGTGGTGGTGGTGGGTCTTCGCTTGGGCCTCCTATTCCGGGTGGCAACTCTAGTCCTAAGGGCCTTCCCGATGGTGGGTCTCCTCTATCAGACCCTATGGCTCAAAATATTGCTGCGTCGTCGGCCGTCATCCATCGTCCGGTTTCCGGGTTGATGGGCATGAGGATTTCTCGTGCCTCTTCCCGTATTGCGCGCGATTCTTCTAGTGCAACTTCTTCCATTGCTTGCGTTAAGGTTGCCATGATTGCTGGGGATTGGGTGTGAATTGGTTCTGGTTCTGTGATATGTGCTGACTCAGCTCGTTCGATAAGGAGGTCTTGTATAGCTCCTCCACTAGTTTCCGTCTGGTTTGGCTCTCGCCCTTCGCTTCCCTCCTGATCTTGTTCGATTTCTTCATCTTCTTCTGTTGATACCACTTCTCCGGTAGAGTGTTCTCGTATTTGCCCGTCGATGGGGCCCCAATCTGCTCGGCTATTGAGTTCTCGTGCGTCGATATCGCAGTTATATCTGGGTCCGGCTGGTCGTATGACGTCCCACTGAGAGTCTACGGGGTTCCACGTAACTTCTACCCAGCACAGATGGTCAAAGTTGAACTCAACTGGGCGAAATCTAGTAGGCCTGTTAAACTCCACAAAATATCCAGTTTCTTCTTGTCTTTCCCTCCAATTGGCAGCTTGTAGAAAGCGCGTGGGAACGTTGCGTTCTCCCCTCCTCAGGAGTGAATAGGGATGGAAGTTCGTCCACTGATCCCTTGTTGTTACGGCCACGGTGGAATCTTGGTCTTAATGTAATGTCGTCGCGACGTTAGCTCGACTTGAGCTCGTTAGAGGCGGTAACAACTTAGCGAATATCCTGACACGACGACACGAAAGTCCGTGCTCTCGTCTTAGTGAATACGCGGAGGTACACCGGCAAGACTTGACAGCTTGATATGGTCACAACAGGAGTTGGACGTGAACTCGAAGATTCTTTAGGAGACGAAGATAGATAGAAGAAAGTGACGATTCAAGAAGACCAAGATGGCGTATCTTGGTCTTCACAAGACGGCTTAAATACATATTGAGCAGGCTTTCAAGCGCTGCTATGAGTCACAGTAAAGTAGCGTCCAACGTATCGCAGAAACGGCTCGAACCCTAATACTACTAGTACCCGTACTAGTGGCGTTAGTCATCAGTCAGCTATCGTATCCTATCGCCTATCGCACCACCGTATCACCGTGAGTAAGTCCGCGACTAATATACCTCACCGCCGTAATCGCAACCGGTACAGTAAGGGTCCAAGTCTTTGATTCGTACAGAAACGTAACAGTAATATAGGACTCCTCGTCCGAAGTGTCTGACACTTCTCTACACTTGATCTTGCTAGTGCACAGAGTATAACAGGTGTGACGCGTTGATATAGTTCAACTGCAAAGACTTCGAAGTGTCCTGGTTAGGGACTGAGGTAGGGGATGCACAAGAGGAGGAGAATGAGGCGAGGTCACACCAAAGTATGGAGGCAAGGTTGCTAGATTGCAAACGAAACCAAGTCTGGCTTCCTACGGTCTATGGTACAGGTTTATATAGGACAGGGTTCCAAACAACATGAACACAAGTCCACACAATATCAAAGAGACTAAACGGAGTAAACAGAAGTTCGGATCAAAGAAACAGCGCCACTAGTAACAGTAGCTCCTTTGGTAACAAGGTGTAGTACAGAAGGGGGAAGGCAGGGTGGAGACATACTGTGACTTAGGTCCGAAGCGTCGGATCATAACACCACTGCAGTGCGTGCTGGTGATGGATGATGTCTGCGCTGACTCACTGCTACTTCCCAAACCAAATGTCATATATCTGAATTGTCTAGCGTATTCACAGTACACTGGGAGTAGTACATATCATAATATCAGTGCTTTTAATGCAATGGAACTGCCCGTCCAAAAAAAACAAACAAACAATAAAATTGAACCGCGAGGAAATCCAGCACCCAAGCCCCGTGTCCAAGCCAACCTCAATGAGACCGCCACAGAGTGCCAGAGCAACCTCAGTCTAGTGATTTGCTGGCCCAGCCTGGAAGCCGGAAGCCAGCCCAAGCCAGCCGCTGGAAGCCAGGCCAAGCTGGAGCCGTAAGTCAGGCTTTTGCAGCCTGTGGCTCAGGCTTGAAATTCTCTGGGCCGGGGGATACAGCCTGCATCTCAGCTTCAAAATTGCAGGCTACAGGCCGAAAAAAAATAAAATCAAACAACTGCCAGTCACAGTACATGTTGCCAACCTCCTCACAGTATGTACGCCCCCATTCTCTGTATGCTGCCCCTCTCTGATTCACCATCTAGTCGTCAAGTTCTCCTAACGTTTGAGCTCTGTGTCAGTGTGGCTCATTATTTTAATTCTCCAGCTTTCTGCACTTGTGCGCGGCACTATTGGCTCGAATAAAACGTGTTCCCGACTCATGCGACTAGTTATATGAAGTTTCGTGTCACGCGCAAACGTGCATGACCATTTCGACCACCTTCAACCACCCAACCTCGTTTCTGTTCCCGACCCCACCGCATGTCCACGCACGTTTAGCCCTTCAAGAGAAACACGTCCCTAACTATTGCAAACCAATGTATGATGGCGCACGTCCCGCGGACGCGTGCGCAACACCTTGCGATGTATCGCATGCCCCAAGACCTGCACATGTCTTGGGTCTTTGTTCCTCTCAAAAACTCCCAAAGCCACGGCCTGAAAGCCGGGCCAGCCCAAGCCATGGGTGGCGGCTCAGGCCTCACATTTTCCAGGCCTAAGCCTCTCAAAGCTGGGCCTAAGCCGCAGCTTTCAGGCCAAGCCGGGCCGGCAAATCACTACCTCAGTCAAAGGCTGACAGGGGGTCCAGACTGAATACCAATCCAACGCTCCAAGCTGCATTGTCCACCCGTTGCTAGCACAGCCTTAAAATAGCCCCCAGATGGGCCCATGGCGAGGCCCACGGGATTACTGAACCAGTGCCAGGGCACAAACCCTCCGAGTAGCCTTCACACGGATAGCACTCATTTTAGCCCAAATTGGGGCCACATGGTCCTTGAATTGCCGAACCATGAGGCAGGGCTGAACTCAACTGGCGGTGTACAAGTCGTGACATGCCACGGCAGTGATCGATCGTGTCCGTAATCAAGAAAGTGGGATGATCAAAGTGGGAGAACAATCGACGGCCGGGGTCCGAAAAATAAAATGTCCAGCGAAACATACACAAAAAATAGATTGTAATAGTACGACACAAACAGCCAAGCAAGCTAACAAGCAAAAAAAAAAATAAGCAAACACTTGCATGTAATTGTTACAGTAGTCAGATGTGGGTATGTTACTGTAGCAATACAACAAACGGTGTCATCAAGAAACAAACTAAAAACATCAATACCGTACGAATATTGTAAAAAAAAGTCATTGAGAAGAGTAGACTTGGGAAATCATGCAGCCTGCCCCTGATACTGTCTGATCAAATCACACAACAGTGCCTGCCCCAATGCAAGGTCAGCCTTGAGGCCCACCCCACTCACAAGCGGCGGGTGCCAGCCTGCGACAAGGGATGGGAATGCCGCAATGGCTGGTGGGGGCGTAGGCGAGCGCATGCTTGCGCAGGTCCGAGCGCCGGGCGGTTGTGCAAGTGACACTATAGACGAAAGGACGGGCGTGGCGATGGACGAGGAGAGCGTGGGCGAGGATGGCATTGCTGCAGCCGCCACGCCGAGCCTGATCAACGCACGGGGCACGCGTGCCGCGACTGGCAGCGCGCCCTCTTTCTCAACTTTCTCGGCCTTCGTTGATGCTGGTGTTGCGAATGCTGCGGGTTTGCCAAGTCTGAGGGGAACATGCCTGTCCTGGACACGAGCTCCCGGCGCGACGATGGACATCATCGGCTTCAATGGCGTGGGGGTCGAGACAAGGTTCCTGTTGTTGTTATCGCTCTTATGAGCCGCAGCTTTGGGCTGTGTGGGATTGCCCGTAGCTTTGGTCCCCTTTTCCACTGGCGTCGGCGCCCTTGCACCCCTGGTTTTGGTAGCCTCCGCCCATATAGACGCCACAGCAGTGACCTGCCCGCTGCGCACAGACTTGACATCATACTTCATCTCCACCTGCGGGGGTGGCAGTAACTTATTCGCGATGCGCCTAGCAGCAGCAGTGGGGGGGACGCTTGACTGAGCAGTTGGCGCGGATTCGGGCGTGGGGAGGGTGATAGGTGCGCGACGGAGTGTAGTGACAGAAATGAAACCAGATGAGCGCGGGTTCAGTTTCGACTTGATGACCGTCAATGGCTCTTGTGCAGGAGCAGGCAAGGGGTTGGCAGTAACGGTAGGCTCTGGTGCTGGGTTGGGTGAGGATGCAGGCGCCTGTTCTTGAGGAAATGCGGGCAAACAAGTATCCTTGTTCTCCACCTCTGCATTCGCCACCACGAGCTCTCTCTCAGGCTCCGGAGGCGCCAGTTTCTCCAACCACTCCGCAACCTGGCCCTTCACTGCCCGCTTAGGCTTCGCGGCCTCCTTGTCGCACACCTCACACACCTTCTTCATCTTCTTCTCCCTGTCCTTCAAGTCCGACTTGACAGGCTTGCACGACCGCTCCTTGTGTGTCCCACGCTCGCTGCCGGATGACGTACCTGCGCCCTTAAGCGCTACGTTGTAAGGACGCTGAGGGGTCCAAGGTGAGTTCGAAGGCGGAGAGGATCTACCTCCAAGAGAAGGGGATAAGGAGTAGCGAGAGTTGTCTTTTGAGTGCCCACGTTTGGGCCTGACTTCCGGGACAGTCACGCAGAGTTAGAGGGGGAAAGTTCTTCTTGATTGATTCTGGGAGCAAGTCATCCTCTCCAGTACAAAACGAATCCTGTACTTAAGAGAGAAAAGGAATGGTAGCATAAGAAAGGAACTGAGATAAAAGAACACCGAGGACAGGCGCATGGCCGAGGCGATCGAAGATATAAAAATGGTTGGTTTCGGGCTCAGCCAAATGGCTGGCCTTACAACGTGCAACCATTGGTGTCGTCGCCCTCGACATCCTCACCATCGCCCTCCTGCTGTTCCAGTCCAACGAGCACGTTATTGCTAGCGTTGGCATTACGCCCGCCAAAGTCCTCCTCGGCGCCGAGCACGAGACTCGATATCGCACTCTCATTCACGCCCGCGCCGCCACCGACCACCTTGTCAGCGTGTTCGAGCTCCTCTGCCGCCGCCACCTTCTCCTTTCTTTTTCCGGGAATGGGTACGGGCACGGGCACGGGCGTGGGTGGGGGATCGGCCATGACGATTGGCGCAGGAGGATATTTGCGCGTGCCGACTTCCTCTACGAGGCGCCGTTCGAGGGCATCCAGAACGTTGTCTTCCGTCTCCCGTCCCCGCTCCGTGAAAACAAGCTGTCATGGCGATGCGGTGGCCGCAAGAGCGACAGAGCCGAGAGGGACGGCGTGCGCGGCACCATTTCCGGCGCTGCATTCGCTTGCTCTTTCTCAAAAATATCCTGGGCAACTGGGCGCATACTTTCGCTGTATCCCAGCAGTTTCCTAAATGGGACAGGCGGAGTGGGGAGCGTCTTGTCTGCGACCGCCTTGGCCTCCATCTCTGCTGCAGCCCGCGCTGCCATCTCCTCCAGCTTCACGACGCTCAAGCTTCGCGTGCGCGTCCCCACCCTCTCGAAGCTTTGCGCAAATCGGTCTACGTCGAGCGTCTCGCTCACGAGCTTCGGGGAGGGTATCGGCTTTGGCGCCAGCACCTCCACCTCTACTTGCGTAGGCGGGGGCGTCACAGACCGAGCAGGGGGCAGCGAGACCGAGCGGCCCGTGACGTTGCGCGGAGGTGGTGGGATATCCGCGCCGAGAGGCTACCGTGACCGATCGTCTGCTGCGATGGGTGCCGTTGCTGTTCTTGCTGATGAGAGATAGAACCGAGCATGTGATCCGGTGTGCCAGAAATGGGTAGTCCGGACAGAGGAATCGCAGCCATAATGGTGCTTGCGTGGGCATTCGTTGGCCGATGTGGCTGTGGCTGTTCATAGGAGGGACCCCCGATATATCCGGGAGGAGGTGGGAACCAGAGCTGTCCATCGTGTGATCTATATAGGGGGATAACCAGCGGCCCATGTAGAGGCGCCGCGGATGACGGTGATGGTAGTGCGAGAGAAGGGATCATGAGATACACGTAGAGCGGAGACCCCGCGCGTTCCGCGTAGGGCATCGGCATCGGGATAGGGAGGTGCGGTGATGGCAATGAGTAGGGATTCTGGTTCAAATATGGGTCCAAATATGCATCTGGAGCCGGATACGGGTATGTTTGGGGGCAAAGTCGCAGGGTGAAATATAGCCACAGGTAGTTCAAGTACGATCTCCTTACTAACCATCAGCCCCGCGCAAGTTAGTGATTCGTTCACATGAAGCGCGGACGGGTCACTCGCCTACCAAGAGGCAGAGAAATGCGTAAAGAGACCACTCCGCGGACCTCGAATAGCGGCGGGGTCTTTTTCTTCACCGCGATTCCTTCGCCTTCGCCCTCGTCTACGTCACCGCCGTGCCTTAGATGCGCCGAGACGGTGCAGGCGGATCTCGGGACGTCGAATACAAGCTGTGCAATATTCTCGGTTCCCGGGTTAGCTGTGTACTCTGGGCCACGAAAAGAGATGCTTGCGAGGGAATCCGGGATCTGTAGCAGCGGTAGCACCTTTTTACCAGATCCCTGGGCAGGCGCAGGTAGGTGGGGGTACCGGCCGAGTTTAATGTGTAAAGCTGTCGCTTATGCAGAGCATATAAGATAAAATGCAAGGAAAGGAACAAGGAGAAAGGACGCACCTTTTTTGCCGAGTGATTCTTCACCTGAAGCTCGACGCAAGCGCTCTCCCCTGCCACCAGCATGCCGCAAAGGACGCGGGCCTGCGCCCAGATCTTGCTGCCCTCGCCGATGACCAGGCATTCTGGCGCGAGCCAGGTGTGTAACCCATCGTCTTCTTGGATACGTCATCGCCAGGGTATCGCTGGAGGACGACGACCGGACATTGGCTGGTGACGACCCAGTTCTGGCTCCTCCAGGCAGCCCCGACAGAGGCGCGGACCTCGTATCGTATTCGGGCGAGCCTGTTTCCAAAGTCTATTGACGGAGGGGAGAACGTGGGAGAGGGAGGCGAAAGAGGAAGGTGGTGAGGCCGCACCAAGCCTGGTGGTAGTTCGCGGGTAAGGGTCGCTCGCTGGCAACTGGTAGCACGGCGTTAGGATGGGGTAGGCTATGACCTTGGTAAAGACGGCGGGTGTGTTTGAATGTTGATGTCGGAGAATGGTCCCGGGGTGTCAACTCTGGTGGGGGAGGGAACAGGACAAGTCAGTCAGACGACAGCAGGGAAGAGGTGACCGGACATTCGATAGCAACGAGCTCGACAGCAATGATACCAAAACTGAGGCCCATATCTGCGCAGGACTCGAACTCACCTCCCAGCGAAATCACGCGGCCCGCCCCCGAGACTGCCTGAGCAAACCACACAACCGTGCCTGCCCAAAAGCGAGATCGGGCTGAGAGGACAGGTACTAAGAGAAGCCGCCGCCGCAACGGTAGGTGAGGACGAAGAGGGTAGAGAGTCGTGGACGTGGACGCGAGAGCGCGGGACGTCACGCCGGGTGGGTGCGCAGGAGACGCGGGAGACGAAAGGACGAGCATGGTGTTGGACAAGGGTGGAGCGGGCGAGGACTTCGTCGCCCCGCCAAGCCCGAATAGCGCGCGCCCGGAGCCTGAGGCCTGAGCTGACGGGGATTCGAGTAGTGACTAGTGACCTTTCAGAGAATTATACAGTGACTTCCAACTAACTACGACGGTAGTAACGATCCCTCATGTCCATATTCACGTGGGCGGGCTGGCTCGACGCTCAACTTGAGCTTGAGAGGCAAGCGCCGACCGCCCAGTTCTTCCACCAAAATCGATCCCACCATCAGTGACCACACATTCATATGTCGTCGGCCCACCCACCCGTTTCCTCCTCTAATTTTCGTCTCATCCTCGATGCATTCGATCACTACGCAACCCAGGTTGGCATAGACCTCACAAAGAACCCGCTCGCCGAAGAAATCCGACGCTGTGACTCTCCTAACGCTGTCCTCCAACTCCTTCAAGAAAAGGCCCATGCATTTAAAGACTATCGAGATGGAGATCGCAAACTCATAAATTGGCTTAAACCGGTAGTGCAGGTCGTCCATGGATTTTCTGGTGTTCTTGGAGAGGCCATCAGTCTCGTCAGTCGAACACTTCGATTCCTGCCGTTTGCCATTTCACACTTCTACCACCAGGTACCGTTCCCACCAGCAAGTGCAGTCCTCGTCGGTGTCGAAGTTCTCCTCACGGTGCGTACCCTCCATACTCTCCATCTCTATCTTCCTGTTCCTGATCTCACAGCGATGTCTGGACACATCAGGCGGCCAGCGATGTCAGCTCGAGCTACGACTCCCTTGTAGACTTGTTCGAATGCCTCGGAAACTTCCTCAAACGCCTTCAAATATACACTTCCATCCCATTCACTCCTTTGATGACAGACGTCATCGTAAAGATATTGGTTGAGCTACTCTCGGTGCTCGCACTCGCCACTAAACAGGTTCAGCAAGGGAGGTTGAGTAAGTGGGTTATTGGGTCTATGTTCTGGTAGCTCAACGTGATACAGAGAAGTTTGCAAAGAAGCTGCTAGGAGAGAGCGAAATCGAGGCGGTGCTGCAGAAGCTGGATCGTCTGACGCAGGAAGAAGCTCGGATGATGGGAGCGCAGACTCTAGAAGTGGTGCACTGTCTCGTGAATAATGTGAAAGCGGTCATGGACGGTGGGTGACTGATGTTCGGATCGGTATTGATGTTGCGCTGAGCTGATATCTGGATAGACGGTAGGGTATCACTGGATGGGGTCAGAAACGTTCTGGGTATGTTACGGCCGGGGCCGTCCTATGTACCCAGGTATCTTATGCGCCGGCTGACGACTTATACCAGTTACGATGCAAGGGATAGCGAGCGAGATAAATAAGATGAAACGTCCGTCACCTCTTTGTTCTACCTCTTTTGATCGCTCAGACTGAATTGTTCGTAGGTGACCAGCTGCAAAAGGACGCGCGAAGTTGGATCTCCCCTCCAGATCCGTCGAAGAATTACAACATCGCGTGTGAAGCTCACCAAACTGGAACGGCCCTATGGTTCTTACGAGGCGTCGTTTTTTCCGACTGGAACGCCGAGGGTACGCTGTTGTGGATTCATGGCAAACGTGCGTGTCCTTCTGTGTCTTCCGTGCTATGCGCCCTGATGAGTTCCTTGCTTCGTAGCGGGATCGGGAAAAAGTATTCTTACGTATGTCGCTTCTCGTCATCGTTGCTTGGTGTTACTCAAACTCTTCACTAGCTCCGCGATCATTCGGGACATTGAAGGCCTGTGCGCAGCCGGATTGGCATTGATGGCGTACTTTTACTTCGATTTCCGGGACACCGACAAGCAACACCGACGTGGATTACTGTCTTCTCTCCTTTGCCAGCTCTGCGCCGAGTCGGACCCTTGCTATGAAATTCTGTCTCGCCTGTATTCATCTCACGGCGCGGGGACACGAGAGCCTAGCGATAGTGCGCTTGCGCGGTGTCTAATGGATATGCTCCAACTGGAAGGACAGCCGACAATTTATATCATTGTGGACGCTCTCGACGAATGCCCTAATACATCTGGGATGCCGACGCCACGTGAGAAGGTGTTGGAGTTTCTGGAAGATCTTATCGATTGTCAGCTTCCAAATGTACATCTATGTATTTCTAGCCGTCCGGAGTTCGACATTCGAAGTGTTCTTGAGCCGTTGGCGCGTTTCCGAGTGTCGCTTCACGACGAAAGCGGGCAAAAGAAAGACATTCTGGATTATATCAGCACTATCGTCCATTCGGATCGGAGGATGCGGAAGTGGAGAGCACAGGAAAAGCAGTTGGTAATTGATGCCCTCTCTGAGAGAGCAGACGGGATGTAAGCAATTCCTGTGGTGTCATTTCAGCGTGTTCGCTTACGTAAATGGGCAGGTTCCGGTGGGTCTTTTGCCAGCTGGAAACCCTGCGTCGTAGTTTTCCTGGGACAATTCGGCACACTCTAGACAAGTTGCCTGAAACCTTGGACGAAACATATGAGCAGATCCTGCTTCGCATCGATAAGGAGAAACGAAACTCTGCATACCGTCTGTTCCAATGTCTGACAGTGGCCATCCGTCCGCTTCGCGTTGACGAACTCGCCGAGGTTCTTGCCCTCCGCCTTGACCCCGGACACCCTGCCGAATATCGCCCAGATTGGCGCCCAGAGGATTCACACGAAGCTGTCTTGTCAGCATGCTCCAGCCTAGTCACCGTTGTCGACGTCGAAGGTTCACCAGTCGTACAATTCTCACATTTTTCCGTGAAGGAATTCTTGACCTCGGACCGGCTCGCGACAGCCAGACCAGAGCTTTCCCGTTATCATATCGTTCCCCATCTTGCGCATACACTCCTCGCCCAGGCCAGCCTCGGCGTCTTACTAAAGCTAGATGACAGCGTCGACAAGGACAGCATCAAGAATCTTCCACTCGCTGTCTATGCCGCGCGACATTGGGTTGACCATTGCCAGTTCGGAGATGTGTCGTCCAGCGTCCTCGACGAAATGGAGCGTCTCTTTGACCGGGACAAGCCACAGTTTTCCACGTGGATCTGGCTGTACGATATTGTCCGTCCTTGGAAGGAACACGCATTCACGGCACGGCCAACGCAGCCAGAGACGACCCCGCTATATTATGCAGTACTCTGTGGGTTTCGCGGCCTCGTGGAGCGCCTAGTTGGCATTTATCCGGAGGATGCCAATACCAGTGGTGGCTTCTATGGGACTCCCTTGCACACTGCACTCTCCCGTGGGCACATGGACATCGCGCTTTTACTCCTACAGCATGGTGCCGACCCTAATGTCCTAGCCGGGGAGGGCGATTTGTGTCCGCTGCACAATGCCTCACAGAATGGCCAGGTTGACATTGTGCAGTTACTACTCGAACATCACGCGGACGTCAACCTACTTAATGGGAAAGGTCAAACCCCGCTGTGGGAGGCGTCGTGGCAGGGAGAAGTCGAAGTCGCACGACTATTATTACAGAATGGCGCAAATGTCGAGCCTCGTGATGTCCAGGGCCGGGTCGCGATGAACGTCGCGTGTGAAAACGGGCATCTAGAAATTGTACGATTACTCCTCGATGGTGGTGCGACGGTGGACACGCGAGACGATGACGGCTGGACGCCTCTGTCCACGGCATCCCGGAACGGATACCCGGATGTGGTGGAATTGCTTCTCGACCATGGTGCTGACGTGAATTCGCAAGATAACAAAGGCTGGACCCCATTGCACGGAGCGTCAAATTTCGGTTATTGCGAAGTCGTCAAGCTGCTTCTCGACTACGGCGCAGATGTCCACATCCGCGACTGCGAAGGCCGGGCTCCCTTCCACAAAACATTGAAGGACGACCAACTCGAAGTCGTCCGTTTATTTCTCGCGCATGGTACTGAACCCGATATCCGGAATGGGGTGTTCATGACACCCTTGGCCGTGGCATCAGCCAATGGCGAGGTGAAGACTTCACGCTTTCTGATCGAACAAGGCGCGAACGTACATTCAAGCGACCGCGAGGGCTGGACTCCGTTACACTTTGCATCGGCGAATGGGCATGTCGAGGTTGCGGAGTTGCTAGTCGAACGTGGTGCAGACGTTGACAAGAAGAACAAGGATCAAGAAACGCCACTGGACTATGCCTCATTTGAAGGGATGCACGAGATTGTACGCTTCCTTATCAGGTGCGGCTCAGATGTGAATTCCCGAGATGGCAAGAAGTGGACACCATTACACACTGCGGCACGTGAGGGGCATCTGGAGGTGGTGAAGATGTTACTGGAGTCTGGGGCGGAAATCGATGTGCGGAACAACGATGACAAATCTCCGTTTGATCTGGCGTTGGCCAACGGGAAGTACGAAGTGGCGATTTTTCTGGCCGAGCGCATGGGGTTACCTCTACCAGAAACAGCATCTCAGGGCACGCTTACGGACGACGACAAGCCTCCCGATGACGCGGAAGAGCTGACGCTGCACACTGCATCAGACAACGGCCGCCTTGATGTCGTGCGAATGCTACTTGATCATGGGGCAGATGTCAATACTCGGGACAAGAACTACGCGACGCCATTGGATGTAGCATCGACTGCAGGACATTTGGAGGTTGTACGCCTATTGATCGATCGTGGCGCAGACGTGAATTGTCGCGACCGGCGTGGCTGCACTCCATTACACGAGGCAACTTATAAGGAACACATCGACGTCGCGCGGTTACTGATTGAACGTGGCGCCGATATTGACGCGCCGCACGTTCATCGCTGGACTCCGCTGCACATCGCAGCCTCATATGGGTACACCGAGATCGTGCAGCTGCTGCTCGACCGAGGCGCCGACATAAATGTGGTCAACTCTGACGGCAGGACACCGGCCCGAGAAGCAATGGCGAGTGGACGTCGTAGGATTGCGAATTTGCTTTCAAATCATGGAATGCGTGGGGTATAGTGCTTCGGCGGACGTGATATCACTCAATACCATAACTGCGCTGTTTACTCGGAGTCCAGATTCGTGCCATATGGTTTTGATTCTGTTTTTTAGCTTTCACATACTTTGTTTTATGACTACGAATGCCGATAAGGTGCTTGCTATCAGCGTTATGTAACTATCATAGCATAAATATGGAACGTTTCGTCAGCCGTTATAAAATGTGTTTTGAGAACGCGCGAACAGTAGGCCCCCAGCTTGAAACCAATGCACTTGAGCGACTTGGAATTAGTACGTATCAACTCGATATCGATCCGTACAAACAACCGGTGGTGCCTTAGCACGGAGACGTAACAATACCTTCCTCGGGCGGCGCGACGGGACTACAAAGTGGAGGTTACACGGCCCTGAATAACATTATTGTTTTGCGCGCAGAAATTTACTACATGACCATGGAAAACAGGAGACGTACTACAAAGTCGTGTCAGTGCCATAGCTGCGATCGATCGTGTCCGTATCAAGAAAAACGGAATGATCAAAGCGGGAGAACAATCGATGGCCAAGGTCCGAAAAATAAAAAGTCCAATGAAGCATACGGTGACACAAAGATAGTTTGTAATAGTACGACGCAAACAGTCAAGCAAGCAAGCAAAAAAAACAAACACTTGCATGTAATCGTTACACTAGTCGGTTGTGGGTATATTAGCAGCACAACAACAAATAAGGACGTCGTCGTCGTCGTCGTCGTCCAGAAACAACAAAAAAATACATAAATACCGTACGAATATCGTAAAAAAATGTCGTCGAGAAGAGTAGACTTACGCAGCCTGCCCCTGATACCGTCTGATCAAATCACGCAACCGCGCCTGCCCAAACGCAAGGTCGGCCTTGAGGCCCGCACCACTCACGAGCGGCGTGCGCCAGCCTGCCGTCGCAGGCTGCGACTGCTGGAGCTGCTGGGATGGCGGCGGCGGCGGCGGCTGAGGGGACGGGGACGCCGTAATGGCCAGTGGAGGCGTGGGCGAGGGCACGCGAGCGCGAGCTCGAGCACCGGGCGGTTGAGCGAGGGACGCGGTAGACGACAGGACGGGGGTGGCGATGGACGAGGAGAGCGCGGGTGAGGACGGCGTCGCTGCTGCCGCCACGCCGAGCCCGAACATCGCACGGGGCACGCGCGCAACTGCTGGCGGCGCGTCCTCTTTCTCGGCCTTGGCTGGTGATGGTGCTACGGGTGCTGCGGTTCTGCCGCGGCTGACAAAGACACGCGCGTCGTCGTCCTTGGCGGGACGCGCTCCCGGTGCGACGATGGACGTCATTGGCTTGATCGGCTTGGTCTGCGGCGCTGATGCCGGCTTCGGGGTGGATAGGACGTTCTTGTCGCTCTTATGGGCCGCGGGTTTGGGTTGTGCAGGATTGCCCGTAGCCTTGGTCCCTGGCGTACTGGCACCTCCAGCTTTAGTAGCCTCCGCCCAGATAGACGCCACAGCAGTGACTCGCCCGCCGCGACCGCCGCGCGCAGACTTGACGTCGTACTTCATCTCCATCTGAGGGGGCGGCGGTGGGAACTTATTCGCGACGTGCCTAGCAGCAGCAGCGGGGGGTACGTTTGACTGAGCAGTTGTGGCGGATTCGGGCGAGGGGAGGGTGATAGGTGCGCGACGGAGTGTAGCGACGGAAATGAAGCCAGATGAGCGCGGGTTCGGTTTCGACTCGACCACCCCCAATGGATCTTGTGCGGGAGCGGGCGCGGGGTCGGCACTAACAGTAGACTCAGGCGCTGGGGTTGGCACAGGTGCTGGTTCCGGAAGAGTGGGCGAACGGGTATCCTCCTTCCCCACCTCTGCATCCGCCACCACGAGCTCTCTCTCCGCCTCCGGAGGCGCCAGTTTCTCCAACCACTCCGCAACCCGGCCCTTCGCGGCGCGCTTAAGCTTCGCCGCCTCCTCGTCGCGTACCTCGCGCTTCTTCTTCGTCTTCTTCTCCCTGTCCTTCGAGTCCGACTTGACAGACTTGCGCGACCGCGCCTTATGCGTGCCGCGCTCACTGCCCGACGACGCGCCAGCGCCCTTGCTCAGGCGCTGCGTGCGTCCGTCGGCGTCATCGCCCTCGACATCCTCACCGTCGCCCTCCTGCTGATCCAGTCCAGCGAGTACGTTAGCGCTAGCGTTGGCATTACGCCCGCCAAAGTCCTCCTCGGCGCCGAGCGCGAGACTCGATATCGCGCTCTCGTTCACGCCTCCACCTCCGCCGAGCACCTCGTCAGCGTTCTCGAGCTCCTCTGTCGCTGCCGTCGTCGCCGCCGCTTTCCCCTTTCCTTTTCCTGGAACGGGTACGGGTACGGGAACGGGCGCGGGTGGGGGATCGGCCATGATGACTGGTGCAGGAGGATATTTGCGCGTGCCGACTTGCTCTACGAGGCGCCGTTCGAGGGCATCCAGACCGCTGCCTTCCGTCTCCCGTCCCCGCTCTGTGAACACAGGCTGGTCATGGCGCTGCGGTGGCCGCAAAAGCGACAGAGCCGAGAGGGACGGCGTGCGCGGCACTATCTCCGGTTCCTGCTCCAACGGCTCCAGCTTCCCGAAAACTTCCTGGGCGCTTGGTCGCCTGAGTTCGCTCTGTCCTAACGGTTTCCCAGATGGGACGGGCGGAGCGGGGAGCGTCTTGTCTGCGGCTGCCTTGGCCTCCATCTCTGCTGCAGCCCGCGCCGCCATCTCCTCAAGCTTCACAACGCTCAAGCTCCGCGTGCGTGTACCCACCCTCCCGAAGCTCTGCGCGAATGGGTCTACGTTAAGTGTCTCGCTCACGAGCTTTGGGGAGGGCATCGGCTTTGGCGCCAGCACCTCCACCTCTACTTGCGTAGGCGGCGGCGGCGGCGGCGACTCAGACGGAGCAGGGGGCGGCGAGACCGAACGGGCCCGTGATGTTGCGCGGAGGTGGTGTGATATCCGTGCCGCGAGGGTACCATGACCGATCGTCTGCTGCGATGGGTACTGTTGCTGTTGCTGTTGTTGGTGATGGGAGATAGAACTGAGCACGTGATCCGGTGTGCCGGAAATAGGCAGTCCGGACGGGGGAATCGCAGCCATAACGGTGCTTGGGTGGGCGCTCGCTGGCCGATGTGGCGGTGGCTGTTCGTAGGATGGACCGCCGATATATGCGGGAGGAGCAGGTGGGAACCATAGCTGTCCATCGTGTGATCTATATGGCGGGATAACCAGCGGCCCGTGTAGAGGCGCCGGAGCTGATGGTAATGGTAATGGTAACGCAAGAGGGGGGGTCATGGGATAAGCGTAGAGTGGAGACTGCGTGCGTTCCACGTAGGGCATGGGCATTGGGGTAGGGAGGTGTGGAGGTGGCGATGCGGAGGGATTCTGGTTCAAATATGCGTCCAAATATGCGTCTGGAGCGGGATAAGGGTATGGTTCAGGTGGAGGAGGGGGCAATGTCGCAGGGTGGAATATAGCCACGGGTAGTTCAAGCACAATGTCCTTACTAACAGTCAGCCCCGCGTAGGTCAGTGAAATTCGTTCACGTGAAGGACGGATGGGTCACTGACCTGCCAAGAGGCATAGATATCCGTAAAGAGACCACTCCGCGGACTTCAAATAGCGGCGGGGTCTTTTTCTTCACCGCGATTCCTTCGCCTTCGTCCTCGTCTACGTCACCCCCGTGCCGTGGATGTGCCGACACGGTGCGGGAGGATCTCGGGACGTCGAATACAAGCTGTGCAATACCCTCAGTCCCCGGGTTAGCTGTGTACTCTGGGCCACGAAAGGCGATGCTCGCGAGGGTGTCTGAGATCTGCAGCGGCGGTGGCACCTTTTTGCCAGATCCTTGAGCTGGCGCAGGTAGATGCAGGTGCCGGCCGAGTGTGATATGCAAGCCAGTCGTCTATGCAAAGCATATATGATAAAATGCAAGGCAAGGCAAGGAACGAGGAGAGAAGACGCACTTTCTTCGCGGAGTGATTCTTCACCTGCAGCTCGACGCAAGCGCTCTCGCCTGCGACCAGCATGCCGCCAAGCACGCGGGCCTGCGCCCAAATCTTGCCGCCCTCGCCGATGACCAGACATTCTGGCGCAGGCCAGGTGTGCAAGCCATCGTCTTCTAGGACAGGATCATCGCCGGGGTACCGCTGGAGGACGTCGACCGGACATTGGCTGGTGACGACCCGGTTCTGGTTCTTCCAGGCAACGCCGACGGAGGCGCGAACCTCGTATCGTATTCGGGCGAGTCCGTTTCCAAAGTCTATTGAAGGTGGGGAAGAAGGTGGGAGAGGAAGGCGAAATAGGAAGGTTGTGAGGCCGCGCCGGGCCTGGTGGTAGTTCGCGGGTAAGGGTGGCCCGCCGGCGACTGGGTGGGGTAGCACGGCGTTAGAAGGGGGTAGGCCAGGACCTTGGTAAAGACGACGAGTGTGTATAAACGTTGATGTTGCAGAATGGTCCCGGGATGTGAGCTCTGGTGGGGGGGAGGGAACAGGATGAGTCAGTCGGACGACATAGAGGGGGGAGATTAAGCGGACCTTCGATGGCAACGAGCTCGACAACGATGATACCAAGACCGAGGCCCATATCTGCGCGGGACTCGAGCTCCATCTTTCCGGTGATGGCATCGCCCGCGATGTAGAATTTGTCGGAAAGGGTGACGGAGAGCTTAACCTTTGAATGGTAGGGCGTAGCGTTCATAGGCTCTGGCCTTGATTGAGACTGAAGGGCCGTTTTTTGCATATTGGTTATGACGAGGAATTGAGGGCAAATAAGCGAATAATTGACATGAGATCACTGCGGTGCTGTAGCGTTGCCGTAGACACTGCTCAAGTGGCAGCACCACGACATCCCTTACGTTCCCACGCACCAATTTCATCACTAATGGAAACCTTTTCTCGTCGCCTATATTCGCTTCCCAGCCTCTCTCCCTTTTCGCTTCTCCGCCCAATAAAACAGGTGCCATCTCACATGTACATGGTGACCAGTCTGAGAACAATTTAACCAAACCAGCCGCGGATCTTTGCCGCGCACGTCATTGCCTTTGTTTGTTCACCTGGCTTCCATTCTGCGACACACGTTGGAGCAGGCGAACACACACACGTCAGGTCACAAGTCAGGTACAGCATCGATTCCCGCTGATTGCGGGGGGAAGAAGTAAGTGAGGAGGGGGGTAATCATGTAGATGGGTATGTTATCAAGCATTAAGAAAAATATGTGAGCAACCACCGCGGACTTCGTAAAACGTAAAGGTCGTAAATGGGTCGTAAAGCAAGAAAAAAGAGGGAACAAACAAAAAAAAATGACGTGTAGCAGTTCTTCATGACTTGCGCCCTGCGACGCGCTTCAGCACGACCCGTAGCACAACTGTACACACTCCCAGTCCAACAAGAAGCACGAACGACGGCAGGTCGCACACCTTCTCAGGGGTGCTGACGACGCCGCGTTCGGAATCCGTGTCGTCGCTAGCGCAGCTAGAATCGGAAGACGCTGAGATCTCAACGGGGATCAATACGGGCAACGACTGTGGCGGCGGGGGTGTGGGTTCCTCCGCGACCGCCTCGACAGCTTTGTCGTTGTGTGTGTTGAGGGCCACTGCTCGCTGCTGCTCCTTGGTGCGCCACTCAGCCTCCATAACATCCACGCGCGTCTCGACCTCCTCCAACCGACGTCTGAACTCTTCAAGCAGGTCGCGCGTCCCACGTAACTCTTCCTCCAGCGCACGCTCCCTCGCCTCGAGCTCTGCATCCGCCTCTTCCTCCGGTCCATCTTCCGTCTCGATTGGCGGGGTTGTATCAACCTGTACCTCCACGTTGGCCGCCGGCTCAGAGAAGGGATCGACATCGGCAGGCCCAGAAAAGATGTCCACGACCGTACGTCGCACGCGTTGGCTGCCGCTGTTACTGCCGTCTCCTCCCCCGTTCCTCCGCGAGCCGAAGCTGCGCACGCTCCCCGCACCGATACCACTGCTGCTCCCGCTCCCGCTGCCGTCGCGGCGCGGGACGATGGTATCGTGCGCGGCATCGACACGACGCATAGTGACGCCGATGTTGAGGTCCTCCCACGCCCTCGCGCCCCACGAGCCATCCATCGGCATCGAGGCGGAATCGGCCGCAAGCAAGTCCTCAATGGTGGGCTCCTGAGAGGAACCGTCCACCGTCGCGCTACCTTCGAGTGGCAATGGAGGAGCGGGTGAAGCGGTTTCGTTGGCACTTGGGACGATGTCGACGCCTGCGTCCGAGCCAGGCTCGCTCCTGCTGTCGCCTTCCGAATCCCGGTGGCTCGAACTGCGACTTGAGCTACGGCTGCTTGCGCTCCCGCGCTCCCATTTGTCGACCATCCCGCGCACGCGGCCATTTGTATTCGTGGTCCAGCGCACGCGGCCAGTGTCGGCATCGACGTTTGCATCGACGAGCGTGAGGTCAGGAGAGCTAGAGGGGAACGCGTATGATAGGGAGGAGTCGAACGGTGCGTCGCTCTCCTCTTGCTCAGGCTCAGACGTCGGAGTGCCCCAGAGACGGCCGCGCAGGATGTTCTGCCGGAGGTTACGCGCCGCGGCGAGGAGCGCACCACGCCAAAGCGTGTTGATTCCAAGCCTTTAAAAGAAAGTTTAGCATCGACCATCCGCGGGTCCAACGATTATCGCGGGACACACTCACGCTTCGAGATCCTCGTCCGTCCAGCGTAGGAACGCCCGTCCGGTGACGGCCTCACGGCGCACCCAAGACGTAATATCGCGCGCGACGCGCTCTGGCAGGCGCGCACCGGATCGAACGCGCAGGGCCGTTGTCAGATACACCGACAATTGCGAGGGCGTCCACGCTTTTGGGTTATGTGGCAAGTCCTCCTCGGGCTCCGCGGATACGCCGTTGGTGTTGGCGAGGTATGTCGGGAGAGTATCAGCGCGCTGCCTGCGGAGCGAGAGGTCGTCTTCAGACTGGCTGCGTTGCGAGTACGCGGAGGAGGCCAATGGGGAAGGAAGGGGCAATGGCGGTTCACCGGTGAGACTGGCGGAGTGGCGATGGCCGCGGTACTCGGGCTTCGGCTTCGTCGGGCTGCGCAATGGGCTGCCAGCGGGGGGCGTGTAGAAGTACCTGGAGGGTGTGTTGTGTCCAGAAGAGTTGGAACGTGACAATACGCCCGTATGGGTGGTCTTGATGGCGTAAGGATGTGGGTTTGGTTTAAGTGCTGGGTCATGTTTTTTCGAAGAGCCAAGAGGCAATGGGGAGACAGAAGGGATAGCAGCGGACGCGTTCATGATGACAAGGATTTGAGTATTTTGTATATCTGTCTCGAAGTAAAGTGGTTGCGGGTCCCCAATGGAGAGATCCTGTTATCGAACTTGAACCACTCGATAGGCAGATCCGTCGACCGCGACAACACACGCTTGCCTCTGAGAGGTTCTCGAGAGCCCGCAAGTAGTGAACGGAACAATAGATAAATCAGATACTAAAAGAAGGACGGCCGGGAAGTGAGAGTGTTACGAGTAGGTGGTGAGGCAGGTGAGAAAGGCAGCGTGGCGTTGGCTTTCCACGGGGGTGCCACTTCTCCACACGGACCCTAACCTTACTCAGTCTCACGTCTCCCTTGGCAGAAACATGGAAACTGCTAATACTGTAATCTGGTGCGGTAGTACGATAGAATATCAACAGCCTCTTCGGCGAGAGTGGTATCGATACAGGAGTCAGGGTAAACGAAACCAGTCCGAGGATAGGGTATACCAGCCCACTTCATTTACGCTTCGGTTGGGGGGTCGAGGCGGAGCGTCGAGGCGACGGCGGTATGCTCGGCGTCGAACTCGAAGGTGCATCCCCGTTGATGATATCCTGAATTGAAGCCTCGAGCGCGTCCACGCGCTGCGACATCTGCACCACTGCGCGCACACATGTGATATCAGTAAATCAGCTGAAAGCAGCGAGATGAGTGAGCAACGCACTGCGTTCGACGATTTGCGAGGACATATCGTCGAATTTCGCGTCCAGCTGCTCGAGCAATGTCTCCACCTGCGAGTGTGGTGAGAAGGGGGGGGTTGGACTAGAGGAATGGTGGGGGAACGCACGAATGCGGTGAGCTCGTGTGGGCTTGAGATATCAGCAGGGTCGGCGAGCGGCTTTGAGGGCCCCGGAGAGCCCCCCCGTGACGCTATGGGGGTCCTTGAGCCCTGATCCCCTTTGGAAGAGCCATTTACTGAGGCAACTTTAAGTGGCTGGGCGGAGAGAGGTGATGACATTGATCTGGTAGTAGGGTCGGCTTGCGTTCCGGTAGTTCCGGGGGCTTTGAACAGTACCACCGTGTCCAGGTATATTCTAGCAACTAGCACACCAATATATAGTGCCTAATCCAATGTGTGTACAACGACTTCTGTGTGTCCTTTCAACTATATGCCTCTTGATTAGCTCGGAGTCTCCTGTATGCCTTCTGACTACATGAAACCTGATGCTGGGACAACGTCGAAAAATACCAAGACTAGGAAATGGAGACCATGCGTATTGATCTGAAGGTGAGGTCATGGGAGGATGATCGACGATGTGTGGGAGGTGGAAGAGAGAATACTGGAAACCGAGGGGCAGTCTTATGTCCGTTTCAGTTATTAGTGTGAGTGACGTAGTTACTTCAAGCTGCGACTCGACGATGGTGATCATCGAACTTGCTATCGAACATCATATCCTCGACAAGTCCACTAGACCATAAGTGCCGGGTCTGCCCGTTACACCACTTCTAAAGCTTGCAACATTCAATGGCCGTTTCTGCGGGTAACTTCAGATTCTCAGAATCTCTAAGAGGGTCACATTCCCCGGCCCCATATTGAGGACACGTACGACATATCACGTCGCTTGGCCAGGAGCCTGAGCTTTGTGCTACGCCTCGTGTACTCGATTACTGTAGGATTTATCAATTACCCCTCGCGCCTATCGACCATATCCAGGGGCTATCATGGCGCCTATGAGGGTGGCAGTGCGCCAAGTCAACCGTCGAAGAAACGTTCTCAGACGTTTTCTCTTCCTTTCTCACAACTCCTCGTATCAAAGTTGACCGCACAACTTCCATACACTGCGACCCTATCATCTTCAATAATGTCCTCTTCCAACTTCCAGTTGATTCTCGATGCTTTGAATGAGTACGCGAAGGAAACGGGGATAGACCTCGCTAAAAATCCATTCTTCACTGACCTCCAAGGCTCCAATTCTCCGGACAAGATCCTTGAGTTGATTCAGGACAAAGCGAAGGCTTTTAAAGAATTTCGCGAAGGAAATAGGAAGTTGATCAATTGGCTCAAGCCGGTGGTGCAAGTCGTTCACTTATTTGCTGGGACTCTTGGTGAGGGAATTAGCTTGGTGAGTTGTCCTCTGTGTGGATGTTTATGCTTTGGTACAACCTTCCTTTGCACATCAAGCACACCGGACCGGCGGCTGCGGCGAAAGCAATTTTCGCGGGAGTTGATGCCCTCATCATGGTACGTGTATCGCTTGCACTTGCATTTGGTGATCAAGCCTCGTGACTCGTTATATTAGACAGCCAGCAAGGTCAGTGCGGGCTATGACGCGCTCGTCGATCTCTTCGAATGCGTCGGAAATTTCCTCAAGCGCCTCCGTATTTATGAAGGGATCACGCCCACCCCTACGATGACGGATGTGATTGTAAAGATAATGGTTGAAATACTCTCCGTTCTGGCCTTGGCGACGAAGAATATCAAGCAAGGGCGTTTCAGTAAGCACCTCGTATCCTATCGAGTAACATGTGAGCGAATGTGTCGCAGTAACGTTCGCAAAGAAGCTGTTGGGGGAGAGCGAGATTGAGGCGGTGCTCCAGAGGTTGGACCGACTCACTCAGGAGGAGGCCCGCGTGACCGTGGCACAGACCCTAGAGGTAGTCCATGGTCTTATGAACACAGTAAAGGTGGTGATGGACGGTGCGCAAGCGCTCCTGTGTCATTTCTTGGTCATTTTACTGACGTCGGAGTAGACGGAAAGGCGTCGACGGAAAACATCCGACAGGCTCTGAGTACGTTTGGCCCGAGTCATAGTGCATTATGTTCGACTAACCGAGGACGTAAGTCACGATGCAGGGGATGTCGAACGACATTAACAGGATGAGACGTTTGTGGTCCACTGGTTTTCTTAGCCGTCGTGTCTAAGACTATCTCACAGGCGACCAGCTGCGGGAGAAGATTCGACATTGGCTCTCTCCTCCTGATCCGTCTATAAACCACAACGTTTCGTGCGAAGCTCTACATGCAGGAACTGCGGCATGGTTTCTTCAAGGCAAGGTCTTCGCCGAGTGGAAAAGGAATGGTTGCCTCATGTGGATTCACGGAAAGCGTAAGCATTTCTCGGGCGTTCCCTCATTCGTGCGCTTATGATTTCCTTCTTCCCAGTGGGCTCTGGGAAGAGCGTCCTTCTGTACGAAATACCTCAGTTTTTCGGCTAACAGTTACTTATATGTTCACCTAGGTCTGCAATCATTGAGGACGTCGAGGACCTTCGCGCTGCTGGGTTGGCCTGTGTTGCCTACTACTATTTCGACTTCAGGGACTTAAAAAAGCAGAATCGCCATGGGCTTCTATCTTCACTCCTGGAGCAGCTTTGCGCACAATCCAGCGCGTGCTACGATATCCTCTCTCACTTGTATTCGGCGCACGCTGCTGGTTCACGAAAAGCCAATGATGCAAGACTTACACAATGTCTCAAAGACGTACTCGAATCCCCAGCACAGCCTACAACTTACATCATCGTAGACGCCCTTGATGAGTGCCCCAACTTCTCTGGGGTGCCCACTCCGCGTGAAAAAGTCTTGGAATTCCTGGCAGAGCTTGTTGCTCTTCGACTCCCAAACCTGCGTATCTGTGTAACTAGTCGTCCCGAGATCGACATCCGGACAGTTCTCCAACCTCTGGCGTCTGTGCAGATGTCCCTTCATGACGAAAGTGGGCAACAGAAGGACCTCATTGATTACGTCAGCAACATCGTCCATACGGACCGAAGGATGCGGAGATGGAGAGATTGGGAAAAACGACTTGTTGTTGATACACTCACACGGAAAGCGGATGGAATGTAGGCAACTTTCAATTGGCGCAGACCCCTTTCTTACTCGAGTGCATAGGTTTCGGTGGGTTGTTTGTCAGCTGGAGATCTTGCGTCGCAGCATCATCCCATCAAGCATTCGGTCAGCTTTGGACGAAATGCCAAGTAGCCTGGACGCAACGTACAAACACATGCTACTCGGGATCGATGAGGAGAAACGAGAATATGCTCACCGTATCTTTCAATGTCTCGCGGTGTCCGTTCGGCCCCTTTCTGTTCAGGAACTGGCAGAAGTTCTCGCTGTTCGGTTCGACGCGGGTGTGACCAACTTCAACGTGGGTTGGCGTTCCGAAGATGGAGAAGAAGTCGTACAATCTGCGTGCACCAGCCTGGTCTCTGTTGTCAACGTCGGCGGATATCGAATCGTGCAGTTTTCCCATTTTTCGGTCAAAGAGTACTTGACCTCGGATCGCCTCGCCACCTTGGGAAACGGTCTTTCCCGCTACCACATTATTCCCGCCCCTGCGCATACGATTCTCGCCAAAATATGCCTCAGTTTCCTGCTCAAGCTGGACGACCACATTGACAAAAAGTCTATACAAGGCCGTCCGCTCGCTCTCTATGCTGCTCGGCATTGGGTGGATCACGCCCAATTTGAAGGCGTGTCATCGCAAATTCAAGATCTAATGGAACGTCTCTTCGATCCAGACAAGCCGCATTTTTCCGCGTGGGTCTGGATGTATGATATTGACCATCATTGGGGGGAACACATGTCTACTGAACACCCGACGCGGCCTAAAGCGGGCCCCTTGTATTATGCGGCACTGTGCGGTTTCTATCGTCTCGCGGAGCACCTCATACTCACTCACTCGTCGGACGTGGACGCGAGGGGAGGCTATTACATAACTCCATTGCATGCCGCATTAGGCAAGGGGTATCTGGAGGTCACGCAATTGCTTCTGCAACACGGTGCTAGCGTGGATGTCCAGGACAACGACGGATCAAGTCCGTTGGTCAGGGCCGCCCGAGGTGGAAAGCTCGACATCGTACGGCTATTACTGGAGCGCGACGCGGATGTCAACTCCCAGACGGGGAAACTCGAAACACCATTGCATGCCGCTTCGGGCGAGGGCGAGGTCGAAATCTGCGGTCTACTCCTCGACCGCGGTGCAGATATAAATTGCCGCGACACCCAGGGCTGGACTCCTTTGCACTTTGCGTCGCGATTTGGTCACCACGCTGTCGTCGAGCTGTTGCTCGACCGCGGCGCAGGCATGAATCTCCAAAAAGAAGACCTTTGGACACCCCTACATCTGGCAGCGGCAAACGAAAGGCTCGAGGTCGCAATGTTACTCATTCAACGTGGTGCAGACGTCGAAATACGCACGGAGGGTCGAGAAACGGTGCTGGACCGGGCTGTCGGTGCCGGAAGTCTCGAGATCGTGCGCCTCCTGATCAATCACGGCGCAAATTTGGACTCCGGCAGCAACACTAAAGGCAACACGCTTCTGCACACGGCGGCATTAAACGGGTCTACAGAAATCGCACGACTGTTACTCGACGCTGGCGTGGACGTCGACCCACCGAACAAGAAATCCAGAACGCCATTGGCGCTGGCATCGGGCAACGGAAGACTCGAGGTTGCACGCCTCCTGATCGAGCGCGGCGCAGATCCAAATTCGAGGGACAATCAGCACTGGACTCCATTGCACTGCGCGTCACGACATGGGCACCACGATCTCGTGTGGCTGTTCCTCGACCTTCGCATAGACCCAAACGTACGGAAAGACGACGGTTGGACTCCGTTGCATCTTGCATCCGCCAATGGAGCGCTCGAGGTCGTACAGGTACTAATCCAAGGTGGCGCAGATGTGAACGTCAAAAGCGACAACCAAGAAACGCCGTTGGACAGAGTAGTCCGCACCGGGAACCTCGACATCACGCGCTTTCTAATCAGACACGGCGCGGTTGTACATCGCCGCGATAGCAAAGGCCTGACCCCATTACACATAGCGGCGCGAGACGGATACGCTGACTTGGTGCACTTGTTACTCAACTCCGGCGCGGAGGTCGACGCACGGTGCAAGGGCCACAAGACACCATTGGCTCTGGCCTCAAGTGGTGGAATGCTCGAAGCTGCGCGCGCCTTAATCGAGCGTAGAGCAGATCTCAACTCCCGAGACAGCCAAACCTGGACTCCGTTACACCTGGCATCCCGATACGGACACCTCGATCTCGTGCAGTTGTTCCTTTCCAGTGGCGCAAATGTGGACGCACGGAAGGAAGACCTGTGGACTTCGCTGCACATCGCGTCGGCCAACGGGCACTGCGAGGTCGCACGTCTGCTCGTCGAACGCGGTGCCGATGTCGATGCCAGGACCAACTGGCGGGAGACACCGTTGGACCGGACCGCCCGGAGCGGGAAACTCGACGCCGCGCGCTTATTGATCGACCTCGGAGCCAACGTGAACGCCCAAGACATCAAAGGCTGTACTCCATTACACGCAGCATCGCGACACGGACACCTAGATGTTGTTGCGATGTTACTCCAACGGGGCGCGAATGCCAACTCCCGAAATAAGAAACACCAAACCCCAGCGGATCAGGCGGCGGAAAACGGAAAGGCTGAGGTTGCCAGCTTCCTGGCCGGGTTTACGGGAGACGCGAATGTCGTTCACTTGACCATGTTAGACGCGCCATCACAGAACACGCTTGGTGGAAGTGAGGAAGATAACAAAAGCCCCGACCGCCACGAGGACAAGGACACGCTGCACGCAGCCACCGAGGAAGGAAATATTGAGGTCGTGCGGTCGTTGCTCGGTAGCGGAGTGCTAGATATTAACTCACGGGACCCAAGGCATCATAAGACGGCATTGGACATAGCGTCGACCACGGGGAAGCTCGAGATTGTGCAGTTGTTGATCACGAACGGCGCGGAGGTGGACTGTCGAAACAAAACTGGCTGGACCCCACTACACAGAGCATCTCGATTTGGACACCTCGACACCGTGCGCTTGCTACTGGACCACGGCGCAGATGTCAACGCAAGGAAGCAGGACCACTGGACGCCGTTACATCTCTCGTCACGGAATGGGCACCTCGAAATCGTCCGACTGCTGCTCGAACGCGGCGCAGACGTCCACGCACGGAATGACGAAGGCAGAACCTCGTTACAAGCGGCATCGGGAAAGGGGTACAAGACGGTTGTACGATTACTGTCAGAGCATGGCGCCGGCAGTGCATAGACGTTAAGGAAGGGTAGTATAGGTACGCCACCTTGCCTGGTCTGTCCGTCTGATTCTGATGGCATTACTGGCCAAACAATTGTGCAGGCTGGTAATCGCTATGACAATTTTTGCTACGGGATCGAAAGTGTTGAGATACCATGCGCTCACGCGCGCAACGGTTCGGGAATCGACCGCACCTCAGGTGTGGGTACTTGCGCATTCATGTGTTGAATGCCCGAGTACGCCGACTTGGATCATATACTAGTACCCGGTGTGTTTAGGGAGAAGAGATGGGATACGAGCAGAAAATCATAACACGATCGTTTGGTTTCTTAGGATACTGATTGTTATTTTCGGACACCTAGTTCATGCATGTGGTCGATCACTGGCAGTGACAATCCCTGTAGTTACAGTTCGAGTTCTTACGCATTATGGTCCTTACGATGTATTTAATTATGCCTTATTCGCACCTAGCACCCCAGTTGTTTATCTTACTCCGGCGTGCCAGATCGCCCTAATTTCTGCGCCGGCTGCGACAGAAAGTCACAACTTTATCAGATTTTGATATTGGTTTCTACGTCGGTTGAGGAAACAGTGAGTTGATGGGTCCTTACGATACAATGTCAAATACTGCCATTCTACACTACGAGGCATGGAAAGGGCTTTGGTTCCGAAGAGTTTCGTCAAACCAATCACACGACAAACTGCTTCGTCTTATTCAAGTGTGCAATAGTATCGTCTGAGAGGCCAAGATGGGCCTTGACGAGCGCAGGAGGCGTCAGTGCGAGCCACTAATGAAATGTCAGCATTGAGATTCGGTCCACGTTTTAGTCACGTCACCTGGGTGAGACTAATATCCTGGAAATGATCTGCAACATCGATCTTTAGATGATGTGGCCGAATAGATACTCCGCTACTCACCCGTGTTGGCTATCTCAAGGAAGCGAAGGGTCGTGTTGCCCACATTCTCAACGTAATGACCTACGTTAGACAGATTACGCGCGTAAATTTTTTGGAGGTAAGCTGTGCCAATCGACGGTCTACTGACCGAAAGTCGCGGGAACGAAACCAATATCACCAGCTTGATAGTCAAACGTGCGTGCATTGGACGACGAAGCGAAAATTGTCACGCGGCCGTTGCCGCTTCTAAATATACTCTCAGTGGGAAAGTCGCAGGCGGCACAAAGTGCGGCTTACAGATAATAAGTCCATTCGTCTTGTGTCGGGTGCCACTGCCAGCACCAGAGATCGTGAGATGATTATATTGACAATTGGACAGGCACGGACACTCACATGCAATTCTCGAATAGCGCCTGGCTCGACTGTGATCTCTGCAACGGCAATCGTTTTCGAAATTTTGAAAGTCGTCGAATCGACGATCTTGACAGTACCCCCCGGATGTGTGGTCGTCTGTACTTTTGATGATGCAAAGGAGAAGGGGTTGGGAACCTGTCCCTGAGGGTCCGAAGGCGCTACATCGGTAGATGGCGGTTCTGAAAACGGTTCAGTGATCATAAATAACCAAACCGTGCCAATAGGGGAACAAGAGGACCTGAAGGGAAAATGTACAGCTCCCGAGAGGGAATGTGGTCAAAGACGGTGATATTAGTCTGAAAACTTTTGGCAATGACTTCCTTCGGAACATGAGCTAGCCAGTCGGTGATCTGCCAGTTAACATGACGATTAGGGCGCGACTGGCATACAAAAGACGAGCTTACTAGGAAAGTGTCATCCTCGCTGAAGTTACCGTCTGGGAACACCTAAACGGAGCGTATAAGACAATAACAGTGTCGATCGTTGCCACATACCAGTAAGAACTCAGATCCATCGGTTGTATTACCTGTAGCCTGCAAGGAGTGAGGTATCCCAGGGGGGAAGTACCACAAATCGCCAGGATTCTAAGGACGCAGGCCAAGACGCAGGTATAAGGACAACATAATTGTCGCCGAGTCCAGTAGCTTACGACATTGGCGACGTAATTACGCCCGTCTTGGTCGACGGAAGTTACTTGGGTAGTTCCCTGATTTCAGTGTCCTCTTGAGTAGGAGATCGTGAAGGGAATCTTTTATTTACCTTGATGACATATGCCCACTAAACTCGGATTAGGTAAACGGACTTTTCCCAGGACCAGGACCTTAAGATGCGTACCTCTGCAGACTTATGCCAGTGAAGCTCGCTTCCGGGGAAAGAGGGACAGCATCAGTAGTAGAAAAGAATACAGAAAAGGTCAAAAAGCTCACCGAATAGCGCCAGGCTCGAGGCGCATGTTCACACCGGCTATACCTTTCAGAAGTTATTAGTACATATGGCCCAATAATGCAAAGGTATTAATCCCACTTGTTGAAATGGGCATCGAGTTGACTAACGATTCAGTGTTAGGTTGTACTGGACGGGAGTCACTCAGACGACCCACCATTCTGTTGTCTAGCCCAACCACCTGTCTGGATACGATTGCTACTCAGGGCAAAGGACCATTTCGCATTTTTTCTAGGCTCCAGCATTCATAATGCGTCTATACAAACGTGAAATAGTGGAAGTACATACACACTGCCGTGATCCGTAGTAGGGGGTGCAAGGAGGTCCGGGTTCTGCTGCTGAAGTGGCAGGTTCTGAGGTCCAAGAATTGCGCCACCGAGTCCGCCTCGTATCGGCTGAGCGGAGACATCCGAGTCTGGGGGGAAAATTGGGGAGTTGGGGTCATCACTGGCCGGCACAACAGTCGCGCTCGCGTTGGGAGCAGTGGAAGATGGGTGTGGGGCACCTGTAAACGACAGTCAGATGCCCGCGGATAGGGCATCACTAGCCCTAGTAGCAAAAAAGGCGCACCAAATGCCACAGTAACAAGGCAAGCAGAAATGACGATGCTTTTTAAGTAGGACATCTGTGACTTGTCGCAGAGCAGAGGATGATTGACCCAGAGCCCTAAAAACTGGCATCTTTATAGCCATCCAAGGAGCAGCGTGAACTCTATTCGCAAGGAAAGGTAAACTATGCGTGTGCCAGTGTGTTGGTACGTGTCATGACTGTAAGCGGCGGAATCGCACTCCAAGTCGTGCTCTGTGCTTAGATGCGGCGGATCGCGCGAAATTATTGGAACCGATGCTGTTGACATCCATGCAATATCCAACGGCCCGGACGGCACATGCAACTGTAGATGCAACTCCCGATCCCTACTCTTGCACCGATATATAGATTCGAGGGATGAGGGAATCAAATTGACTTGAATGGGAGGAAAAGTCATCCCAAACCGGTCTTTGCACACCAGAAAAATGGTGCCCCACGTCTGGTTAATCACTGTTCATTTCTGCCAGCAAATCTTGCTCACCCGTGTCATGAGATCGCGCTGTATCGTGACTGGAATTTGACCCAAGTTTCGACCAGAGAGTAGAACGCGTCTAGCAGAAACGTAAAAATAGAACCGGCCCGCATGAGGACATGTGTAAATGGCACAAGCGGGACTCTGACGGAAAGTCATGGTGCTGAGAAAGCACTGAAACGGTCACTGAAATGACCAATATGCAAGAGTGTTCTGTGGAAAAAGTAATCGGGTTCTCGTCTGATTTCAATGGCGCCGAGGGTGGAGCCAACTTGTGACTTGAAACGTTGCTTCTTCCAACTCCGAGTCCGTCCGACGCATTTCATCTTTCGTGAACTGGAGAATCTCTCGATGTCACTCGCAATCAGTTCAACGAGCACACCAGCACCAGCACATGAGTTCTGGCACTAGGTATGGTTTGCTCGAGTAAGTTACTCTAAGTGCGGGCCCGGACCCTCTAAGCTAATCGCTTCTAGGTACACTCACCTAGAGTTCAGTAGGTGTCAGGCTTCTAGTTAGATAAAAAATTAGGACATCAGATCATGGATGTTAGTAAGGTTCCATTTTGCTGATGTCACTCAACGATGCAGCGCGGCACTTGGCCGTATTCCAAGACTCGAAGGCGCAATGGGGAGACTCGTGTCATTATTGTTATTGTGAACGGCAATATGGTGTGACGTCAGTCTTTGGTGTTCGCTGCCGGCGGCAGCGGGAGGTGACACAAAATTAGGGCATCTGTCAGGGCTATCAAGGTGGGTCATACATGATCGTCTGACCCAGAGCGAGGGTCAACAGCATCATGATGAATCCGGGAATCCCAGTCGTCCGGTCCAGGGCCCTGTCCACATAACATCTCAATCAGGAACGAAATATTGACATTCGGACCACATATTTAAAATTTGTCGGGTACACGTTACTGAATAAAAGCGCAGACCCCCAAAATGAAACAATTCGCACTCCATGGCAAAAAAATTATCGAAGTAGTGCTCTCGGGCGTAGTCGCCTAAAAATATTTCGTCGAATAACTCCTGTCGTTATCCGTGCCTGGAGTACCCATATGAGAAATACCGGCATCCCTCCATCCACCACGTTCCGCTAAGTAACACACACACCGGAGTAACATTGATCCATCCTCACGGCCAACCTAAGCATCTGACCCACCAGGCAATCGGGTGCAGGGGCACAAAGCTGAACCGCTATCTCGTGAGCACTTTGAACGTGATTAGGGTATGACGTAAAGCGAATTTCTGGAGTTTTTCTGTACTGTAGATGAGATTGGTATATGGCAGCCGAGAATGTCAAGATCGTGCTAAAACTAGGAGCAAGCGCAAGTCATTCCATGAGGCTCCAGCCTAGGTTCAAATAGGAATACGATTCTCCATCGCCAATGGGACGACGCAGACATTGACGTTCGTGAATTGGATCGAAAACGAGAGAACCTTTCTCAGGATGACGTACAGTAGACGCAGCAAGGACAGATGCGGTGTGTCAGAGAAAGATCCCATGGCTTCCAGAATAAAATGAAAAGTGGGAATGCGGAGACATTGTTTTCGTGCAGGAATTCGCACAAGAGAAAAGAAGATACAGTTTAGACATGAGAAAGTTCTCATGCAGTGTACGTTATGCCACGCAATGCGACTGCCGAGCGATCGTCGTCGTCTGAAACCCCCTGTTAGAATTCGGCACTGTTTGTGAAGTCAAGAGGTGTCAGTACTGTAACAGACGTGACTATACATGATCATGCGCACATTTCGCCTTTCAGAACCAGTCGTAATCAGGAAGGCGGCAAAGGCGCGGCACGCACTCTCAGGCTTGGGCTATATGGAAATACCCGTCAAGTCGCTGTGGACACCTCATCCACTTTCCCCATAGTTCGGGCTGGCCTCCTTACTGTAGCCCTTAGGTGTGTCCGACTTTTTTCTTTTTTATATATATAAAAAAACAGCACACAGGTGGGTTCGAGATTGGAAAACTGGGGGCACCACCTTACCTGCTGCACTGGCGGCCTTGCTGGCGGCTTTAGAGTTACTGGTCTTTCTAGGAAGTAGTGGCGGCCCGGAGCTATGTAGCTTGCACTGTCTTTGAGGGTCGCTGCTTACTCTCCGTTTTAGGTTCGGTGTGGCGTCGGGATTGGCGCGTGATACGGGGAAACAACCAAGGAAACAACTGCTTGCGGCGTAGTACCAGTTCTTGTGCACAGCGATAGGTGGTTGGAGGAAAATATTTAAGCTTGTAAATTGCAGAGAAACTGGGCGCGAAGTGTTTCTCGACCGGGGATGAGGAGTTTGCGTTTTCGAGGCGAGGTTGCAACTGGTGGGTGGAGCGGGTTGATGAAGGTCGGAAAACACGGGAACTCATCGAGGCCTCATCGCCGATCCCTTGGAAATTACTGGGTGTGGCGAGCGGGAGAAATAAGAGTCTCCCGATTCAAGGAATTTGTCAAGAACGGGGTGGACGGGCCGGATGACAGCACTGAAAAGAGGAATGAGCACGTGCCGCCTCATTCGTTCATCAAAATGCTACTTAGTACGCGGACTCTATGCCGCCGCTCTTGGCTGCCCTTCCGAGTTGTCGTTCCAACAGAGACCCGCCATATTGCCAGTGTGACAACCATCAGCCCGTGCCAGTACAAGACAGGGGCACCCTAGATGCAATCACTCCACTTCTTGTTTCAACTTTCACACAGAATGAGTACAGGATGTCATCATAATCGCCTGCAGCGCGTGGGCTGACAGGCGTCTAAATTGGCGTATCTTTGAGCCTCTTCACTCGCGATCATCCCGTTTTCTCTCCCCGCGCTTATCAATCTATCAGTATGATACCAGCCTCCCCTCATAGCTTTCAATCAATGTTCGGTACTGCCATAGCCAACTACGAAAAGCAGACGGGACCGAGCATCCGTTTGTTGATAAGCTCAGAAGCTGTGACTCGGCTGATTCTGTGCTCCATTTGTTTCAAGAGCAAGCCCAGGCACTCGACGAATTTAGAAATGGAGACTGAGAGTTGATGAAGCGGCTCGGCCAGACAGTGCATCTCTTACATGTGCTAGCATCCAGCGCGACCTTTAGTGAGGGTATCGGTCTTGTGCGCTGAGACTCGGAGGTCGTCCTTCCTTTCACCAGTTCTGACGCACGTCTCTAGGTGTTTCCACCGGCTAAAGTGATCTTTTCTGGGATCTGTATCCTCCTCACTGTCTGTAACTACCTTTTTTAATTCGTAGATCTTGGTAATCTATCGGTCTCCAGGCAGCCAAGGATGTCAGCTCGAGCTATGGTGCTCTCGTGGATCTCTTTGAATGCGTCGAGAGTTTTCTCAAACGCCTCAAGGTATACACTGTGATGCCGTTCACCCCCGCGATGGAAGAAGCGGTCGCCAAGATAATGGTTGAATTACTCTCTGTACTGGCATTGGCGACGAAACAGATTAAGCAGGGTCGCTTCAGTAAGTGCGCGGTTTGGCACGACCACGGGCGCAGATGTTCGTGGCTTGACTCGCTACACCGCAGAGAAATTCGCGAAAAAGCTGTCGGGGGAGAGCGAGATCGAGGCAGTACCCCACAGGCTGGACCGACTCACAAAGGAGGAGGCTCGAACGACCGTGGTCCAGACTCTGGAGGTTGTGCATGGTCTTGTGAATAACATCAAGGTGGTCATGGATGGTACGTAATGCCCTTTTCGCTAATCACTTTCATTCAACGAAGCGCGACCGTGTGACCCCTTAGACGGAAAGGCCTCAACAGAAAATAATCGACAGGTTCTAGGTATGTTTTGCGTATGTGCAAGCACGTTTTCACGTTGGACTGACTACCGGTTTTAGTTACTATGCACGAGATGGCAACAAAGATAAACAAATTGAAGGTGCGCTTTGCTTTCGTTCTGCCATCGTCGTTCACTGAGGCTTCCCCCCAGGCGACCAATTGCAAACGGACGTCCAAAGTTTGCTCTCTCCCCCTAATCCGTCAACAAACCATGAGATTGCAAGTGAGGTACACCATCTCGGAACTGCAGTATGGTTTGTCGAGGGCAGGATATTCGCGGCGTGGAAAGCATCCAGCTCTTTGCTGTGGATCCATGGCAAACGTACGGTTTCTTTCTACCATGTACTCCCGTGTCGTTCTAATAACCTCATTGTCTTATAGCTGGCGCTGGGAAGAGTATACCCCTGTACGTCGTCGTTCGACGCCTTCACCCAATAGCGCTCACGCTGTCGAACAGCTCTGCCCATTCAGGATATCGAGAAAACGCGCGTAGCTGGATTGGCCTCCATAGCCTATTATTATTTTGACTTTAGGGATACGGAGAAGCAGCACCTACGCGGGCTACTCTCTTCTCTTCTCTCTCAGCTCGGCGCCGGGTCTGATTCTAGTTATGAAATCCTCTTGCGCCTGTATTGTACGCATGCCAGCAGCACTCGAAAACCCTCTGCACGTGAACTAATGCATTGCCTGAAGGACATGCTCACGCTCCCCGACACGGGACAAGTTGGGCTACACCCCGTTATACATAGCATCACAGGACGGCCCTCCAGAAATCGTTCCATTGCTACTGGACCGTGGTGTAGACGTCAACGTCAAAGATTGGGATCACAAGACCACACTGGCGTTAACCGTAGAGAGCAGAAGGCTCGAGATTACCCGGTTGTTGACGGAGAATGGAACCGACGTGAATACCCGTGATAAAGAAGACAGTACGCCGCTGCACGCCGCATCGTTGCACCTCACATCGCAAAATGGCCACCTGGATATCGTTCACTGGTTACTCGACCACGGTGCTGACGTTAACGCATTGAATGTGGTTGGCAAGACACACCTCAGGGCCAGTTGAGACAGCTCTCCCTTGCACACGGCACTGCGGTTCGGGTATCTCGAGATTGTGCCCCAGCTACTCGCTCACAGTGCTGATGTCAATGCGCAAGACGGATTCCGTCAGAGCCCGTTACATCTGGCATCTCGCGACGGACGTCTCGATGTCGTGGATCTACTGCTCACGCGTAGCGCAGACGTCAGCGCGCAAGACGAGGATCGCGAAACTCCGTTGCATCAGGCATTTATCAGTGGAAGGCTGGATGCTGTGAAGCTACTGTTAGAGCATGGCGGCGACGTGAATGCCAAAAACCAGGAGGACACCACTCCCCTACATACAACATCGCGATATGGCCATCTCGATGTCGTGGAGTTGTTGCTCATACCGAAGCCTGCCAGTGAGTGCGGAATCTAGATCACATGACCCCACAACTCGCTTTAGACAATCGGAGACCCGAAGTCGGGCACTGTCTAGTGCGATGCGGTGCAAACGTGTGTACCCAGGACAAGCAGGACTGGACTCCGCTTCACCTGGCATCGCAAAAAGGTCACCCCGACATCGTACTATTGTTGCTCGACCACGGCGCAGACGTCGACGCCCAAAACTGGGACAACGAGACACCGTTGTACCTGGCGTCGACCTCAGGCAACTTCGATATTGCAGAAATACTGCTCAAACGGGGTGCGGACGTGAATGCAAGGAACAAGTGGCGGTGGTGTCCGCTGAACACGGCAGCGCGAGAGGGTCACTTCCACGTGGTGCGGCTGCTCCTCGTCCGCGGCACGGACGTGAACGCAGTCACTCAGATGCAATGGTGTGTGTTGCACTTGGCATCGTTCAACGGACGCCAGTAAATTATACAGTTGTTGCTAGAACGCGGCGCAAACGTACACGCGCTGAATGACGTGGGCCGGACACCGTTCCAGGTGGCCCCAAAGAAAGAATACCCTATGCTCGCACAGATGTTATTGGAGCACGGTGCTAAAGAGGAATAAAGTTCGGGATGTAGTTATGACAGATATCATGTACTAGCTTGGAACCGAGATGTGATAATGGGAACTTTCTGTGGAGGCTTTCTGATGTTCGGGCAAATGTCGCACTTCCACGTCGTAGAACGAAGGGCCTAGCCGAGAGCGGAGAAAGGCGCTTCTGCTAGAATTACCATCAGCCTGGGCAGCGCCGAGGCCAACGACTCGATACACTACCGAAACGGCTAGCTGAGATGGTTCGATTCAAAGTACCGTTCTTCTTTACCCTCGTTTCGCCCATGCCAGTATTGAACCCACAAATTAGAACCGCTGGCTCCTCGTCGAGTTCATCCCAGCCACCACGACAACCACTTCTTCTGCACCTTTGCCCACATTTGGCCAGGGGATATCAGGAAAGGACGTCTTTAACGCGCTGAAACAGAGCGTATTATCGAACTTTGGAGATACGGGCTGGGGAGAAGTCGGCGCTTCGCTCTCTGGTGCGTTTTACCTTCTGCTTCATGGGAACAGCACGAGACCGATCTCTCCCTTTTGTGCTCTTTTGCAAAAAGTCAAATACTTTTCACCCACGACGCACCTTTGTATCATACGTGTCGCGCGAGGCGAAGCAGCGCGCACGACCTGGGCAGCTCTTGTGCTCCTCGACAGAATCGGGAATAACGACAGGCACAAGGTCGTGCCGCATGTAATCCACGTCTCAGGTGTGCTACTTGTCACCATATAAAACTACTCGATACAGGGGTCATGGGTATTACGTTTTTAGGTACACTCAAGCACGCACAACTTGCAGCGATCGAGTGGAATAGAGAGGCCATTGCGCGGGTCAAAGCCGGGGCGGGCGTGCAGGGTGCGTATCACGCTTTCACTTTTCAGGTATCCCCTCTCATCCGAGATGGATCGCGTAGGTGCAGTTCTGCAACGCGCCAGCGACTCTGTAACATCCTTCCAATCGAGCATACAGGAAATCGAAGAGCTACAGGACTAAAGTATCAGTGCCTTTCTATTCTACTCTCACATACAACACGTCTACAACTTTGATTGCAACAATAGGCCCCCATCCCCGCCCATGGCACGCACGTCCTCTTGAATATGGAGTCGCCCCCTGTCCTGACCAACCCCCCCTTCCCGTGCGACTCTTGCTGCCCACGCGATTGCGGAATCGATGAGCATGTCAAGTTCAGCACGCGTATTGCCCGCGTGGAGACATACGCGTACTCGATCCGTGCCCTTCGGGACTGTGGGCCAGCTTATCGGACGTGCGTTGATTCCGTGTGCTAGGAGGTGCGCGGACAGGGCGCGCGCACGAGACGTCAAGAGGGGTATGATCGGCGTCGGGAGTTGAGTCTTTGAGGGGTGCTGTAGGTGGGCCGGGAGAGAGAGGAGGCGCGGCGGGATGGATGATGCGGAGAGAGAGGCGCGGAGGCGCTCCTGGAAGTATGCCGAGTGATCGAGGACCCGGGCTGCGAGCTGTTGTACGTGCTCGTGGTCAGGTTCGTGGTGGTAGCAAGACAAATGGGCGACCTACCCGAGCTGCAGTGCCGTCTTCGAGGAGGTCAAACGAGCACGAGGCAGCGATAACGGCAAGGTTGCTGAGCGACGTCGTGTAGATCAGCGGCCGAGCGTAGTTGAGCAAGTAATCGCGGATCAGGGTGTTGGTCAGAAGCACCGCTGCGGACGCGAATCTATACATCTAATCTCTGCCTGTATCCGGTGTCAGAGGAATGCACGCACCACCGGATGCCGCGAGCGCCTTGCCAAACGTGTGCAGTCGCGCAAGCACACGCTTCTCCACCCCGAGCAGCGCGACGAGTCCGCGCCCCTCGGGCCCATACAGGCCCGTCGCATGCGCCTCGTCCACGACCATATGCGCGTTCCCCGCAGGGAACACCGCGTCCATGGTGTCCAGCATCGCGCACAGCGGCGCGACGGTGCCATCCATGCTATACACGCTCTCGACCGCAACGAACACGCTAGCAGTGCCCGCGCGGAGCGCAGCGCATTCGTCGCAGAGCGCGCAAAGAACGGCCCGCAGCGCACGCACGTCGTTATGCGCAAACGCGCGGCGGCGGCCCGGCGCAATGCGTGATGTGCGCGCGCCGTCGTGCACGGACGCGTGGATCGCTGCGTCGTGCACGAGCGCGTCGCCCGTCTGCGGCACGCACGCGAAGAAGCCCGCGTTGGCGTCGAAGCCCGAGTTGAAGAGCAGCGCCGCGGGCGAGCGGAACGCCCGCGCGAGGCGTGCTTCGAGCGCTGCGTGCGCCGTACCGTGCACGAGCAGCCGTGAGCCGCCCGAGCCGAGGATCGCGGGTGCGGCGTGGAGAGCTGCAAGGACACGTGCGCGTAGGAGCGGTGAGGTCGCGAGGGAGAGATAGTCATTTGAGGAAAAGTCCGCCGGTGCTGGTGCTGGTCCCGGTGCTACTGAAGGTACTTCCGGCGTCGGCGTAGAAGCGGAGGTGGTGGTTGTGATGGCGATGATTCCGGTGGTGGCTGCGGCTTCTGGACTCGCGGCTGTGGCCGTAGCTTCTGTGGCAGAATCCGTGATTAGCGGTGGATGGGAGAGCGAGAGATCTGGGGAGGGGAGCCGGCGTCGGATGTTGCGATCGTCGCGCGAGGCGAGCGCAGAGGCGAGTTTTTGGGCGAGGGCGGCCATTTTTCTAGGGGAGTTGGTTCCGTGATGTTCGGACCGGACGACACCTATCAGATAGGAGGGTTCTCTATTCTCTAAGTCTACGTGGACCACTTTGCTCACGCAGACGGATCGAAAAAGAGCGGATTGGTTGCGTAGAGATGGCGGAAGGGGGAAAAACGAGATCGACTGCAACCATTCCTCACTTTCTCTTTTTTTTTGCACCAACCCCTGTGCGACGACGGCGCCAAGGTCAGCGGACACCTGCTGTGCCCCAACGACTTTGATTGGGTGGGGCGAACAGCCGCGGTCATAAATACGATCAAACTTCACATCCCAGATTGTTGCATGTTCGCTTGCGTCAGTTGAGTTTCAATCTATTATCGTGATGAAGCATGAGTGGGCCGTTGGGAGCCTGAAAGAGCAGGTGTCCCAATTCAATAAAGTAAGGTTGTGTTACTAATGGACTACAGGGATACAGAACCCTTCATCGTTCGGAGGGGAGCTGACTGGATATGGTGACGGAAGTATGGTAACTGTGATAATACAACGATGGAGGCGATGATAAGCGATATCGCAAGAAAAAAAAAGTCAGAATGGGGAAACGAGAATGGAGGGTGCCGAGGATGTCATGGCAAGCGGGGCGAACACATCAAGTGCAGCCCATTATGACTGGACGGGTCCATGCAAAACAGAAATGGGGACGGAGACCTCTAATGGACATGCACGATTTGTCGGGGGCGATGGACGGCGGGTAGTATATGGCGGCGCGGAAACCTTCCTTCGCGGAGCCCGAAGCCCCAGATGGAGGCAGATGCCCTCTTGTGTGTATCTGGTCGTGATGCGTGATGCACATGACAGGTCGTGCTCCACGCCGCAGCGTGATCGTGATCGGAATTACAACCAACTACAGAGTAGCTGCTGCTGCTGGCTAGGCTCATTGGGAGCCGTCCACGCCAAAGTCGATCCATTCGACACGGAACTGGTGCCAATCGTCGTCGATACCAGACTCTTCATGACTCGACGCAGATGCCAGCTCCCACTGGAATGCGGAGGTCTCTTTGAGGGAAGGGGAGTACGCGTGCCGCGGGAGGGGCATGTGCAGCGATCTCCGACGTTGTTGTTCGTTCTGGCTGGGCAGAGAGACGGGAAAGTCGTGCTCCCAGAGCGGGGCGGCGGTACTGGGCAGCGCGACGAGGAACGCCGTGCGCGTGGGTAGCGGTGTGTCAACGGGATCGACCTTGTCATCCAAGTACGGATCCGTACGCTCCTCTCTTTCGTCTCTGTGATGATACACACAATAAATGTGGTGTTGCCGATCAGAGACGGAAAAGGCTCACCCTAGCAAGGTCGTTGCGTGGTACACGCTAGTGCTCCAGTCCCATATCCGCGCGTCCAGCGCGGTCTCCTGCCCAACACACCCTGGCAGCATCGACCGCCAGCTCCGTCGGCGAGGCTTAACACCACCTTCTACGGCGTTGGTGTTCGCAGAAGAAGGCTTTTCTCTCCGCCAGGAGACACGACGCCATAACTTGGTCGAGAAACGAGAGGTCTTCTTGGGAGCGACCTCGATTGACGCCGCGGAGTCTTCCGAGGGCTCACGGTCAGATGCGGACGAGTTCAGGTTGGTGGATGAAACGGTCTGGACGGGGTGGGATGACCCCCGGCCCGTGCTCCGAGACTCGATGACACGCAGACCAGCGGCGAAGAGATTCGAATAATCCGTTTGGAGCACGTTCATGGGGATAGCGAGGCTCGAGATACGAGAGTTGGATGTGCAATGGGGGGGCCAAACTGCCAGGTAGCCGGAGGGGGGGCTCAAGGAACGAGTCCCGGGAAAGGTAGAAAGAAGGAAAAGTCTAGAGGAGGAAAGTGGAAAGGAAACGACGAATAAAGGAGAGGTACTTGTACTTGGAGTACCTGTGGGAAGGGCGAACAACAAAGGAGTGGTGATCAAGCATGTGGAGGCAGGGGCCCAAGTCCTTATAACGATTACGGATAGGCGCTGCGAAGGACCACTATCAAGAAGCGCTTCTCTATTGCAAAGCACAATAGGACTGTACCGCTGTTCGGTCATGCGGCAGCTCGGACTCACTCGGAGGGTTTGACGGCGTTGCTTGGGACACCAAAGTAGAAATCTCATAAATCCGATCATTCGAAGCTGTACCAACAATGGGTCGCGATCTCGGATAAAGATCAGTATCAGCGATGCTGCGTGGTGCCACGAGATGAAACCCGGCTTCATGGTCTGAGGGAGAATTACACCGTGTGATGACACTCGGCGCCCGTGGACAGTCCTCGTCGACTTAGAGTTGATTACCTGCGCATACCGAGATCATGGAACGGAACTGAGACTGTAAGGGCGTTAAACCAGGTCAAATGACCAAGTAACCGTACTGGCACGTGAAAAACCGATGTTACCCCGCATTGTCACGAGCGACTCGAGAGTCTCTTGCTCCGTCTTCAACTGCGACCCTCTTCACCGCAAACCAGCATGACGCCCTCGTTCAGAATCTCCTCTGCATTATGGGACAAGATACATCACTTTGCCTCCTTTCCTCAAACAGGCGGTCGGTTTCATTTCCTGCTCTGATCTCGTGCTGCGCAGCCATTTACCATAAATGCCTTTTAGTATCATTGCAACAAATGGTTCGATTTGGTCAGAACCCAAGTCAGGGGACCTTGTTGAGAGGCAGCCAATTCCTCCTCGGTACGTGCCAACCATCACATCCCACTCTATTTCCGTATTGATCCCTTGCACGGAAAGAGGAGCTCCCTGTCCGACTGGCACACCGTGCCAAAGAACTCGATGAACTTCCCCACAATCTAAGCCACATGCCCTCTATCCAGAAAGTCAAGAACTGGTATGCCCAATCCTTCGAGGTGCGCTCCCATCTCCCGTTCCTGACATGCCATTGTCCTATCCCCTGTAGGACTAATTGTATTCTAGGAGCTGATCAACTTCCCGCCCGTATCGCTCCCTCCAGACGTCCGTGGTGCTCTGAACCAAGGTGACATCTCGCTCCCTGAGTCTACCCCAAACCTTTCCTTTGAGGAAGACCAGTACCGCCGGATCAGTGATACCACCAATGGGAACGGACATCGAGGCCGCCTCCGGATACCTATCGAGAAACGGTCGGAGATATCATATAATAACTTTTGATGGTGCTCACCGGTAATCTTGCAGGTACTACGCGCAAACTACGAACACCGAATGGCCTCCGGAGGTTCACGACTACAATAAGCGTTTCACGCAGACGCTTGAATACATCAAGAAGCGTCATGACCCCACAGTGACAACCGTCGCACAGGGCGTCCTCGAGTGGAAGCAAAACCAAAAGGCGCAAAATATTGGTCTTGATGTCCAGGCTTGGCTCGATCGTTTCTACATGTCTCGGATCGGTATCCGGTTCTTAATAGGCCAGCGTAGGTTCATACATTACTGTCCTTCGTGGTGGTACCTGTTCTCACACCTCCGACACAGACGTGGCGCTCAATACTTTGGATCCCCACCCAGACTACGTCGGGATCATTTGTACGCGTGCCGTAAGTTGCCGCACATGCTGGTTCCTGTTATTTCTCCACATGGTCTGACACTTTTCTTTCGCGTGCAATCAGAATGTCCATGACATTGTCCATGAGGCCATCGAGAACGCGCGATTCGTCTGCGAAGAACATTACGGAATGTTCAAGGGACCACCCGTCCAGCTGATCTGCCCAAAGGACCTGCACTTTGCCTACGTGCCGGGCCACCTGTCGCATATCTGCTTCGAGCTGCTCAAGAACTCGCTTCGCGCGGTCGTCGAGCGGTACGGCCACGACAAGGAGGACGCGATTCCGCCTATCAAGGTGGTCGTCGTGGAGGGAAAGGAAGACATCACCATCAAGCTCTCAGACGAGGGTGGTGGGATTGCGCGCAGCGCGATCCCGCTCATCTGGACTTACATGTACACGACGATGGAGGGCCAACACATCGACCAGGACTTCCAGGCCAGTGACTTTAACGCACCGATGGCTGGCTTTGGCTACGGCCTCCCGCTCTCGCGGCTCTATGCGCGCTACTTTGGGGGCGACCTTCGTCTCATCTCCATGGATGGTTTCGGCACGGATGTTTACATTCATCTCAATCGTCTCTCCAGCAGTCGGGAGCCGCTCCAGTAGTCCTGTATGATCCCAGGCGCTGAGACGTCCCCCTCGTGCCTGAACCCGCCCGCACGGCTCTCACACAGAAACGAATTGTTGTGGTGTCATGGCGCTGAAACGCTTCACAACGTACATACATATTACGACCTCTCACAAAGTCCTAACTCTCATCCGTTCCTTTCTTTTGTACTGTAATTGTCACAATCAAACATCAAAGTTATTTGCTTTTTGCAATCCCTGACGTACTGTATGGGTAACTCGCCACCCACGCCTAATGATTGCCTACAGGGATTCACTCTATTTGACTGATATACACGCGCTATTATGGTTGACGTGGGCGTGGGCGGCAGATATGTAACGCATGCATGCGCGGACTTGCGCGTGGTACCCACGCGGTCGCTTGTGTGGCTCACAACGCCCTGACAAGACAAAGGGCGAGCATCTCTCGGCGAAGCATGTGACACAAACACCACAGGCAACGGTGATCGGCACCGCGTACCGTATTACATAACACAATTCCAGGCCTTTGCCGCGCCCATCAGTTAGTTGTGCCAAAGCCCCATTGTTATGCTGTACTGTAACTTACGAGAGTTGATGTGTATGAAACCACTTGACTTGGCAACACAAACGCATAGCGTGCATGGTCGCGCTCATCCAGCGTTCCGTCGCGTTCTAGGCTGGCGCACCCTCAGGGGCTTCGGGACAGAACTACTTTACCACCGAAGGCTGACACTTCGCTCGCCCACTCATAGCGCATGCCGTCCAGCCATTCTGGCGACCGGCTCTAAGTTCTGGCTTAATTATTTGTTCTTGGCCGCGGCAACCATGAGTCAGGCTGACTTGCTGCGCCACCATCGCGTCGGGTCACGATGATCGCCATCCGCGGCCGCGGCACACAATAGCATTGAAGAACTTAGCCCCGCGCCCGCGCGGGTGTGGTGTGTGTGTGGGCCCGAACGCGTTCGTATGGTTGGTTGGTTGTGCCGCGCTGCGCCGCGTCGTTCCGGCACCGTAACCATAACGCAGGACTTTTACGGTAGGTGGAGCAAGCTTTTTGCACAAAACGTTTTACTGTACGGGCAATTGAAATTCTTCCGTTGGCTGGTGGGAAACTCGGACCCTTTTTTTCATTTCTTTCTTCTTGCGCTGACCCGACGGAGTTTATGCCTCGCCGCCCTCAGGTCCGACGGGATACACGACGAGCAAACCGGGTTTTGGGACCTGAGAGACCGGGGAACCTTTCCGTGCCGTATTGTTGCCTCCCTTCTGTGTCACGGGTTGACTCGCGACAACAGTCTGTCAAGTTTGGATGTTTGCACATCGACGCACGCAGATCCGAACTGAAAGGAGTGATCGTGTTCGGGGGTTTTGAGGGGGGACTCGACTCGGAGGCTGAAGTTCGACATGACTCACCCGACGCAGAACTCGTGCTGTTGCCGGCGACAAGCTTCAATTATGGAAGAGGGATCCCATACTGAAAGTCCGCAGCACATGGTTTATCAGGCGCTTGCCAGTTGCTCCATCGACATCTCGAAGCGCGAATTGCATCCTCGGCTCACTGGCTCACGGCATATTCCAGCAGCTGTCCGAAGTCACGGACGCGTATAAACGTGGGCACGAAAAGATAAACGTCTGGATCTGGACACGAGTACCGTAACCGTACGTTGTTCGTGAGAGATTGAATCCTCTAGCGGTTGCTGAGGCATTCGACCGATACGGAAACCTTCTTGACCTGCACCACTGGGCCCGGGAATCGGCCCCTCAGTGTGAAAAAACCCCGTGGACAAAACCTAACCCGTTGTAAATAGAATTCACACAACCGAGTCAGACTTTCGCTGAAAAGACCAACTTCCCGGGCCCAGTGAACTGGAGGGTCCATATGACGGTGCCTACTTGCTTGCACGATGAGACGACGCTTAGACTCTAGACACTTGCCCATTGGTGCGTATCACTGTCACAACGGGAGAATGAAACGTCAGTCTCTCCCTTTGCTGCGCCGCCGAGAAGTTCAATGGTCAAACTTCAAGTGCTTGCACTGCCCACGCAGAAAATGTTTTTATCCGAAAAGAATGCAAAGGCCAAGGACGGAGTATCAGAACTTCCGGGAAGTTCAAGGTTAGCCAGAGCGACGGCGGTTTGCTAAACTTGGCAGCAGCCTACCATTCCACCAGGCCAGAAGTAGCGAGTGCTTCTCTCCGCGGACTCCGTCTCAGGCTGTGCTTCGTATTTGCCGCACTGTGCTGTTTCTGTTTGATCACAACAACCGGAGTGAATTGGGACCGAAGGCACTACCTACTTATCACAGACGTGCGCAATCATCTTCCACAGCTTCGCTCAGAACAATGGCCTTTCGTGGTTGGAAGCTTGGCCTTCCATCTGTTTTGTGGGGCTAGAGACCAACTCTAGGGGACCAGACCTTGGCGGCGCTAAAGGAGGACATGGGACTATCGGCGCAACGAGATCGGATCAACCTGTGTGTGGCCCTTCATAGTTAGAAAAAAGGTGGTTCCATACTATTAATTAAGTCAACTGATTGATCCAGTACACTGTAGCTCACGCAGTATCCGAGTCACGGAATTCCATGCGCGCGGCGTGCCAATGGTTCCATGACTTCCATCGGCTCGGGGTAGCGCGAGACCATAGCACGAGACTCGCAAACCACGGGTTTCTGAGATACAAAAGTTAGATTAGGAGGGTCTGAGGTTCGGGTTGTCAGGTGCTGTAGGGCTGTGCGTAGCACTGTAGCAGTATCGAAGGAGAAAAGAGGTACTTTTCCGATCTTCGGTGTCTGACATTGTAACGGAGGATTGAGAAGTTGATATGGTAGAACAAACTTTTTGGGTTCCCCGGCGGGCCGAACGGGCACTCACATGAGCAAATGGTGCTTTGCAGTACCCGCGACGACATTCTCAGAGTGTCGGCCCGGAGTCTATGGGTACAGGTATACATATCACCATGACACGGGCTCGGTGCGTTGCTTCACTTGCGCACACATGGTCACTTGCTGAGGATGCACGGCGCGTGCAAAAAAGTTTTTAAAATACTCCTCGGTCGTGGTTGGCCCAACATTGATCTCGAACGGGGAAATGGTTACTACAGAAGTCAAAACGGGACAGTGGCAAAGGGGAGGGAGCGCCCTAGGAGATCCCCTTTGGAGATGTTCCGAGTCCGGATTGCCACAGAGCGCGCGTAGAGTGCGTACTTGTCACGGAAAAGCAAGCATGACTGGCAGTCGTTATCGCCGTCGCACACGTGCGACAACACCGATGGAAACGCCGTTGCGCTGGAAAAGCACTTGGTCTCAAGGTGACTTGCCTTTCCTTACATGACCGAAACAGGGTTACAATCTCACCTTCCTGAAGACTTGAAGGGGAGGTGGTGATGCCAACATATGATCATAACTGGTCGGCACCCAGGCATTTCGCTTCGTAGAAAACTTCTCGCTTCTTGAGCGATTGATTGTACGACAGTCATCAGAGCAGGTCTGGTTGCCGTGAGTGAGAGACCGCAGACGTCTTGTTAATGACGCAGCACCATAGACGTCTTCGCTTCTCGCTTCGGGCCAGCCGATCCCATTCAAGATCGAGTGAGACCATCGTCGTTTATGACAGAGGCCCAACGATGATTATCTCGGTGAAAGCCGAATGAAAACTAATATGGGGGGCAGAACCAATAGAAATGCTCTGGAGGACAGCCAAATAATCCTCGCGATAAGACGATCTCTTGCTGGGAAGGATGTCGGTTTCCTGTGTGCGTTTCTAGGGCTCCGGTCGATTGCCGAAGATCTTCAGTGGCCCCCATTGATGGGAAAGATCGAACTCCAGTATGAGCAGTGCAGGCGCCACCAGTGCAGGCTTGTATTTGATTCATCACTGAACTGATTGCGCCTGAACCTAATGACGGGTACATCATGAGTTCTATCATACATGCCATCCCAGCACGAGAGGCGAAAACGGCGCAGCACCGCAGTGCCAAGTCTGCGCAGCGCAACCGAGGAAGACGGCGACATTCGGTTTCATGGTGCTTATCAACCGCAAACTGTTTCGGATGCGGAAAAACACGTAGTTCGGAGTTAGGAGAAGAGCCCTGCAGATAGGCTTCTCCTTTCACGGTGAGGCGTAATGTACCGGGAGGCGGTATGGAGATGATAGGCCGAACCATCGCACGAGTGATGGACCGAAGGGTCTATATGAGCATGAGACATGATAAACAATGGCGTGAGTATAAAAGTCGATTTCGAGGTGGTGTATTATACAGTAACGAGAATAAGGTGATGTGTGCTGAACGCGGCGTGCGGTGGTGACTTTGATGGCGGGGTATAGCTGCGCCTTCAGGATTAGAGAAAAATGGTGCACCAGGAAAGATACGTACTGCAAGTAGATGCACTCCCTCGTTATGATCTTCTTGCCTGAGCTGCCTGGGTTGCTGCTTGGGCGAGCAAAGGCTTTTGCTTCTCGGCCAATACGCGACGCTGGTTAAAATAGTCGATCTACACCGCACGTTTAATACGACAAGGGGGTTATTAATATCCAGACTCACCCAGCTCTTTGCGCAGTTGTGCTCGTAGCCTTTCCTCTCCGCCGCGCACTTTGAGCCCTCCGTGCCAGCGACTACGACTTCTGCAGCGTCCAAACAGGCGAAATAAGCGTCTCTCGCTTCCCAGCACTTTGAACGGTCTTCTCTAAATGATGAATTTGCATTATTTTCTGGCTTGCTGCTGCTGCTGGTGAACCAGGCCATGGTTGCTAGATTGGACGGAGAGTTGAGTGGTGGCTAGTTGCCACGTGCGCGGTATCATTCCGAGTTCCGAAAGCGACACGCGACCGACCATTGGCACAACAAAGCAGATGATACCGTAGACCATGGCCTCTGCCTCTTCGTCGATAGCCCAGGTGTCGACACCTGTACATTCTCATCCTCTTCTAGCTGAAGAAGCACCATCTCGTGGCCGTCGTGCTCGCCTCGTACCACGAGAGCCTGAAACCCCTTCCGCGGATACCATAAACGCCGCCTCTGCTCACCACTATTTCACGCTCAGAGAGCGACTAGACGTCGACGCTCAAGCAGGCTCAAGACATGTACACGCGACCTGGGATGGCAGTGTGCGTGCATACGCCAAGGCCGATCGCGCGCATACGACAACTGGCATCCGCGACACCTCGATGACCCGACAACCCTTGCCCACCGTCTGGGACCACCCGCAGGAGCACGCGCCCATGTTCGTCGTCGGCTCGTCAAAGGACCATCTGGCCGTGAACAACACGGCGCGTACCGCTGACCTCATCACGATCGACGGCTTGCTACCTGGCGCCGCGTCGCGCATCCTCGCGACGCAATGGCACGACTACTCGGACGAGGCCATACAGTCCGCCATCTCCGCCATCAGCGTCTCCGAGTCCCCCGCCTCCGTATCGAGCCACCCGTACCACACCGCATTGCGCGTGCTGTCGTCTGCCGTGCACAACCTCACAAAAGTCAGGCGAGAAATGGAAGAGAGTTTGCGCGTGATTCAGGAGAAGGAGCACGCTCGCAGACAGCGCGCCCACGAGTTGATGAAGGAGTTGCAGCACTCGGACAGGAATATCGCTCGGCGGGTGGTGCAGTCCCTGTTCACTGATGACGATGAGGGCATGCACAAGGTCGAGAGGAGCCAGAGCCACATGGTGCGTGGCTTGCTGCTCTGACTAGTTCTACCTGACGAATGGATTGCCCAGTCCCTCACCGATACATTGTCTGAAGCGATGGGGGACGCTGTTATCTTCCCTCGATTCGAAGAGCCTCGTGGCCCTGGCGCAGAAACCCCGACCGCATCTAAGATTACCATCACCCCTCCACCAGGCTCACTTTCTACACAAACCACGAGCCCCGATGAACTTGAAGCTTATGCCCCGTCACAAGACCCCGATCACGGTGACGCAAGCAGCATTCATTCTACCGGCAAACTTAGCCAGAATGCGCCGAGCCTCGGAAGTACTAAATCAGACCGCTCTGGGTTTGGCGACTGGATGGGGTCTTGGTGGGCTAAGCCTCGACCTAAACACGGACGCCCACCTCTCCCCTCCCTTCGCGGGGATGAAGCGTCCGAGTCGGATCTACCATTTCCTCAGGAACCGCCCGAGGGCGTCCCGCCACCCTCGCCGTCAGTAACCAAGCACGGTCGGCGCAAAGTATCACGAAGCGTCTTTGGCACACTGGGCTTCTCAATTCTCAATCCGGTCCCTGGTTCACCGGGGAAGAGGCGCCGTCATCTCTCTGTCTCCGACGCGCCGCCCCCAGCCCAGTCTTCAGCCGATGCTGAGGTACCGAAGCTCCCCACGGCTGTCAGCTCCCCCGTCACTTCGACTTTCGCCCTTCCTACGCCCGCTGCACCAAGCTTGACGACAGAGCTTCAACACTCTGTCATCCCATCTCGTGAGCCCTCTCTCCACTCTACCCGCGCAGCGGGGGAGAGACAACCACAGGGCTCGGCACTTCGGGCGATAGTCAACGCCACACGCGTGATGACTTCGGATTCTAACAGCGTACTTGTTGAGCATGGGTTTGGGACGAGCGCACTCATTGGTTCCCTTGCCTTTGAGCTGGTGAAAAGAGCGCGGGAGGAAGCGGTCGAAATCCGTGCCCCTAGCAAGGAAAAACGCGATCGCAAATATGACCGCGAGCATGAGCAGATCACCAACCCCAAGGCAACCATTGTCAAGAATTCTGGGGTGGACGTGACAGCGACGCTCAATCGTGCGCTGAGCGGCTCCGAGGATGTGCCGACTGTCAAGGCCAAATTGCGGACTACGACTTCGTTCTCTATCTCTGGGCAGGGATTCGCATCTCCTTTACTCGGTACCTTCCTCCAACAACAGCAACGACGTCCAAACGCCCACGCAGATCGCAGTTTGCGGAGTAACACCAACCCAGCCGACTCTTCCCAACCCGCCCAGAGCAACGCTACCCCCTCTCAGCCACCAACGCGCAAAAACGCGTCAGTTCCCCTCGAGTCCATCTTCCCCGCCACGTCCAAGCCGCCAACAGAGTACCTGTCGCGCGCTTATACCCCCCTAACCGCGCGGGATTTCCGCCCGTCCATGGTGGGCCCTCTCGCCCTCCCACCCCTCCCGACGCACCGCGCAGATAGCGAGCCGCTCGTCGACCGCTTCGGCTTCATGTACGACGTGGCGCTGTACGACCTGCTACTGCTGGTACGCGCGCGCACGTGCCGCTGCGCTGCGCCCGCTTGCCTCACTGGCGTCAAGATTGCGGACCGCACCGAGGACGAGTGGTCCGACGACGAGGCTGACAGGGACGTCATAGAGATCGTCAAGGAACCTTGCTCGTGCACAGGCGAGACTGAGCTTCCTGCACGTCCGCCGTCCCGCGCGTCCATGCGCAGCGCGCTCAGGCAGTCGAGCACCGCGTCTGGCATCCCCGCCGACGCGGTGTCCATTAGTACGAATGCGGGGCCGGGTAGACCTGCGGTGACGAGTGCGAGCGCAAGCACGGAGATCCTCGCTGTTGGCCCCGACACCCCACGGCACGTTTGCGCGAACGTGCTGCGGGGGCTACTCGGCGAGCTCACGGCCATCCACGACGAGCGACAGGCGGCGCAGCGCAAGGACTGGGATGCCTTTGTGCGTACCCGACGGCGCTCCCGCTCACATGCGACCGCGGCTGCATCCTCGACGCCGTCCGGCGGCGGAAGCGGGGGCGGGGGCAACAGCGGTAACGCGAAAGCAGGAGGCGCCGCGGCGTTGCTGGGGCTAGACGGACCTGTGGCTGAGGACGAGCTAGCGCACAGCGACGGGCTGATTGGGATCGCGCAGCTGGGCTTGTCGGCGGGACGGGAGGAGCGGCGGGAGCTTGGACGGCTCGTGCGTGGTGGAGTGCCGCTGGCGTATCGTGCCAAGGTGTGGCTTGAGGCGAGCGGTGCGCTCGAGATGCAGGAGCCTGGCGAGTTTGCGGAGCTGCTTGCGCTCGCGGACAGCGATGGCGGGGGCGTCGTGCGCGAAATCGACAAGGACGTCGGCAGGACGATGCCGCTTAACATGTTCTTTGGCGGTGACGGCGTCGGCGTGCAGAAGTTGCGCAGGGTGCTCATCGCGTATAGCAGGTGCGGTCTATGTCTAAGCATGCTACACGCCTTTTTTTTTGAAAAAAAAATGACGCGTACGACTGCAGGCGCAATCCCGCGGTTGGGTACTGTCAGGGAATGAATTTGGTTGCATCCACGCTGCTGCTGGTGCACGCAGACGAGGAGGCGGCGTTCTGGGTGCTCGCTGCGCTCGTCGAGCGCATCCTCCCAGACGGCTTCTTCTCGCCGACGCTGCTACCCTCGCGCGCGTGCCCGCTCGTGCTGCTCGACCTTGTCCAGGACGGCATGCCAAAGCTCGCCGCTCACCTCGCCGAGCTCGGCATCGACCTCCCCGCGATATGCTTCTCGTGGTTCCTCTCACTCTTCACGGACTGTCTCCCCGTCGAGGTACGTGCTTCCTCCCCAACTCGCTCAGCTGACTTATGTGTGTTCCTCGGCAGACGCTGTTCCGCGTGTGGGACGTCCTGCTTTTGGACGGACTCGACGTCCTCTTCCGCATCGCGCTCGGCATACTGAAGAGCCACGAGGCGGAGCTGCTGCGCTGCGACTCGATCCCCGCAGTGTACGTTGCGCTTGAGAGCCTGCCACCCGGATGTGGCAGCCAGACAAGCTCCTCCAGGTGCGTATGCGTCGCCGTCATAGAGATCGTTTGCCGCTTATCTATGTTTAGCTCGAACTCGACCTTCGTGCGACTATCGTCCACGCCGACATTGTCAAGAAGCGCGGAGGCGCACGTCGCTGCGCTGCGCGCGCTGAGCTAGGCCGTTTCATGATGGCTAGAATTACCTCGTTACCATGGACTATACTTTGTATCACACGAGAGGGAAAAAAAGACATCCACGCAGTGCAAGTTGGAGTTAGATATACATATACATATGGACGATGTTCATTATACAATTCAAAGCGTCGCAATGTAACGTAAAGCAATGTCTGTAGTATGATAGCAACGACAGCACGACCGCAGAGATTAGAAGGCTATAATTACTAGAGTACGTATATCTCCACCCATGCATGCGCATACTGTTACATGGAAGTGCCTGCGGTGTGGGCAACTTGCGTATGCATAGCACACGGTAACGTGAGCGGCACAGAGAAGTCTCTGGCGAGCGCGGGTGGGTGATGGACGACTGACGCGAGTGGGTAGGTGACTACTTAGTAAACGTCCCTTGTTTTTTTACCGCGGGTCCGTTGCAGGCGCGCCGCAGGCGGCTGAGTGTAGTCATACGACTTGCGCTTCCTGCGGTTCACGCCAGGCGTGGTGCTCGAGGGTAGCTCAGACGCCATGGGCGGCTCGATGTCGATTTCGCCATTCTCGATCGAGTCGATGAGGCGCCAGCAGTCCGCAGCTACGCGGGCGTTGAACCGCACGTCGACGTGCGCCTTGCGGATATCGCGCCGCAGGACGAACGCCGCACGGGACTGCTCGGCGGCAGTATACCCATGGCGCATCGTGTACAGCAGCACGCCTGGGCGAGACGAAATCAACTCTCTTCTCAAGATGACGGAGAAATAATAAAGATTTCACGCACCGATGAAGACAAATTCAACGGGAGATACTTTCGCCCTGAAGCGGCGGAAAGGCGCGTCGTGCTCGGAACTGCGCGCGAGCTCCCATAGGCGGTCGAGGACGTCGCCCATGGCATCCCGGAACGCGGCGCTGGGGCGCTCGTCGGGCGCCGTGAGCCATTTCTCGAGCTTCGCTGCGGACGGGATGCGCTGTGCGGCGGGGAGCCCCGCGCAGCAGTAGACGAGCTGTGCGATGTTCTGGAATGCGCGGGCCGCGCGTGTCGTCGAACGCGATCATGTCGACGAGCCCGCCGTCGATCGTCACGTGCGTCTTCTCGAGATGGGTGACGTAGTTTGCCCAGGGCGACGAGATCGCCTGCAGCTTCTCGGCACTGGTCAGGCTCATGCCGAGCTGCACGCGCTGGAAGACTTCGCGCTCGGCTGCGGGGGAAAGGTGGTGGTACTCGACTGGGGGATTTGGAGCGCAGATGGGGTGGAGAGTTAGGTGCGTCTGCGTAAGGTAGAAGCTACGTACTGCATGTGATGAGCTTCTGAGCGAATACCCTCTTCTGCGAAGCTGGGATCTCGGAGCGTGATCCTCGTGTGGCTGTTGACGTGGTATACCACCATTGCTTTTTTGTTCGTGGACAACGATCTGGGAGGCACGGGTAAGATATCCGAATCATGTAAAAATTTGGGGGACACCCGTACAAGCTATCTGTGCCGGCTGTCAGACGGCTCATATGGCGCGCCGCGTAGGGGGCAACGTACCTGGCCATCGAAGAACTTTTGTATGCTTGTCAAACGCTGCTTTCCATCGACGCACAGTCTCGTCACCGCACCGTCTACCGGGTCTTTCGAAATCGCAAAGACGACAGGCGGGATATAGTAATTATGGAAGAGTGAGTCTATGATGGCCATCTGCTTGGACGACGACCATACCACGGCTATAAGGTGGAGATCAATAAGGAGTAAGGCATAAACAGTAGAGTACCGACCGCGCTGGTATTCCGGGTCAAGGTCGACGTCGCCTTCGTGTATCATGGCTGCATACGTTAGTTAGTACCACGACACAGGCGGCGGCGAACACGCGCTCACTGTGCAGCTGCTCCGTGGTGTACTGTAACGTTGCTGGTTTTTGCAGGGGATCCCAGATATGAAATACGGTCGGGTCTATTTCTTCCGTGTCTTCGATGTAATCTTCGTCTCCATTTTCCAAGTCTGAAGACATTTTCTTGTCGTTGTCGCGGTCCTTGTCGCGCACCTAATGACCATTGCACAATTCGCCGCGACCACGTGATATCAATTACATAATTAAACAATTATTTTCCTTTCTATGTTTCTCCTTTCTCTTCGGCTGGTGGTGACGCTCCGTCCCCGCCTCGTTTCTCCTCTGGGCCAAACGCTCCTCCTCCCGCTTGGCAAGCGCCCGTTGCGCCCGCTCGTCCTCTGCGCTCTGCAGCTGTAATGCAAGCTCACGACTATCCGTAATAAATATGAGCGACGATGTGACCTATGGTAGGCTGAGAATACGCACTCTGCAGGATCTACTACCCCAGGGGCCTCGGGCGAGGGGGGTCCAGCCTGCCCAGTCGCCACCGACGGGCGTGGCACGCTCAAAGGAACTGTCGACGAATACGGCCGCACCCTGGTCGACGTCCTCGAGGCGCTCCCAAACCACGCTCGGCTCGTTCAGGAACACTTGGTCCGTCACGAGGGTGTATAGCGCGTCAGCGTGCCGGTACAGCACCGCCAGGTGCGAGTTTCGAAAGTGCGCGAAGAGTTCAGGGTGTGGGTGTCGTGATGGTTCTATGGAGGTCGAGGTGGGTTCAGAGGCGGAGGTGGACGGAGACGACTCGGAGTTGGACACTGGCTGGAGGGAAGCGAGGGTGAAGAGACCGTGGTACGTCAGTTGCGAACGCGTGCTGTCGAGGAAGGTCCGGATTGCGACGGCTGGTGCGTGAGGGTGATTCTAGAAAGGTACACGGCTCGACGGAGATGTGGCGCTCACCGTCTTCGACCTTGCGCCTCTCTTCGTCCGTCAGATTGATGCTTGGACCGCTGGGACCCGCGCCATCTCCGTCTCCGGTACCACTCACAAGCAGTCCGCGAGTCAGCACGTCCGCCTCCACGATCAAATTCACGGCCGAGTCATAGTCCCCTGCGTGCGAGACGGCCGCGTATTCGGAGCTCGCGGGATCGACGAGCCAACCATGAACTAGCGTGATGCCTGCGCTGGCAAAGAGTGCGAGTTCCCCGCCTGTCGTCGCGGGACGAAAGGCGGTCGCAGAGGTGAAAACGGGGTTGAGGTCCATGCCCTCTGAAAGCCTGTGGTTAGCTGTTGACTTTCGCTGAGGGCAGTTGGGACTCACTGGTGGTAAGGGGCATCATTGACAGTGCTGCGGACACGTCCACCTCTGGTGCAGTGAGGAGGATGTGCTCTCCGAGGAGTTGGGCAAGGAACTCGTAGGAGACGCTCTTGCGGTCGCGTGGAAGGATCTCTATCTGTTCGCGTAGAATCAATATGTTGCATATCGCGATGAATGAACACGGCCTTTTTGCTTTAGTCCACATGCTCCAACTGACGTCTGACAACGTACCCGTTATAGTTCTGTGTGATGATGTTATAGCTGCGTCTAATGCCAGACGGAGAGGTAAATTCGATCGTCTTGAGATACCAAATGTCCAGAGCGTCATGTTCTGAGGTCTCGGCATCGCTCTCGGGGTGATGATGCTCGTGATCCGACGTTGGCGGGTGAGCATTGGCCTGAGGTGGTTGCTGTTCAGAATCAGGGGAGATGGTCAGTTTATCAAAGGCGCTTTCGAGCTCTGCTGGAGACTGCATGTCTGGTGATCGATGAGAAAGTAGAACGACAACGGCGCGCAGTCAGCACACCCAACTCGTCCGTTTCCGCATGCTTCCAGCAAACTCTCTTCATCGTTCGAAACAAAACTCTAAATGGCAACCGACACAGAGCAGGGCGTTGACCCCTCCCCAACCAGAGGCCATCTACCTCACCTCACACCTCGACACCCACATCTCCGCAACGCGCCACCATTTCACCGGTGCTCCAGAGCTACCAGAGCCGCCCTACGCACCGTCCTATCACCCGCCAACAGGCTACTGGACCGCCGCAGAGAAGGCCCTCTTCTTCCATGCCCTCAGCACACACTCCCGCTTCCGCCCAGACCTCATCGCCTCCAGCATCGGCACCAAGTCTGTCCTCGACGTCATGGTGTACCTCGGTCTGCTACGCGACGGCGCACGGGGGTTCACAGCATCCCGCGGAGCGATTGCGCGCGACCAGCTCCCCGCCGCATACGAAGTCTCTCCCGCCCTCGTTGCGCTCGAGGACACGCACGCCGCGGTCCTTGCAGCTACGGAGCCCTCGCGTGCAGACGAGACGTGCGCTGCTGCGCGCGCGGAGGCGGAGCGTACGATACGGAACGGCTTGCGTGTGCGGAAGGGTGAGGGGGGAAGAGGTGCAGCGCGCGACCGTGCGGGCCAGCAGGCACGCAGGGAGGAGTTGGAGCGGTGGCGCGCGGAACAGGAGAGCTCGTGGGCGCGCGAGGACACGTTGGCGCGGTTGGATGGCATCGCGCTGCAGGCTCTGGATCGGATACTACGTGTAGACGAGGAGAGGAGAGCGGAAGGGCGCGGTATACCAGCTCCGCAGTCCGGACCACCAGTTACTGGACCGTCAACCACGGTACCTCCTTCTCGCGCTATGTCGCCAACCACTTCCGAACACCGTCCTACTCTCGCCCCGCGTAACAGGGACGACGATTCCGAGGACGTCCTGGCCAACCTCTCACCCGCGTCGCGCAGACGCGCCCACAAACGTCTCTACATGCGGCGAAAGCGTGCCGAAGCTTGCGGTGGTGTTGTGCAGCTCGACCCCATGCGGCTCAAGCCCGGGCGCAAGGCAAGCGCGACGAGCAAGAACAGACGGCGCCGTCCATCCACGCCTGATACCGACGGGGATGCGGAACAGAAGCGCAGAGGCAGGCACCCGCATGGCATGACGCGTCCGTATAAAGTCCAGCGCAAGCTGGACGAGCTCGGGATCGACGCAGAGTACATGCGGGAGAATGGCCTGGGCCTATTCCGTCTCGGTGCGCTGTGGCGCTTCATGCGGTGCGTCTCACTCCCTTCCCCCTTCGTATTTGGCAGGTCTTGATGGCCGCAGGCTGTATCCCCGCCTCGACCCCTTGCGACCTAAAGGTGTCACCGAGTTCATCTCGGCGGGGACGATCCAGGTGCTGCACACACTCGTCGTGCGCTTCACGCGCGACATCGTACGGCGCGCCCTCGCTCTGCGCGAGCTCGACTTTTCCAGGCGCGGGCATATGAAGATGTGGCGCCTTGGAAAGCGCGTAGTTCGCCCGCCGCACGTACGTCGCGCGCTGCAGATCCGCGGTGCGTGCCTGAACAAACACACGCATTTCGATGAGCTGCTTGCGCAGTTCTCGGAAGGCGAGGAGGAAAGCGAGGAGGACGTGCCACTGGCGCTGCTCATGCAGGGTTGGAAGAGGGGCAGTGCTGCAGCCAGTGATGAGGAGGAAGACAGTAGTGGTCAAAGCGTGAACGAGGGTATTTGGACCGACGAGGACGACGAAGAGGTCGGACAGCACGGGGGTACCGTTAACAGCGCACGACCGCAGTATTCACGACACCGCGAGACCTACGCCCCATTCATTTACGCTCCCGACCTCGTCGCGCCAGCTCACCCTTTCGGCATCTACGCGCCCGGCACGATTCCGGACCCGCTCGGCGCGATCTCGGATGGCGTGCGCAGGCGCCCAGCGGCCGTGCAGTACAACGAGAACTCGGAGCAGGAGGACGCGGATGACCTCATGCCAGACGAGACGGACGACGAGGCGCTCGAGGTCGAGTTGGCCGCAGAGGCACTCGTCGACGGAGTCGACGCCCGTGCCGCCGCGGCGTACGAGGCGCGTGTATGGCGCGAGCTCCGCGGTGCCACGCGCTCACAGGGACGTATTCGCAAGCGCGCGGCGGAGGTGGATGTGGAGCACGCGCACGCGCACGCGCAACTAATGCATCCTCGCAAGCGGCGGAAGGTCGTGCGCAGCGGGTCGGCGGACGCGCTCAAAAGCCCGGATGGTGTCAAGGTGAAGAGTGCGGCGATGATCGAGGACTCGGACTCGGACGATGAGTACGTGGGTTAGCTGGCTTTGTGGCCAGACCCGGATGCGAATACTGTAGTGCGTTATAATTCGATTATCGGAGCGACTGGCTCGATCTAATGATATTACCTTACTACATTAACAGTCGCGGTTTTCGCCGTGACAAAGTACAGGACGCTAGACATGGATATTGGATATTGCTACGCTACTACCTTCGGCTGGGCTGCTGCGTCTGCAAGAATGCCCGGCCTTGGTCGCTCTTCAGTCATTCCCACCGGTTCCTACTGCGACCTAACTCGAAAATACCCAACGCACGAGCGCTCAAGCCTTAAGACCTATGGCCTCCAAGAAGCGCATTGTCCAGGTATCCTTCGAGAACCCTAAGAACCCCCTTCCTAGTCACTGACCCGAGAATATGGTGCGCAGCGCCGCCGAGTCCCATCGTTACATTTGCGGCAATACCCCGAGAAGGTGTCGAAGTTCTACCCACGGTCGTTTCCTAGACAAAATATAGCGGTTATCGTGTCGCGAAGGGGATACCGTGACGGTGGTGTGCGGTATGAGAGAAGGAGGGCCTCGTCTCGGAATCGGACATCACCCCGCTGGTGGTTACGGTGCGACGGACTAAGAGGACTCCAACACCCTCTTCTTTCATACTCGTTGTTATGCTCACGGAACCCGAGGACTTAGAAAATAAGCTGACTTGGAAGAGAACCACGATTTATTGTTCACGACGACCGATACGCTCAACTAGAAAGCTGGTGAGGATTGGCAGGACTAACTTAATCGCGACGACGAACCTGCTTATTGTTCTTACTTCTGAGCAGGAAGGCGATGGCAATTTCTGGGTCTGGCTTGTTCCGCCAGTACCCCGCCATCCTCCGTGAAGGTACCCTCTTGGTCCTGCTTCTCGAGTCGAACCTTGGTAGCGATGCCGTAGTAACAGCGAACTCCGACGTCTTCTTACTTCTTGAGGCCTTGAAGGCCGGAATGTTCCGTTTCAACCACGTACGCGCATGTTTGCGTGGGGTGCAGACCGCTACCCATCACCGGCGACGGTTCAAATTCTCTGGGTCATGGTGTCGTTTCATCGCGAGCGTGCACCATTCTTTGCACAAACACCGACGTCCCTCGTGCTTCTTGTGGGGTGATGACTTCTCTATGTCTGATAGGATCACTACGTATCTTGAGACCCGGGCTCGTATCGAACTTGAACGCCCTGCTTTTCAGGTTTGTCTTGTGACCGATGACGTGTTATGTCCCGTAGCGCCCGGTGGACATATCATATTGGGGGTTTGGTTCGTGTGCTTACTTCAATCTCGCTATGATAGCAGTCTGGGCCAAACGTCACAGTCAAGCGTCAAGATTCGAACCCGGACCCTTCCCAAGGAGTCCCATAGTGTGATTTTCAACGGTCACGACGAACTCATTGATCTAATGATAGATGATGTTCTGCCTCCGAAGTTCTCGCAGGGCGGCAATCCTTTACATCTCACACGAAGAGCCACAGGATATATTGTGGGCCATTAAGGCACTTTCTGATGAGTGGCAAACTCGTATTGAGGTTGGGAAATGCGAGCGGGATTGGATAGCGATAACTTATCCCCGCGGGGTGGTGAGATGTTTCTGATAGTTTCGGATGAAAGATAGGCGGGCGTTGGCAGAGAGTTGAACTAGCCTCCCTTGTCTGGGCTTCTCTCAATGAAGCTCCTGGTACATTTGCTTGTAGATAGGGTATTTTCATTAAGACAGGCCGTGAACCAGGGGCAGCCTTACACAGCCTCATGTGAGCTGTACATATCGCGGTTGTGTGGTACTCATGGATGTGGCTCTATATGCAGCATACAAGCGCGTGTGTCAATTATCATGGAACTCCCGTGATAGATTCAATACGTTTCTCGCCCCCACGGCGCCAACATAAGCGCTTCGTTGTCAAATAACTCATAGTTGCTGTCCCAGGGCCTACTAGGGTTATGAGGTTACGCTCGGGCTAGTAAAGCCCCCAATGCAGTGCTCATTCAGGGGCTGTTTACGAGACCTCCTGGGAAAAGTCCTCGGGAATGAACTGAATATAGAACGCTCTCCTCTCAGACCTAGAGCGACCAAACAAAAATCAGCTCGGGAATGGAAGATGGCCGCTCAAGAGGCATAATACGCACAAAGGGGATGCGTTGATAAACGCTTGCGGCGCAATGAGAGCGCGCCTATCTCCCGTGGGCTTGTATTGCGCCTCGTACGACCAATACGATGTCACGTAGTCTTCATACGAGAAGAAAAAGTGGACTCGGTGTGAGACGGGATTGTCGTTGACACGAAGCTGGTTGAGATGTTGATCGAGGTGCGATGCCCGGTCACTTTCCAAACAGTGGTTAGGCACATTAATCTCTGTGAAGGGAAAGCAGCAGACCTAGAATCATACTCTCGAGCGGGATATTGTACTCCCGTGCGAGCGACGAAACACGTGTGGTGATACTTCGCCAGCGGGAAGCACTCTCGGAGTGGGCATCTCGTGGCTTCTCATGCAACGAGAATTGTTGCTGGTATGAGACAGAAGACGATCTGACAAACGTAAACCTGGGCGTTTCCGTAATCAGGCTGTTTACGAACGATCAACCAAGAGGGATGTAGTGCGCACCGGGTGATGTTTGGAGAAATCTCGCTCGTTATCACGTCATCAAACTCCCCTTCGAAAGAACAATCGATCGAAAGTCGTTTTCGGAACGGCTCATCCACACCAAGAATTTTCGACTGTTGGGGACCGAGAATTTTCCTGACGTTACCGACTACTGTGAATGTCCTTTTTCTCGAAACGGGATCCGAAACGAGAAATCCAACGTCTCCATAGCCGGAGTTCGAAAAGATTCCGCTGCGATCGTCGAGGGGCCAGTCAACCATCGAGGCCCGGAGTTCACGCAGCATAGGCGGCGTCCATTGCGCGTCCCGTAGGTCCATCAGTATGGTACCGTAAACGTGGGTGGGGGGTTGTGCTCCGCAAAGTAAGATCGATCCCGCAATCTGATTAGCAAGTTGACAGGCGCGCTTGACTGGGTCTAGAAAAGCAAATTCGTCGACAGAGGATTCCATGCAATTTAACGAAAACAGACCCTCTTCTCCAATGGCCAGGGCGGAACCGGGGTATCTGCCCCCAAATACCTCAACATCACACAGGAGATCAGCCGGATTTCGGGAATGAGGCAGTCAAAAGACCACCTACTTCGTGACAAAGCCAGACCAAGGGGCCGCGATGGTTGGTGCCCCTTCTATCCGAGGTGATGTTTGCTCCGATGACTACGTTACCGCAGTTGTCGACTCTAATGCTTGAAAGCATTGCGAGCGAGGGGTATTCGACTTGGCCGTAGATCGCGGGCCACCTTCCCGTGTTCGCTAACATAGAGAGACCTGCCTGCGGGAGGCTGCGTGAGAAGGTGCAGAAAAAGATACCAAAAATCACACACGCGTAAGTGCTCGGCCTTGGGTCGATATAGTTAGTTGGTTGGACGCCCACGACTAATATGCAACAAGACTCACAACCCGAGTAGCGACTGCCGCGACGTGTAGTAGCTGGCCAGATCTAAGATACGGTGTGACGAACGATTTCAGATCTGTGCGACCCGCTGAAAAACGAGCGGGTCAACGGATGATTTGGCCCACGAAGTCCCTTCCTTCTTACTATCGTGCAGGACGATGAACAAAGGAGTACTGTTGTTGTGCGATATTCCAAACAACTGAGGCAGATGTGCATCCCTGAGACGTGTCACTGAGATGATGTACAATCACGCCGATCGGTGGCTCATACCATACGCTCTTCAGGAATGCGATGTCCTTGCTCCAATACTGTAGAAGGCGTTGTAGTGATGCATCGTATGCGCATCGCTGCCGTACCTGCTCTGCTCTAGTGCCGTCATAGCTTTTGACAAGAATAGGGCGCCCATCGATAGACGCCGTCCTTGTGTTTTCCCACCACCCGCCGTTCCGAGTCGGTGGCTGAACCCCATGAAGTACGATTTCTGAACGATGGACAAGGGGGTACTAGTGCGCCATAACTAAGATATTCCACCAAATTCTACTGAGCGAGCGAACTTACACCATCTCTGTCCTTGGAATGTACGTGGGGACCCAGCCGGGGATAGGTGTCAGTGATCTCCGGCCATCGGGTGAGTCGTAATCTGAGTACTAGGTCTGCTCTTGGGGGCAGCACGACTCGGTGGGTGTCATCTAGACGTAACGTACGGCGGGCTTCTTCAAAATAGAGTCCTGAAAACGAATTAGCGTAGTCGTACCTATAAGAGACGTCTACTTACTTGAAGGACAGAAATACAATCTATTAAAGATAGTTTCAGCTCTTCGATCTTGTGCCTGACCTGAATACGCTTGAAAATCTGGGTCAGGAATCCTGCCTGAGAAAGACTATACATCCAGTTCGAGATCGTAAGCAGGTGTCTGAAGGAGACGGACATCTCGTCACGATATATATTCGTATACCAAAAGGTGGACGCTCACGACTCCAGTTGATCTAGTGGCGCTTTCATGCCGTACGGCGGTGGGTCCCATCTATCGCGAAAGATAGTGCAGACCCTTGAGACGCAGTCCACTATGAGTCGCGCCAACCGAAGACACGAGTCTTTGTTCATCTTAGCCACCTACAGGTGGATGTCGTCTGAGGTTGGCTACGGGGTAAGCCGGAGAAGAAGGCACATGCCTCTGCTGCTTCCATAATGTTGGCTGAGAGTGTGAAAATTCGGGTAAGAACGGGTGTTTGGGGAGCATCTTTGAGATCGACTCGCAGTTGGGGAATAGGTCTCGAAGGGGTAGATGGTTGAGAAGGGCGAATACAGTCAATTATGAGAGACATGATCCAAGGTAGGATAAGCCCGCTGGGCGGTAGCCGGTGACCGCCTCTTAATAACTGTCTCGAAAGAATTACCGAAAGAAAGGTCCCTATCCATGCTGGGTAAACGAGGGAAAGGCGATGGCGATGGTAAGGGGACCGTGGGTATCCGGAGATCTAGTCAGAAAAGAAACGGCTGCACATTGTGCATTACCGTAGCGCAGCCTCCTTGGGGACAGCTGAGATTGAAAGCGATGCATCCATAGCCCCCCGCGAATTGGTCCCAGGTTGTTCAGGCACGCGCGTGGGGAATTGGGGGCGCTGACTTGGTCAGCATGGTCACAGTGGCATCATGATTAAGGGTGGCATGCCAGTCAAGATGCCGTGTGTCCCCACCCTTGCGCCAAAACTACAGGTTTTAGTCAAATTCGCGTCGGTTCGATTCTGCGTTTTGTGTACCTTGCTAACAGGAGTGTACGGTCAGATCTGCCTGGGATTCTTCAAGTGCCGGTGTCCGGCGGAACCTCGGATCGTTGCAGGGACTCGAGAGAAGGGCAGTGGGCAGTCCAGCAGAACCAGCACGCGTCCCGACTCCCGAGGCGGAGATGATTGCGGTAGAGGAAGGCGATATCATCTACGACACATCCAGTTCATACAGTGACGGGATCGTACTCTTTCAAGTTGGTCCGGACTATCCGGTGCTATTTTCCAAGCCTTCAGATATTCTTCTCGGAACTCCGGTCACGGAAACTCGAAATTACCACGTCGCTACCACGTGACGCTTTGTGGCAATGCGAAAAAGGTACGAAATCGCCCGGGCAGGTCCGCTCGTTCCCCACTCCGCCGCCTCAGACGAGTTACTACTTGTACAGAAAAACCTCACTTCGACTAGAGAGCATATACCGACATTCTATCTCGAGGATTCGTAGTTAAATTCCGTGTGCGACCCCGAGTTTCGGGAGTCCGATGTAGGTGACTTGGTCGGTGATCGATGGTTCCCGAGAGCCGATCCGGTTTGTCAGTTGATTCTTCTCACACAACCCAGGGGAGAAAGCTATGACGGATCCAAAAAAAAAGAGAGAAAGTTATGACTTCCTAGGAACTTTTTACCCGGGCTACATATACGTTTTCCATTCCGTACACTGCTGTGCGACGCAGTTGCGGAAGAGAGATTTATTTGGTACAGATCCGTTTTTCTTAGCCTACGTCTTGCCGAATTCGTCCACATGCTGTTCGTTATTAAGGAGCAGGAGTTGAGTTTTGTCCATTTGGCCGTGGTTAAATTCCTCGGCCATCTGTGGCGAAGGTCCAAAGGAAGCTGTGTTTTCGCGGACTTGCCCATTGCAAAAATTGGATTAGATGACATGGGTTGGTCTCCCGGTGCGAGGCCCACGCAGTTGCTATTTAAGCATTCAAACCATCCGTCGGTAAGGCAGAAGGATTCAATCCGGACGTATCAAGGCAATGCTGTTTTTTTGCAAATAAAAAGACATAGCTGCAAATGTTGGGGCGCTATTGCCATGCGAACCATACATCCAGCGTCCTTCTACTAACTCCCAATTTTCGATGACCCAGGACGCTTTAGGGCCTCAGGTATCCTCGGGAGACTTGTCGCGCTCTAGACCATCCTCCGGTTCGCGGCTCCGCCACACCATCTCACGCACCGCCAAGTCACCTCGGCGCCTTTCTAGGAGGGCGATAAGCTGCGCGCACAAGATGGATTTGTTTCCAGTTGTGCTGATGGCCGGGTTGTACGCCGCGTGGGCAGATAAGTTACGCTTGAGAGCAGCGAGCTCAAGTGTACATGCCACCTCGGGCTGCGTAATGAGGGGCGGGAGAGGTGAAAGGAGGTATTGTGTATGCAGCGCTTCTCCGACCGTTAGTGCAATCAAGGGCGGAAGGAATGCGGGACTTACTGTCGATATATGCCTCACAATCTGCTGGGACGTCGAGGAAGAGATAGTCAGAAAATGAAATAAGACGGCGGAGACCAGTCATGCTGATTATTGTGCCACGAAGGCCAAGCAACCTTAGGCGTGAAAGTAACAATAAAGCAGGAAAGGCATTATCTGTGACTGATCTGTTGCCGCGTAGCGTGAGAGAAGTGAGTGTACGACGCAAGGCAACGAGGTAGAAGATCCTAGCAGAAAGATAAAAGGAAGTAGAGGCGCCGGCAGAGCGGTGCGTACCCAATGTCACAGACGCCAGTACAATTCAGATTTAATTCCTCGAGACTCGGCAGGTGGTGAATATGCAGGAGATCGTCGTCCGTCAAGGGAACATCTTCGAGCACAAGTATCGAGAGAGAGCGGAAAGTGTGTAGTTTTCGAAACACTAGTGAGTGCCAAGATATTACGAAGTACATGTAGCTTCGCGCTCTTTACGCACCCTGTAGAACATTATCCAACTCGTAAGGGTTGAGGCCAGTGAGGGAACTCTGGAGGTTAAGGCGCCTGATAGGGGATTGACCCAGTAATTCAAGTAAACGCGCGTTGAGGTGACCTGTCACAATATAGCAAATGACTATCCGCGCAAGCTAGTCATCATACCGCCATCTGCCAATATATCTACTACTCTTTGCAAATTAACAGAACTGCAGGATTTGACTTCGCATTCGAGCCCTTTCCGTGCTAGCTCCTTCTTGAGTTGGTCGATTAACTGGGAAGACGGACGAAATGAGGCTATATATCTAGGAGTCAGAGAAGAACCCTCTGAAAGAGGAGTTTCGTCAGCACTGGAAGGGAAAAAAAAACTTCTCCAAGAGATGAGAAGTGGCGCGTGGGACAACCTAGGCACAGCATATATGCGAGGACACACGGTGCCAAGTCTGGACTCGGGACACCTGTATAATCCCATACCGGAAACACGAACCTTGGACAAGAACAGGAGAATGGACGCTGTTCGAGGGAGATACACGACTAGCGTCTAGGACATCCAACTCTACATCAGCGGAGTACAACCTGTCCAAATGCGCGAGATTGACAAATGGGTCTGCTTTAGCTACTTCAAAAGAAGATTGGTCAAGTATTAGGGATGAACGCATGCGCTTCGAGAGCCGCAGAGGTCGCTGAAGGTGGGCGACTGGGAGGAGAGAGATGCATACTCGCGCTTTCCTAGACTTAGCCCAAGAACAAGAGACGAACGAGGTCGAGAATCTCCGTTATTGTTTAAAAGAGATGCCGGACGCTTAGCGGGCACATCGGGAAGTGGCAGTGACAGCGACTGAAAGGAGCGGCGGACGCCTATAGTGGGGGAAAAAGGTGCAAAAACGTCATCCGACGAAGGAGCCCTAGTGTGAGAAATCCGTTTCGAAAGGGTGTATGGGGATAACAGAAAACCCGAAGAGGCAATAAGGTCTTCTGCGATCCCAGGAGAGGGATAAACCAGCCGAGCTAAAAAGGAGAGGAGGTATTGCTCGCGTGAGGCAGGTTGGCCAACGAATGAGCCAGAGATATTCTTGAGGAATGACGATGCGGACTCTGTGGAAGAGTAACAGGGTTCCTGGTATCAAGAAGAGGTTCTTTGGCCATCTCGTCAGAGAAAGAGAATCCAGGTTACAGTATTGTACGCGTTTGACAATTTCGGACTCGGTCCGTGAACCACGTGATATTCGAATCGGGCGACATGACTCGGAGGAATCGTAATGCTCACGGTCCCATGGACAGGTTGTTCGCTTTGGGCGCTCTTCTCCACTTCACCTTGAGATCTGATGACCATTGACAGACTTCCGAAGCTCATTGCATTTGATTTGGAGTCAGTTCTTCGATGTTTTTACCAGTAAGCTCGGCTGATATATTCCATGCAGTTATACCCTCTGGCCATTGTGGATCGATACCCATATTAGCTGTACGTTCCGCGGGGACCCAACAAAATTTTGCTGGGCCGGCATATTTCACTGACATTCACTTGTCCGTTATAGCTTCATTGAAGCGTGATGGGGACACATTAAATGAAGTTCACGACAAGTACGTCCTCCTAGTACTACCAGTCCTGTTCAGGTTCTGGAAAGCAATATCTAAGTCGGATGCTCTAGATATGGTGACATAGTCGCCTTCTACGATGACGTCCCACAGATTCTGCATAGATTGCGTGCCGCGGGCGTCGTGATAGCAGCGTGCTCTCGGACGACGGCTTCTGCTCTGTGAGTGCTCTATGGCGTATAGCATGTACTCCTCTGAATAGCAGACCATTCGTCAAGCGCTCGCCAAGCTCTCTCTCTACTACTTGTACCCCCGAAGGCCGGAGACAATGGATCACGGGTCATGCCTGCTACCAAGTTCTTTGACCAGAAAGAGATATATCCTGGTGCGTTGGTACTTGAACCGAACCAATACTTGATCGGCGGACTACTCACAACACATGGTACTCTACGATTAGGTTCCAAGATTGCCCATTTCAAACAACTGCATAAAAAGACGGGGATTTCATATTCTGAGATGGTAACTTGGCCAGTTCACGCCGTTTTCTCTTCCCTCTTATATGAATTGTCGTGTCTCAGTTATTTTTCGACGATGAGTTACGAAACAAAGAGGTCGAATCCCTAGGTGAGTTATCTCACACATCCGAGTTATCTGAGTGATGTTTAATACCTTGCCTTCCCAAGGTGTCACCTTCCAATTAGTTCCTCGCGGTCTCGACAACGCTACTTTCGAGAAGGGCTTAGCGAGTTGGAGGAGCCGGAACCCAGAAATCTCTCTCGACGAGTCCGCCAGTAGTAGCGCCCAAGACGGCAAGACTCCGTGAGCATCACGCGACTCGTTCCTGTGTCATCGCGGGTTACCCCAAGTCACGCCTTTGATACACCAAGAACATAGAGTTGTGAGGAGAATGGGGCTCGTTTCCTTAATTCCCAGGGATCATATACAGCACTTATTTTCAATAGTTGTATCCAGTGCACACCAGATATTTAGAATCACGGGACTCGTAGAACTGCAGCCTGTGACTTTCCCCAGGACTCAGGACTCAGGAATTTGATGGGACCAATTCGAAACTGAATATACAGTCGTAGCGGCTAGGTTAGAATGAGAAACCAACTTCAAGTTGGACGTCAGCGTTTGACCGGTACTTCACATTGTTACATAATCCGGACAGCTCGGTCCACACTCGGTCCGCGCCTCGGAAACCCGGTTCCGAGTCCTTGCTTCCAACCTCCGAGACATTCCTCTTGCGTCCTCCTCGTCGCTGCGCAAGCAATGGGGTTGAATCTCTGCTTCCTAGATACCCAACTGCCGTTTATCCACGATACGAAACCTGTGTTCTCTTGATAGATTGTGTTGTCCACGTGTCAATCTTGCCACACCCAGCGAACAATGGCCATCTGGTGTGCCAGCCACAATCGTCAAAGTCAGTCACTTGTGTCACTGTCCACCTCACGCGAGCTGCCATACTAAATCGACCCCACCACAGGCAGGTGTGGCCTGGCCGTTTGTGTTCGTGCTCATTTATATAAGATGGGGGCGACCGTCTCATTTCCTTGCTCCAATCTCTCAGTTATCATCTCCCCCGAAACACCCTTCAACTACTGTCACAATGCAGTCCAAGTTTAAACCGATTTGTTCGTTTGAGTCGTCACTTTTGCGCCAGCCCGCACAACACTGATGCTATACCCTCTAGCTAAAATGTGTAGACATGGTACGCGCGAGGACTGTCCGATCAACAATTGTCGCTTCCAACATTCGACGTCCACTCATGTCTTCTACTCCACTTCGTTCAAAGGCTCAGTTGCCCCGCCTCCGACGCCAGTCCCGGGCCCCAAAAGGGCATATTTCTCCTCCCCCGAACAACGCACGCGCGGTTGGTGCGGCGACGGGAAGGTCCATGCGCAGGATACCCGTCCCTCTGAACACGCAGTGCTCGCACCAGGTCCGCGCGATATAAACTGCAGTGCTGCCATTCCGTCCGGCACCTCAGATGCGAATGCTCTGGCCCAAGGTAGCTACTTTCTCATCGCGCGTGCATCTATCCGTCTTCGTCACAAGATTTTTTGTGCAACGGCTGATATTATCGTAGCAACAGACGGACTCGCGTTTTATCGCGCGTGGCTCGAAAGCCAAGTCGAGGTGCAGAAGGCTAGGATCCAGGCTATGAGCAAGCAGTACTCTATTCCCATTCCCCAGCTCGACTTGGACCCGTTGGACTTCCCACCTCTGGGAATGATACCACCGACCATGGCTAATGCCCTTCCCACCACCAATGGAACCACGGCCACGGTGACGAGTAATTTGGCGAAAACTTCCCGTGGCCAACGGCCTGAAGTTCCATCTACACCTCCGACCCCCCGATTGAAACATACGCAGTCCATTCCTTACGCTCTATGCACATCCCGAAGAATGCATCTCCCACAGGTCGATATAATCATGAAGGGCCTATCTCTGCAACACCCCCTGGGGCCGTCGCGACGTACACTCACGGAGTGCCCAATCCCTCGGTCACTGTCCCACGAAAGGTCGATATGTCTTACAAGACGACGCCGTGCCGGCATTTCACCTTGAACCGTGGGTGGTGTCCCTGGGGCGACGATTGCTGCTTGTAGGCTTCTCACCTGTTCCACAGCAATGACGCGACTGAATAGAATAACATAGCATTCACGATTCCGAGTTGGAATGGGTGCCTGCGCCGGATCGCGGCTCGTCAGGTCGGTCGACACCCAGCTCGACGACGCTCGTTGGCGGCAACTATAATCCCTCACACAATGGCACCGTGACCACCGTAGCTGAGCCCGGCACCGCCGTACGCTCGTCCAGTAGCCAGAGCGCGCACTGCTGGGGGTACATCCAAGGCCTCTGCCCACACTCTGGCGACAAATGCAAGTTCGTCCACCCTGCGGACACCGTGCCCTGTACGTCCAATGCACACACTCTCACCCGTTCTCACACGCCATCCCCCATCCTCTCCAATAGATATCAAGTACACACCGTGCCTAACCTGGCCGCGCTGCGGCTACCCGACTCAAGTATGCCCGCTCAAGCACCCGCAGGTGGATAAGCTGCCGATGTCGCAACCGCGTGGGCGTCCCACCGTAGGTCATGCAACAACGCCTGTCGTCCCACAGCCGCAGACGCCCTTCATACGAGCACCGTACGCTGGCGAGCAGCCCTGCCCGCTTGCGTTCCCCATCACCGCGGACCCGATGACGCTATATGGTGCAGTACCACTTGTCGAGGCTCCTTCACACATCATTCCGCACGACGCGGCATACGCGAGTGCCGTTCGGTACCACAACCCCGTGCCGCCTTCCGCGGAGACATTCAGTCCGCCGCCGCGCGTTACCGTGCGCTTGAGCCGCCCTTCGGACGGTGCGGGTCACGTGGGTCACATTTCGGCAGATAGGTCCGCGGTCCCGGGAGATTTCGGTGTATGTGGAGTGCATCAAGGACGCGGGCGCCGTGTCAGCATCGCGGTGCAGAAGCCTGATGCGGAGTTAGGAAGAGGAGCCTCGGGACTCCCGGGTCACGGGAAGGAGTACGTGAGAGGACATGGGAGGGGGAGGGTACGTCATTTTACATCCGACTCACCATATCTGGGAGTTTGACGTATTTTGGTGCCCTTTTCAGAGCATGCAATTGTAAGATGAATAGTGCATTGTCACCGATATGAATGTGAAGTGATAGTACAGGATGTAATGCATGTGGATGAGGGCTACAATTCTAGTTTATGTATTATGCAAGTGCGCTTTGCTGCATTGTGTAGTTTTTCTTTGAGAAGTATAACGTGTAAAGGTTTCTAAAAAGTGTACCAATGTGCGTGTTGGATTGTGTTGCGCCCGGGAACAAGCTGCAGGACGGATGCGTGAGTCGCAAATTGATAGGTACTCCAGAGGTTGACGTACAGTATAAAACATGACCGCATCTTCGCACAGCACATCGAAAACTGGTCGGGTATTGTCAAGCTGCAGTTCTTGAGGGAGCAGTATATCCTTTTCAAGAAATTGCAGCTTTTTGACTGCAGGTGCTCGCACCCTCGGCTGTGGAGAGCCGTTCCATCCACCAAACACAAGGTGTTTTATCACGTCTGTCACGGACATTCCGCGTACGCCAGGACTGCTGGTAAACTGGGGGGTCATGCTAATTAGTTTCATGAGACCTGTGGGGTGAAGGTAGAGTGCGCACAGAAGGGAGAGGTAAACTCTTGGATCGCGACCTGGAATTGATAGTGGGTTCTTGTTTGCTGTTGTCCCGTTCGGGGTCTACCACCGCGACGGTCCCATGCATCTGGGTCGGAGCGGTCCGGTATTGTGACTGTTGTGGCGTCGCTGCTTTTCGGTTCGGAGGCCGCGAAAGACGCGTGCAGGGTGATAGTCCATCACGGTGACGACGGATGTGCCGTCGCTGCGCGAGGACGGCGGAGTGATCACACGCATGCCACTTCCGAGGAACTTGGACTTGGATGCGCACAACGTTGTGTCGTCTACCCGTGGCACGACGACCCGCGCGGCTGCGGGTCCCCACGCTGACCACGGTACGACAACGCTTGCGTTTGGCGGTGCCGGGTGCGTCTTCGTCCATGCGAGGAGCGCGCTTGCTCTCGCATGCATTTCGCATTGTCCTCGACGCGGATGACCATGCGCTCCCGTCGGGTTGGGGCTCGCGGTGATCAGCAGTGTCACCATGCGCTGACGGGGGTCCGCATGGAATGAGGCAGGCGACGCGTCTTGGCCTACAGAGAGCGAGTTGCAGCGAAGGTTGATACTGCACGCGGCGTGACTACCCAAGAACCTGGGCATGGATATTTCAAAGCAGTGCGTTCCCTTCGACTTTTGGCGCCTCGAGTTCATTGGTGGCATGGCACGGGTGTCGTATACATAAATGCTATCATCGATCGAACTCGGAAATAGGATGTGATGTTCGTCCAAAAAGTCAAAGGTGGAATGTTGGAGCGACGCCATCTAATTGGTGTATACTCAGCTGAGTTGATAGTCATACATCATTTGAGCGAAAGTACGCACGAAATCTGATTCATGCCCTCCGGACTTTCCAGTTCCATGTCGATATGTACAAGCCTTGCCCAGATGCTATGGCAAAGCTGTCTCCATAGACGCGCATACTTCCGACGCGGTATCCCAGCTATTGGAGGCCTCGAAAGTGCCGGAGTGTTGGACCAGAGGGTGCTTTTCTCCTGTCGAAAGGGAGAAGAAATGAAATGATTTGGTGCTAGATGGCCACTGTTGGTGAAAATGACGGTGTAGAGGAAAAGGACCGATGACATACCGCACCGATATACGAGCAAATCCGCGCAGAGCTAATACAGACATCCTGGGTATCTTGCGGGAGCTGGACCACCCAACGTTTTCGTCTGAACGTGCGCAGTTTCGATGGCGCACGGAGTAAGAGGAGTCTTCAGAGGACGCGTCGGGCTGCGCACGCGCATTGCGGAAGGCGATGATATTCCCGGACACAGAGACGGGTTCTCCCCAGCCGTCGAGCGAGCTTATGGAAGTGTTGTCTGACCAAGACAAGGTGCGCCACGCGGTTTCGTGTTCCGCGAGTAGGTTCAAGCGCTGGACTTTCCCTAGGGAGGAACGATGGTCGTCTCGCATGCCATTGGCTGCGAGCTCTAGTAAATAGCGAAGGCTAATAGACCCAGAGATGGTATCATACATGCGTCGGCATGTCTATTCCCGGGGCGAATGTGAGGATAAATGTGGAGAAGTAAAATATGTGCAAACGTACGAGCTTGCAGGCCAGTATCTCCTGGTATTCACAGTCCTCCAAGATCGCGAGTATGATTTCCACTGGTAGGGTGAGGAAGGTTGAAGAAGAGACTGACATCTCGTACTGGATTGTTCGTGGAAGGGAATCGGGGGAACGAAGTGAGCAGCTCTGGTGGGGCAATTTAAGCCAGTGATCCCCAACGGATGGAGAAACTGGGATCTAGATCGACA